>ONZH01024519.1:0-600000 GCA_900303285.1 Rhinella marina | reverse complement strand
TTCTCCCGCAAAAAAAGGAAACATGTCCTATACTTGGCCGCAAAACACGTCCGTAGCCCCATTAAAGTCAATGGGTCCGCAAAAATACGGAAGACTTTCCGTATGTCTTCCGTTCCGTTTTTATACGGATCACGGAATACATACAGTCGTGTGAATGGGGCCTAATAGTGTTTCTTACAAGAGGCTTAAAGTGCAGTAAAAATACATATATCTGCCATGTTGTCGGCTCTGACTGCCTCAGCGCTACGCCCTTCTATTGGCTTAGCACAACCCTCGCACGTGGTAGAGACCGGCGCTGACCGTGCGCATATTCTGTGCATCTATCAACACTGATCACTGCAGGACTGTTCTCCTCTATTTGCCGAGCACTTCCCTGGTTAGTCACTTGACAACTAGAGAACAACGTTGCAGGGCTGTTTTCTTATGTCTGTTAGGCAGTCACTAACTAAGGAGACACACACACACACTAAGGAGATCCAGGAGAACGGCACTACAACGATAAGCAGACAGATGACAGATAGGCAAGGAACACGTTAAGACTGCTTTTTAGTCAAATATCTTAAAAGCTGGGATAGGAAGACCAGAGGCAGCCTGAGAAGCCTGCCTCTGTATGTTGCACATAGCCACTTTCAGTATTCAGTAGTAGAGCGCTGAAGGCAGACTCTCCTCCTAGCAAAGCTCACAGGGTTGTTAAAGGGAACCCGTCATCACCTTAATGCAGCCCATACTAACAGCAGAATAAAGTAGAGACAGGTGAGTAGATTTCAGCGGTCTGTCATTTATAAGTTAAAAGTAAGTGGTTGCCGAGAACCAACATCAAAACATCACAAACAGACTAGGCCTGGAAGAGAGTCCCGGCCACCTGAGAAGAGTCCTGGTTATTCATGAATTCCTGCTCTCCCTGCCCACCTGCTGATGATGACAGTCTTCTACCTAGTTTTCTCCCTTTCTCTCTAGGAGAGAACTGCCAATCATCGGCAGATGGGGGGGGGGAGCAGGAGATTATGAATAACCATGACTCTTCTCAGGTAGATTTGACTCTATTCCAGGCCCAGTCTGCAATGAATATGATGCTGGTTCTCTGCAACCACTTACTTTTATCTCATGAGTGACACACCGCAGAAATCAGCATTTCTGTCACTAATGTATGATGCCCTCAGTGAGGTCAGCATAAATTTGATGACAGGTTCCCTTTAAAGGACACTTTACAGGTAGTTTTCTAATGAAATCGTACATAGTTACCCAAGAAAGAGCATTACAAAACCACTTCACATAGCTGTCCCACACAAAAAAGAAAAAAAAATTGGAAAGGACAAAGGCATGGAGCACAACGGAGCAGCTGCAAACATACGTGACAGCCGCTCCATTTAAACAGCGAGCACTGGCCTCCGTTCTCATGATCATCAAGGGGCCCAGCGGTTAGACCCCTAACAACCAAACACTTAAGCCCCATTCACACGACCGTACGTACATTTCCGCATCTTATCCGCTTATTATCTTATAAGATGCGGAACCATTCATTTTTCCATAGGAGAAAAAAACGCGGAATGCACAACGTGTGCATTCTGCATCCGTATATTACGGAAGTTCCCCTGCAAAAAAAATAAAACATTTCCTATACTTGGCCGCAAAATCACGTCCGTAGCCCCATTAAAGTCAATGGGTCCGCAAAACTGCGGAACACTACGGAAGACTTTCCGTATGTCTTCCACTCCGTTTTTATACGGATCACGGAATAAATACGGTCGTGTGAATAGGGCCTTATCCTGTGTACAGGAGAGGTCTTAAAAGGGTTGTGTCATCTCAAGTCTTGGGAGCGTATCTCTTAGGACATGCCACAATGTCTGAGAGCTGCGGGTGCTGCCTCTGAGACCCACATTTATCTCTAAAACAGAGCTCGCAAAGTGAAGGAGAGCGGACCGCACACGTACAGCTGCCCTTCATGTCTACGGGAGTACCGGAAACAGCGCAGCGGCACACTCCGGAAAATAGAAAATTATGGGAAACAAACTGTGCAAGTGCGACCACCACTCCATTCACTTCTATGGGGCTCACAGAAATAACCGAGCAAGTACACAGCTATTTTCAGCAGAGCCATAGAAATGAATGGAGGGGCGGTCGTGCAGGTGCAGTCCGCTCTCCTTCACTTTGCGGGCTCCATTTTAGAGACAGGACGACCCCACACCTATCAGACATTGGTGGCATATACTAAGAATAGGCCACCAATGCTTGAGATGACACAGCCCCTTTAATGGGATAACCCCTTTAAGGGAAAAATAAATAATCAGATGCTCTGCAGATACCTGATCCATGTCCATGGTGGTTTCGATCATTTCCTGGAACTTGGAAAAGTCTGAAGTAAGATCGGTGAGAGGAGTGACAAAGACGGCCAACAGCAGCATCTGGTGACTACCTGTAAAGAAAAAGCAACATTAACTGACCTGGATCTAGACTGAAATGTCATCCGGCTGAGAAAAGAAAGGCGGAAGTAAGACATCAATATGTTTTATGGGATACTCAACTCATTAAATGTTATTGCATATCACTAGACTACGCCATAGCATCCTGATCAATTATTGATCATTCTCACCAGTCTGGAGAACGTAGGGACCGTATTATCTTCTGCACAGAAAATACAGAAATAGGAACCTGTAAAGAGCTGGCCTGGGAGTCGCAGTGCAAGCAAACACTGGGAAGGTGCACAGAGCACTGCAGCGCCTACATTTTAAGGATGGGTAAGGGTCTTGCCAGTTGGCACACCACCAATCAGTAAGCGATACCACACGAAAAAATAAAACCACCCAAAAAAAAGCCGCATGCATTCCTCATAATAGAACGGTCCGATCCTATTTTTTTGGGGGGGACAAGATGATTAAAAGATGGCGAATCGCGTGTTTTTTATTTATATTTTTTCTGTTAGGGCATTCACCGCATAGAGATTTTTAAAAAATATTTTAATAGTTTGGACTTTTCGTACGTGGCGATATGTATTATGTTTATTTATTGTTTATATATAAAATGGGGAAAGGGGTGATTTAAAGCTTACCATGGCAGCAGATGGCTTTAGTAACGTCCTGGCTGCCATGGTAACCGATCGGAGCCCCGTGAGTACACTGCTGGGGCTCCAATCGGAACTGCCACTGTGCCACCATTGAAAGGGGGGGGGGGGGGGGAGACCCTGTGGCCACTAATGGCCATCGGAACTGCCCTATGGCCACCAATGACTATAAGCCTCATTCACACGTCAAGTGTTTCACGGACAGCACACGTCCCCATTCATTTGAATGTGTGCTCAGACATCAGTGTTTCATCACAGTCCGTGGTTCCGTTTTTTAAGCACGGATGCATGTCCTATCTTGATCCGTGTTCCCGGATCCCTCACGCCCATTATAGTCTATGGGTCCGTGAAAACCACGGATGCCATCCGTGTTGCACGGATCATTAAGAAGAAACGCTTTGAAAATTATTTTTTAGCTGTTCAGTGTCAGTGAAACACGGATGCAACACGGACAGCAAAAAACGGACCCACGGACCCTTGACGGATGCCTCACTGACCACCTGATCACGGATTTGAGCATGTACACGGACGTGTGAATGAGGCTTAACACTGGGGGGGTTGGGAGATGTGTGCAATGTACAATGTTTATAATACTAGGTTTAGGGAGATTGGGGGGGGCACACTGCGCCACCAATGTTTTTAATGGGGGAGGGGGTGCACTAACTGACCTTTTAATACAAATATAGGCAGAAGAATCTTACAGTCGGCACCCGACCTCTATGACAGGACGCTACGATCCACAGCAGTTAACCCTGCTCTACTGCGCCCCTGCTATGCCCATCTGAGTGTTCTGGTGCCCAATATGCTAATTAGTAGCACTGGTACTACCTCAACTCTCCTCAGTGTGTGTCTCCTGCTCCCTGGCTGTGTACTCACTTACATAGCCTGTTCTCGTAAGATTCACCAAATCTCATAAGAATAGCAAGTCTTTTTCCCCGGTTGTGGAGCGGTCCACTGCGAATGGATAGCGTCAAAGCCAAGGAGACGCCCACTGAGGAGAATTGAAGTCTCCTCCTCCTTGTACCGAAAGTATCAAATAGCACATTGGGCAGAACACACAGGGGGGCATGGTGGCACAGCGGAGGGGACTATTTGGAGAAGGAGGGGGCTAGCAATAGCATCTTCAGAAGGTGAAAAGCTTCTTAGGCCTCCTCTTGTGACAGGATCTCTTCAAGAAAAAAAAAAAATGAACACGTAAGTTCAATCAATTTTCTCCGTGATTCCCATTCACAGTTTCCATTTTTCCAATCTGCACTGTATACGTTTTTTATTCCTGTGCAGAAAAACTGAACAATCATCTACATCTCCTAACAAGCATTAAATGCATTGCATCTGGATGCCTTTTGTTTTTACTCAAGCCCCATTCATTTCTATGGAACCTGATCTGCGTGAAAAACGTACAATATAGAACATACTGTGATTTCTCCTGAACGCAGAGATGACACGTGAAAAACGTACACAGACCCATTAAAATGAATGGGTCAGGATTCAGTCTGAACGCTATGGATTCGCTCGTGTGAAGGAGCCCTTAGTCTAAACGCTTTTTTTTTCAGTACTTCAGAGGGGTCTTTTCAGGCTTTTTTTTTTTTATTCTAAACCCAATATGCTGACTATTGTGTACCCGTGTCTGCTATATGTACCAGGCTAATAGAAGGAACCAGTAAATATAGCCAACAACCAATGTTCTCCTCCGTGTACGCAGCTCTATAATGAAGCGAGTCTCCACCAGCGAGATGCCTTTGTTGCACACGCACAATCCTGGAAAATTACCGTATTAAACATTTATAAATGGGAGGCACATTCAGCCCGAGAAGAGCGGCACGAAGCGCAGAAGGAGTGTGAATGAAACCGTCAGCGTCGAGATGCTCTCGAGAAGAAACTCGGATACTTGAGAAGGACGCAGGAGTATGAAAGGAGACACGCTGAAGCCTGACAAGAGGCTTGTGTACACAGAGGTGTAGTCTGAACAGCGCTGCAAAATCTCATTTAACTGCCATCAAGTAGAAGCTTCAACAGACAGGTCTGACACCGAGCAGAGAGAAGAGAGGCAATCCGAGCAACGGCGTCAACATCCGTGGAAAATAAGATGTGCAAACAATGTCATTCAATTCATAGTACGTCTCAGCAAGTCGAGGGTCTCATTTTTATGGCTGACTTTTAAAGAGGTTGTCTCATTTCTGCAAATGGCATTTATCATGTAGAGAAAGTTACCACAAGCCACTTACTAATGTATTGTGATTCTCCATATTGCCTCCTTTGCTGGCTGGATTCATTTTTCCATCACATCGTACACTGCTCGTTTCCATGGTTACAGACCACCCTGTAATCCAGAAGCAGTGGTCGTGCTTACCATAGGAAAAAGCTCAGGCCTCCCTGGTGGCCGGGACTGTGGGAGCGCATATAGGCATGCATCACATTAGCTCCCGTCTTAGGCCTCCTTGTATCTTCACAGCAGCGGTGGTCATAACCCCTGGGATATGAGGAACAAGGTATGAAGATACAAGGAGGCTGTGACGGGAGATCATGTGATGCGTGCCTATGTGAGCTCCCACGGTCCCAGCCACTAGAGAGGCCAGTGCTTATTCCTACATTGTGCATGCACGATCACCGCTGATGGATTACAGGATGGCCGTAACCATGGAAACGAGCAGTGTATAATGTGATGGAAAAGTGAATCCAGCCAGCAAAGGAAGCAATATGGACAATCACGATACATTAGTAAGTGCCTTGTATTAACTTTCTCTACATGATAAATGCAACCTACCGAAGTGAGACAACCCCTTTATGCATAGTATGGTATACCTCTATGCTTCATTACAAGCAAACCGCCAGTGTCACCCTTCAATGCCATTTGGCAAAATGAGAAAGAAGTACGGGAATGCGACCATTCAGATAAGGGGATATTGCAAGGACTTTTTTTGGCATGTAGACCAAAAGGCAGAGGAGATCATATCATACATGTAGCTATAGGGACACCATGGGCGGACTGGCCATAGACCCTACAGGGAAATTTCCCAGAGGCCTGTCCTGTTTTTTTTGTGTTGCACTGTGGCATCTATTCTGTTTCCTGAACATTATTATGGGGGTGGCCATCTTGGGCTGCCTAAATCTGTTGCCCCACCTTCTGTCCATTTGGGCTTGCCAACCACATGGGGCCACTTCTAGGTTTTTTCCAGGGCCACTTTAAGTTCCCAGTCCACATCTGATGGACACCCTACAGCTAAGGCTAGTTTTACAGTTGGTGATTGTCAAAGCCCAATTTTCTAGACATGCTCTGTGCCCATTGTACAAAGAACGAATATATCTCCGATAGAAGTCAATGAGGTCCCCTCCTGACCACTGTGTCTATGGACCATGGGGCTGCCGTAAAGCAATTTTCTTAATGCTCTGTAAATGCTGTTAAGAAGAGCTCAGTCAAGATGGCCGCCCCCATAATAATGTTCAGGAAACAAAATAAGGCCCCATTCACACGACCGTGTGTATGAGGCCGTATCTATTCCACGATATTGCGGAATAGATGCGGCCCCATTCACCTCTGTGGAGCGGGGAGCCGTGGCTCCGATGAAGCATGTCCTATACTTGTCCACACACACGGACAAGTATAGGCATTTTGAATGGGGCCGCCCGGCGTGTGTTCCGAGCGTGTGGAACACACACCGGGCAGCCCCCGTATTATTGCGGGTACGCAACAATGCGAACCCTCAAAAATACAGTTGTGTGAATGGGGCCTAAATCTACAATCAGACAATTAAACAGATTAGAAAGAAAAAGGAAATGTCGCTATCTGGTTTTAATTGGCAGATAACGCTTTTGATGGCACACTGCCTTTACAATGTCCCTCTGACGTGTAGGGATCCAAGTGCTGGGTGGTCCACACCGAATTCAGGGCAAGTCTTGGAATTTATTCTAATAAAGGAGACCACCTACCCATGTGGGCTAAGAAAACCTAGAGGTGCTCCTCCATACACTTAACCAACCTCAGTAACTCGGCTCCATCATTGAGTCCTTTCTAACACATCAAGATCACATTCAGAATCAAAAGGGAACAGGTCATTAGAAAATGCTATTATTTAAAATCACATTTTTATATTTAATATATTTTGATGAATTTTTGATAATTTTTAATTTTTCAAATCAATATCTATTTTTCAACAAAAACCATGAAATCCTGCAGTTTTTGCACTGGCTTCTGTACAGATCACTTCACTGCAGTTATCTGCTTATCTGTCATTCTAATGTTGCCTGTAATGATATCACCTCTGCGTACAGATAAGACAGGATCCACCATTCACAATAGGTGATTGTCAGAGCGTATCTATTCTTTCCTTGTACAATGACTAGAGATGAGCGAGCAGTGCTCGTTACGAGCACTGTAACGCTCGGGTCCCGTGTGAAATGCCCGCAGGCATTGCGGATCCGTCCTCATCTGCATGTAAGTCAATGAGGACGGATCGTTTGGTATGACACTCATACCAAACGATCCGTCCTCATTGACTTACATGCAGATGAGGACGGATCCGCAATGCCTGCGGGCATTTCACAAGGGACCCGAGCGCTACAGTGCTCGTAACGAGCACTGCTCGCTCATCTCTAACAATGACCTCTGCACAGGTCACAGAGCATGCCTAGAAAACTCTCCCATAGAGGTCACTGAGGTCCCCTCCTGACTATTGTGTCTATGGACCATGGGACTGCCGTAAAGCAATTTTCTTAATGCTCTTATATGCTGTTAAAGGGTTTGTCCCATCTCACTAGCATATTCCCCCATTGTCTATGATGGGAATACCCCTTTAAGAACAGCTCGGGCAAGATGGCCGCCCCCATAATCATGTTCAGAAATAGAATAAATCTGCAAACAGAAAATAAAAGGATACGTATCACTATCTGGTTTTAACTGGCAGATACAATTTGTGCTTGAAATGAAGGTTTGACTCTTTATAACCTCCAGCTCACTGCAGCAAAAACGCTACATAAAAAAATACTATAAAGCCAATACCTGTTGTACATACTGGATAAACCCACCAGAACACGTAAATACTCACTTAATACGGATGCGCTACAGCCGCAGGTATAAAATATGTATGATCCCCAGAGAATCACCCATAAACGTCTGGATACCGAGCTACACCGCATCCGACACAAATAATATCCACGACGCAGCAATGTTAAGCGGCAAATCAAAGGAAGAGAGACGGCAGCAGCCTTCTAGTATTTACGGTAATAAATAATTGCGGTCGTTAGATGAATGAGTGAACGCCGCCCAGGTAGTGTATGCAAATAAATAACCTGGATTATGTCCGCTCAGAAAAAAAAAACCCCACCATGGGGTAGATTGATGCTGAACTGACCCAATCAAGCTTACTTATCTGTAATTTGCTGCAACCACATCCTGCAGCCATCAGTCTGCACGGCGGGGGACGCCGTTTAGCGGATGAAATGCTTTATAAACTATTACTTACGCAGCAGCTCATTTAGCAAAAAGAAAGCACTTCTGTAATGTGGAGTGGAAATGGCTTTGAAAACCATCTAACAGGTACCTGCGAGAGAGAGAAAGAGACACATCCGCCGGGTGTAAAGAGGAATACATACAGAGACCGCACTGCGCAGATTGGAGCTGGCTGACAGCAAATAGAGAAAATTATACAGCCGAGGCGACGACTAATCCAGAAATTGTCTCTGCCTTAGACAACAGGCTAACAAAACCACAAAAACTGACATCGCCCGCTACGTGTAATTGTTGCATCGTTGCGGTTTATTGACAGGTAATTCAGGAGGAGACACATAAATGGGCTCTGGAAACTCTGCTGTAACCGTTCTGAACAACCTACGCTAGGAAAACATCAAGAATCCTGCGGCACAGAGACAAAGATTCATCATCTCTCTGCGCCTCTTTTTTGGCCCAAAAAAAAAAAAAAAGGGTCTGCGACTTTTTAAGACATTTGCAACAATTTTTGTCACAAACGGCATTTCTGTGACGGCGACTTCACTTTCTAAAAAAAGGGGTGTGGTAGGTTGGGGCGTGGGCAGGGCCTGCAGGTCTGCCACATTTACAGTATTTACGGAAATTTAGCCGGGTCTGAACTTGCATAGATTGCATTCTGATGCACGGACTGCCGGCTGAACAAGGCATTTCAAAGACCAGCATAAAACTCCAGACTTTATCCCCTAAATATTTTACCAGTTTTTGAGCAAACGAGATTGTGCTCAAAAATGTACGACTTTCTGATTTTATTTTTTTACCACTCATGCCCAAAAAGTTGAACAAATGGGTGTGGCTTAGCAGAAGGAGGGCAGAAGCAAGGCCTTATCACCCTGACACATTTAAAGGCTATGTTCACCTTTGGAGGCAATTTTTGTTTAGGATTGCATTTAAATATTTTTTTGGCAAAATATCATATTTTCAATAGTCCTTTATTAAAAATATTGAGCCATTCTGTCACAAAGGGTTAACTGTTTTTCTAGCTGTGTGCATTCTTTCACTTTCAATTTGTGCCGTTCATTTAAGAACCCTTATGTCTAAACTACTAACACAGGTCATAAAACTTATTTAGGCCACATTCTTATCAGTAAGATAAGGATCGAGCTGTAATGAACATTTATAAGGTCAGAGAGCAGAGATAAGGAGTCTGTCTTCTCCCCAACTGACAGAAAAGACAACAAATCCACTGGCTGTTATGAGAGCATCTCAGCTCTGTACAGAAAAAAAGACTCCATATTTTTTAATAAAGACCAATTGAAAAAAATAATGTTAAGCTCAAAATAAGTACAATGCAATAATAAAAAAAATTGCCCCCAAAGGTGTACATAGCCTATAACATAATTTATAACCGAACTCTAGTCCTCAGCTGGTGTAGATTTCAGTTCCTGATGCATGGACAGTGCAAGATGAGACAAGTTTAGAGGCATGGGCTCATGTTACTCAGTTTATTTTTATTTTTGTATTTTTTTTTTTTTACACTAAGACCATAAAACTGCAGTCTTTAGTAAATTTTCCCCTTTGTCTCTGATCAGATTCACTCCATTTTTTCCCTTGTTGGCCATTCATTATAACATGGCCTCCGGGGAAAGCCAAGACATGTGACAAAGCAGTATAAAGCTCTTCTAGCACCAACACAATCCCAGACGATCACTAGAATGAAATTACTTTGTCAGAGATTTTGAATGGGAGTCTCCAAGTAGTATTTATAAATTTGCTGGGCGACCACTCCATCTACTTCTATGAGACCCCCAAGTGAAACGTCAACATTGACTATAGTCGTTGGCTGCTGCGGCCCAGGTGGCCATGTCCATGCCCCAGCCAGAAGAAAACAAGCCGGGATACGCAAAGGAGGAACAGGAGCCAGTGCGCAGAACCAAAGTGACAAGGTGCAGACCAGGGGGAGTGAAACAAGCAATCAGAGGAAGGTGCATGTTTCTTCTGAGCCTTCCCATCATTTGACATATTTCTTAATCACTGGTGGAAGTCTTTAGGTTGGAATCTGCTTTTTTTTCCATGCTGGTGTCAAAGAGAACCACTAATACAACTGACTCACTAAAATAAGACTACTGGTGTGACACCCTAATAGAGAGCTTAAAATGCACTTCTAAGAGTAAACAAAATGGAGAAGAAAAGAACTTCCCAATTCTGTGCAACCACATGGTATATCACATGACACATGTGAGCCAGTCAGAAGCTCTGAAGAGGATCATGTGATACGTGAAATTCTTGTTTGTGGCATGCATGGGCCATGATCCTTTTCACAGCTTCTGACTGACTGGGATGGACCATATAACTCCACAAAAGGAGGACAAGTCTTTCTTTCTTAGATGCTGAGGTCACTATTGACTGCGGCATCTAAGGGTTCAAACGGCCCGGGACAGTGGTTGTGCTGATCCAAGGGTCTGACTGTCATAAGACAGTCTTCTCTGTACGGGAGATCCATGCAACACTTAGATACAGGGAACGCACAACAGCTGGGGCCTGGCCTAAGGCTCCTTGGAGACCACCTGAAAAAAGTGTATTGTTGGTGACTAAGGGGTTGAAAAGATGGTAATATTATATGTATAGTAAATGTATTGATTCCACTTTCATTTCGTGTCTGGCCAAGCTTCCCGTCAGTACATCCCGCCGACTATTTTCTCCTTCCCTTCTACTAACATATCGTCAAAGAAAAGAGAATTAAAAAGAAAGGAAGTTGTCTAAACCTCTGGAATGTGGGGTCACCGGCTCTGCTAATATTAACGCGCAAGACTGAAAGGTTAGAGGAAATAAATTAAAACCTGAATATAGGAAATGAGCCATCAAATATATAGAAGAATGCTAATTTTACCACTTGCCTGCTCATGCAACGCTTCTCCAAGCGTTTGTGTAAGTGAAATACACCTCAAGGTTACATAAAACATGGCAAGTGGAAAATTATTTTTTTTATAAAAAAAAAAAAAAAATAATAACTGGAGGAGTTGGATGGGTCAAGGACGAAATCCAACAAATTACATTTGAGTTGGATGCCTGCCTGGTCCAGCAACTTAATTTATTAGCAATGGCTTGGAGGACGGCACGCGCGGCCACTGCACGTCAGTCTAGTGCATGACGGATGACCAGCAGTCCCACTTACTAGGACTGTAACTCTTCTTAATGGGCCATAATGTATCTCACTGAGTAATGAACCCACAAAGAACATTTAGCAAATAATCACAGGAAAGAAGGGAGAAACAAGAAAAAGAACCTGTCACCACCACTGGAAGGGTGTCAGCCAGGATTTTATGACATTTGCCTAAAAATATGGAATGGTATAATAAAAAAAATAAAATAAAAAAAAAAACATTACCGTACTTACCTGCAACAGAGGAGATGTCGTATTATACTGCACTTGCTCTGATCAGAGTCCTATCTAAGAGCAGCAAATGATAAATCGGTGACATAACTGCTGTACCCTAACTCACACTGCCCTATGTGTATTCCTATTCAATGCCGCTTCAGCCCGTCTCTCCTGCCTCCTGCTTGTGATCGGTTTCTTCCTGCCAGGTCTTACAAGAAGGGGAAACAAAGTGTAAGCAATGGCCACTTTCACAGCGCTCCGGCCCGACACAGACAGACACAGACAGACAGACACAGAGACAGAGACACACAGACAGACACAGAGACAGACACAGACAGACAGACACAGACACAGACAGACACAGAGACAGACACAGACAGACAGACACAGAGACAGACAGACACAGAGACAGACAGACACAGAGACAGACACAGACACAGACACAGACACAGAGACAGACACAGAGACAGACAGACACAGACACAGACACAGAGACAGACACAGAGACAGACAGACACAGAGACAGACACAGAGACAGACACAGAGACAGACACAGAGACAGACACAGAGACAGACACAGAGACAGACACAGAGACAGACACAGAGACAGACACAGAGACAGACACAGAGACAGACACAGAGACAGACACAGAGACAAGACACAGAGACAGACACAGAGACAGACACAGGAAACACAGAAGGACAGACACAGAGGACAGACACAGAGACAGACACAGAGACAGACACAGAGACAGACACAGAGACAGACAGACACAGAGACAGACACAGAGACAGACAGGACACAGAGACAGACAGACACAGAGACAGACACAGAGACAGACACAGAGACAGGACACAGAGACAGACACAGAGACAGACAGACACAGAGACAGACACAGAGACAGACAGACACAGAGACAGACACAGAGACAGACACAGAGACAGACAGACACAGAGACAGACACAGAGACAGACAGACACAGAGACAGACAGACACAGAGACAGACAGACACAGAGACAGACAGACACAGAGACAGACAGACACAGAGACAGACAGGACACAGAGACAGACAGACACAGAGACAGACAGACACAGAGACAGACAGACACAGAGACAGACAGACACAGAGACAGACAGACACAGAGACAGACACAGAGACAGACACAGAGACAGACACAGAGACAGACACAGAGACAGACACAGAGACAGACACAGAGACAGACACAGAGACAGACACAGAGACAGACACAGAGACAGACACAGAGACAGACACAGAGACAGACACAGAGACAGACACAGAGACAGACACAGAGACAGACACAGAGACAGACACAGAGACAGACACAGAGACAGACACAGAGACAGACACAGAGACAGACACAGAGACAGACACAGAGACAGACACAGAGACAGACACAGAGACAGACACAGAGACAGACACAGAGACAGACACAGAGACAGACACAGAGACAGACAGACAGACACAGACAGACACAGACAGACACAGACAGACACAGACAGACACAGACAGACACAGACAGACACAGACAGACACAGACAGACACAGACAGACACAGACAGACAGAGACAGGACACAGACAGACAGAGACAGACACAGACAGACAGACAGACACAGACAGACAGACAGACACAGACAGACAGACAGACACAGACAGACAGGACAGACACAGACAGACAGACAGACACAGACAGACAGACAGACACAGACAGACAGACAGACACAGACACAGAACAGACACAGACACAGACAGACAGACACAGACAGACAGACACAGACAGACACAGACAGACAGACACAGACAGACAGACACAGACAGACAGACACAGACAGACAGACACAGACAGACAGACACAGACAGACAGACACAGACAGACAGACACAGGACAGACAGACACAGACAGACAGACACAGACAGACAGACACAGACAGACAAGACACAGACAGACAGACACAGACAGACAAGACACAGACAGACAGACACAGACAGACAGACAGACACAGACACAGACCACAGACAGACACAGACAGACAGACACAGACAGACACAGACAGACAACAGACAGACACAGACAGACACAGACAGACACAGACAGACCAGACAGACACAGACAGACCAGACAGACACAGACAGACACAGACAGACACAGACAGACACAGACAGGACACAGACAGACACAGACAGACACAGACAGACACAGACAGACACAGACAGACACAGACAGACACAGACAGACACAGACAGACACAGACAGACACAGACAGACACAGACAGACACAGACAACACAGACAGACACAGACAGACACAGACAGACACAGACAGACACAGACAGACACAGACAGACACAGACAGACACAGACAGACCAGACAGACACAGACAGACACAGACAGACACAGACAGACACAGACAGACACAGACAGACACAGACAGCAACAGACACAGACAGACACAGACAGACACAGACAGACACAGACAGACACAGACAGACACAGACAGACACAGACAGACCACAGACAGACACAGACAGACACAGACAGACACAGACAGACACAGACAGACACAGACAGACACAGACAGACACAGACAGACACAGACAGACACAGACAGACACAGACAGACACAGACAGACACAGACAGACACAGACAGACACAGACAGACACAGACAGACACAGACAGACACAGACAGACACAGACAGACCAGACAGACACAGACAGACACAGACAGACACAGACAGACACAGACAGACACAGACAGACACAGACAGACACAGACAGACACAGACAGACACAGACAGACACAGACAGACACAGACAGACACAGACAGACACAGACAGACACAGACAGACACAGACAGACACAGACAGACACAGACAGACACAGACAGACACAGAGAACAGACAACACAGACAGACACAGACAGACACAGACAGACACAGACAGACACAGACAGACACAGACAGACACAGACAGACACACACAGACACACACAGACACACAGACACACACAGGCGCTCTGGAGACCTGCCGGGAGCATGTAAGTATGTATGTGTATTTGTCTGTGTATATGTGTGTGTCTGTGTGTATGTATGTACTGTGTGACATGTGTGGGGCAGGAGGGCGGTTCCGGCTCCACACATGTCCCTGCGGCAGTCCGGATCCGGCAGCACCCTTCACCTGCCGGATCCGGGCTGGCACTAGTGTGAAAGAGGCCTAAGGTGAGTTTTATAACTCTGCTGATATTAATTGTAGGGACTGATCTACTATATATTTGCTTCCTGGTCTACTAGATAAGGCAGAAATTGTATCTTCAGCAGAACAAATAAAGGGGGCATAAAAGTAGTTCACAAGTAGCAGGCTACACAGGCTGCCTTCCTGCCCATAATGCAGTGGTTCAAAATGTATGGATGCAACAGATTAGGGATGAAACAAATTACACTGCTACAATATTGCTGGTGAGTTAGCGCTATATGTCCAAAATATTTGCCCTGGGGCTTCCGCCAGGCTTAACTGGCCCTGCCAGCCTGCACCCCCTCCAGCAGCAGCGATACACTGACATAATCATGCCGGCTGGACTAACAGAAACACGAACAGGCCGAAATCTCTCTGAGCCCAGCACGCATGATGACATCACTGCATGGTGTCTGCTGGGTAGAGCAGGATGTGGCCGCTCATCAGGGGAATGGAGCTAGGTGAGAATTATTGTTTTTTATTTTATCAACACTACTGTGGGGGGCACCACTATGAACGGGGATCTAAGCTGGCATAACTACTGTGAAGAGGGCACTAAAGGGGCATGACTCCTGTGTGAGGGCACAACTACTGGGAATGGGACACTAAGGGGCAACACTACTGTGTGGGGGCACTGAAAGGCATAAGTACTGTGAAGGAGACACTAAGGGGACATAATCACTTTGTGAGTGAGGGTTTGTAGGGTGAGCGTGGGCAGTCTTAACTAGCTGGAGGGGAAGTTGCTATGGGCCGCAGCATTTTCTAGTTACTCATGGCCTAGAGCAGATCTGTTAAAACTGAAATTTAACAAAGTGGCTTGTGGCAAAGGGGGCGTCCTATGATAGCGCCAGGTTTAAAGTCACTGACCTCTTTAGTATGATTCATATTACTACCAATGTCTGGCTATGGAAACTACATAACTGAGTGCAATGGGTGCAACTGAAACAACTGAAATAAATAATTAGGGGGTGTCAATCTTTTTTTGGCCATATTGCGCATCAGTGATGTCTGAAAGATTTAATGGCAGGCTCGGTCATATTGTTGGAGTGCTAAAATAACTTGCTCATTAAAAGGGTATTCAGGTTTCATTAAATTGTTGACCTAATCTCAATAGTCCTGATGGTGCAGCCCTTGCTAATGTGTTGTCTATGGGAAATATGCTTGGTTTACTGATTCTGATGTTCAAATGTAACTCTGTGTTCACACCTGATCTCCACCGGTTCCAAGAACGACTGTTGTGTTGGTGTAGATGTGTCAGTAGTAGTAGGAGTGGAAGGAGCAGGGACGTAGCTAAAGGCTCATGGGCCCTGGTGCAAGAGTTCAGCTTGGGCCCCCCTTCCCTCAGTACTTTGTGTGTCTTCTTAAGCAGCACAAGGGTCTTTGGCCCCCTCAGGCTCCTGGGCCCGGTAGCGACTGCTACCCCTGCACCCCCTATAGCTAGGCCCCTGGGAAGGAGCCATGCCGATACCTCTTTCACAATAATACGTTCATTACATTCAATTGAATGCTGTAAGTACACTGCACCTCCACTACAATGTAGACGGCATGCAGGCAGAGGCGACGAGAACACAGAACTCACTAGAGGTCCGCAGAGCCTTTAGGATTTGTGCGCACTGCCTTAAAGACTATGTACACCTTCAGAGGAAATGTTTTTTATGATTGCATGTTACTCATTTTTGGCTAAAAATCATTTTTTGAATTGGCCTTTATTAAAAATATTGAGCTGTTCTGTCACAAAGGGTTAAACACTTATCTAAACCATGTTCTTATCAGTAAGATAAGAACTGTGCTATCATGTCAGACAGCAGAGATAAGGAGCCTGTCTGCTCCTGGTCTGACTGAAAAGACAAATAATGTGAGCCCTGTACAGAAAACAAGAATTGCTTACCGGTAATTGTTTTTCCGGAAACCCATGACGGCACCCATGCGACTAGGACCTCCCATCCAGGACAGGAAACCTGCTGAGATAAAAAGGTTCACACCCACAGCACACCTCAGTGATATAAAATGACCCACCTCCGGAGGCGTGACTTTCACCAAAGAAAGAGATAAAACAAAAAAATTAAAGAGAAGGGAACCAGTACGGTAAATTACATCCCCATCAAAAAAAGTAGAGGGAAGTCCCTCAGAAACAAAATCACCATAACATAATATAATAATATTCTTTCATTAATGGGACGGGAAAATTTTAGGGGGTGCCGTCATGGGTTTCCGGAAAAACAATTACGGTAAGCAATTCTTGTTTTCCCCTCACCCATGACGGCACCCATGGCGAGAATGAAACTATTAATCAAAAAAATTAGGGAGGGACTACAGCCTGCAGTACCTTTCTCCCAAAGGATGCATCAGAATTCAGATTTAGTCTATAATGCTTGAAAAAGTATGCGGAGAGCTCCAAGTAGCTGCTCTGCAAATTTGGGCCAGAGAAGCCTCCGCTTTCTCTGCCCAGGATGTCGCAACTGCTCTAGTGGAATGAGCACCAAACCCCGAAGGGGGAGTGAGATTCTGGGAGGAATAGGCCATAATAATAGAATCTTTGACCCATCGGGCAATAGTTCTGGAAGAGGCCTTATGCCCCTTAGATTTACCACTGAATTGGATAAGAAGATTCTCATCTATCCTCCAGGAAGCAGTAGCCCCAAGGTATGCCAACAAACATCTCCTAACATCAAGGCAATGGAATCTCCTTTCCAAATCATTAGTTGGGTTGGGCAAAAGGAAGGAAGAACGACATCCTGGCTACGATGAAAATCAGAGACTACCTTAGGTAGAAAGGAATCAAGAGGCCTAATAATGACTTTATCCTCTAGTATGGTCGTATATGGAGGGAAGGCCGAGAAGGCATTGATTTCAGATACTCTTCTAGCTGAGGTAACAGCCAAAAGAAAGGACATCTTTGAGGAGAGAATTTTAATAGAGATCTTATCTATTGGTTCAAATGGATCTTGACAAAGCGCAGAAAGAACCAAATTAAGGTCCCAAGGAGGAGACAGGGGTCTCAGGCTGGGGTGAAGCCTGGAAGCGGCTGTCAAGAATCTTTTGATCCAAGGATGATCTGCTAGTTTAAAATCAAAAAAATAGCTTAGGGCGGCAATCTGGACTTTGAGGGTAGAGGCTTTTAAATTCTTTTCAAGGCCTGCCTGCAGAAACTCTAGAATCTTTGGAATGTCAGGAGACATTAAAGGATCAGGATTAGTGCCTAGAAAAACTGAAAAAGTATTCCATACTTTAAGATATTTTCTAGAGGTAACAGGCTTTTTACTTTTCAACAGAGTGGAGACTACTGACACAGATAGCCCCCTTCTGTACCAGACCTGCCTTTCAATATCCAGGCCGACAACTGGAGGATCCCTGGATTGGGGGTGAAACAAGGGACCCTGCATTAAGAGATCTTCTCTGAGTGGAAAGGGCCATGGAGGAAGAGCCGCCAGCTTCAGAAGAGACGAGAACCAGGCTCTCTTGGGCCAAAAGGGGGCTATTAGGATTATAGATGCCCCCTCCCTCTCTACCTTCCTCAGAACTCTGGGGAGAAGGCAGAAGGGGGGAAGGCATACCCCCTTTCTCTGCTCCAATCCTGAGCTAGAGCATCTAAAGCCAGAGGACCATCCCACACATTGAGGGAGAAAAACCTTTCTACCTTCCTGTTTGTCTTGGAAGCGAAAAGATCTATAGAGGGGGGACCAAATCTCTCGACTAGTAACTGAAAACTTCCTCGTTCAAGCACCATTCTCCCTGCCTGAGAGAGGTACGGCTTAAAAAATCCGCCAGTGAATTCTCTTTTCCCTTTAGGTGGACAGCTGATAGCGACAGACCCCTTTGTTCTGCAATGGAGAAGATTACTTTTGACAGACCTAGGAGAGATGGACTTCTGGTACCCCCTTGGTGATTTATATACGCCACCGTGGTGGAGTTGTCCGAGTAAATGGAAATCTGTTTGTCCATCATTAAGGGAAGAGCTATCTGAAGGACATCAGAATCGCCTTCAACTCCCTGAAATTTGAAGACTTGGACCTTGTCTCCAGATCCCATCTCCCCTGCCAAGCTCTGCCCTGAGAATGAGCCCCCCAACCCAGGAACTGGCATCTGTGGTCAAGATAACTTGATTTTGACTGTTCCATTGAACTCCCCTGTCTAGATTTAATGGATTCGTCCACCATAACAGGGAAACACGGGCTACAGACGTCAAGTGAAAATTTTGTCTAAAGAATTGGGGGAGCCATCCCAAACCCTTAGGATATCTGTTTGAAGATCCCTTGTATGAATCTGGGCATAGGATACTGCCGGAATGGCCGAGGTTAGCAGGCCTAGCACTGACATGGCTATTCTGATGGTACATAGATAAGAATGGAACAATAGCTGAACTTGCTGGATGATATGTTCCTTTTTCTTCCATGTTAGGAAGTTTTTCTCTTGACATGAGTCCCACAGAATTCCTAAAAAAACACAGGTTTGTGATGGAATCAGATTTGACTTGTGTTGATTTATCTTCCACCCCAAGTGTTTCAGGGTATTGCATAGACAGTCTATATCTTTTAGTAGGCCGTCCTCTGAGTGAGAAAAAATAAGGAAGTCGTCCAGGTATGGTACCAAGGCGATTCCTTTCAGTCTTAAGAAGGCTGCCATCTCCGCCACTATTTTGGTGAACAACCTTGGGGGCTTGAGAAATCCCAAAGGGAAGGGCCTTGTATTGCAGATGTAGGCATTCTCCTTTTATCCAGACCGCGGTTCTTAAAAACCTTTGGGAGGACTGATGAATAGGCACATGATAATATGCGTCCTCCAGATCTATACTTGCCATCCAGCAGTGCTTGAAGAGGAGATTTGTAGTAGACTTATGGTTTCCATACGAAATTTTTGTATTTTAGTGATTTGTTTAACTTTTTTAAGTTTAGTATAACCCGGTAGGAACCATTTGGCTTTTTTACCATGAATAGTGGGGAGTACACCCCTTTTCCCTTTTCTTCTTTTGGTACAACACAGACTACTTCCTTGTTTAACAGGGATAACATTTCTAATTCTAGGGCCTCTCTTTTTTGAGGATCTAAAGGGGTCTTGGTACATACGAAAGAATCTGCGAGGACGGGAAACAAATTCTATTTGATACCCATCCTTTATCACACTTAACACCCATTTGTTTGAGTTATCTGATTCCAGGCTGGAAGGAAAGGGATAGTCTTCCTCCCACCTGACACCTGGCGTCATTGCTGCTTATCCTTTGGCCTGTTGTCCTGAGGCTTGAATAGAAAACCGGAAGTTTTCCTAGGGAATCTGGAGTCTTTCTTGTCTGCCTGTCTTCCTTTTGTCTACGAAAATTGGGTAGCAGGCCTACGAAAAAATGGGGGCTTTTGAGGAAGAGGGAATCCTTTCTTCTTGTCTGAGGCTCTTTCAAGAATCTCATCCAAGGAGGGGCCAAAGAGCCTTGAACCCACACAAGGCACCGCACACAATCTAGCTTTAGACCCCTGATCCCCCTTCCAGGATCTAAGCCATATGGCCCTCCTGGCAGCGTTAGACATTGCTGGCTGCTCTAGCTGAGAACCTGACGAATCAGTGGAGGCATCTGCTAGGAAATCCGCAGCTTAATAAAGGTGGGTAGAGATGAAAGAAGTTCGTCTCGAGGTGTCTTGTCTTTAATGTGAGCCTCCAACTGATTCAACCACAGCTTGAGAGATCTGGAAACCCAAGAGGCTGCAATGGCTGGTCTAAACTAGTAGAAGCTGATTCCCAGGCCCTTTTCAAATAATATCCGCTTTTTTATCTAGCGGATCACCTAGACAACCTAAGTCCTCAAAGGGGGAGAGCAGACTTCTTAGCTATTTTAGCTACCGGGGCGTCCACTGTGGGGGCTTTGTCCCAGACTTCAGACACCGTCTCTTCAAAAGGGTACTTCCTTTTAATAGAAGAGGGAATAAAAAATTTTCTGTCGGATTTTCCACTCCTTTTTAATTAGAGCGTCCATATTTCTATGAACCGGAAATACTCTGCGGTGCTTAGGAGCTAAACCTTCAAACACTTGATCAGCTACGGATTTGGGTTGCTTGAAGTCTTCTAATTGCATAGTAGCTTTAACCGCCTTTAGTAGTAGCTCTGTGTCCTCTACCGGGAAAAGAGCTTTACCTGCCGCTTCCTCATCAGAGGATGAGTAATCTTCTGAAATATTTTGACTGGAAGGGATTTCTCCGTCAGAAATGTCAGAATCCGTGTCTCCCATGAGCATGACTTTTTCTGGGGACTGTGGTCGAGATCTTTTTAAAGATCTAATTGAAGATTTGACTTCAGACTTGACTAGAGCCTTAATGGTTTTAGATAAGGATTGAGATTCCTCCATTACTAGCTTCTCAATGCATCCCTGACATAAGGGTTTTAAATATGAAGCGGGTAACGGAACTTTACAGCCACTGCATTCCTTGTGTTTAGATTTACACGCCACTTTCTTGGGGGTTTTTGCTACCTAAAATACAAAAGCAAACAACAACCCAAATAGAATTAGAATGGATCTCACCATAAACGAAAGGTGTGTTTTCCCAATCCTTGCCCAGTACCGGACTTGGGGGTCTCAAGGATTCCAAAGGGTCGGCGCGTCCACCATCAACCGGATCCGACATCTTTAACCAGGATACCGGTCCTGCACAGCACTGTGTGCGATCGCTGTGAGCTGGCTGCCTTCTCCTGTGCCGATTTGTAGCGCGCCCGGCCTCCTTTTAACCTACTGGCCCTGATTCCTAATCCAGAAAGCCGGGTCCCCACTTCCGCCCACGTGACCGGAAGTGACGACAGACGCCAGAACTCGCCTCCGGTCACGTGAGCGCGGCAACACGCGCATGCGCAGACCCCAAAAAGGAATCCAGCTGCCATTCCTGGAGGAAGCAGAAACCCTACCGCCCGGACCGGAAGCCGCCTGAACACGGCCACAGCGGCTCCCCGAGAGGAGGGAGGAGACAGGAGGAAGGCAGACTTGGCCACTGCTTCCTGTGAAGACTTACGCTGCCTGGAATAGGCCCCGTTACGGTTAGTAGACCTGGGCCCTCCACAGCTCCCTGTGTGAACCTAAAAAAAAAAAAAAAAAGAAAATAGCAGGCTAGGAGCTTAAAAGCCACCTAGGAACATCCTATCCGGAGGACAGGAAACCTAAAACTGAGGTGTGCTGTGGGTGTGAACCTTTTTATCTCAGCAGGTTTCCTGTCCTGGATGGGAGGTCCTAGTCGCATGGGTGCCGTCATGGGTGAGGGGAAAAAAGGATGCCATGTTTTTAATAAAGCCCAATTTAAAAAAAATATTTTATCTTAAAATTAGTACAATGCAATAATAAAAAATAAATAAATTGCCCCCAAAAGGTGTACATAGCCTTTAAAGGGGTTCTCCAAGTTATATTTATTGATGACCTATCCTTAGGATGGGCCATCAATATCAGATCGGCGGGGGTCCGACACCCAGCACCCCCGCCGATCAGCTGTTTGAAGACAGTGTATACCACAGAGCTGTCCCATTGAAACGAATGGGGCGGTGAGGTGTAATTACACCTACTCACCACTACCCCTGTTACAGCCAGCATGTAAACAGTCAAGAGGAGGCAGTGCTGGTACGGCGCGCGCCTCCTCCTCAAACAGCTGATCGGCGGGGGTGCCGGGTGTCGGACCGCCGCCGATCTGATATTGATGAGCTATCCTAAGGATAGGTCATCAATAAATATAACTTGGAGAACCCCTTTAAGTGTTTTCCAGTTTGCGACCGAGTGCATGCTGACAGCATGCCATGCCTCTTTTGCAGCCCCATTAAAATAAGCGGGTCCACAACCGATCTACAGGATGCCGACAGAAACTACGGCCTTGTCCACGGGCCCGTAAACAGTTGATTGGTGAAGGTCCTATTATCGACATTCCTGTCAATCTGAAACTGATGACCGATCCAGAGGATAGGTCTCCAATAGAGATGCGCGAGCATGCTCGAGTGCCATTTTTGGGTATTTGCGTACGCATTTTAAAATTCGTACGCTATTCATATGCATATTTTAATCTATACGCAAATGCGTATGAATAGCGTACGAATTTTAAAATGCGTACGCTATTCATACGCAAAACTGGCACTCGAGCATGCTCGCTCATCTCTAGTCTCCAATATAATGAAACTGGAATACAACTTTAATGATTTATTTTCGTGTCAAGGTGTGATGGCCAAGGCATATTTGCAGTCCTGTGTCTTGATCCTTGAACAGTACACGCACACAGCAGGATGAGTGCTCTTACCGGTTTCCTAAGAAGTTGGTCAAAATGTTGATACACCAACACAGCAATCCTTCTTGGAACCAGTGGAGACCCAGAGTGAATCCAGATTTACATCTGAAGATCAGAATTCGCAAACAAAGCACATTTCCCATAGACATCACATTAGCAAGGACTTCTAAATGCCCTATAAAATAAGATAAAAGGCGGTCCTGCATTGGAACCCCCCACTATAAACCACACCAGTCAGTGCTAACCTGTTGCGGATTTGGCTTATGGCAGACTCGGCGACATCCAAATATTGCATCTGAATGGCCATCATGTCAGTGTGTGCGGAGAGTCATGATAAACAGGTCGTCTGTAATAAAATCATTTTAATTAACTTTTTTTTACTACTCCATCATGTGGAACACCTCTTTGGCGCCTACCTTCGTATTTCTCTAGGGTCTGGATGACACTAGGCAGCTGGTTCACCGCCTGGTACAGCCTGTAGCAATCTTGCAGGTTGGCATTCTGTCTCTGGAACTTTTTGGCCAAGCGGTTGAGATCTGGGATGCGTCTTAGTAAATCTTCCTGCAGACACTGTCTGAGTTCGGCATCAGTCACGAACGCTTCCACCAGGTTCAACCTGTGAACGATTGAATACGTCAGTGCGGCGTGAAAATCCCTGGTTTAATAGTCCTATAAAACCTACGTATTAAGAGGATTTATGGGTAGTAATATTTACATAATGTGCATGAATCACATTTTACTATTTCTTATGTTACCATTAGATAAAAGCGCAGTTAACGCATAATGTTCTGAATAATGGACCAGTTATTTCAAGCTCCAGCTGCCAATTAATGGAAGGAGACTGCAATGTGCAGGACAACCCTACAGCGCAAGAACAGTCTGGTCAAGTCCAGCCATCTTTTTATGTTACGAAAAGTCATCTCCTATCTGTGTCCTGCGATCTACTTACAAATGGGGTGAGGATGCGGGTACACTGCAGGGTTTACCTGTCTGTCAGAAGTGGGGGGGGGGAATAAATTAAAGATGAAAAAAAAAAGATAGATATATATATATATCTATCTATCTAAAACCAAAAGAAAAAGAGCAGCAGCACAATAGAATAAGATCGGGTGCAATTCCTCAAAAGAAACTCACGGCACAGAGCTCCATGTTCTTGGATATATATATAATTTTTTTTTATTATTTCTAATTTAAAGAGGACCTTTCACCTCTCCTGACATGATATTTTAATAGCTTCATGCATTCCCCATGTAATAACAAGTCTGGAGCATCTATTATTATGTCTGTATGTTGTGTTATTCCTTTATTATTTCTACTAGAAGTTCTGAATGAATTACTAGCAGTCTGCAGTAAGGGTACAGAGGGGAGGTAACTAGTTGGGGGTGTGTACCTGCACAGACTGAACATGGCAGCACTGATTGGATACAGTGAGTCTGTGCAGGGACACACCCCCAACTGGTTACCTCCCCTCTGTACCCTTACTGCAGACTGCTAGTAATTCATTCAGAACTTCTAGTAGAAATAATACAGGAATGGCACAACATAGAGACATAAGAATAGATGTTCCAGAATTGTTATTACATGGGGAATGCATGGAGCTATTAAACCAGGCCTGTCAGGAGAGGTGAAGGGTCCTTTTAAGGATGGTTATCTATTTTTCTCAATTATTTTGTATTTAGTTTGTTTCTGGCGATAACTTTATTTTTCTGTCAAATTGTAGTTTTTAGTGGCACCATTCTGGCACACACATCACTTATAGATTAACGTATTTTTTGGCACGCAGTGAGCTAGTTCACCATTGTTTACTGTACTTTAAATTTATGATGTTCACCGTGAAGCATAGCTATCCTGTTACTTTTATTGTATGGGTCCGTAAGATGATGGCGATCAGAGGTCGCACTACTTTTATTTCAGAACAGTAAAATTACTCCTCTTACAATTTTTGAGGAGTAGTAGTACGAAAGTTGCAATGATTCAAATAAATAATACGTAGGCTTACACTTGTTCAAATCTGTGTTGGGGACTCCATTCTGTCATAGATAATGTCAAAAAGACTCTTACATGCAGGACTTTTTTATTTGGCAAAAAAAAAAAGACAAGATCCTGAGTGGAGACTGAATGGACACATAGTCCACCAGTATGTGATTGGCTATGAAACGCTGCAGGCCTGCCAATCAGATGTTCTGAAGTATTTCCAAGGCCAGAATTCGGCGGCAGAACTGAACAGCTCCATCTGTTGTGTAGTGGCCGGAGATGGTTACTGCAGAGCTGCTCCCTCTAAACTGACTGACTGCAGCGCTGCAGGTACCAGATCCATACACTGCACAACAGGTAGAGCTGCGGCGTTCGGGCCACGAAACTGCAAGATAACAGCTGATCAGCCGGGGGTCCGAGGGGGCAGACCTCCTCCACTTTGTCTATCCTGAGGACAGGTCATCATTATAGAAGCACCGGAGAACCCCTTTAAGGGGCCACCATAAACCATGGAGCAGGGATCAGCAACCTCCGGCACTCCAGCTGTTTTGAAACTACAACTCCCAGAATGCTTTCCCTTCTATGGGCATGAGAAGAGCAGCCAAGCATGTTTGCATGCTGGGAGTTGTAGTTTCACAGCAGCTGGAGTGCCGAAGGTTGCTGATCCCTGCCATACAGCATTATATCCAGTGGGTCAATAGTCACATTTCACATGCATATTCCTTCTTAGACATGATGAGCCTTGTAGTTCTACAGCCGAGAAGACTGGAATGATATTAAGTAAAGGGGACAGCAGCAATAAATTCCAGTCTCTGCGCTCTCGTAGACAAACCTACACTTATAATCATACAGTCCACAATACGGGACACAGGTTTCATTCAGCTCGGAGAGCGGATCCAGAAGAAGTACCTTATATAAGACTATTAGGAGGAGCGGGGCAGAGGCTTCCATTATAACACAGCCCTGATCCTGGCGTTTCTGCCTGCACGAGGCTCTGCTAGAAATACACTGCAATGCAGAGCGGGAGGAGTGCGAGGACTGCAGTCACCACACAGGATGGATTTCCAGTGCGTCTCGCACATTGTACCACATCTCAGGGCTCCTGCAGCAATCACAGGACAGGCAGGAGCCCTCCCCTGGTCTATCCCTGTACAGGACTGTGTATAATAGCAGAACTGCTCCCTAGAATAATCCAGCTTGTTATATAGCACCGCCAAATCTGCTCCGTTTATCAGAATGGGGTTTGCAGAAATCCATGTTTCTCGCCAAATCAACCCCATTTGGATGAAACGCACCGATTGTCACTAGCAGAAATATATTTTCTGCAACAAAATCTGCAGCGTGTGAAGACTCCCCAAGGCCACCTGCACAGGTTGTGGAATAACCACAGCGTAGTACGGCACCACGTGTAGGAGATTACACAAATCTAACGTACACTTTGTGGATTTTTTTTTTCTGTGTGGATATTGACCTGCAGTGAGGATTTCCAAATTTATAGCATGTCAATTATGTGTGGGGTTTTAGCTGCAGGTTTCACCCTTTTCAATGGAGGAGTGAGATCTGCGGCAAAACCGCATCAAATCCGCGCCAAAAACCGCTGATAGAAATTGTGGATTTTGGTGTGAATCTGGTGGACAAATGTACATAAATCCGCACTGAAATTTAGGTAGATCTCGTGTGCGTTCACCTGCAGTCGCGACAGCCAATCCCCAAGAGGTAATGGGGCAGGGGTGACATGCAGTTTATGGTAATGAGCATAGAACGTGATTTTCCTCCCTCTATGTTATACAGGGAGGGATCCTGTAACTCGCTCTGGGACAATGGGATGGATCACTGCAGGGAGGGGGACACAAGCACGTCAGGGGCCATTTAGCAGGTATGCGGCTTTAAGGGGGTTCTCCAGGAATGAAGAAAATGAAAATACTTAAAGGGAACCTGTCATCTCCGAAACACCCCCTGAACTAGAGTAAGCGTTGTATAGTGTAAGTGATGCTGAATCCGAATATGTAGGTTTTATCTTCATACTCCCTTCCATTCTGATGCTGTGCTCACACAAACCTGCAGTAAAATGCATTGAGAGGACTCTTCTTTGAGTCCTCTCCATTATGTGAGTGAGCACTGGAGTCCAGTGAGTGCATTTTACTGCAGGTTTGTGGGAGCACAGCGTCAGAATGGAAGTGAGTATGAAGATAAAACTTACATAACCAGACTCGACGTCACTTACACTATACAACACTTACTGTAGTTTGGAGGGTGTTTCGGAGATGACAGGTTCCCTTTAAATATCACCTTATTATAATTATAATTATATTCCCTAATACCTTTTATTAGTTATAATGGCTTGTTTTGTCTAGGGAGCAATCATTGAGGGAACAAGATGGCCACTGTCCTATTAGCACACACAGAACCTGTCCTAATCACACAGGAGGACAAGTTACTTCACAACACTGAAGTAAAGAGCTGCCTCATCCTCCTCTCTGCTCTGCTTGTCAGAGATTATGATCCTGAATACAGATGATAAGATCTTCAGCTGAGTCTCTGTAGGAATGGAGTTTATGAGGAGACATTAAGTACAGAGAGGAGGTGGGAATGTGGTATTCAGCAGCAGCTCTTGTCTGCAGTCTCCATTAGCACAGTCTGTCCTGTCCGTCCTCTCTGTACTTCATGTCTTCTCATGAACTCCATTCCTACAGAGATTCAGCTGAAGATCTTATCATCTGTATTCAGGGCAGGGCAGAGAGGAGGATGAGGCATCTCTTTACCTCAGTGTTGTGAAGTAACTTGTCCTGCTCTGTGATTAGGACAGGTTCTGTGTGTACTAATAGGACGGCGGCCATTTTATTTCCCCTGATGTTAGCTCTAGACAAAATGAGCCATTCTAACTAATGAAAGGTATTTAGGAATATATTTATAATAAAGTAATATTTAAGTATTTTCATTTTCTTAATTCCCAGAGAACCCTTTAAGGTCCTTTCACACCCTTAGATTTCATGTTTGTACAGTATGTCAATGGACTCTTGGTAAAAGCTCCATTTAAATTTAAAATGTGCATTGAGAATGAGCCATGATTACTAGGATCGTCTGCCCCCGCTCAGGTTGTATTTGTAGGCAGCACATCTCCAGCTGACATGAGGCAATGTGCTGCTGAAGCCTAAATAGAAGATATGACCAACAAGCTCGTTTGGCCGCTCAGCCGGCTGTTTACATGGGGCAACGATCAGGAATGAACATGCAGAGGAAGGTTGGTTCATCTGATCATTGGTACGTGTCAGAAGGCCAATTAAGAAGTTGCACACACGACCGTATTTTTGCGGGTCAGATATGGATCCATTCTTTTCAATGGGGCTGCAAAAGATACAGACAGCATTCCGTGTGCTATCTGCATCCATAAGTAAAGGAACATGTATTTTGTCTGTTTGGCAGACAACAGGCATTTCTAAGAATGCACACAGCTAGTAACTGTTCAGTTTTCTTGCAGCACCACAACAGAGTATATTAGGCACTAAACAGTGTCCATTCAAATACATGGGTTTTTCTGTGTTATGTAGGACAGGTCAGGTCCTCCAGAGTGAGAGACCCTCTTTATAACTGCTCTCCACTCTAGCCAAGAGACAGAGATCCTGAAGAGAAGACTGGGGATAGATGCATAGACTAGATGACCGAGAAATAGAAAAGAAGAGCAAGCCACCATGGAGAAAACACCTGATATGACCTCTGCTGCCTCCTGCTGGACGTATACAGGACTACTTTGTCTTCATTTATTCCGTTTAGAGAAAGACGGGGAGATATAATATAAGGGAGGTTAGTACAGAGACGTCTCCATGGTTTATTAATACCTGTGATGAGGGGACATCCTCTGCGTCTGGAGGAAAGAAGGTTTCTACATAGACATAGAAGAGGATTCTTTACTGTAAGAGCAGTGAGACTATGGAACTCTCTGCCTGAGGAGGTGGTGATGGTAAGTTCACTAAAAGAGTTCAAGAGGGGCCTGGATGTATTTGTGGAGGGTAATAATATTACAGGTTATAGATATTAGATTTCTGGAGATGCGTCGCTGATCCAGGAAGTTTTGAGGAAGGATTTTTTCTTCTACATCCTGAGGTGGTTTTGCCTTCCTCTGGATCAACTTTGTAGGATAATAGTCTGAACCAGGTGGATGGAGGCGCTTTTCTTCAGCCTTACAAACTATGTTACATTCTGTGAATGCACTACAGGGGATGTCTGTTTTCTGCATCTACGGTTTCTCAGAAAGTACTGATTTTCAGTGATCCAGCAGGGAGGGAGTCTTTAGGGCAAAAGCTCATTCACAAAAATTAAGCAAAATATCTCACCTTCAGAAGGAAGAAAACTCTCTCTAGTGCCATCTCAAGTGCCACTCTACAATGGTTCAAAGGGCACGCATTTTACTTCTTACAACATAGGTGTGGAAACGCTCCAGTGCCACCATGCAGCGAACAGCAAAGATATATTTACAATGATATTTTTAAAGGGGTTCTTTTAATATTCCTCAGGATAGGTCATCAATATCAGAACGGCGGGGGTCCGACACCTGGCACCCCCACGATCAGCTGTAGGAGGAGACGGCGTGAGCACTGCACGTGTGCAGTCTCCCTTCTATCTTCCTGCTCGCTGCTGCTATGTCTATGGCGAGTCGGGTGTCAAACTCAACCCCCCCCCCCGCCGATCTGATACCGATTACCTATCTTGAGGATAGATCATCAATAGTAAAAGCCCGGAGGACCCCTTTAAACAAATAGATTGAAGAAATTATCTTGATGTTCTTGAACAATAACCATTGAATCTAAGACCATGAAATTACAAACCCGGGAACATACAGGTCACGATCTACTACACTGCAATCAGGACTGAAGGAGTTCTGGTAAAAGGTCTGTGCTACACTGACATCTAGTGGCCGCACAGTGACATTGCTGGAAAAGAAATAAACCGTGTCCTGTACAGAATATGAACCCAGAGACCTCATCTAGGGGACCACAAAATACAATGTTCATTAATAAGTTAATCGAGAATAACCTGTAACATGCACAGAATGCCTTTATAACATGTAATATGAAGGATAGTGTATCACTAACTGGAAAACAAAGAAATTAAATGTCCTCCGAGATGAGTGAGGTGAAGAAAAATACCACTTTATGGCTTGTTCAAGACCACCTACATAGCACATATGTATTGCTACAATCATAGACAGTCTAATGCCCTAATTACAGGGTGGTATTTTTTGGTCTGCGGCCAATACACATTTTTTGCAAATCGGATGCAGACCCATTCATTTCAGAAGAGGCCGTAACAAACGCGGACAGCACACATCAGTGAAACGCAGCCTCTTCATCTCGCCTTGTACCCCAATAATGTGTCTAGGACATCCCAAAAGCGTACAGAAAGCTATAATGAAATGCTCTAGACCAGTGTTCCTCAACTCCAGTCCTCAGGGCCCACCTGCCGGCCATGTTTTCAGGATTTCCTTAGTACTGAGCAGGTGATACAACTAGTGTCCATGCATCAGGACTTACCACAGGTATGTCTGTGGGATATTCTCAAATCATGACCGAAGTGCGGTCCTTGAGGACCGGAGTTGAGAAACCCTGCTCTTGAGCCATAAAACCCATTTAAAGTGCCGTTGTCTCATGAGATGGTGGCACTCTAATTACAGCATATATAAAATTTCCTATGGGCAGAGCAATCTGTTCAGTCCTCCTAGTCTCCTCTTCTGAAGTCTTTGTGAAACAAACATGAAGATGGCGCTGTCAGTCAGCACTTTCCTCCAATCAATGAAGACTAGGAACAGTTAAAAGGGTTGTCTGGGATTTTAATATCTGATTCAACACCCGGCACCCCCATTGAGTGTGGCAGCCTCCTCACAGCATGCCAAGCACAGCGCCGTACATTGTATAGTGGCTGTACTTGGTATTGCAGCCCTGGTTCATTCACCTTAATGGGACTCAGCTGCATGTAGACCATGTGACCAATGAACATGGCGTCACTGGCCTATGAAGAGGCCGCAGCACTCACTGGAGAGGGAGGGCCGGAAGTCAGACATCCATTGATCAGATACCAATGACCTATGGCTGTGACGGTGGCCCTTCTAATACCATTTGAAGCGTGCACTATATGGTCAAAACTATGGGGAACCCCTCCTAAATATTGTGCCGTTTCACTCACACCCATTGCAAACAGATACATGAAATCAAGTACACAGGCGTGCAACCTCCACAGACCAACACTGGCAGTAGTATGCACTGTGCTGACGAACGACTTTAGAGGGACCCTGTCAGAAACTTCATGCTGCCTATAAATCCGGACAAACTTCCTCCTTATAAAAAAAAGTGGGGCAGATTTACTAGTCTTATAGATGGCATAAGCTTAGACCGTCTAGACCTGCACCAGATTCATCACAGGTCTCAGGCTGGATATTACATATCATAGACAGACACATCCATCTGACTCTATACCAACTACTGGATGGCTTATTTTGAAACAGAATTTTACGCCAAAAAGGTAGCATAATTTTGCAGCAAAATGTTGACATGCCCCTTTGCTGGCAAAGCCACGCCCCCTTACTGGACTAGATGTAAACCCGGATATGACAAATTAAGACACAATTTATACCATATATAAATCTAGGTGCACTTACATTAAACGTGGGTCTGTGTTTAGCTTATGGCATCAACGAGGGGAGTCATCAGGGCGAGTCCCCAATTTGTGCACATACATAATACAGAAGAACTGAGATAAGCATGAGCAAGACAAGTTACCAACTGATTCAGGGGGAATGGACCCTGCCCGCGAAGGTATGTCTGGGATGTGACATGTAATACACACACAGTGCACACAGGTATGTCTGGGATGTGACATGTAATACAGACACAGTGCACACAGGTATGTCTGGGATGTGACATGTAATACAGACACAGTGCACACAGGTATGTCTGGGATGTGACGTAATACACACACACACAGTGCACACAGGTATGTCTGGGATGTGACATGTAATACAGACACACAGTGCACACAGGTATGTCTGGGATGTGACATGTAATACACACACACAGTGCACACAGGTATGTCTGGGATGTGACATGTAATACAGACACACAGTGCACACAGGTATGTCTGGGATGTGACATGTAATACACACACACAGTGCACACAGGTATGTCTGGGATGTGACATGTAATACAGACACACAGAGCACACAGGTATGTCTGGGATGTGACATGTAATACACACACACAGTGCACACAGGTATGTCTGGGATGTGACATGTAATACACACACAGTGCACACAGGTATGTCTGGGATGTGACATGTAATACAGACACACAGTGCACACAGGTATGTCTGGGATGTGACATGTAATACAGACACACAGTGCACACAGGTATGTCTGGGATGTGACATGTAATACAGACACGCAGTGCACACAGGTATGTCTGGGATGTGACATGTAATACAGACACACAGTGCACACAGGTATGTCTGGGATGTGACATGTAATACAGACACACAGTGCACACAGGTATGTCTGGGATGTGACATGTAATACAGACACACAGTGCACACAAGTATATCTGGGATGTGACATGTAATATACACACACAGTGCACACAGGTATGTCTGGGATGTGACATGTAATATACACACACAGTGCACACAGGTATGTCTGGGATGTGACATGTAATACAGACACAGTGCACACAGGTATGTCTGGGATGTGACATGTAATACAGACACACAGTGCACACAGGTATGTCTGGGATGTGACATGTAATACACACACACAGTGCACACAGGTATGTCTGGGATGTGTCTGCAATCTTCTGTGGGGCACTGCTGTTCGTTATATAGGTGAAAATGAGGTGACAGACTCCCTTTAAATAGGGACACAACATGTACAGTCCAGGAAGATATAAAGTTCCAATCTGATGCAATATAACAAATGAAGAAGCTGGACTTACTGGCGCCTTTTTCTCACTTAGGTCCACCTTACCAGCCTGGGATTTTTACAATGTGCGTCTGTATTTGACCAGGTATCATTTTGTATTTTTGATGCTACATTATTGATTTTTCTATATTTGTGTTTATTGTGTTTGAATCATTTGTGCACTCCTGTTTATGGTCAGTGTGCCCCCTACTGTTTTAGTTAGTACACTGTATTGTGGCTTTGCCTAGTATTGCAGCTCGGTGGCCATAGGACTGTTGGGGCTGTTAAAATTCCCCCCCCCCCTCCAGCTTTCCCAAAAACCTGTAACTGTTTTGGGTCCACTCATGGAGGATCAGTAGGGTGTCTGTAAGACCTCCGACGAGCAGTGTGTGATGTCCTAACAATATGCCATCACTTACTATAGCAGTATCCAATAATGTTGGCTGCAGCAGCACAAAGGTTTAATATAGAAATATAAAATAGTCAAAGGTATGTTAACACCTGACCATGACTCCTGTCGGGCGCAATTTTGGAGGAATTTGTATCCATTCAGCCAATGGTCAAGCACTAACGTTGGACCAGAAGGTCTGGCTCATTCAGCGAACCCATTCATCCCAATGGATTTGTATAGGCTTGTGATCAGAACTCCAGCCGTCTACAACAAAGTCATCAAACCATGTCTTTATGGACCTTGGTTTGTGCACACAGGTACACTCATGCTGGAATAGGAAAGGGGTTTACCTAAATTGTTACACAAAGTTGGGAACGACAATTATGTATAATGTGTTTGTCTGCTGCAGCATTAAATGGTTTATCCGGTAATTATTATGGATGACCTCCCCTGGATAGGTCCGACACCTGGGATCCCACCGATCAGCTATTAGAGGCCAGCTCTCCATGAGCCGCGGCCTCTTACTAGACCATGTTATGTCACTGTACATTGGTCATATGGCCTAGAATCAGTGATGGCTAACCTCCGGGACTCCAGTTGTGGTGAAACTACAACTCCCAGCATGCTCCATTTATTTTTATGGAGTTCTGAGAACAAGCAAGCAAGTGTACATCTTGGGAGTTGGAGTTTTACCACAGCTGGAGTGCCGGTTAGCCATCACAGGCCTAGTTGTATTGAGTTGAATGCGGCTGAGCTGCAATACTAGGCAAAGCCGCTCTATAATGTACGGCGCTACGGTTGGAAATCTGCCAGAAGCCGGCTACGCTCATCAGAGCTACGGTGAATGCAGCTGCTCCCTGAAACAGCTGAGGGGTGGGGTGCTGGGACCTCTGCCAATGTGATGATGACCTTTTCTGAGGATAGGACATCATTATCTTTACCTGGATAACCCCTTTCAATAGAAATAAGTGGCAAAACCCCGAAAAGTGTTCCGCCCTCTGCGGCTACGACCGCCCCAATAGTCTTGTCCTCTCCTGTTACAATCAACCCAGCAGTCCTGCCCGCTCCTGCTACAAGGTCATCTGGTTCCTTTTTTAATCAATCATACTTCCAGTTGCAATGTCATTTACTTTTCGTTTCCCCATTATCATATAAGTTTATTACCCGGCAGTATTCACACAGTGAAACTGCCGCACCCATATCATTCACAGCATTGTGTGAAACCAGAGCACGGAAACTAGCCCCAGGGTAGAAACAGAGACACGTGATCAGGACACCAGTGAACTACACGAGTAAACAATATACGATCTATACTGGGAGTGATGGGGGTTTCTGCCTCTACATACCTTCTGCTTCCATCAGGGGATGGTGGTTTTGGTCACCAAGGACATTATGGTCAACAAATAAGATTATATTCATGGATGATGGTCACTTTTGAATAGATTACAACCTGAAGGATTTACTGATGTCCCGTCCTCTGACCGGACTGATATCAATACTGTTGTTCCCCTGACGAACTGATCGTTACTTATTAAAGAAGAACTCCCGACAAAAATGTTATTCCATGTCCTGCTAGAAATGTACATGATGTAATCTGTAGTGAATGTCATTTTCTTACCAGTGTCTGAATTTTTGACTTCTATCATCCTGAAGTTTCTTATCTGTGTCATGTGACCAGCAATTAGACCCACCAACTCACACATAGACTTATGTGTGGACAGGAAGTCTAATTCTCTATGTATTCCTATGAGACTGAAAGTGAGGCTCCCATAGGAATGAATAGAGCAGTTACTGGCTTTCTGTCCTGGGTCAGTTGGAGGTCAGGGAGTTGGTCACATGACCCAGCTACAATAAGAAGCGAGGTTTTTACTCACAGAAACAGTCACTGATAAGAAGATGACAATCACTACAGATTATATCATGCACCTTTCTAACAGGTCAGAGAATAAAAATTTTTGCGGGAGTTCTTCTTTAAAGGAAAAGTGCAGGGAACAATTAGAGGGTAAAGTTCTTACTACCAGTGTTCCCCTTTTCATCACCTTTTTCACCTCCTGCCAAGGAGCTACATCAGGATGGAAGGAAAGTGAAATTTGGAGTAGTCCTCATCAGTCTAGTCCAGGGATGCTCAACCTGCGGCCCTCCAGCTATTGTAAAACTACAACTCCCACCTTACCCTGCTGTAGGCTGTCCGGGAATGCTGGGAGTTGTAGTTGTGCGACAGCTGGAGGGCCGCAGGATGAGCATGCCCGGTCTAGTCAACAAAAAAAAAAAGCAAACGTGACAAAGCCGTGCCCGTTTTCTTTGACACAGCAAAGCCTTCTGAAAGGCCATGGACACAACCGGGTCACTTATTGCATTGGCTCTACCTTGGGCTAAAAAGACATCTTTGCTTTTTTTTGTAAAAAAAAAATATATATATTAAAATCATTTTTCTCCTTGATGCCCAAACTAAGCTCAATATTGATCTAATCAAATTTAATCTGATTAGAACTGAGCTTTGATGATCGTTCAGGAGAAAACAGGAGGAACTGGAGGCGATCATTCAGAGAGCCGGTCTGCTGGACTGAGCACAGAACGACAACAAGCAGCTACCTATGTATTGCAGTACATGCAAGATGCAAATAAATCGTGCAAATATTTTTAGCCCAGATTAGAGGCCAATCTAATAGAAAAATGGCCCAAAGATGTCCATTTTTGGAATGAAACATCCAAAGTCGATTCGCATAAAACTTTGTTTCAATACTGTACGGAGTGAGTGTTACGTAGAGTATTAGAAGGTATTGGCTCCGATGATCTTGCGAGACTTTGGGTAATAACTTCATAAATTGATCTAGGGCTCATTCAGACGACCGTATGATGTCCGCAAAAATGCGGATCCGTTTTTTTGCGGATTACATACTGACCCATTCACTTCTGTGGGCCCTTTTTTTCCATTCCATGTCTCCGCAAAACAAATGAAACATGTCCTATACTTGTCCGCTAAAATCAGGGCATAGCCCCATTGAAGTCTATGGGTCCGCAAAAAAACGGAATACTATCGGATCCGTATTTTTGTGGACATCATACAGCCGTCTGAATGAGCCCTTATACTGTAAAAAAAAAACATTTCCGGATCTCGGGTTTGGTTCCAAGGTACCAATAATGTCCATAGCCCACAAGATAGATATTGTATATAGTTTATATTTTCTACCACTAGAGGGAGACAAGCAGCTAATAATGCAAACATATCAGGCCGATAGCACGTCGCACAGGATCTGGTGTAGGATAATGCGGTGCAGTTTGAATGAACACCACTATTTTACTACAATTGATGTCTCACGATTCAGCGGATTTGAGAAGTCACATAGGAGATAACCATCAAAGTCTAAGCTTCCGTTCTGGAAAGACAACCTGGATTGTCAGACTGTTTTCTTATGCTAAATTAAACCTTTCATTGTCAAATGCGTATCTAATACATCATGCACTGGGTATATGGGATGGAGCTTACATGTTGATATAATAAATAATACCAAAATCTTAGCTTTCAAATAACACCAGGCTCTAGCTGCAATATTTGGGCTGCAATATTAGGTCTTAAGAGGGGGAGCAGGATGATAAGTTTCAGTTGCAGCACGCCCCAAAGGTATATCTGGTAGACAAGGAGAATATACATAGTAACATAGTTTGTAAGGCCGAAAAAAGACATCTGTCCATCCAGTTCAGCCTGTTTTCCTACAAGTTGATCCAGGGGAAGGCAAAAAACCCTGTGAGGTAGAAGCCAATTTTCCTCACTTTAGGGGGAAAAATTCCTTCCCGACTCCAATCAGGCAATCAGAATAACTCCCTGGATCAATGACCCCTCTCTAGTAACTATAACCTGTAATATTATTACCCTCCAGAAATGCATCCAGGCCCTTCTTGAACTCTCTTAGTGAACTTACCATCACCACCTCCTCAGGCAGAGAGTTCCATAGTCTCACTGCTCTTACCGTAAAGAATCCTCTTCTATGTTTATGTACAAACCTTCTTTCCTCCAGACGCAGAGGATGTCCCCTCGTCATGGTCACTGTCCTCGGGATAAATAGATGATGGGAGAGATCTCTGTACTGACCTCTGATATATTTATTCATAGTTATTAGATCTTCCCTCAGTCGTCTTTTTTCTAAAGTGAATAACCCTAATTTTGATAATCTTTCTGGGTACTGTAGTCCACCCATTCCAGTTATGACTTTAGTTGCCCTCCTCTGAACCCTCTCCAGCTCTTCTATGTCTGCCTTGTTCACAGGAGCCCAGAACTGTACACAGTACTCCATATGTGGTCTGACTAGTGATTTGTAAAGTGGCAGGACTATGTTCTCATCACGGGCATCTATGCCTCTTTTGATGCAACCCATTATCTTATTGGCCTTGGCAGCAGCTGTCTGACACTGGTTTCTGCAGCTTAGTTTGCTGTTCACTAAAATTCCTAGGTCCTTTTCCATGTCAGAGTTTCCCAATGCTTTACCATTTAGTATGTACTGGTGACTTGCATTATTCCTTCCCATATGCATAACCTTACATTTGTCAGTGTTAAACCTCATCTGCCACTTTTCTGCCCAAGCCTCCAGTCTATCCAGATCCTGCTGTAGCAGTGTACTGTCCTCTTCTGTGTTAATTACTTTACACAGTTTAGTGTCATCTGCAAAAATTGATATTTTACTGTGCAAGCCTTCTACAAGATCATTAATAAATATATTGAAGAGAATAGGACCCAATACAGACCCCTGTGGTACCCCACTAGTGACAGTGACCCAATCTGAGTATCTACCGTTAATAACCACCCTCTGTTTTCTATCACTGAGCCAGTTACTTACCCACATACAGACATTTTCTCCCAGGCCAAGCATTCTCATTTTGTATACTAACCTTTTATGTGGTACAGTGTCAAACGCTTTGGAGAAGTCCAAATATACGACATCCATTGAGTCGCCGCGGTCAAGTCTAGAACTTACCTCCTCATAGAAACTGATTAAATTGGTTTGACATGACCGATCCCTCATGAAGCCATGCTGATATGGAGTTATTTGCTTATTTTCATTGAGGTACTCCAAGATAGCATCTCTCAGAAAACCTTCAAACAGTTTACCCACAACAGACGTTAAACTTACCGGCCTATAGTTTCCAGGCTCTGTTTTTGGACCCTTTTTGAATATTGGCACCACATTTGCTATGCGCCAATCCTGTGGAACACTCCCTGTCAGTATAGAGTCCTTAAATATCAGAAATAAGGGTCTGTCGATTACATTACTTAATTCTCTTAGGATACGGGGGTGTATGCCATCCGGTCCTGGTGATTTGTCTATTTTAATATTTTTAAGACGTTGCTGCACCTCTTCCTGGGTCAGAGAGGGCACAAATATGTAACCTTAGGATGAGTAATGTAGAGTAAAAAAAAAAAAAGCAACATGAACAACCCTTCCCGATTTAGAAAAAGAAAGCAGACGTCGCGCTGGTTTTTGCGGTCACACATCTCATGCGCGATGACACCGACTCATGATCCATTGTTCAGGGATTATATTTGCAAGGCACAATGCGGGAAGACAAGCAAGTTTTATAACTGGCTACTGAAATCCAGCTTTAAATAAGATGCAAACCAATGCTAAACATCAAAGCTCCGAGCAGCATCACAGGACCTCAGGTAATACCTGCAAGCATCAAAGCCTCACGAAGCTGCTGGGCGTGATGCCAAGCACAGATAAAGCACGCCTTGATGTTCCAGAGCCAGCACCGCCCTGCACTTTAAAGGGGAGCGCTGACCGGTTACAGTTTTAAACACTGCTCCTACTTCCGCTTTATTGGTCTGGGATTGTGAATTGTTGGAATGGGAAGAGCAGAGGGATAAATAAGGGGAGTAAGACCCATCTTATTATTTTACCCCATGCAGAACCTGCAACCTTCCCTTATATAAAAAAAGGGATCTTTAAGTAACTGTATAGGATGACTGTAGCTTTAAACATGCTGTTGAGGCTGAAAACATTAAAGGGGTTCTGCAGTTCTGTAAAACTGATGATCTATCCTCTGGATAAATCATCAGCCTCTGATCGGCGTCGGTCCGGCACCCGGGGCCCCCGCCGATCAGCTGTTTGAGAAGGCAGCGGCGCTGAAGGAGCGCCGCGGCCTTCTCTGTGTTTACTGCATTCCCAGTGACGTCACGACTAGTTTCACTGGCCTGGGCGGGGCTAAGCTCCATTCATGTGAACAGAGTTTAGCCCCGCCCAGGCCAGTGATACTAGTCGTGACATCACTGGGCCTGCGGTAAACACAGAGAAGGCCGCAGCGCTCCTGCAGCGCCGCTGCCTTCTCAAACAGCTGATCGGCGGGGGTCCCGGGTGTCGGACCACCGCCGATCAGAGGCTGATGATCTATCCAGAGGATAGATCATCAGTTTTACAGAACTGCAGAACCCTTTTAATACAGCCCTGACCCCATTAGGGTTGTCACGATACCAAAATTTTGATTTGATTTTGATACCATAAAAAAAGTACTGCGATACCACGCTAAAGCAAAATAAAACAGCAAAAAAGCAGTGTGTGTTCCGCATTTTTTTAAACGCTCGGCCCATAATAGAACAGTCCTATCCTATTTTTGTTTGGGGGAGGGGGGGAAATAAGGTGACAAAAAAAAAATGGCGAATTGTGTGTTTAATTTTTTTTCCCTCTGTTACGGCGTTCACCGCATAGGAGATATTTTTTAAAGATTTTAATAGTTCTGACTTTTTCAGGCGCGGCGATACCCAATATGTTTACTTTTTTATTGTTTAGATATTTTTACATGTAAAATTAGGAAAAGGGGTGATTTAAACTTTTAATATTTTGATGGTTTTTTAAAAAAAAAAAAAAAACTTTTTAATAAATAACTATTAGCCACCTTAGCCGAGGGCGGTACGCCACGTTTTCTAGAAGATACTAGGCTGTGCAGAACAGCAAAATCCCAGTATCGTATCGATCCGAGTGAAAAAGTATTGATTGGGTATTGAAAGTTGGAAACCTGGTGCAACCCTAGACCCCATTATTCGCCTAGAACCAGGATACCAGCTACCATAAGCTTGGAGGTATGTGGCTAAGACTTTTACGTTTTTGCTCCCCTCCTCCGGTAATATACACTCCTCAACATTGAAACTGCAACAGCAAGAAGGACAAGCCGTAAGGTTTCACAGCAAGATGGCAGATTTTGAAATCCGCAGCGTATATCAATTGTTTGTGCAGATTTTGGAATGCAAAGGGCAAGAACTATGCTGTCGGATGCATATGCCCTTAGGCATACAGCAAGTTTGGCTATTCAAGTCTATGGGCAGACTGGCAGATATCCCAGATTCCTCTAGTGGCAGATAACCATAGACGTGGTGTCCATTGGGCAGTCATTGGGCATAAAACTATTGTCTGCTAGCACATATACATGATGTAAATGAGTGGTTTAGGCCACAACACATGTATAGGCGTCACATTTACCTCTCTTCAATCCTGTTCTTGTCCATCAGGGGTTGTTTAATCCACTGGTTGATCAACCTTTGCCCCTGGGGGGTTTTACACTTATTTAACAATCCGGCCAGTGATTGTGTCCCACTAGTGTCCTCAGCGGAGCCCTTTAAGAGAAATGGAAGACAAAGAAAATACAGAAGATCAATCGTTATTTTCACCATCGTAAAAGTACCATAGGCAGTAGAGAGATGGATCCTACTACAACCGCTCAGCCCCTGCCTGCCACGTGCAGACGTAGGCCTCTTTCATACGTCCAAATCTGTGAGGACATGATGGTCATCCATGAGGGACCCATGTTTGGTCCATGTGTCTGTTTTTTTGCCCTCTGGACCAGAACTACGGCTCTGTCCATTGTGCAGTCAACACAAGTGGTAACTGGGAGCAGCGGGGGAGAGCGCGAGAGCGGGGGAGAGCGCGAGAGCGGGGGAGAGCGCGAGAGGTGGTCGTGCTTTGCGCACTATAGAAAAAGCACCAGCCTGTGTGTGCTCCCGTGGTCCCGGCCACTAGAGAAGCCGGTGCTTTTTCCTATAGTGTGCAAGCACGAGCATCACTGCTGGATTGCAGGGCGGCCGTAACCATGGAAACGAGCAGTGTATAATGTGATGGAAAAATGAATCCAGCCAGCAAAGGAAGCAACATGGACAATCACAATACATTAGTAAGTGGCTCGTATTAACGTCCTCTACATGATAAATGCCACTTACTGAAGTGAGACAACCCCTTTAATTGGAAACTGCAGCAAATACAGGCATAAGAGCTGTATGACAGCAGAACTAAGATTAGATCATCAGGACAGTAGGAAAGCTGGTCGACAACCTCGGTACGAGCTGCAAGCTATACTGAGTGTCCCTCATACGTCATTAGACTATGTACTGGTCACAATCCTCAACAGGTAAGCTACCATGAGAGCAGGTAGACATGATGAAACCCGACAAAACATCAGGGATCAGCAACCTTCAGCACTCCAGTTGCTTTGGAACTACAACTCCCAGCATGCAGACTTCCTGAGCTGTTGTTGTAACTCCCATAGAAGTGAGAGGAGGATTCTTGGAGGTTGCTGATCCCAGAGCTAGATCATAGCACTAGTTGGCTCCTAGTTGAGGAGTGTGAATGCCATTCCAATAAATACTTTCTTTTCTAAACCCCTCCCCCGCTCTAATCACTCTCCATTAAGCTGGAGGGGACTCCAGTCTTGTCTGAACAGGTTTCTATTCAGATAAGACACAAACAGGAAAACGCCTCCATAGAAAATGCTCAGTGAATTAACATTTTTCTGGGCGACTATAAGACTAGAGCTACACTACTAACCTCACATCTGGAGGCACATTCATGGGACAATTAAGTCAAAAATTCTCAGGCGATCCATGACTTCTCTCATTTCTGAATCACGGAGTCATGCACCACCCTCAGTCCCTGCATGGGATCAATTTAAAGGGGGGAGTCCTTTCTTTTAAAGACCGCTCCACACCCGTGTGGTAGTCAAGCTCTGCTCCATTGGAGTGACCTGGGTGGAGTTACAATAGTACATACAGTTTTTTTTATTTCTTTCTGCCATGGGACCCTTTGGGAATGCATGCTCCTGTACGCTAATATGCGGCATATGCTGGAGCACTAGTTAAGAGTCAGGCCTCAGAAGGAAGAGGCGAATTCTGTCTAAATGGTAAAAGTGTGGGAATGTCGTGGCTGCCAAGGATTGAACTGAACAGCATGTGAAACGTGTTCCTCCTAGAAGAACATAGGAGAAACTAGAGTCAGGGGTTTTAGCTTGGTGACACGCTATTTTATGAGCTTTTACATGGCATGTTTGCAAGAGTGGACTGGGAATTCAAAGTGGCCCTGGACAAATACAAGAAGTGGCCCCGTTTCGTAGTGGAGTCCAAATTCCAGGGCCATCAATACCATATTGTGGCACATTATACCACCCCAACAGAGCCAAATACCACAGTCCATCACAAAATACTGCCAGGAGCACAAAATACATCCCCAAAAACTTCCACTGGTCGGCCGTGAGGAGGACTCAGGTGGCCCCCAGGGCATCGGCCCACCAGGAAATTTCCCTGTAAGGTCTATGGCCAATCCTCCCCTGCATGTTTGGGAGTGAGCATAAAACTCGGTTGTGTTGTCTGAAACGCTATTGCACTGGATCTGGCCTGTTGCTCTGCTGAGCAGTGGAGACGTGGGGGGCATTGTCTGCTATAGTGATAGTCTGCACAACGTCAGTCATTCCTAGGATTTGGGAGGATTATAGTGCCTTAGGGCGACTATACACATTCAATAACCATCTCTCCTGACTCCACCATACACAACAACCTTCGGCTCGGCCACACATGTATTCAGTGGGGAGTGGGAAGAAAGACACTGCCAGACACTTCTACTGGGAGGAGGAAGAAGAAAAAAAAAAAAAAAAAAAAAAAGGATTGGGTAAAAAATATTCACTTCACCCAGAGGTGGACTGGCCATAGACATAGACCTTACAGGGAAATTTCCTAGGGGCCACCTGGGCCCTCCTCACGGCCGGCCAGTGGAAGTCTTTATGGATGTATTTTGTGCTCCTGGCAGTATTTTGTAATGGACTGTGGTATTTGGCTCTGTTGTAGTGGTATAATGTGCCACAATATGGTATTGCCGGCCCTGCCTTCCATCAATTTGGACCCAATTACAAAACGGGGCAACTTTTCAAAATTTTTCAGGGGCCACTTTAAAGAGGTTTTCTGGGAGTTAACTATTGATGACCTATCCTCAGCATCAGTATCTGATATTGTGCTCAGCCCCATTCACTTGAACGATGAACGTGACGTCACTGGCCTAAAAAAAGCTGAGAGAAGGCCTCTGTACTCACGGGAGCGCCGGTGCCTTCTCAAACAGCTGATCGGCAGGGGGTCACCTGTGTCGGGCCCCCCACCCATCAGATACTGATGACCTATCCTGAGGATAGGTCATCAGTAGTAAAATGCCAGAAAACCCCTTTAAGGTCCCAGTCCCCCCCTGACTTCACCTGATCCTTCTCTCCCCCAACATCATCTGTCGGGAGACGAGTCGAGAGCTCCCCACACACAGACTGTCGACTGACAATACAGTAATGTTTACAGGGGTCCTTTTGTTGTTAGTGGATCACAACATGTCCTCTCAGAGTCATCTGCTTCCATCTGAACTTCTCATAGCCGCAGGACTTATGACAGGATCCCAAAACTCGCCACCAGTTTTACCAGGTTAAAGCAGACATATTATATGTGATCTGACAAACAAAGGTGCGGTCGTCATATTTTTATTCTTTATACTTTGCACAAATCGTAAAGAAAACCTTTGTGTTCCTCTATTTTACCATAAAGGTAAGCCAAAACAAAACCTTGCACGTTCTTGCACGGTGTAAGAGCAGCGGCAGACATTCCTGAACACAAGAACATACCTGTGCCTCCTACGTGATCATCAGGCCTGCTGTAACATGTGCTGGAGGCTGCTCTATAGAAGAGCTGAAGACATTCTTTTATCTAGATGCTGCCCTATAAAAACAGCTCGGCAGACCCACACCGCCTGTCCAGCTTTGTGTACCACAGTGGGGGACATTTGTTAACTCTTTTACGCCAGTTTTTTGCGCCTTGTTAAACACTACTTTGACAATATTTTGTCGCATAGCAATTTTTATGGTGGGGGGCCGGGACTGCAGCTCCAGCAAATTCACTATTCATAAACATTGCAGTAACTACTCCAGTCAAGAGCTGGAGTAGTTTTTACTGGCGAGGTTGACGAGGTGCTCATAAATTAGGCAAATCCTCCGGCAGTGCATGGGGCAATCAAAGACCAGTGTAAAAAGCCAGCCTTTGCAAATGACCCCCAATGTACCGTATTTTTCACTTTATAAGACGCATTTTTTTTCCTCAAAAGTTGGAGAAAATGACAGTGCGTCTTATAAAGACTACCCACTAAATACTAGTGAGCAGTGTGTATTAGGTGCCGGGAGCAAAGCGATGCAAGCACTTGTGATACTCACCCTCCCCGTCTTCCCGGCTGGCGCTTCACTATCCTGACCGCGTACAGAGTCAGGACGTAGTGTGCGCACTATGACCCGACGCTGCACGCAGTCTGGTGACTGAGCAGCGCAGGCCGGGAAGACGGGGAGGGTGACTTCTGCAGGAGGTGGAGAGGAGCCACGGTGCAGGCTCCTCTCCAAGTTTTTTTTTTATTTTTATCTGGTCTGGGGTCTGATGGGGGTCTGAGTGGGCCGATCTGATGGGGGTCTGAGTGGGCCGATCTGATGGGGGTCTGAGTGGGCCGATCTGATGGGGGTCTGACATTGAGGGCTGATCTGATGTCCTGATATTTATTATGGGGTCTGATCTGAGGATCTGATATGAGGTCTGATAAATATTATTTTCTTATTTTCCTCCTCTGAAACCTGGGGTGCGTCTTATAAAGTGAACAATATGGTATATATCATCAGCGCTACCACCAGGATCAAGGGACTGCTTGAACTCCCAGTAAAAGTCCCTTAGGACAGTCCACCCTGGAATCTCTGCTTCCATTCTTACAGAAGTCACGGTGGATATTACAGATCTGCTATGATATATCCCAACAGAGATCATAGACTCGTAACGAATCTATCACATATGCAACATTTCAGTTTTCAGTTTCTACCTCCCTGCGATCAGAGAAGCAGAACTGTACTTTTTCTTTTTTAGATGCAGTCTTGTTTTCTGCGTTATGGGCGATATCTTTCTAGATCACTTTGCTGTAGATATTACAGGCATCAGGGGAGGACTGGGAACTTAAAGTGGCCCTGGAAAAAAATACTAAAAGTGGCCCCATTTTGTAGTGGGGTCCAAATTGATGGAAGGCAGGGCCGGCAATCCCATATTGTGGCACATTATACCACCCCAACAGAGCCAAATACCACAGTCCATCACAAATACTGCCAGCAGCACAAAATACATCCCTAAAAACTTCCACTGGCCGGCCGTGAGGAGGGCCCAGGTGGCCCCCTGGGCATCGGCCCACTGGGAAATTTCCCTGTAAGGTCTATGGCCAATCCTCCCCTGACAGGCATTTTACTTTTCTTACACAGTAAATGTTCACTACTGTAACTGTGGGCTGTAACGATTAAAGAAGAACTACCACAAAAAATTTTATTCCATGTCCTGCTAGAAATGTACATGATGTAATCTGTAGTGAATGTCATTTTCTTACCAGTAGCTGAATTTTTAAGTTATATCATCCTGAAGTTTCTTATCTGTGTCATGTGACTAGGAATTAGACCCACCAACTCACTCAGCACCTTATGTGTGGACAGGAAGTCTAATTCTCTGTGCATTCCTATGGGATCCTCACTTTCAGTCTCATAGGAATGAATAGAGCAGTTACTGGCTTTCTGTCCTGGGTCAGTTGGAGGTCAGGGAGTTGGTCACATGACCCAGCTACAATAAGAAAAGTTTTTACTCACAGAAACAGTCACTGATAAGAAAATGACAATCACTACAGATTATATCATGCACCTTTCTAACAGGTCAGAGAATAAAAATTTTTGCAAGAGTTGTACTTTAAGGAGATACCTAATAATTTTATTCCCTCATTGTGTCTTAGGCCCCCCTCCCCCCCAAGCAAAGCGATTGTTGCCAGACCCGGCCGTTTATGCGGCACAAAAAGGCCTCGCTCGTCAGCAGCACATCGCCCTGTGCAAACAGGGATGGGCTGAAGAAATGCTGAAGGCTTGGTTGTCCTTAACATCAAAAGAGTTTGAACTTCCACAATCAGACTGTTATGGCATGTCCTATTCAGAACTCTGGAAGACATGAATATCTTACGTCGTCTTGTACCTCAGGTGTAAGGCTCCATGTTTGCCACTGACTACCATGTTAAAGGAGTTTTCCCATCTCAGACAATAGGGGCATATTGCCCTCCCATTCACTACTACGGGGAGCAGCGCTTGGTGGTGGCTGGACCCCGCCACCTGGGACCTGCACCTATCAGACAATGGGGACATATCCTAGCGATATGCCCCCATTGTCCAAGATGGGAATAACCCTTTAAAAAAAAAAAGAACATATACCACACAGTAAAAAGAAACTCTCCTGGCCTCTGTCGGGTAAATGGGTTGTCTATGACTATATCTACCTATATAGATATACTGTATAGACACACACAGCTTCTGAAAGAGGGGAACAAAAACAAAAAACACCTCAGCAAGGGGTTAAAAACACCAACTGGCTCTGAAGCAAGTACCACCAAATGCCAGACTTTACAGTGGAAGTCAGTGCCAGGCCCTAGGATTAAAGGAGCAGGCATTGAAAAGACCTGCACATACTGCGCTGATACAGGTCTCCAGAATAAAAAAAATAATTAAAAAAAATAAAATCAATATCAGGCATTAAAAGGGTAAATTAATTTTAATAAATTGCCCAACCCTAGTTGCTATGGGCAACTAAGGTAGTTTCCTTGGCATCCAGTTTGATAAATCTCACCCACTGTATTCACTACATGTACATCCTTCCCATAAGATGCTCAGGTTCTGACTGGGACTGCAAGGAAGGAGCCACCCAAATGAAGGTGGGTTACATTATCGAAAGCATTTTATAATGACGGGTTTATCTAAATATGAAATCACACATCACAAAAAAAAAAAAGTTAGGAGTCCGCTCTTTCTTCTTAGCGACCATCTAAACGGCACAATAGTTTTTGAGCAGTTTGGTCCAATAGCTTTATGGACTTGTCCTAATAATAAGCCGTTGTGTACAGGGGCGGATTGTCCATAGACTCTGCAGGGAAATTTCCCGGTCGGCCAATGCCCAGGGTGCTGCCCAAGCCCTCCTTTCTGTCTCTGGCCGGGTACATAATGAGCTCTCAGTGGTAATTAATGGTGTGAGAATCAGGTACTCATGTACCTGGCCAGCGACTGCACATGCCTGGCTGAACTCAACTGTTGTGACGCGCACCTCATGTCTTAAAGAGGTATTCCGGTTACCATAAATATAACTTATGTTTTAGATGAATTTATCATCAATAATTACCTAATATAATGCAATTTTCTCATATTTTCCGTTCACTAGTTATAAGTAGTTTTCTTCCTCTGCTACCCACTGTCTTTCCTCATAAATTACCATGACATCGACCTGTAGTTCTGAGCCTTTGTCAGGTTGAGCATGCTCAGTGTGTTGCTATCAAGTCTCTAGCTAAATGTCCTGTGAAACAAATGGAGTGTCAGTATGCTGGTGATTGGTCAGTAGAGGGGGTGTGTCTGGACTGGAATATCAGGCAACCAATCAACAAACATCACCACAGGAAAGCTAGGGATGGTAGTTTTGTGAGGGAAGATAAGGAGCCATGATACTCTGTGTGTTGTATGCTCACACAGGAGCTAGACAAATGGATTGCAAGGTAAATGAAGCTCTGGTTATATGTATAGGTATGGGCTCTGGTTATATGTATAGGTATGGACTCTGGTTGGTCACAGCTTGCAGTCTTAATGCAGTTTTTCAAAAATTAATTTACTTTATCAGAATACCCCTTTAAGTGCAATATATTTTACTGAACTGCGGTATGTGGTTCCGTTTGGACGGAGTTTTGTGCTATGGTATTGCAGATCCCGCCTTCTTTATATTGCCCCCCCCTTCTGTTAATTTGGACCCATGAAAAACATGGGGTCACTAATTTTTTTTTCCAGGGCCACTAAAGGGAACCCGTCATCTCCGAAACACCCCCTGAACTAGAGTAAGCGTTGTATAGTGTAAGTGATGCTGAATCCGAATATGTAATTTTTATCTTCATACTCACTTCCATTCTGACGCTGAGCTCCCACAAACCTGCAGTAAACTCAGTGAACTCCAGTGCTCACTCACATAATGGAGAGGACTCAAAGAAGAGTCCAGTGAGTGCATTTTACTGCAGGTTTGTGGGAGCACAGCGTCAGAATGGAAGTGAGTATGAAGATAAAAATTACATATTGTGTTTTGGAGATGACAGGTTCCCTTTAAGTTCCCAGTCCACCCCTGGTTGTGTACATGAAGAATATCACTACATTTGGCCAGTATCTGATTCGCATCCTGAAGTTATATTTTCCCTTCTACAGTCTCCACTCTAATTGTCAGCTGCCCATGAGCTAGTGGATGAAGACTACCTACAAAATGTCTCCCAAGCCAAGCACCAAGAAGAGGAGATCCTGCTCCCCATCTCTTTAAAGCAGCACTGAAGATACTACACTGCAGTACTGAGCAGGGTAGCGGTGCACCCAGCTTTGCTAAATACAATGTGTTCGGCCAATGTTACCCTAACACAGGGATGCCCAACCTGCGGCTCTCCAGTTGTTGCAAAACTACAATTCCCATCATGCCTTGACAACCTACAGCTATCAGCCTACAGCAGGACACGATGGGAGTTGTAGTTTTACAACAGCTGGAGAGCTGCAGGTTGGGCATCCCTGCCCTAACATATATGGGCACCTTTAGGTCAGACATTTGTTTCCAACAAAGCAACTCTAAATTAAAGTCCAGCACTGCTTACGTTTCTTGAGTAGTACTTACGGGGAAGAGGTTCAGTGCGCCGACTGCAGCGTTATCTAATCTCATGTACTGATTCAGGTCAAAGCTGGTCATCACAAACTGTCCAAAGTTAGACTCATCCGATAACAGCTCCAGATACTTCATGACGGCAGACAGGGATGACATGGCAACCTAGGATTACAGGAGGCCGATGTCAAACTTAAGAGTAATTACGTGTGGTCTCAAGTCTACATCCCCGTTTGGAGATAAATATACATTTACAGTTAAAGATCATAATGATCAGTACCACTGTATACCTCGGATTTTATACAGAGGTGTTTTCTGTAGGACTCATATGCTCTAGGAATGGTCTTCTACGGGACAATAGCCTAGTAATATGGTGAAAAAAGGGCTCGTTTTGTACTGCTCTCACCAGCCCCTATCGATAGCTGTCAGCAGTTTAGAGTGGTCAAAACTGCTGACAGACTCCATTTAAAATGAATAGCCATAGTAGACCAGTAGTATATGTGTATATATGAGTCCTTCTTGTACTTCCATGTCTCTCTGCAATAGAGAGATAATTCTCATATACAACATTAAAGAGGACCTTTCACCACTCCTGACACACCCGTTTTAATAGCTTCATGCATTCCCCATGTAATAACAATTCTGGAACATCTATTCTTATGTCTCTATGTTGTACCATTCCTTTACTATTTCTACTAGAAGTTATGAATGAATTGCTAGCAGTCTGCAGTAAGGGTACAGAGGGGAGGTAACCAGTTGGGGGTGTGTCCCTGCAGAGACTCACTCTATCCAATCAGTGCTGCCATTTTCAGACTGTGCAGGTATACCCCCCCCCCCCCCAACTGGTTATTACCACATAAATTGACACATGTCAGATTTGCAAAAAATGGCCTGGGCAGGAAGGTGAAAACAGGCCCAGGGTAGAAAGGGTTGAAGGGGATCTGTCACCACTCCTGACATGCCTGTTTTAATAGCTTCATGCATTCTCCATGTAATAACAATTCTGGAACATCTGTTCTTATGTCTCTATGTTGTGCCATTCCTTTATTATTTGCACTAGAAGTTATGACTGAATAGCTAGCAGTCTGCAGTAAGGGTACAGAGGGGAGGTAACCAGTTGGGGGGGGGGGGTATACCTGCACAGTCTGAAAATGGCAGCACTGATTGGATAGAGTGAGTCTCTGCAGGGACACACCCCCAACTGGTTACCTCCCCTCTGTACCCTTACTGCAGACTGCTAGCTATTCAGTCATAACTTCTAGTGCAAATAATAAAGGAATGGCACAACATAGAGACATAAGAACAGATGTTCCAGAATTGTTATTACATGGAGAATGCATGAAGCTATTAAAACAGGCATGTCAGGAGTGGTGACAGATCCCCTTCAACCCTTTCTACCCTGGGCCTGTTTTCACCTTCCTGCCCAGGCCATTTTTTGCAAATCTGACATGTGTCAATTTATGTGGTAATAACTTTGGAACACTTTTACTTATCCAGGCCATTCAGAGATTGTTTTCTTGTCACATATTGTGCTTCACGAAAGTAGTAAGTTTGTGGCAAAATATTTCATTTTTTTAATAAAAAAATATGGCATAGTTTTTAAAAAAAAAATAAAAAATTCTACAGCATTCACCTGGGGGGCCATCTCATGTAATATTTTTATAGAGCAGGTTGTTACGGATGCGGAGATACCCAATATGTCTAACATTTTTATTTTAGGAAAGTTTTACACATTAGATGCATTTTTGAACAGAATAAAATCTTTTTTTGTGTTGCCATTTTCTGAGAGCCATATTTTTTTTATTTTTTGGGTGATTGTCTCAGGTCGGGTCTTATTTTTTGCAGGACAAGATGACGGTTTTATTGGTACCATTTTGGGGTAAATACGCCTTTTTGATCGCCTGCCAGTCGATACCCAATATGTATACTTTTCTTTTTTCCCTTTTTTTTTAAATTTTTTTTTTACTTTATTTTTGGAAAAGGGCGCTTTTTTTTTCTTGAAACTTTTATGACTATTTTTTTAAACTTTATTTTTTCACTTTTGGGGGTCTGATCCCCTTTACAATGCATTACAATACTCCTGTATTGTAATGCATTGGCTGTAAGTGTATTACACACAGCAATACAGGGGGCTGGATCTCACAGGCTTCCGTAGATGGCAGCCGGATGCTTAAGGAAGGCATCGGGCTGCCATCCAAGCTATCGGGTCCCCATCACAGCAGCGCAGGGACCCGATGGCATTCCCTGCACGCCACACACATCCCATATGCCGCGGTCAGCTCTGAACGCGGCACATGAAGGGCTAATGTGCCGGCATCGGAGTTTTCACCGATGCCGGCGCATACAGCAGGGGTCCTGCTCCTGCACCCGCCCGATCAGCACGCCGTAGTAGTACGGTGCTGGGCGGCAATGCACTTCCCGCAGCACCGTACAAGTATAGGGTGGGAAGGGGTTACACAAAGCAACATAAAATGGCAGATTAATTTCCTGCAGGTGTATAGTACAGAAGTCTCCTGCACACGGCTATGACATATCCATTAGGCACTTAGGTGTAGGTGTACCTGTTTCTCCATCTCTGGTAACGCTGCACTCGTGATTTGCTCGCCTTTTTTAGCCTTCAGTAGACGGTTAAGATCTTGTACACAATCCTTCGTGGTAAACTCTGACTTCTTCCTATCTGTAATGAGAATCCCTCCTCGCTGAACAATCTGTGAAAACCAATTATAGAAATGCAAAGATCAGAACTTTAAAAAAAAAAACGGACAGATAACACCCTACTGGGATTATCAAAATTACACAGTGTACCCCATAGATTATAAGAAATCTGTAATATGGAAAGATCAAAAAAGAAATGTAACCCTCGCCTCTGCCAGCTCCTAGTACTAGACATCAGCACAGTCTGGCAGTAGGGCGACAGTCAGGAACGCCACGTTGCTCACACACAACACCGACGTACCTGTCTTATTTTCCCCATGTCTCCACCAGCATCTCCTCCAGGCATCACGCACTCCTTGGGTCCAATCTGAACCAGTAAAGCCTCTAGATTGGAAAACTGGTCATTATCTGGAAATTCGCACACTCCGAGCCTCCTTAACGTGGAGTCCACAAAACCAACACCAACCAATCTCTGTCCTTCAGAAGTGACCAGCCGGACACCGACCACTCCGACAGCAGAGGACATGTCGTTGTTGCCAAACAGAATCTCCTCGAACTGCGTCAGGTTTCCGGGTGAGGCCTGAGAAAAGAATTATGTGACATGATTATTCTAGAGGGAATTATGAAAAATATTCATTACTAAACGGGCTGTAAAAGCTGGATTTACACAAGACCTACCCTGGGGGTTGTGACTGGGCAGTTAGGCCCCATTCACACAACTGTATGTATTCCATGATTCGTATAAAAACGGAAAGGAAGACATACGGAAAGTCTTCCGTAGTGTTCCGCAATTTTGCAGACCCATTGACTTTAATTTGGCTACGGACGTGATTTGCAGCCAAGTATAGGACATGTTTCATTTTTTTTGCGGGGGAACTTCCGTGAGATACGGGATGCGGAATGCACACGGTGTGCAGTCCGCATTTTTTTTTCTCCTATGGAAAAATGAATGGGTCCGTATGGTTCCGCATCTTATCGGAATGCGGAAATGTACATACGGTCGTGTGAATGGGGCCTAACCCATCACATCTTTTGTGTCTCCCAATGCTCGGCCTAACCAAACATGCATGTCTATGGTGGAACCAAGGAAGATGGACAACAACTAGCAAAAGCTGACCCCTAAACGTCATCAACCTTGTAAACCATTTCCAATAGGAACCAGCAGAATTTTGAATACAGCTATGGAGTACGACAGCCTGTCCCCTCAGGATCCCATCGACATAATGCAATGGATGGACAAAATCCAGGAGTCAGGTGGACAACGTGCTGAGCTTTCTTGGATGTACATATGACGTCGTTGCTCCAGAGTATGGCTACATTCAAACAACCATTTTCCATGGCAGTCTATGGGGGTTAGTCACATGGCCATTTTGAATAATGGCTGTAAAACAAACAAAGAAATATATAGAACATGTCCTATTTTGTCTGTTTTCAGCCCCCACACAATGAAAGGAGACTATTCTTAAAGGGGTTCTCCTAGTTAAATTTATTGATGACCTATCCTCAGGACCTATCCATCAGCTGTTTGAAGAGGAGGCGCGTGCTGTACCAGCGCTGCCTCCGCTTCATTGTTTACACATTAGCCATAACAGGGGTAGTGGTGAGCGGGTGTAATTACACCTAACTGCCCCATTCATCTCAATGGGAAGAATCGCTCCTATACAAGTGTACAGCCGATTGGCGGGGGTGCCGGTTGTCAGACCCCCGCCAATCTGATATCGATGACCTATCCTGAGTATAGGTTATCAATAAATTTAACTTGGAGAACCCCTTTAATGCCTGTTTCTCAGAAAGGCAACAGTGAGAAAAAAATGGGCCATTTGGCCGTTTGTAATGGGCGTTTTGTTTTCCACTGTTGTGTAAATGTTGAAGCCACATGCGAATATACCCTGTTCGTTTTGTCATCTCCCGGCAATGAACGGGGTTACATAGCATTATACTGATTTATGATGCCATGTAGAGATGAGCGAACGTGCTCGTTACAAGCACTGTAGCGCTCGGCTCCCCGATCCGCAATCCCCACAGGCATTGCGGATCCGTCCTCAGCTGCATGTAAGTCAATGGGGACGGATCCATTTGGTATGACACTCATACCAAACGGATCCATCCTCCTCACCCGACTGAAAGTCAGTGGGGACGGATCCGTTTGGTATGAGTGTCATACCAAATGGATCCGTCCCCATTGACTTACATGCAGCTGAGGACGGATCCGCAATGCCCCCGGGCATTGCGCAGGGGAGCCGGGCGCTACAGTGCTTGTAACGAGCACGTTCGCTCATCTCTAATGCTATGTAACCCTTACAGTTCTGGAAATGTAGTGGATAACACTGACATAATGCTGTTAGTGTCATCTAATACATTCCAGAACTGTAAGGGTTACATAGCATCATAAATCAGTATAATGCTATGTGACCCCCGGCAGTGCTGGGAGGTCAGGCCGGGAGCTGCGCTGCGGACTTGTAGTGTGACACACACTCATCTGCAAGGGGCCTTAGATGTAGTTTGTGCAAATGTCGCGTCGCAGTAGCCGCATGTCACATGGCGAGACATTCCATGAAATGTCATACGACACATATCGCTGTGTAGCCGTAACCTTAAAGGGGCTGTCCAGGCTTTTTCATATTGATGACCTATCCTCAGGGCACGTGCCGTCTCCCTTCTCTCTTGCTTGCTCGCTGCTGTATGTCTATGAGGCAGCAGCAGTACCAGGAAAAGAGAAGAGAGACAGCACGTGTGCACAGAATGCGCGTCTCCCCATATAGCTAATTGGGGTGGGTGCCGGGTGTCGGACCCCCGCCGATCTGATGAGGATAGCTCATCAATATGAAAAAGCTTGGAGAGCCCCTTTAATGCTTTGTTCACATCACATATTCAATCTACAATGGAGGTATTGACGGTCAGGGGGATCCAACCAGGTGACACATAAGGACGGCGCAGCCTCGCGAGACCCTGAAGTACCTTAAAAGCCAGATGCCAATCATTGTCCTTGGAGGATTTCCCTCCAGACTTGTTCTTATAAACTTCTACACGATACTGACGAACAAGGAGAAGATCCCGCACCACCGATTCAAAGTTCATCTTACTAAGCACCACGCTCTCCAGCTTCTTGCTTCCTAGAATTAAAAACAAAAATAAAAAAAATATTATCGGGATGAAGTTCACAGATGACAGATACTCAGGACTGGGGCTGAAATACTGAAATAAAGCGAACACAGTTACACAATCTCCAGATTTACTAATCCTATAGATGACGTAAGCTTAAACCGGCCGTCTAGACCCGCGCCAGATTCATCACAGGGGCTCAGGCTGGATGATAAACGGGCTGCAGAGACTCTGAGGGATATTTACCAAGGCCGACGTCCCCATATGCCAGTCTGGATCCCCTGTGCGCTGACATAAGATGCACCCAATAAATTCAGTGGGCCAGAAACTCAAATCTAGGCCAGGCACAAGCAACATAAACTTGAGCTATAACTTACGCCGCGAGCTACAGTAAATCCGTCGGGCCCAAATAGACTCCACCCTTCCTGTTAAGCCCCACCCCTTTTAAAGTGGTGAGAAGCGCCAGTGCTGGAAAAACTGAAAAACGCCCCTCTTTTAGCTCTACACCAACTACAGGTCGGACTTTGAGGCAGATTTTTATGCCAGCATTGTAGTGCAATTTTGGCACACCTAAGGCCCCACCCACCCCACAGAAAAGCTCCGCCTCCTTTCAACAAAGGCACCACCGCCGTCAAGCACGGTGGAAAGAAAAAAAAAAAAACATAGAAACCCTAGATCAGGAGTCAGCAACCTCCGGCACTCCAGCTGTTGTGAAACTACAATTCCCAGCATGCATACTTGCTCCGCTGATCTAGGAACTCTTACAATAGTGTATGGAGCATGCTGGGAGTTGTAGTTTCAGCAGCCGTCGGCACTCCAGCTGTTTTGATCGATGCCCCAAATTGCGCCACTTTGTAGACAGATTTTTGGGGCAGACCCATTATTAAATCTGGGACCGTGCACTGCCATAACCGGCGCCATATTTACCAATCGTTACACGCAGTTCTTTATGGTTGGTGCATCCTTAAAAACATGACTTTTGACAACTTTTTTTGTGAGTTTTTGAAAAAGCTGCATTTGTTAAAGGGATATTCCGCTTTCGTGATATTGATGACGTTCTCAGGACAGGTCACCAGTACCAGATCAGCTGGAGTCTGACTCTTGGCACGGGGAGTCAGCCCCGATACCCCTCCCCCCAATATGATGGCCAATCACGAGGACGTCATCAATACCACGAAAGCAGAACAGCCCTTTAAATCCGGCGTCCACCTATCTAACGACGTCCGCTGTCCTCACCCACTGTTCAAAAGTGACGAACCAGTGTAAAAACCACCAAAAAAAAAAAAAAGTTAATTTTTGGGCAAAGGGTAAGTGGCAAAAAGCGCTCATCCACATGAGCCATAACGAGGGCATGGCTGCTGTGCCCATGCAACCAGTCGCAGGACAACGGATGTGAACGCAGATGCACTCCAGATCAGACCGTTTAACCCTTTGCATGCAAATCATGGCAGAAACGTGAAAGGACGTGACCTGTGCCAGCCCTGATGCCCCTTCCGTAAAATGGCAGCATGCCTAGGGACCACTGGTGAACTAAAACACAGGACCTCAAGTGAGGCCCCTGAGCTGCAGGGCCCAGGTGTGACTGCAACCTCAGCTCCGTGTAACGTAAAGCAAGGTATAGACTACAAATGTCGTGAAGTCTCCACCTGATCCCAGGTACTTGATGACTCCGTTAGTCTTGAAGACTTCCTTGGCGGCAAATAACGCATCTCCGCCGTGCACCGTGTAGTAATCGTTCCGGTCAAACACCCGCACCGTGGTGTCCGGCTTCTCCGGCATGGAGTAATAGAAGCTGATGAAGCCGCTCTCCGCCCCGCTGTCCATGGACAGCTTCTCTTTCGGCTGCACGGCCATGCTGGAATCTCCCGCCAACACAGGGCAGCAGCAACACAGGATGACAGGACTTAGGAAGAGCCGCGTCGCCCGGCAACGGCGTCATTACGTAAGCACGAGCCGCGCCGAGCGCCATCTTAGGTGAGGGCACTAGCCAGCACTTACCATAGTAAATTGATATTATGTGTTTGAAGGATTTCAGAGCTGCAGATAAACCTTATACATATGAAAATATTCCGTGTTCTATATGGACGTAGGATTGCCCATGTATTTATCAATGTGTTTACCTCAGTTTTTGATATAAAAGGCAGCTTTTCTACTCATTTGGTAAATTTAAAGGTATGTTCACACAGCTATAAAAAATGCTGCAGAACCTGCTAAGAAACAGATACAACCCACTTTCAGAATAACACCAACCCATTGACTTCATTAATGTTTTTGAATTGGCTGCAGAAGTGGCGCATTACTTCTTTGAAGTGATTGTGGTTTTTTTGGAGTATTTCGCTGCCAAAAATGTTTGGCTGATTCTGAAAGTGAAACATGCATATGACTCTCTCATGTTCATATGTGCCCGCATTGCTGAGAAAAATTATGTTTTAATATATGTGACTGAGCCTCTAGGAGCAACGGGGGCGTTGCTGTTACACATAGAACAGTGGTGGCGAACCTATGGCACGGATGCCAGAGGTGGCACTCAGAACCCTCTCTGCGGGCACCGCACCCTGGAAAAAGTCTATGGTGTACCAATATTCCTTGGACTTTTCCTGCCATTCATCAGCGCAGGGCGCACTATGAACAGCACAGGCAGCACATTGAATGTAGGCAGGATATTAGAGCTAAGTGATAAACACATGGAAGATATACTAGATTGGACTGTAGGATTCAGGGTAAATTGCCGTGTTGGCACTTTGCGATAAATAAGTGGGTTTTGGGTTGCAGTTTGGGCACTCGGTCTGGAAAATGTTAACCATCACTGGTCTAGAGGCTCTACTCTCTCTGCAACTGCAACGCCCCCGTTTCTTGTAGAGGCTCATTTACATATATATATATTAACTTCATTTTCTCAGCAATGTGGGCACATATGAACACGGGACCAACAGCTGCCAAGTGCACATGTAACAGGTCAGCCAGTATCATAGGTACAAAACTGCTGACAGATGCCCTTTAGGATTTGTCCCATGACAACTTATCCACAGAATAGTGGATGACTATCTGATAGGCAGGGGGTCCCCCTCATCTTAATGGAGTGTCCACTGCTCTATTCAGCACTTTAGGGATGCCGGGGACAACTGAGCATTTGTACTCCATAGAGCTGAATGGTGTGGGAGGCACGCACCCGTCTGCATATCTATACAAACAGGGGGGAGGGGGGCACAGGCTCCTATTCTAGTGATCGGCCCCCCACCCTCTATCACAGGGCTGGCCAACCTGCGGCTCTCCAGCTGTTGCCAAAACTACAACTCCCAGCATGCCCAGTCTGCCTACAGCTATCATCCTACAGCAGGGCATGGTGGGAGTTGTAGTTTTACAACAGCTGGAGAGCCTCAGGTTGGCCAGCCCTGTTCTATCCTGTCACGGGACAACACCTTTCTCCTACCCAAGTAATCCCATTGGTGCCATTGAATATTACCAGACACCATTTGCAATTAGCAGTAATTTTTTCCCTTCCTGACAGTGTGTCCATGTGCTTTCCATTTGACACTTCACTTCCAACAGAGGGACACTACGTCCAGATCAACATCCACAATGTCCACTTTCAGGTTGGGTTCTCCACGAGAACAGCTGGGATTTCTTGGCTGCTTTGCTAGGCAGTAGTGAATCCACCAAACATGATGGAAACAATGGGGGGCTCACAATGCAACTCTGAAGTGGCCACACCCTCAGAATCTGTAAAAATCCAGTTTGATTTTTTTTTTTGTGATTCTGGAGTCACAGGCCTGGCCGTTCATGACCCCCACCACAATCTGAAATGTACAGAACTGAGGTATTTTGCCGTTCTTGAGACCCTCTTGTCTGCCATTGTCACAAGAGTCAGATCACAGCCCATCTCTCAATGTTTATCCCCAATTTTATTCAAAAGTGTGTTCACATAAATATTAAAAGTGTACCCCCATGTCAAACATTGAGACCACCCATAAGAAGAATTGTGGGTCCACCCCAAATTCATTTAGTGATGAAAACTCATTAAAGTCTATGGAGTTGCCAAATGAACCAAGCTAGCCGCACTACAATCTTTGTTTAATTCCCACTGTCACTTCCCGTTGTCTGCCTTTTTCTTACTGATTACTGATTTTTTTTCTTACTGATTACTGATCTTTTGGATAGGTTATCTGAGAGGTGCAGGTCCGACACCCGGGACCCCTGCCAATCAGCTGTGAGACAAGGCAGCGGCGCTCACCGCTTCCCACAGGACAGTGACATCACGACTATAGGTCACATGGCCAGGACGCAGCTCTGCCCCGTTGAAGTGAATGCGGCTGGGTTGTGCACAGGCCATGTGACCTATAGCAGTGACATCACTGGCCTGCGGGAAGCTGCCAGAAGGGCGCAGCACTACTACGAGCACTGCTGCCGTCGCAAATAGCTGGTTGTTGGGGGTCCCGGGTGTTAGACCCCCCATGAATCAGTTACTGATGACCTTTCCAGAGTATGGATCACCAGTAAGAAAAAGGTGGATAACCCCTTTGATGTAAAAAGTTGTGGACACGTTATAACTAGAGATGAGCGAACGTGCTCGTAACGAGCACTGTACCGCTCGGCTCCCCTGCGCTCGCATGGGCGCAGGCAGCCGCTTCCGTCGGGTGAGGAGGACGGAAGCGGCTGCCTGAGCCCATGCGAGCGCAGGGGAGCCGAGCGGTACAGTGCTCGTTACGAGCACGTTCGCTCATCTCTAGTGATAACCATTGCAACTTGTGGACACCTTGTATCAGCAAATATATAATCTCCTTCAGCAAATTAAAGGGGAGGCTCCATCTCACACATTGGTGGCATATCCGAGCGCTATGCCAGCAACATCTGATATCTCTAGAACGGAGATCACGAAGTGAAGGACAGTGGACGGCAGCTATCAGACATTGGTGACATATCCTAGCGATATGCTACTAACGTGTGAAATGTGTCGACCCCTTTAAGAGCTACAAGTTTAGGATCCGTGCTTTGCCTTGCCGTAAATAGGAACCTTCATAGTTTACTTTAGAGAGCAGGAAGGTCAGTCATACATGTGATCACCACATGACAAGGATAGATTTTCATGTAAGTAAATATGAAGGTTCCCATTTACAGCAAGCAGATCTTGAGAGAAAAAAAAACAAAAAACATTTAAGGCATTTGAAAATTGCATAGCTTTTCATTTTGCAAAGTTTTTGTAAATTTTAAACGCCCTCTATGCCAGGTAATCAGGGATATACAGAAGGTGCAGGTCAGTTTTTTCCTGGGGAGTTTTGTCCGGCAGAATGCTGGTTCTCATGTCGGAAACCCAGTAGACCCCATTATAGTGAATGGGATCCATCAGGCATCAGTAGTGTGTAGCATACGCCAGATCTGCTGGAACAGAATATTGGATTTGAAGCAGTAATGTGAGCCTAGCCTAAGAGATGCCCTTAGAATAACAGCCTGGAAATACAGTGCCCTGTGGAAGTATTCGGCCCCCTGGAACTTTTCAACCTTTTGCCACATTTCAGGCTTCAAACAAAAATATGTAACATTTTAAATTTTTGGTGAAGAATCAACAACAAGTGGGTCACAATTGTGAAGTGGAATGAAATTTATTGGATCATTTAAACATTTTTGTAATAATAAAACTGAAAAGTTGGGCGTGCAAAATTATTCGGCCCCCTTGCATTAATACTTTGTTGCGCCACCTTTTGCTGCGATTACAGCTGCAGTGTCTTGGGGGATGTCTCTATCAGTTTTGCACATCTAGAGACTGAAATTCTTGCCCATTCTTCCTTGCAAAACAGCTGGAGCTCTTTGAGGTTGGATGGAGAGCGTTTGTGAACAGCAGTTTTCAGCTCTTTCCACATATTCTCAATTGGATTCAGGTCTGGACTTTGACTTGGCCATTCTAAGACCTGGATACGTTTATTTTTGAACCATTCCATTGTAGATTTTGCTTTATGTTTGGGATCATTGTCTTGTTGGAAGATAAATCTCCGTCCTAGTCTCAGGTCTTTTGCAGACTCCAACAGGTTTTCATCCAGAATGGTCCTGTATTTGGCTCCATCCATCTTCCCATCAATTTTAGCCATCTTCCCTGTCCCTGCTGATGAAAAGCAGGCCCAAACCATGACGCTGCCACCACCATGTTTGACAGTGGGGATGGGGTGTTCAGGGTGATGAGCTGTGTTGCTTTTACGCCAAACATATCGTTTTGCATTTGCAGTGACCGGGGTGCCGTGGTTGCTACGGGGGCGACCCTTTCCCCCTCCAGGGCCCTCTAAGGTGTTTTCCCTTAATGTCCCAGTGGTAGGAGTGCCAAGGGGTATTTAGGCCACTCAAGTCTTTGGTGGGATTGTCACAGTGTTCCTACCTTGTAAGACGAACAGGCCCCAGACGGTGGCTCCGGCTGCAATAAATTTACTAGTAGTAGTAATTGAGGGTCGTCCGGTGGGAATGATGCGCAGACTTGTATGAATGGTCCAACGTAGTTTTATTAACTTATCTTTGAATGCAGATAACTAGGTTCATTCCTTCAGCTTGGTGTCCAGCAAGTGCAGCTATTGCTTATACTTGGAAGATGCTTGGAAATTCAGGTTTCAGGCTTCCTGTTCTAAGCTGAGGTTACCTCCTAAGTCTGGCTTCCCTTGAGAGTATTGTAGTGCCTTATTGCAGGCTATATTACTCTGTCTTTAGGGTACAGCAGAGCTGAAGGTGCTCTGCTGTCCTGCACATGTCCTCCCCCATCAGGGTACAGGGGACAACTCTCTGACTAAAAAAACAAAACTGTCTTAACTGTCATTTCCTCTTGCAGGAAGTTGGAAGTGCTTAACGTCTCTCCAGCAGAGGGGGTCAGAATGGACTAAGGACCTTACCATTCTGGTAAAACTACATCTGAATCTGCCATAGTATTGACTGACATGTGCTGGTACACCAGGTACATTACATGGGAAACAGTTGCATAACATTTAATATAATACATATTAATGCTGGTGATGACATCAATGCACAGAATTACCTTTTTAGAATAGCACACAGATAGGAGCTGGTTACGCAGAGTTGTAGCACTACTCTGGGGTGTTACATATTGTTTCCAAAAAGTTGGATTTTGGTTTCATCTGACCAGAGCACCTTCTTCCACATGTTTGGTGTCTCCCAGGTGGCTTGTGGCAAACTGTAAACGAGACTTTTTATGGATATCTTTGAGAAATGGCTTACTTCTTGCCACTCTTCCATAAAGGCCAGATTTGTGAAATGTTGGACTGATTGTTGTCCTATGGACAGACTCTTCCACCTCAGCTGTAGATCTCTGCAGTTCATCCAGAGTGATCATGGGCCTCTTGGCTGCATCTCTGATCAGTCTTCTCCTTGTTTGAGATGAAAGTTTAGAGGGACGGCCGGGTCTTGGTAGATTTGCAGTGGTCTGATACTCCTTCCATTTCAATATGATCGCTTGCACAGTGCTCCTTGGGATGTTTAAAGCTTGGGAAATCTTTTGGTATCCAAATCCAGCTTTAAACTTCTCCACAACAGTATCACGGACCTGCCTGCCGTGTTCCTTGGTCTTCATGATGCAGAACCCTGAGACTATCACAGAGCAGGTACATTTATACGGAGACTTGATTACACACAGGTGGATTCTATTTATCTTCATCAGTCATTTAGGACAACATTGGATCATTCAGAGATCCTCAATGAACTTCTGGAGGGAGTTTTCTGAACTGAAAGTAAATAGGCCGTATAATTTTGCACACCCCACTTTTCAGTTTTATTATTACCAAAAAAAGTTTAAATGATCCAATAAGTTTCGTTCCACTTCACAATTGTGACCCACTTGTTGTTGATTCTTCACCAAATATTTAAAAAGCTATATCTTTTTGTTTGAAGCCTGAAATGTGGCAAAAGATTAAAAAGTTCCAGGGGGCCGAATACTTTTGCAAGGCACTGTAGCTAGTATCTAACGCACCATGGGTGCTCAGCACTATGGTCCTAGGTTCGAATCTCACCAAGGACACCTGCACAGAGTTTATGTTCTTCATGCGTTTCCTCCCACACTCTAAAGACATGCTGATAGGGAACTTAGATTGCAAACTCCACTGATGACAGCGAACAGTGATAATGCCTGTAAAGCACTATATAAGGGAGTAAATAAGGTATGATGTAGGTTTTAGAGTTTATGAACCATTGCCTTTATAAAAAAGGGGTTGTCTCACTTCAGTAAGTGACATTTATCTTGTAGAGAAAGTTAATACAAGCCCCTTAGTGTATTGAGATTGTCCATATTGCTTCCTTTGCAGTCTGGATTCATTTTTCCATCACATTATACACTGCTCGTTTCCATGGTTACAGACCACCCTGCAATCCATCTGTGGTGGTTGTGCTTGAACACTATAGGAAAAAGTACTAGGCTATATGAGCTCCCATGGTCCCGGCCACCAGTGAGGTTGATGCTTTTTCCTAGTGTGCAAGCACAACCACCACTCCTGGATTGCAGGGTGGTCTGTAACCATGGAAACGGGCAGTGTATAATGTGATGGGAAAATTAATGAAGGCAACAAAGGAAGAAATATGTATAACACATTAGGAAGTGCCTTGTATTAACTTTCTCTACATGATGAATGCAATTTACTGAAGTCAGACCCCTTTAATGCAAATCAGCCCAAATAGGGCAAATTATAACTTAACATTTGTTTGTGCTATTTTCTCAGGGCACATGCAGGTGACCAAGTTTTTCTTCAGGCAACTTTTCACTTTAAGGGCTCATTCAGACGGCCGTATGCTATCCGCAAAAATACGGATCCTTTTTTTGCGGATTATACGCTGCCCCATTCACTTCTATGGGGTCCTTTTCTTCTGTTCCACGGATCCGCAAAAACACTGAAACATGTCCTATACTTGTCAGTGAAAACCAGGACATGGCCCCATTGAAGTCTATGGGTCCGCAAAAATACGAAAAGCAATCCTTTTGCGGACATGCTGAACTGTCCGCAAAAAAAACGGATCCGTATTTTTGCGGACACCATATGGCCGTCTGAATGAGCCCTAAAAAAGGGGTTGTCCACTTGATTTTTATTGATGATCTATACTCAGGATAGGTCGTCAACATCAGATCAGCAGGGGCCTGAAACCCCAAAACCTTGCTGATCAGCTCATACAAATGCTGCCTTCTCTGCAGTGGTGAGCAGTGTAATTACAAGAATGGCGTCCCCATTCACTTCTATGGGACTTGTCTGTAGCATTCACTTGGACAGAGCCGTCCCATAGAAGTGAATGGGGACACCATACTTTTAAGCACACCTGCTCACCACTGCAGTGCTCATATGAGTGCTACCTTCTCTTCATACAGCTGATCTGCGGGGATGCCAGGAGTCTGCCCCCCCCCCCGCCAATCTGAAATCGATGACCTGTCCTTATAAATTGAGCAGACAACCCCTTTAACAGATAGCACACAGACCCATTCATTTCTATGGAGTCATGCACACATCTGCGTTTCCTGCAGATCTGTGTGGCCATTATGCACATTATAAAACATGTCCTATCCCTGTCCATATTGGCATGACAATATGAAATGTACATGAAGCCATCTATATTTTCCAGATTTTTATTTTCTTACCCAAACATGGACACTGCTGGGTACATGAGGCCTAATAAGATCAGAGACAAACCGCAAAGTAAACCAATATTTTCATTGTTTATTTAATCCAGTTTTTACATTAAAAAAGTCACTCTTCAAATAGGATATTTACATAAAAAGTTTATTCGGTTTCCAGGGGAAAAAAAAAAAAAATTTAAACCCCCCCGCCCCAATCCCCTCCCTTCTACAAAAACCGAGCCTGGAATAGCCCCATCAAGGGGCTTGATAATTAAACCTGAGTTCATCCAAAACGCTCCCAATGTAAGGGGCATTTAAAGATCTACAAAATTAAAAAAAAAAAAAAAAAAAATAATATCCACTAGTTTACTGTTGAAGGCCCAAAAGATCAAAAACAACAAAGTTTAAATGTCAGGTACAAGGTTCTGTGTAAGAGTTGCCACGATAAATATCTATAAAAACATAACTCAGCACAATATGTTTAGGACATGGCTCCAGTCATACAACTTCAAGATGGATCAAGCACATTGGGATTCGACACCAACAATCACTTTGCCTCTGCAGTATTTTCCCCAGTCCCTTCAGTCACATTTAGGAGTTGAGTTCTCTCTGCATTTCATTCATCTCCTTCATCTGCCAAAAACAAAAAATTTACAGGTTATTAGAAGTTACAACACCACATCTAATCATTAAGAGTAACCAACGCAGAGGAGAAATATACAAGTCCCTTCCAATTGTGTAGAGCGTTCATGCAGGGGCGGATTTGCCATAGACCTTACACGGAAATTTCCCAGTGGTTAGATGCCCAGGGGGCCGCATAAGCCCTCCTCCCGGCCAGTGGAAGTTTTTGGGCATGTATTTTGTAATGGACTGTGGTACTTGGCTCTGTTGGGGAGGTATAATGTGTCACAATATGGTATTGCTGGCCCCGCCTTCCATCAATTTGGACCCAACTTCCAAACGGGGCCACTTTTAGTATTTTTCCTGGGCCACTTTCAGTTCCCAGTCCACCCCTGCCTTCATGTTTATAGCAAGTCTCTCTTGACCCTGTAATCCTCTGATCACATATATAGTACTTTGCAATACTTTAGTATTGCATTTTTGTTATGCGCTTCAGCAATACACTGATTGGAGGCCTAATACATGCTGCCTTAAACCAGATTCAGACATGCAGATTACAGGGTGTGAATTCTGGGTGGGTTTCAGGATCTCTCAGCAACTTAAATCCCCATGTTGCTGCTTCATGTTCTGGTCAATGGACCTGAATGGTTGGGGCTGGGACAGATTCAGAATGCAGCCTAAAGCAACACTTTATAGGCTCATGTACAAGGCGTAGCTTGGGAGCCATTGTTAGGAACCCTCCTGCCAATGCATCCCATTGGCACCCTCAGCAGTCAATCCGAACAGGCACCGTGGGCTTAAATTGACTCCACCCACTCCCTATAAGATCACTTAGATGCCACGGTCAATAGTGACCACGGCATCTAAGGGGTTAAACAGTGGAATCTGTTCCTGTTCCAGCAATTATACAGCCAGCACCTGCAAGTGACTGAACCGGCAAATAATCATACAGTGGTTCGCAGGACTATGCTGATACACAGTGGGCTGGGACATGTGATTAGCTCCATGCGATGCATAGGTCTAAGCTGCAAAAACTAGAACCAGCCCAAAGACATAAGTGGTACCATTTCTGGGGGCAATACAACCTCTTATCTTGGTTTAGAGTTAAAGGGGTTATCCCACAAATAATGTAAAAAACAAAAATTAGACATCATATAGTACAGGACAGTCTAACAAAGCTAAAACCATTCATTGCTCTGCTAGATTTATATTGCGCTGACAGCTCAAGGGGAGTGTCTTTTCTGCTGCAGCTGAGGGGGCGTGTCTCAGCTCTGCCTATCAGCTCAGGAGGCAGTTGAAGGATGAAAGGTGCAGCCTTCTCAGTGAGCAGGTCAAAGAAATAAGAAATTAAGTGGCACTATACAGATAGTTTTTATTGAATAACTCAGTAGCTATAATAATTTTTTAATTACATGCACTTACAAAAGTATTCAGATCCAGGTGCTGGTTTAAAAACTGTAGAATATTTTTCATGGGGACAACCCCTTTAAGGTGATGCGCAAAATTTCACATAACTCATAGTATTCCTATAGACTGGCTGTAGCTCAATAGTCAAGCTGCACCAAGTCACAGTGGAGCTCAGGCCATGAGGTAGGTACATTTTAACCCCCCCACCTCAATAACCAAGCCAAAAACCTAAACATATGAATACCTAGCTTAAACCCTCAACCTGCTTTGTCAGTGCATGAGTGGGTCTTTGGGAAAGATTATGGGGTGTTTATAGATCTATCTTACCTCAGCCTTTTCATATTTGCCCCTCTTTCTCCGTGTGATGATCTGTAAAAAAAAAAAAAGTAATTATATATATTCAGTCACGTCAATCATTCACATAAGGACCAGCAAGAGTTATCCAATATTAGTGCAGCTTGGTAGACTAAATTTCCAACAATATCACCCCATAGAGACAATCCATTCTCCAATGTCAAGGTTGAGATACTGGATGGTCCTCACTCAGCATTCCACAAATGTGCATGCTACAGAGGATTCTGGGATGATTGTGTGCCATCACACTCCTTGATATAAAACCCATGCAACTCTACGACTACATTAGTAGGAAATACTCACCAAGACCACTATTCCAGCAAGGATAGCAACAACCACCACGACAATGACAGCAATCACACCGGCGGTCAGGCGTTTCATGGACAGTTCGTGAGGCTTCTCATCTATGTACATGATAAGAGGCTCCTGAACCAAGAAGTTCTTGCCATTGATGGGGATCTGAAACTTGTTGTCAGGATGCATGAGGCTGTCTCCCTTGATCTGCATATGAAAGCAGACTATGTTATATCATAGATCATGCCACAAACCTACAATGGTAATACAGAATATCGGGACACTTACATCTTTTTCCATGTAGTAGCCAACATCTACAATGTCAACGTCATCCTTTCCTTTCTCTGTAGCATTTTGCATCAAGTCAATATAGATGTAAGACTCTTCAAACTGTAGAAAAAAAAAAAAAAATGTTGGATTGTAATGTAGGTTCACATTATCGTTCAAATAATCTCAAGCCAAAGACTATGTACACATTTGACATAAAGTGATCTGAAGTATCTGGTTATAAATCTCCATTTCTAGACTACCCAATATCCAGTTTGCAACCTGCTCCTCGTTTTGCTCAAGTGAATGTGTCCATTCCAGTAAGGGTGCATTCACATGACCATAAAAAACACGAATCCATTATTTTGAGCATCAGTCTGCACCAAAAAAATAACTGATCTGACGTTAACTGATGCTCAAAAAAAAAAAAAAAAAACAAAGATTTTTCCCTGTTCTGACAGATCAGAAAACAAAACCAATGTGAATGCACCCCAATACCTGCTGGTACTGTGTGTCCAGAATGCTACTGCCTTCACTAGTGCTCATGTACTAGAAAGACTTCAAAGAGTTGTCCCACAATTAACGTGCCCTATGATCTAACACAGAAACGCAATGTCCAACAATTTTCTTCAATTATAAAAAGGCTTCTTCATGTAGATATTGCTGTTACTTGTTATGGCACCCCTGCTGCTCTAGATTTTCCCTTGGAAAGTCTACATAATGGGGGGGGGGGGGGGGGTCTAAGTGCAACCTCTGGTGCAGGGGATATCAATTTATGACTAGGAGCAAGCCTCATTAATTAGGTGCATTCTCTGGCAGTCCGTGTGCCCAGATTAACACCTACTCCAGCATACCCCTGCCCCCTTTTCAAAAAAAAAAAAAAAAAAAAAAAAAAAAAAACAACCACACACACACACACACACACACACACACACACACACCATAGAAACATCACTTGCACCTAAATTTAGGTGCAATGGTGCTTAAAGGGGGTGTCTCACTTCAGCAAATAACTTACTCTTCATATTAAACGCTAATACAAGCCACTTACTAATGTACTGTTATTATCCATATTGCTTGCTTTGCTGGTTTTATTAATTTTTCCATCACATCATACACGGTTTCCATGGTCACGACCACCCTACCATCCAGCAGCGATGGTTGTGCTTGCCCACTACGGGGGGGGGCCCCCCCTATGTGCACTCCCATGGTCCTGGCCACCAGAGAGGCTGGCATTTTTTTACTATAGTAAATGCAAGCACAACCACCGGTGATGGATTGAAGGGTGGTCGTAACCATGGATACGAGCAGTGTATAATGTGATGGAAAAGTGAATCCAGCCAGCAAAAGAAGGCAATATGGACCATCACAATACATTAGTAAATGCCTTGTATTACCTTTTTACACGTTAAATGCCATTTGCTGAAGTCAGATAACCCCTTTCATAAGTCGCAAATCACAATTTTTGCAATTTATATGCTAATTTCTGGCACAGGTGGCCATAGTTAATGATGTCCAATTTGTCTAGAGCAGGTAGCTTCTACGGTACCCACTCTTATTGCCTGGCCTGCTCAACAGAAGCAATTACTCCAACTGTATACAAAAAGCAGCAAGTGGTAGATAGAGTTACTCAGCATGTGTGACCACTGGAACTGACGATTTAGGTGGACGTTCTGAGCAATCAAATCAGCAGCAGAGAGTACTATACAAAATGTATGACAGCAATATCTAACAATAGGTACATAAAAAAAATTTTTTTAATTTAAAATTGTTCTGTTTTTTGAAAGGTCTTACAAATGCGTAATATTGAATTGTGGGACAAACTTTTCATTTCCATATCAATTACTACTACTCATGAGGGATCACTTCTCCCTTGCGCTGACAGGGATGCTAAGAAGTTTGCAATTTCTTCCTTTTGCAGAGTCTGCCATGGACTCTCACCACTGGCACAGCCTGTGCAATTCACCCCTGCATGTTCTAAAGACTTGGATGCTTTCCTCCCTCACCACACACTGATCTGCTATGTAGAGGCTACTCCTCCTACTGGTATCAAATACTGAGTGAATGGAGGAGGAGAGCAATAGGTGGGTTTGGTCAAGTATGGACACTTCTAAACATAAATGACAACGAAACGTCAATAGCAAACCTCTTACCTCAATATTTTTGATGTATTTATCAGACAGATTATACCGAGTTGTAATCAGGTTTCTCAGTGCTCTGTTATATAGAATAAAAAAAAAAAAAAAAAAAAAAAAAAAAAGTTTGAATGTCATTGAAATATGTTCACACACCCCTTTAGTGTGGAGCTATACAAAATGAAAAAAAAAAAAAAATAAAAAAATAAAAAACACTTACACTGTCACTTGCTCATTTGTCACACTATCGGTGTTATTACGCTTCATTTGAACAACTACCCAGCTGTAAAAAAAAAAAAAAAAATTATATATATATAATATATATATATATATATATATATATATATATATATATAATTTATATTTATATTTATATTTATATATTAAGTTGGCACAGACACTATTGTGGTTAATAGTAGAGAGGTCAAGCTCTCACAAGCATCATTTTTGGGTGGAGGACACATTCATCACTCTGTCCATATGCCTAGTGGACTGGCAACATATCTGCCCAATAAAACAAAGGTGCCAAGACTTATATGATAGCCATGCCAAGGATAGCACATTGGTTTAAACCAGTCTCCATTAGCGATGGCACGTGCCAAGAGTTGTACTTCAATGGGAAAATACTTACAAAGTCCTAACAAGCTCCGCACAAGTCTTTGACTCCTTGTCTGCTTTTTCGGTTCGTCTAACACCGGCGGTGTTAACACACCAGCAGCTCTGTGTACCATTGCACTGCTTTGCTTTAAAGGTACCATCAGCTTCACAGTCAGGATTGTAGAGGCCATCGTTGTCAATGAGAGCATTCTGAGGTTTCGGTCTTCTTCCAGCTTTAGTGCCAAGGCTTTCTTTCTTCATTAAAAAGCATTTTGGAATCACTGCAAAATGCATATATCGTAAGTTGGCATTTTAATTCTTTGATCCTGAAAAGATGACCTATTCTCCGGACAGGTGTCCCTCACATCTGCAGGGGACTCGCTGATCAGCTGTTTCAGGAAGTTGCTGCACTCACAAGAGCTCTGGTGAGCGTTATGGCCTCCTGGCAGCTTACCAAGCACAGCCCTACATGCAAAGCAGCTCTGCTTCGTAATGCAGCTCAGCCTCATTGACTAGAACGGGACTGAACTGCAACTAGTCCACATGACCGATGCATGGTGACGTCACTGGCCTAGAAGAGGCTGTAGCACTCATGGAGCACCCTGGCCTCTTCTAACAGCTGATCTGTGGGGGTTCCTGGGAGTTGAACCCCCGGAGATCTGATATTGATGACCCATCTTGAGGATAGGTCTTCAATATCTTCATAGATGCCAACTGTCCCGAATTTGCCGGGATTGTCCCTGTTTATCAGAGACAGTGCTGGCAAAATCACTGTCCCAGGCTAATAAAACCCCACCCACTAATAGGCATCTCTGGGTGGGTTCAAGATGTTGCCAGGGTGGGGTTTATATGCCCCGATTTTACCAACTGTTGGCAAGTATGTATCTTTTCCCTTTTAAAGCAATCCTCAGGTTCAAGAAACGTCGCATTAACTAATTGGAACACTTCAGCTGCCGCTCTGCATATTCCTCGGCTCCTCTTCTGTCATCGAAGATGGCTGCACCGCTTCTCAGACTACATACTGGGCGTTGGTAGTCATTCCTGCTTGCCCAGCCATGCTCTTGGATTGGTCAGCACTGCTCTCATATGAGCACTGTTAGCCAATCCAAGGGAAGCAGGAATTGCCTTGGACTGCCATATGCACAGTAGGCATCAGATAGTCTGAGTAGCGGTGCAGCCATCTTGGATGATGAAAAGGAGGTCACCAGGTACGTGTTCTGTTCATTCTTCCATTTAAAGGGGTTTTGCCATCACCACCTCTGGGACCCGTAACAGAATGGAGCAGGGAAAGTAGTGGAGGGCGCATTGCGCATGCGCAGCCACCCTCCATTTATTTCTATGGGGCCACTGAAAATAGCCGATCAGCCATTTCCGTTAGCCCCATAGCAATGAATTAGGGGGGGGGGGGGGGGGGTGTCGCGCATGCGCTCCCATTCACTTGTATGGGAGCAGCGATTGGTGGCAGCCAGACCCCAGGAAACATGGGGTTCTCCAGCCACAACAACTTTCCCCGCTCCATTCTCATTGTAGGACCCGCACCTGTCAGACAATGGGGCATATCCTAGCAATATTCCCCCATTGTCTGTGATGGGAAAACCCCTTTAATATGAATTTTCTTGAACCAGAGGGTTGCGGTTACTGACTTAATGACTAATAAAAGGTTCCTTTTAATAAACTCCGTAGTTTAAAGAACTCCCGCAAAAATTTTTTATTCTCTGACCTGTTAGAACGGTGCATGATATAATCTGTAGTGATTCTCAATTTCAGCCTCTGATAAGAAAAATGACAGTTTCCACTTTCTTCTTATTGTAGCTGTGTCATGTGACCAACTCCCTGACCTCCAACTGACCCAGGACAGCAAGTCAGTCACTTCTCTATTCATTCCTATGAGACTGAAAGTGAGGCTGCCATAGGAATGCATAGAAAATTAGACTTCCTGTCCACACAATGTGCTGTGCGAGTTGGTGGGTCTAATTCCTAGTCACATGACACAGATAAGAAACTTCAGGATGATATGACTCAAATTCAGCTACTGGAATAAAATTTTTTGCGGGAGTTCTTCTTTAAAGGGGTTGTCCGGGTTCAGAGAAGAACCCGGACATACCTGCAATTTCACCCAGGCAGCCCGCCTGAAGAGGGCATCGGAGCATCCTATGCTCCGATGCCCTCCTTTGCCCTGCGCTAATTAGCGCAGGGCAAAGGAATTTCGCCGGGTTCCGGTGACGTACCGGTCCCTGCCGGGCAGAGGCTTCCGCCCGGCAGTGAGTCGGTGACGTCATCGGCGCTGATGGACAGGCTTCAGCGCTGCCCTAGCCAGTAAAACGGCTAGGGCAGCGCTAAAGCCGGCCCATTAAGGCCGGTGACGTCACCGAACTCACTGCCGGGCGGAAGTACCCGCCCGGCAGCGAGTATTTTCAAAACAAGAGACCTTGCCCTGCGCGATCTAGCGCAGGGCAAGGGGGGGGCATCGGAGCATGAGATGCTCCGATGTCCTCTTCAGGCAGGCTGCCTGGGTGAAATTGCAGGTATGTCCGGGTTCTTCTCTGAACCCGGACAACCCCTTTAAGGTTATACTTGTTTGTGTAAGGAAAGCATGATGATACTCTGTATAGACTGAGCCTTCTAGACATACTTTGGGTAGGATAAAAAAAACCTATATTCATGTATCAACAGCCAATCCTAATCTAGATCTTTAAAAGATAGGTCCATTATAAGACTACATACAGCTATAAACGGCACATACACATAATAAACGTGCACTGCAAGGTTTGCTGTTTTAGACTTACATTTATTGCAGTCTGCCTCCTTTACATCTGGACCTATCTGAATGGTGCACGAACAGGGTTGGCCACCAGCAGCGTCACATTTGCCATCAAAAAGGGTGTTGCATTTGCAGCCTGCAGAAGAAAGGAATGCATCATCCTGAAGTTAATCAATTTTATATAATAAATATTAGTACCCTGACATTTTCAAGGTTTATCTGTACATGTGCACCAACTGCAAAGCACTGCTCATAGATGCAATTAAGGAGAAATGAACGTATATTAGAAAGTTTCACAAGTTCAGTTCAGCAGCGTCCTACCGATGTCTTAATTCTTCTACAAGCAAGTGACCTAAACAAGTCATTCTTCTGCCACTTATTCATTTAGCAAGCAGATATATTGAAAACTGCATACTGCACAATGTTTTAAGCCATTTTTACACAAGGGACAAGTCATACAAATATAATGGGGTAAATTTGCTCAATCTGAGCCTAGACCTTCCCATTACATTACGTTTTAGACCCAAAGGCATCAAATAAAATCCACACAAATTAGCGAATTGTTGGCTGAACCCAATGAGAACAAAGGGTTCAGACAACAGCCTGATGCGTATGGTCGGCTGTTCCATGCATTGGGGACCGCCATTTCCATGACAGATCCAGACCCATTCAACTTCAATGAGTCAATGGTCTGTCCGCACTGCAAAAAAAAATAAAAAATAAAAATTTGGGGTGTGGAGGCACGGACAGAAACCCCATGGAAGCACTCTGTAGAGCTTCCATGCCTCCGTTCTGCACAGACCTTCTGGATTGCGGACCCATCTGCAATACAGGGTGTACGGGCTGCAATACAGGCCATAGCCGTGTGCATGAGGCCTAACAGACTGTCAGGGGAGATAAGGATCTGGTGAACTGAATTTTTTCACCCAATCCTTTTGTCCTCCCAGGAGATAAGTCACAACCAGCCGCCTTCTTTTTTTTTTTGTCCCCATTGACACATACAAGCTTAGCTGATCCAAACCTGTATGGCGTATTTGCATGACTATACAGCTTCTGAATGTGTATAGCCAGCCTTAAAGGGTTGTACAGTGGTTTACCGTTAATGATCTGTGCTCAGGATATGTCATTATCAGATCGGCAGGGATCAGACTCCGGGCACCCCCCCCCCCATCGATTAGCTGTAGTAGCGGTGCTAGTAATCTGACAGTGTAATCAGTGCAGACTGTGCAATTACATGCCTGCCAACTGATAACACCAGTACCGGTTTTTGGCTCACAATCAGGGCGCTGGCGCACAGTGTGGTTCTGATATGCATTTGGGATGCCATTTTTTATTGTAACTAGCTGAAGTTAAATCATTCCCACTATGCAGAACACCAGGCATCCTGAGTGCATGTCAGAACTGCACTGTGTGCCAGCACCCTCACTGAACAAACACTGAAACGGGAACCAAACAATGACGCTCATCAAGCCAACCATCCTTTCAACATGTGAACCTCAACCAACGTAGAAATACCCTATACGCCACAGTCAGTCCAAAACACAAACACTGCAGTCAGAAAGCCACAGCATAAAAGGGACACACCCACAAGCTGATCCCAATACCACCGATCACAAGATGAATCCCACCATCCATGGAGAAGCCACCAAACCCTCTGACTGAAATCACTTCATATCAGTTGATATCTCCGCTCCCACAGGTATCCATCTATGGTCTTAACCAGGGATCTCAAACTCGTGGCCCTCCAGCTGTTACAGAACTACAATTCCCATCATGCCTGGACATTCTTCGGCTACCAGGGCATGCTGGGAGTTGTAGTTTTGCAACATCTGGAGGGCCACGAGTTTGAGATCCCTGGTCTTAACTATCCTGATTAGACTACTTTCACACTTGCGGCAGCAGGGGGAACAGCCTGCCGGATCCATGCAGCTGGAAGTCCGCTCCGGCCCCATTTGCTATAATGGGGGTGGGCAGGAGGTCCAGCCGCAACACAGCAAACAGAGGCGGCTGGACAAAAACCGCAACGTGCTGTAGTTTTTGTCTAGCTGCCTCTCTGCTTGTTTGCCGTGCTGCGGCCGGACCTCCGGCCCATCCGGAGCAGGATGTTCCCCCGCCGGAACAGCCTGTCAGACCCTGGTGTCTCAAGTGTGAATGTAAGCCTTAGACAAAACAGTAGTAGGGCCCCAAACCAGAGATGAAGGGTACACCTATTACACTACTGGGAAGTTCATTGAAAAACTGGCAATTTTTTTTTTTTTGCATTTCCTCATTTTTCACACGTACCAACCTGGATGGTACTGTGACCTTGCGCAACTACTACAAGAATGGTCATCTATGACAGGTTATTAAACAGGATATAAATGACAATCCGTACAGCCCTACTGCATAGGTTGGAGCCATAGAGAAATAGTGGACACAATGGTTAGTGTTGAGCAAACTTGTGTTTTCAAGTTCGGCGTAAGAGGTTCGGGATATCTAAGAATTTTGTTATGGATTATGCTACCACGGACCATAAGTTACATGAACCTTGTACGCCGAACTTGAAGCTACAAGTTCGCTTGTCCTTATTTATGGTTAAAACTACTCTACGCACAAAGTGTGACCCTTTACACCATCATATATGATTTTAACATATATACATCGTAGTGGGAAGCAGGGGCGTATATTTCAGTCTCTGACTAGTTAGACAGTTCCTTAATAGGCGACTCTTGCACCATCTACAAATGTAGGGAACAAAAATATAAATAAATCCCAAAATATGGACATCTTTAGGGCAGCAGCTATATTGTACAGGTAGCGCATATTTCAAAATATAGATACACCCACCCCATCTCTACGCAGACACCAGTCACAGTGAAAGCACCACCTGAGCCCCCACCTATTCTCTACCACAGGAGTCATAACAAAAGACAAGTCTCCACGATACTCCAGCCCCAGGTACAGGCCCAGCCACTCCCTGGGACGTCACACAGGTGTAGGCAGGGAGAGAAGAAGGCCACCATGCCCTCCTCCTCCCCCCTCAGGGAGCACAACCCAGCGCCATATTGTATGGGAGCGGCACTTCATGCAGTGAGACCTGAGCGGGAAGATGTCCTCAATGATACATACCTATACTATAAAATACCATCCAGACAATGGAAGAGCTAAGGAACCACAGCCAATATCTTATCAGTAGTAGCCCGAGATAAACCGCTCACACTTCCTTATCTGCCTTGTCTTATCACTGATTATACAGGCATGGTGAACATGAAGCCTACATGCTTTCAGGGAAAATACAGACTGCCCCTTTAAGGTTTGCTTGGACCAGTAAGTGCAATAAAAGGCAAGCCATAGTGAGGGTTTAGAGTTTTTAGGCTATTAGATGCTGGAAAAATAAAACTCCCAACATCAGAGCAGGCTGGGAGTTGTAGTTGGAGCCACAAGTTGCAGAAGCACTGAGACTATACCTTTTAGTCCTATACTATGGGCAAAGCCACCTGAGCTGAGTAGTTAGCCATTGTATGGAAGGCTGGTAAATGATACAACAATACAGTCAATCATTCAACCATTTAGCGCAATGCCTGTTAGAAAAAACAATCCATCCTCAGATATAAGGGCACTACAACACCCAACAGCCTTGTCCTACATGCTTCTGGGGTCCTCTAGGCTGGCAGGGCTCCAGGAGAACATCGGATCATTGGAATCTTACTGGCTACATTGTATCAGTCCAACGTTCTAAAGGAAATCCAAGCTGGATACATTGTATATCCCTGAGCCCACCACAAGGTAAGAGGGTTCAGAGCCAAGACCTGGATTCTTCACTGATTAGAAACCAAGAGGAAGAGCCCCTAGAAGCAGGATACATTGTATACTCCTGAGCCCACAAGGCAGGGGCCTCAAAGCCAAGAACTTGATTCATTACCGATCAGAAACCAAATAAAGACCCTGTAGAAGTTGCATATACATTGTATATCCCTAATCCCACCACAAGGCAGGGGCTTCAAAGCCAAGAACTGGATTCATTAGGGAGTAAAAACCAAGGAAATAGTCCTTAGAAGCAGGATACATTGTAGACGCCTCAGCCCACCTCAAGGCAGGGGCTTCAGAGCAAATACTGGATTACTGCTTAAAACCCAAAAGGAAAAAAAAACAGAAGCTGGAGAACTTGGAGAAGAGACTCACCTGGATTCTGTGCCTGGGAGATAACTATACAGCAGAACAGGGCAACTCCAAGGCTCAGCACAGTAGAAGCCTTCATCTTTCTGGACACTTCTGCCTTGAGAACGTCCTTTAGGGTCTGATTCCCCCAGTTAGTTCAAGTCTTCTTCACCTCAGGCACTTCCTACCCCCCTCCTCCTTATACCAGGTCAGACCGGTCGGACAGGTCCCTCCCAGAATCACAAGGACGAAACTTGCTCTGGTTACACCTGGATACTCTTCAGCAAACCCCTCCCCCACCGAAACCAGTACCCTGGGCTTCTGGACAAGATCCTCCGTGCTTGAGGAAGTTCAGACTCTGGGATCCAATTATAAGACCTAGAAGCCAAGAAAGATCTGTTGTCTGAAGTGATCACTGAGCAAACCCCAGGTCCTCCTGCAGGTGAGTTATATAGATGGGTGCAGTGACGTCACTGGTCACCTGGATGAAACTAGGAGTGGTGACTCACCTGGAGCAGGAAGGTGGGAAGGCTTCTGCCTCACCAGGACACGCTGCTGTGTATGAGCTCATGATCCTCCCACCCGAGAGGGAAACCGTCTCTCGGTTCTCCCCACAGACTGCTGAAACTTATTACTCACCTCCACATCACTGTGGAGGTAAATGAGCAAACAAACTGTCCAAGTGCTGCAAAGGTTCCTGCTGTGGAGAGAGACACCTGAGTTCTCAGATCCCAGTAATAAATATGGACATCTTGTTCTTATACCAAAGTTTTTTTTTGTAATTGGTTTACATTTTTGTAAAAAAAAAAAATGTTATTGTCGCAATTATGAAAACCACTGCCATAGAAAGTGACAAAATCTTGTGTAAATAATGTAAATGTATAGATGATGGTAGATATACACACACTTTTTTATATCTTTATTCTGTATATTTAACCAGATCAATGGGCACATTTAATATAGTGTTTGCGTCTGTTTTTATTAAAAATAAATAAATAAAAATTTTAAAAAATGCTGTCTAATTCAGGGATCAGCAACCTTCGGCACTCCAGCTGTTGTGAAACTACAACTCCCAGCATGCTCCTTTCACTTCTGTGGGAGCTCAGAGAACAGCCAAGCAAGTGTGCATGATGGGAGATGTAGTTTCACAACCCCTGGAGTGCCAGAGGTTGCTGACCCCTGGTCTAATTTTATTAACCACATTTACTACTGAAATTGCACCTGTTTTGGAGGCTTTTGCACCTCGTTGACTATTTAGAAGTTTTAGACTAAGGCTACCTTCACATTGAGCTTCATTCACACCTCAGTGTTCAGTCAGTGATTTCCATCAGTGATTGTGAGCCAAAACCAGGATTGGAGCCTCCACAGACATAAGGTATAAGGGAAAGATCTGCCCCTGTTCTGTGTGTAGTGCTGCACCTGGTTTTGGCTCACAATAAGGCCCCATTCAGACGGCCGTATTATTGCGGGTCATGTGAATGGGCCCTAAGGGCTCATGTACACAAATGTATTTTTCTTCCGTTTCTGCTCTGTTTTTTTACAGGTCCATATGCAGAACCATTCATTTCAGTGGGGCTTGAAAAAAACGGAAGTTGCTCCATGTGCATTCCGTTTCCATATGTCTGTATTTCTGTTCCGCAAAAAAAAAAACAGAACATGTCCTATTATTGTCCGCATAATGGAAAAGAATAGGACTGTTCTATTAAGGGCCAGCTGTTCCGTTCCGCAAAATACATACGGTCGTGTGCATGAGCCCTAACTGATGGAAATCACTGACCAAAACACAGATGTGTAACTGGGGCGTAAGGCCTCGTCCACATTTCAGTTTTTCACCAATCTGTGCTGTCCGTATTTTCTGTGGACTCATACTCATTGATTTGAATGAGTCTGTTCACACATCAGTTGTTGTTTTTTTTTTCCATCTACTTCTTGTTCTGGGACCAAACACGCCCATTAGTCTATGGTTCTGTGAAAATCACGGCCCCTACATGGGTGGCATCTGTATGGCGTCCATTTTTTTGTAAGTCTAATAGGAGATGCTGTGGAAATTGATTTTCAGCTGAGCAATGTCCATGGATTACAGATGACATACGGAGTGTAAAAACGGACACATGGACCAAACACCGATCCTTCATGGGTGAAAAAAGACACTTTTTTCACGGAATTGAAAATGACACAGAAATGTGGACGAGGCCTATTTCAGGAGTTGTCTATTTTTTGCAACTTTTAAAAATCTATTCATGTAGGTGCGCCTTTTTTACACATGAATGAGGTACAAAAGCAGTCTAAGGGCTCATGCACACCACCTTGAGTGTTTTATGGTCCGTAAAACACAGATACCGGCCATGTGCTTTCCGTATTTTGCGGAACGGAACAGCTGGCCCCTAATAGAAAATTCCTACCCTTGTCAGTAATGCGGACAGTAATAGGCCATGTTCTATTTTTTTGTGGAATGGCCATCGCTGTTTTTAGTAAATGTCCCCCAAAGTGTCTGTCCCTGCACCACATATATCATAAAGCCGCAGTGTATTAGCTATAGGGGTCGCAGCGGTCGCAGTTGCGATCGGGCCCCTAAGCCCCCCCTTGCTGCTTGCAGGGCCGCACCGCCAATTAGGCGAGGTGAGGCGCGGCCCTGGTCACAGTTGGGGGGCAACAGCGGCGGGGCAGAGGGAGATGAGCGCTTCCATTGTGGAAGCGCTTATCTCCATAGTCATCTGTATCGCCGTCCTCAGGACAGCGATACAGATGAACAGTGCTGTGGCTGGGCGGGGGAGGGAGAGGCGTCTCCCTTCCCCATTCATCTGCAGCCTATCAGAGGCTGGCGCAGGCGCCGCCTGAGCCGTGCAGCACAGGACACAGGCAGGAAGAGGCCTCTTGCATCCTTAGGCTTCATTCACACTACCGTATGTTCATTTCCGTATCTTATCCGCATTTTTGCGGATAAGATGCGGAACCATACGGACCCATTCATTTTTCCATAGGACAAAACCGTGTGCATTCCGCATCAGTATATTTCGGAAGTTCTCCCGCAAAAAAAAGGAAACATGTCCTATACTTGGCCGCAAAACACGTCCGTAGCCCCATTAAAGTCAATGGGTCCGCAAAATTACGGAACACTACGGAAGACCTTCCGTATGTCTTCTGTTCCGTTTTTATACGGACACAGAATACATACGGTAGTGTGAATGAAGCCTTAGGGTGAGAATTTGGCATGGGGGGGTTCAATTTTTGAGTTGGCCAGCAGAAAAGCTAGGTGCACCAGCACTGAGGGAAGGGGGGGCCCAAGCTGAACTCTTGCACCAGGACCCATGATCCCTGATCTATAGGATTAGTAAATCTGGGACAGTATTTGTAAAAATAAATAAATAAAAAATCAACAAAACACCTAAAAAAACAAATAACATTAAAATTAAATCCTGCTGTGTTTTATAGGTGTTTTTTTTATTACAAAAAATAAAAACGACCACCAAAACTTGTGTGAAGGAGGCTCCTTTCACACGAGTGAGTTTTTCACACGGGCGCAATGCGTGATGTGAACACATAGCACCCGCACTGAATCCTGATCCATTCATGTTAACGGGTCTGTGTACATGAGCGTTGTTTTTCACTCACTCAGTTCTGTGTTGCGTGAGAATCGCAGCATGTTCTATATTCTGCGTTTTTTAGGCTAGTTTCACATTAGCAGCAGCACGGATCCGGCGACTGAAGGGGCCCACCGGATCCCTGCTGCCGCAGGTGCACTTGTGGGGCCGGAACCGCATGCAGCAGCACGTTAACCCCTGTTGAGAGGTGGCCGGAACGAAAATACAACATGTTGTATGGGGCTGTGAATGGGGCTTCAGTGAAAAACGCATTGCATCCAGATACAATGCGTTTTTCACTGGTGGTCGGTATGAAATGTTTGTAAATCTTCAGTTTTTTTTCACACGTGTGAAAAACGCATGAAAACGGATTGCACCCCCTCAGAAAAATCTGAAACACTGAATGCAATTGCAGACAAAACTGACTGAACTTCCTTGCGAAATGGTGCGAGTTTCACTGAACGCATTCTGACACAAGCTGTATTGTTCGTGTGAAAGAGGCCTACGAGGTGTGAGGGGTATGTTGTAGGCATGCTGCCGGTGAAACTCCTACAAAGGGCCAAGTTCACAGAACTTCCCATTCCACAGCACAATCTCCTTCTGCAATGTGAACACGCCTTGGACAACATATGTTAAAAACCGTAAGCAACCTGTTATCTCCCGACTGATATGTTTTATAACAGTGATAATAAAGACGGATTGATTTATAACGGTGTGTACGGAGCCATTGATTACTGTAGATACTTCTTCCAGAAATCTGCAAACCTTCCACAGGGACATACAGGGTCACGGTAGAAGTGGATCCTTGGAGTTACCAGGGAATGTGCTGGAAACATAAGAACATATTATTAGGCCTCAAGCACACAATCATGTCTGTATTTCAGAACGAAAAGCACGGATCCGCAAAATTTAGATACCTTCTATCATGTGCACTCCATATTTTTCTCACTTCTATCAGTAGAAATGACTATTTTTATCCAGAATAAGACATGCACTATAATTTGCAGAACAATCACGTAGATCAGCAAAAAAAATTCAGATCCTACAGAAACGAATGGACCAATGTGCTAGATGCAAAAAATGTGGATGAAAAATATGGTTGTGTGCATGAAGACCAATAAATTATTGTATTGTCCATGAAATATTGGGAGTCCTTCTGCTTTCATTTATCATTGGAGTCATGGACCAGCCATCCAAATAAATCTATGCTCAGACCTCATTTTTCGCTATGACCCGTATGAATGTATCTATATGGTATCATGGGTCTGACATATCTCAAAACTTTTCTGTTTCCGCGAAAACCCCCGACTTTTCTTTACATTGGGTTATGGTTAGAGTTGAGCGAATGTGCTCGTAACGAGCACTGTAGTGCTTGGATCCCCTGCGCTCGCATGGCCGCAGGCATCCGGATCCGTCCTCACCTGACTGTAAGTCAATGGGGGCGGATCCGTTTGTCATACCAAACGGATCCGTCCCTACTGACTTGAAGTCGGGTGAGGAGGACGGATCCAGATTCCTGCGCCCATGCGAGCGCAGGGGATCCGAGCTCTACAGTGCTCGTTACGAGCACGTTCGCTCAACTCTAGTTATGGTCATTTGTGGAGACAGCTGTCGGTGTGGAGGCCACACATTTGGAGTCTATACTTCAAATGTAGTTGTGACCTAGATCAGAAATCAAACAATAAATGCAAAACTACAATGAGAAGGATTTCAAAAAGCAACAACGTGAACAGGAAAAGATTTTGCATATCTCGGGTACTTTCCATATAGAATATTTGGGTTATGCAAAATATTTTATTTTTCTTGTGAATGAACTAACAGAAGATCCGGTCAGGCAAGCACCTTGTGGGCTTTAGCAAGTTTTGGAAATACATTGAAACCTCTTCAAGACAACCATCAACCAATGCAGTGGTCCCTCAGGTTACAATATTAATTGGTTCCAGGATGACCATTGTATGTTGAGTAAGGCTACTTTCGCACTAGCGTTTTAAAATTCCGGTATTGAGTTCCGTCATAGGGGCTCAATACCAGAATAAAACGCTTCAGTTTTGTCACCATTCATTGTCAATGGGGACAAAACTGAACTGAAGTGAAAACTCCTGAAAGCATTCCGTTCCGTCTTCAGACCGGAGAACAAACCGCAGCATGCTCCAGGCATCCGGTCCAGGCATCCGCACCAAGACGGATCCGGAATGACCCTCAATGCAAGTCAATGAGGGTGGATCCGTTTGGTGTGACACAATGGTGAACGGATCCGCCCTCCATTGACTTTCAATGGAGTTCAGGACGGATCCGTCACCTACACATACAGACATACATACACATAAACGCATACATACTTACATACTTCAGGCAGGCAGGCCGCACGTCTTCATGCCCAGGAGGCGCGCCACTATGACGATTCCCTACAGCGCCCAGCAGAGGGCGCTGTGGGGAATCGTCATAGCTGCGAGCCTCCTGGGTGTGAAGACGTGCGGCCTGCCTGCCTGCCTGGAGTATGTAAGTATCTATGTGTTTGTGTGTATGCGTGTGTATGTATATGGTACTGTGTGACATGTGTGGGGCCGGAACGTGGATCCGGCCCCACACATGTCCTTGCGGCAGTCCAGATCTGACGGCACCCTTCACCTGCCGGATCAGGACTGCCGCTAGTGTGAAAGTAGCCTAATCGGTTCCAAAGCCCCAAAATGTCATCCAAGATAAGACAAAATGAAGATTTAAGAAAAATAAGCAGATAACTAAGACAGATAAAACAAGTCCTTACCTATAACAGTCAGGAATAGCTGATAACTAGCAACTAATACAGATATTTTACCAGAGAGGTGACCTTGATTGGTTGGATCTGAGACATTGAATGTTGAGTCTGGTTTCAACTTACGATGGGTCAGAAAAGTCCATTGTATGTTGAAAATATTGTATCCTGAGGGATCACTGTATATAGAATATAAGCGAATGGAAAACCTGGGTCTAAATCGATGTCGGTCTTCTGGATAAGATTCATTACAAACATCGAGACGGGAGTAATGCTATGAGGTTTCACCTATGAAGTGTGCAGATTCTGCAGAATTATTAATGCAAGCTGTAATCCATGATGTAGTAGATTAGAAAAACAGCTTTCTTCCAAAAACAGCAACGCCGCTATCCACAAAGGAAGACATTTATTAAGACCGGCAGGAGATGCGCCAAAGTTATGTGGAGGCAAAGGCCTCCACATAATTTCGGCAATTCCTCCAGCAGGCCAAACGACCAATACTATGACCCCGCTATAGATGATGTAAACTTAGACCTGCCGTCTAGTCCTGCACCAGATTTATAGGTCAAAATTCATAACGGGTGCTATGCGTTCAACTCCCAGTATGCTCCTGTCACTTCTGTGGGAGTTCAGAGAACAGCCAAGCAAGTGTGCATGATGGGAGATGTAGTTTCACAACACCTGGAGTGCCGGAGGTTGTTGAATGCTCTCTAGTCCTGCACCAGATTTATCACTGGGTCTCGGGCTGAATGATAAATGTGGTACAGGGATAGACACTTTACTAAGACCAGCCAAGTTATGTAGAGGCAGCGGCCTTGTTTTTGCCATTTTTAAAATCCATCCATGCGACACATGTTGCAATGTAGTTATAACCTATATGTTGCGCGACACATGTTGATTGTAGCCCTAGCCTTATTATTCCTAATAGACGTTATGAATGAATTACTAACAGTTTGCAATGAAGGTCCAGCTGGGCATTACTATTTGGTGGTAGGGTGTCCCTGGACGGTCTAACACTGCCCAATCAGTGCTTTCATGGTTACTGACTCTTAACACCATATGCCAACCATTGCACACCTTACGCGCTCTGCCTTGTACCCATACAAATGTTAACACCAAGGGGAACCCCAGTCTGCCATCAGGCAGGGGCCCTAGCACCAGGCACCCTCCTTTTGCTGTACTGGCCATTGTGATAGACCTGCAGCCAGAGCCACTACCACTGTCATCCTCAGCTCCTGCTCCTCCTGGGCCCACTGCCTAAGTACTCCAGTATCGATCAAAGGAGTGAGGGACACCAGTCCCTGCATTTTCCAGCACACAGACCACCACTGTCAGTTGAATATCACAGCAAACTGAAGACAGAGGCGCTGTTGGGCAGCTGCCATGTCAATTGGTAGTGTTTCTGCCCTTCACCAACTCTGTGTGTGGCCACCTGGGCGGGTGGGAGCGTGAGATACTGACACAGTTGGTCCTCCATTATTGCTGCGCCCTAGGCACATGTCCAGTCTGCCCAACCAACAGCTGCACCCCTGCATGTGATCGCTCTGGTGCCCTCACTATCACTGTACCATAATAGTATGACAGCCTGGGTGACACAGATAACATTGACTTACTACTAGGTTTCTTTTCCCATCATATTTGGGGCTAATGTTTGGAATACACTATATGAAAAGCTCCTGGCGTGTATGCTAAGTGTATCCATATGTATTCATGCCTTTTTTCCCCCATTAGTTGTTTTTTGTGGTATTGTGTAGTGTAATATATTACACTATTCCATACAAAGGTACAAGTATGTAGTAAAAACTGGTGTCTAATAGCTACATTTCACACACTATACCTATACAGTGAGTATATCGTAACCTTCCGTTGGTGGAAGTCATGTGAACAGAGCCTCACATATAACCTTAAAGGGGTTGTCCCACAAAAAATATTTTACAGTATTCAAACCATCCCCAGGATCTGATTTCTTTTGTGATTTGGATGTAATTAAACATTTAGCATAGCCACTGAGTTATTCAATAAAATGTATCTGTATTGCGCCACCTGCTGTTTGTTCTTTTTCTTATTTCTTTGTCCTGCTCACTGATAAGGTCGCACATGCTCAGTTTCATCGTTCAACTGCCTCCTGAGCTGTGATAGGGAGAGCTGAGACACGCCCCCTTAGCTGCAGCAGAAAAGACACGCCCCCTGAGCTGCAGCAGAAAAGACACTCCCCTTGAGCTGTCAGCTTGATATAAATCTAGCAGAGCAATGAATGGGGAGATCTCTGGACCCATGTGAGGCACAGGGCTGGTTCTAGCTTTGTTAGAAGAAATTACCATGTACCATATGTTCTCTGATTTTCGTTTTTTACACTAGTCATGGGAACCCCTTTAATTATTTCTAGACACAGAGAGTATGAACTGCTGCCTGGGGCTAATTGTTAGGGTGTGGTCACACGGTCAGGTTTCTCCATGCAGTTTTAGAAGCCAAAAACAGGAGTGGATCATGACAGGAGAGAATATATAAAAGACAGATAAGACTTCTTCTGTTTTTTGAATTCACTCCTGGTTTTAGCTTCCAAAACTGCATGCAGAAACCTGACCGTGTCACCATACACGTAGGGTGGTGCAAGAAAAAAATGTGAACTATGTAGGAAGAGGCTATGGGCTGTGTCTACAATATGTGATGTCATATATTTTCACGTACTGAGTGGTTTTTCCTTTTCTGTACATGTGTAGTTATGCAGTATATGATATATGTGATTTCTGTAGGTACATAACATATTGGGTTATTTCTTTATATCAGGGGTAAGAAAGGGTTGTCCACCTTTTATTAAGTGAAGGCCTATCCTTAAAAATTGAATCATCGTTGATCGCATACATTTGCCCCGCTTGTCTGCTGCTTAAAGCAGCAGGAACCCGGCAGCTATGGCTCGCCATTTGGGAATGGGTTAAATCCTCTTTTACCCATACATTTCTGCAGTGGACTGACACTGGCATGAGACCTGGTCTAAATCAAGTGGCTTGCTTACAGCCCCATTTGCTATACAATACACTTTATTGATCCTGAGGGAAATTTCTGTATGTAAGGCAGCCCATTTTTTTCATAGTCAACCCCTGACATAGATGTACAGAATGTAGAATACGTAGATATGGGACTTTTCATCTGCCAGGTATGAATACTACACTTAGTGCTCAGTCCTCCCTGATATATACATGTGTGCATCCCTCAAGATACAATGGCCTCAGGATATAATATTTCCAGCATACAATGGTCTTTTCTGACCCATTGTAAGTTGAAACCAGACTCAACATACAATGTCTCAGACTCAGATCCAACCAATCATGGCCACTTCTCTGGTAAAATAACTGTATTAGGCTACTTTCACACTAGCGGCAAGCCTGATCCGGCAGGTGAAGGGTGCTGCCGGATCAGGACTGCCGCTGCGACATGTGTGGAGCCGGAACTGTGCTCCGGCCCCACACATGTCACACAGTACATACATACACACAGACACACACACATATAGACAAACAAATACACATACATACTTACATGCTCCCGGCAGGTCTTCAGAGCGCCGGAGGAGCAGGACGGCTCGCACAGGTGACGATTCCCCACAGCGCCCTCTGCTGGGGCGCCTGGTGGAATCGTCATCTGTGCGCGCCGACCTGTCCCTCCGGCGCTCTGAAGACCTGCCGGGGAGCATGTAAGTATGTATGTGTATTTGTATGTATATATGTCTGTGTATGTTTATGTGTATGTCTGTATGTGTGTATTGTGTGTATGTGGTGACGGATCCGTCATGAACTCCATTGAAAGTCAATGGAGGGCGGATCCGGTTACCATTGTGGTCACACCAGACGGATCCGCCCCCATTGACTTGCATTGGGGGTCATTCCGGATCCGTCTTGGTGCGGATGCCTGGACTGGAGAGCAAACCGCAGCATGCTGGGGTTTGTTCTCCGGTCTCAAGACGGAATGGAATGCTTTCAGGAGCATTCCGTTGTCTTCAGTTAAGTTTTGTCCCCATTGACAATAAATAGGGACAAAACTGAAGCGTTTTATTCCTGTATTGAGCCCCTATGACGGAACTCAATACCGGAATTTTAAAACGCTAGTGTGAAAGTAGCCTTAGTCACTAGTTAGCAGCTATTCCTGACTGTTATATGTAAGGACTTGCTTTATCTGTCTTAGTTATCTGCTTATTTGTCTTAAATCTTCATTTTCTCTTATATTGGATGACATTTTGGGGCTTTAGAACCGATTGCTCAACTTACAATGGTTTCAACATACAATGGCCGTCCTGGAACCAATTAATATTGTAACTTGAGGGACCTCTGTATATATATATATATACTATTAGAGATCGTAATATCAAACTTGGGTTTATTGAGGCCTCATGCATATGACAGTATTAGTATAGTTTTGTGAACCGCAAAATATGGATACCGTCTGTCGGTAGGTTGCACTTTATGGACCAGAATAGGACACGTTCTATAATTTAAGGAACAGGTATATGGAAGAGGACAGATGTCATATGTGTGTTGTCTGCATCCGTATGTCTGTTCCGCAAATTATAGAACATATATTATGGTCTGCAAAATGTGGTCCACGCACTCATTGAAGACAATGAGTCCACCAAAAAAATGTGGATGGCACACAGACAGTATCCATACCTCCCAACTTTGTAAAGAGACAAAGAGGGACATATTGTGTGGTGCGCTTAGCGTGTCACGGCAAATTTTTTCAGGACTAGGCCACGCCCCATAACTCCACCCACTATAAGCTAATCTCACCCAGTCCCCTTACTGCACGGGGATAATAAACACAGTGATGTAACCGTACAGGGATAATAAACACAGCAATGTCACAGTACAGGGATAATAAACACAGTGATGTCACAGTACAGGGATATTAAAAACAGTGATGTCACAGTACAGGGATATTAAACACAGTGATTACACAGTACAGGGATATTAAACACAGTGATGTCACAGTACAGAGATGTTAAAAACAGTGATGTCACAGTACAGAGATAATAAACACAGTGATGTCACTGTACAGGGATAAAAAACACAGCGATGTCACCGTACAGGGATAATAAACACAGCGATGTCACCGTACAGGGATAATAAACACAGCGATGTCACAGTACAGGGATAATAAACACAGCGATGTCACCGTACAGGGATATTAAACACAGTGATGACACAGTACAGGGATAACAAACACAGCGATGTCACTGTACAGGGATAATAAACACAGCGATGTCACCGTACAGGGATAATAAACACAGCGATGTCACAGTACAGGGATAATAAACACAGTGATGTCACTGTACAGGGATAATAAACACAGCAATGTCACAGTACAGGGATAATAAACACAGTGATGTCACAGTACAGGGATAATAAACACAGCGATGTCACCGTACAGGGATATTAAACACAGTGATGACACAGTACAGGGGTAATAAACATAGTGATGTCACTGTACAGGGATAGCAAACACAGCGATGTCACAGTACAGGGATAATAAACACAGCGATGTCACAGTACAGGGATAATAAACACAGCGATGTCACAGTACAGGGATAACAAACACAGTAATGTCACAGTACAGAGATGTTAAACACAGTGATGTCACAGTACAGGGATATTAAAAACAGTGATGTCACAGTACAGGGATATTAAACACAGTGATGTCACAGTACAGGGATAATAAACACAGTGATGTCACAGTACAGGGATGTTAAACACAGTGATGTCACAGTACAGGGATGTTAAACACAGTGATGACACAGTACAGGGATATTAAACACAGTGATGTCACAGTACAGGGATATTAAACACAGTGATGTCACAGTACAGGGATATTAAAAACAGTGATGTCACAGTACAGGGATATTAAAAACAGTGATGTCACAGTACAGGGATATTAAACACAGTGATGACACAGTACAGGGATATTAAAGGGGTATTCTCATCTTAGACAATGGGGGCATATCGCTAGGATATGCCCCCATTGTCTTATAGGTGCTGGGACCCGCACCTATATCCAGAACGGAGCGGGGAGCGCTGCGCCTGGAGGACCCCAGGTTTCCGGGGGTCCGGCCACCACCAGGCGCAGCTCCCCGCGCCGCTCATAGAAATGAATGGGAGCCGGGCCGTGCATGCGCGGTGCGCCCCATTAATTTCTATGGAGCCGACGGAAGTAGCCGAGCCAGCGCTCGGCTATTTTCGGCGGCCCCATAGAAATGAATGGAGGGCGGCTGCGCATGCGCAGTGCGCCCTCATTCAGTTCGGGGGCTGCGTTCTGGAAATAGGTGCGGGTCCCAGCGGTGGGACCCGCACCTATAAGACAATGGGGGCATATCCTAGCGATATGCCCCCATTGTCTAAAATGAGAATAACCCTTTGAAACACAGCGATGTCACCGTACTTGGATAATAAACACAGCGATGTCACAGTACAGGGATAATAAACACAGTGATGTCACCGTACAGGGATAATAAACACAGCGATGTCACAGTACAGGGCTAATAAACACAGTGATGTCACCGTACAGGGATAATAAACACAGTGATGTACAGGGATAATAAACACAGCGATGTCACAGTACGGGATCGGCCGTGTGCCGGCCGTGTGCATGAGACCTCTGTCAATTCCAATGTTTAAATATAGAAATGGACAGTACAGGGATCTTTCTAATAATCTTCTGATAATCAGGGCGGTGACCGTGAGAAGGGGACATCCTTTACACCTAGAGGAAAGAAGGTTTCATCAATAACATACAAGATTTCTACTCAAAGAGCAGTGAGACTATGGTGCTCTCTTCAAGAGGAGGTTGTGAGGGTGAACTCACTAAGAGTCCAAGAGGGGCCTGGATGTATATTTGTAGTGCAATAATACTGTATTACAGGTTATAGTTACTAAATGAGTGGAGATGGGGCATTGATCCAGGGTTAATTCTGATTGTCAGATTTGGAGTTAGTGCAATGACCCAATAGATCACTGCTAAGAGTTAATTTACTGTTAAATAGGTTAATATATCTACTTTTAAAGGTTAATGTATTTTCCATGCTTTGAATGTGATTCCCAAGAGCTGTATATAGGTGGCATAGTGTAGTTTATTTATTGTGCCTTACTCAGCAGTAGGAAAGCTGGATCTTCCCCCTTCAGAGAGAGGAGCTGTGTAGTCTGATTGCATCAGCCAGTGAGTCTGGCCTAAGCATCCAAAGTGTGAGGACAACTACAAGGTTCCATCCCTACATTCTGAGGACAAGACCTCTGAGAGAAGGAAGCAAAGAATCTATAGACTGTTTATGATCACAAGGGCTGTGCGAGTTATTAAAGGTAATGCTTGTTTATGGCTATGGACTTTGCTGCTTGGGGAGAGGATATATTGCTTCGAAGCCTACCACACTTATATAGCGGATTGGCCATCTGTTTGAGGATCTACACCCCATTGTGGGAACTGCGGTACTGGTAGTGAGGGTTTTGCACGCCTGTGATCAATTTGAGAAGATGGCAAAGTGAGTGAGACTCAGGAACTAGTATTACCACCATTGCCAGTGCCTATACACAGCCATTGAGAAAAGCAAGCCATGTGGTATACCTCAGAACTGTGCCTGTTGCTTCCATCTGTACTGCAACTCTCATCATCCACAGTCAAGAGACTGTTCTTTATCACTATCACTAAAATGGGCGTGGTCATTGCCTCCATGTACCCTACTGCCTTGCACCCTGCCAACAGTTCAGCATCAATGGCACCCCACCTAACACCAGGCAGGAGCCCCAAGTCCAGGGTGTGCCTAGAAGTAAAATAAAAAGGGTGCGTCCTTCATTCAATGCATGGCCCAGGGAGAGCAAGGATGATTACTGCCACCATAAACTGTTTGTACTACTACCACAAACATAGCCACTACCACTCCTCCCATTCTCCTCTTCCTTCAGGAATGAACGTTCTACCTAATATGAGGAAATTAAAATCTGAATGGGGCTTTTGGCTTCTTCTGGATTATAAATTGTAGTTGTCCAACCTGTATCTTTTTTTCAGTCCTATCCAGGGCCAGATTATAGGGAGGTAAGATGGGGGCATGATGCTCCAGGGCCTCCACCAGTGGAAAGAAAGAACCTTTACCAAAATTGGTCTGGCATCTGGACCAGGGGTGTTATCACGCTTGGATGACAACCTGGCACTTTTTTGGGGGACTCCTCTCAGACCACAGACCATAAGAGACCTGCAGCCTTTAGGTGACCAACAGTGATGTTATTCTGCCTGCTTAGTGCTGTCCACTACCTACCATGAGATGGTGAATCCCAAGGTGAGAGGAGGAGAACTGGGCTCTCCAACCTGAGGGGCAGTGACAGAAGCCTAAAAAGAACCAGGTGGCAGAGCAGTTCCCATTGCCTCAGCTTAGGAGGGGATTAAATTTGTGGACCAGGCAGCAGCCTGATGTCACCTAAAAGTCGGCAACCACTTAATGTGTATGGAGTTTCCATGGGCATGGAGTGCACTGACCTCGTGGAGGAGCTGGGAGAAGGACTGACTGACATATAAATGAGTGTCCGTCTCCTAGGTTTGCTACTACAACCCTCATTTTACTAGGCCAGTGTCCAGAGCACTGTCCATCAAAGCCTCAAGTGCCACTTGGGGAAACATCACTTCTGAGGCCAGTGAATGCTTTTTCTTTGCTTTAAATAGATTCCCAGACATTTTTTGGGGCCTCTATGTGATGTAAGATGGCAGACAACAAATGGATCTCTACCCAAAAAGATGTATTAGGATTTGTTCACATTTGCATTCTGTTCTTTTGATTCATGATATGAACAAAAAAAAGGAATTTAAGCAAGAGGCTGTTCTGTCAAATGATGAACACCAACAGGGCTTGACAGACCCTACTGACTATAATGGAGTCCATTGGATTTCTGTCAATGGGGTCCATCAGTTTACCAGACAAAATAGGGCAGCATACAGTGATTTTATCTGCCATTTATAGACAATGGTGCTTGGTGGGTACAGTCTCAGATGAGTATACAGCATGGAGCTTCAGTGACTAGTGAGTGTACAGTTTTATGGTCACAGTCTCTGTTGAGCAACTCATAAATTATGGGTGGAAGCCCAGTCATCCAGGCCTGTAACAGAGACTGGGAGACAGTGCTAAGCCAACAACTGTCCTGCATTCACAATATATTATGAGTCATAATATATTGTGAATGAAGGGCCATTATTGGCTTAGCACTCTCTCCCAGTCTCTGGTACAGGCCTGGATAACTGGGCTTCCACCCAGCCATGGTGCAGAAACAGTCCATTCTGGTTGCAGGGTACACAGTCCCAGGTTGTGATATCCCACTTTGCAATATTGGAGGAGACAATATTACCTACAGGCTGGCTCATCACTGAACTGTCTCTATTACAGGCCCTGCTGCTTTCAGGATGCAGGGGCTTATTGGCCATAGACCTTACAGGGAAATTTCCTGGTTTGTCGATGCCCAGGGGGCCGCCTGAGCCCTCCTCGTAGCCGGCCAGTGGAAGTTTTTGGGGATGTATTTCGTGCTGCTGGCTGCAGTATTTTGTGATGGACTGTGGTATTTGGCTCTATTAGGGTGGTATAATTTGCCACATTATGGTATTGCCGGCCCTGCCTTCCATCAATTTGGACCTGACTACAAAACGGGGACCACTTTTAGTATTTTTTGCAGGGCCACTTTAAATTCCCAGTCCACCCCTGTGCATGGGCTTTTCTTTACACCCTCTGTATGCAGCATCTATTGCCCTAGCAAATCTCTGATATTTTGCAACCTTCTTTCAAGTATCTACCACTTCCACTAGTTCCTTCTGAGGTAAACGCTGGATCTGTCTCCATCAGCAGCCACCAGCTCACTCTTGTATTTCCTCTGTCACACTGCACATGAGGCATGCATGGCCTTTCTATTTATGCTTTCATGACATGAGCTTTACTACATAAGAAGGTCTTTCCTGTGGGTGGACCCCTCAAGAGCTCAATAAAGAACGGGACCGTAGATACTTTCATACTTTCCATACTTCCATTTACATTATACAGTACACATATATCACATCCTACCTAAGGTACGGTATATAACTCCCCCAGAGTGTCAGTACGCTGTCATGGTCTTCCATCACTATGTTCCTGACATGGTCGTCTCAGGCTACTTTCAGACTTGCGTTTGCAGGATCCGTTTGTGAGATCCGTCACAGGCTCTCATAAATGGTCCTGAATTGATCAGTTTTGTCCTAATGCATTCCTGAATGCAAAAGGATCCGTTCAGAATGCATCAGTTCAGTCTCCATTCAAACTACAACCTTTCCCGCAAAAAACAAGCCCTCATGCAGCTGTATAGATGGAAAAATAAAAATGTTATAGCTCATGGAATGCGAGGATGAAAAAAGGAAGAAAAATGCTTGGTCAGTAAGGACCAAAACAGGCTATTCACTAAGAGGTTAAGGGGTATTTATGATAGTGGGAAAATGACATGATTTCTGCCACCTATAAAGCTCCGCCTAACAGTCTGGACACAGAAGTGTTGTCCTACAGGATGCCATTTATTCATGAGCCTTAATTTTTGCCTTCAGTAGTAAAGGGATTAATAGGTTGTAGCGATGCAGGCCCGGTGAGTCCCGTCAGTTCCAGGGGTGAGATGATAAGAACACCCGTCTGTTCCAGGGGTGAGATGATAAGAACACCCGTCTGTTCCAGGGGTGAGATGGTAAGAACACCCGTCTGTTCCAGGGGTGAGATGATAAGAGCACCCGTCTGTTCCAGGGGTGAGATGATAAGAACACCCGTCTGTTCCAGGGGTGAGATGATAAGAGCACCCGTCTGTTCCAGGGGTGAGATGATAAGAACACCCGTCTGTTCCAGGGGTGAGATGGTAAGAACACCCGTCTGTTCCAGGGGTGAGATGGTAAGAACACCCGTCTGTTCCAAGGGGTGAGATGGTAAGAACACCCGTCTGTTCCAAGGGTGAGATGGTAAGAACACCCGTCTGTTCCAGGGGTGAGATGGTAAGAACACCAGTCTGTTCCAGGGGTGAGATGATAAGAACACCCTTCTGTTCCAGGGGTGAGATGATAAGAACACCCTTCTGTTCCAGGGGTGAGATGATAAGAACACCTGTCTGTGAGTCGTCTGTAATCTGTATGTTATAAAATTGTCACAGCAATGGTCTAATTGTGTATTAATTCTTCCGTTATGCTGACTGCATCTTTGTAGGGTTAATCATTACTCTTAGCTCTCGGGCACACCTCTGTTACCTGATGACCCTTCACCACGTCTCCTTTTACAAACATCACAGTAAGCTGTCTGAGGTTACTGGCAGGCCAGATAGTCGGATTGTATTGGGTGGGGTTGTAGTTGGTGATCCCTGGCTGAGTGAGTCCTCTTCCCACGAGCTATCTGTTTTGTAATGCAAATCGGTGCTCACATGCTGGAGGTATATCATGACTCGGGAGATCTTTTTACATGATAAATCGAAGCTCTGATACTCAGGGCAATGATCGAGAATAAACTGCCAGTCACAAACAGCAATCATCTATGTATGGGGGATGAATGATCGTTACTGCGCTTGTTCATCCACATACAGATTCATTGTCTGTCGGTCTGTTTACACAGGGAAATAGTGATCGCTGGCACCCTTAGGCTACTTTCACATTAGCGTTAGCAGGGTCTGGCAGGCTGATCCGTGCTAATGCTAGCCCGTGTGTGCTGCCGTATGCATGCTGCAGTTTTTGTCTGTCCGCCTCTCAGTATGTTTGATGTATTGCGGATGGACCTCCAGCCCGTCCCCACTATAGTTACTGGGGCTGGAGTTGACTTCTGGTGGCACACATGAGCTAGCATTAGTACGGACCCTGCTAATGCTAATGTGAATGTAGCCTAACAGAGGACAGGTATCAGGAGCAATCATTTGTCCCCGATAATTGTCTAACGTCTCAGCCCATGTAAAAGTGTCCATAAGAGCTTTTTTTGGTTTGCATCAACATCTTGTAATAATCATTCATGAAGGTAGCTGTAATTTATTGCTCCTATCTCCCATTCTGGGCTGTTGTCACATGACCATGTCCAGGCAGCTCATTCTTATTTCCTGTGATGTCCAGTGATAGAGCAGTGTCTATGTAACTAGCTGGGTGGGAGGAGCTATAAACTAGCTGGGTGTTGTTGGGGCGGTTCTGGAGCTTTGGTAGAGGAAGGAGAAGTGCATCATGGGTTTGGTTGGATACAGGAACAGGAAGTGCTACATACAAGAAGGAAACCAACCAGAGGGATTAGCTTCCATGGTGAAAACGGGTCAGGAAATTCCAAATTGAGGTAAGCAAGCAAATGAGCATATCTGTTAAAGACTATAGTATTCCTTGGAAACCCCTTCAAAATATCACAATCACTGGTGCAAATTAGTTGTGTGTTTTTTTTTTTTGTATTTTCAAACATAGGGTACGATAAGACTGTTCACAAGAGACTACAAAAGTTTCCACAGTATAAATCAGGTAACACAACTTCATTCATCTCACACTGGATCTGGTTCTGAGATTTAGACAACTGGACCCAATGGAAAACTATGGGGCCGGGGTGGACAACCCGTGGCTCGCGAGCCGGTGCCTCCTTGCCGTGTCATGTGCAGCTCGCAGGGGAGAGGCGCATCCCGATTCCCTCTGCCATAATGTGCGGCTGGTAGGAGAGCAGAGCGGCCCTCTCCCATCACTGAAGATTGCAGGGGAGCAGCGCTTTAGGCTCCTCCCAGCAGCGCTTTCCTCTATGACCTGACGTGCACAGCGTCCTGTACATGGAACGTCCGCGCTCTGACCTGACGCTGTGCACGTCAGGTCACTGTGGAGAGAGCGCCAAGGTCCCAACGGCAGGCAAGGTAAATGCCTGGAACAGTTTTTTTAAATTTATTAAATTACTGATATTGGGGGTCTTATCTGACATGGGATAGTCTGAGCTCAGATAAGATCCCAAATCCTCATCAACCCACAAAATAAGCCCTCCCCATCCCCCCCCCCAGTGCTCACATCACACATCAAAGATCAGATCTCCCCTATGTGAAATCATCCCATCCCAGCATGGGGGGGGGAGACATCTGAGCATGAGGCGGTCATCTGAGCATGAGGGGTCATCTGAGCATGGGGTGTCATCTGAGCATAAGGCGGTCATCTGAGCATGAGGGTGTCATGTGAGCATAAGGCGGTCATCTGAGCATGGGGCGGTCATCTGAGCATAAGGCGGTCATCTGATGGGCGGTCATCTGAGCATGAGGGTGTCATGTGAGCATAAGGCGGTTATCTGAGCATGGGCGGTCATGTGCGCATAAGGCGGTCATCTGAGCATGAGGGTGTCACCTGAGCATGGGCGGTCATCTGAGCATGGGCGGTCATCTGAGCATGGGGGGGATCATCTGAGCATGAGGGTGTGAATTGCTTCGAGTAGCAACGACTGAATACAAGCCAGATTTGAAACACATTGTAAAAAACAAAGATTGCCAGAAGTCTCACTAAAGTTGTCTACATTACAGGTAGGAAAAGTGATTTAAAGGGAACCTGTCATCAACTTTATGCTGCCCATACTAATAGCAGAATAAAGTAAAGGCAGGTGAGTTGATTTCAGCGGTCTGTCATTTATAAGTTAAAAGTAAGTGCTTGCCGAGAACCAACATCACAATCATTGCAGACTGGGCCTGGAAAAGAGTCACGGCCACCTGAGAAGAGTCCTGGTTATTCATGAATTCCTGCTCTCCCCGCCCACCTGCTGATGACTGACAGTCTTCCACCTAGTTTTCTCCCTTTCTCTCTAGGAGAGAACTGACAATCATCAGCAGATGGGCGGGAGAGCAGGAGATTATGAATAACCATGACTCTTCTCAAGTAGATTTGACTCTTTTCAAGGCCTGTGCTGCAATGTTTATGATGATGGTTCATAGCAACCACTTACTTTTAGCTCATGAGTGACACACCGCTGAAATCAGCATTTCTGTCACTATTTTACGCTGCTCTCAGTGAGGTCAGCATAAAGTTGATGACAGGTTCCCTTTAAATACACTTTTAAATGTTTGAAAACTCAATTGCAGTAATACTGTCGTGTGCACGCATATTTGTGTAAATGTATAGCTTGTGGCTCCTGGTGGTCATACATTTTTTTTGTGGCTCTTTGTGTCTGTAAGGTTGGCCACCCCTGCTATAGGGGATACGGAGGTTGGAGTTATTCCTGAGCTCCTGTCTTATCTTTGAGGTTTCAAAGGCCTCTATGCCACCCAACAGGACATGCCATGTGACGGTTTGGAGGTCCTAGCTATAGAGATTGCATTGGCAGGAGTTGTCCTAGTTTTAGTAAATAAACTGTTATAAATGGCAATAACTGGTTGTCATTTTTGGTGTAGGTAGATAAGACAAGAGTTGATATTGACAATAGGTGATGATCAAAGATCACCTTTATCCAATCCTTGCATGAACACTTTTGCACAGGCCCTAGAGCATGCCCACAGCACACTTCAATGGAAGTAAATTAGTCACCTCCAGACTACAGGTTCAAGTGGTCAATGTGGCTGCTGTTCACATCTGCATTGGGGCCTCTGTAGCAGATTCTGTCAGACTCTCGAACAAAAAAAATGAATAGACCCTATCATAGTCAATAGGATCAGTTTGGCTCAGTTTGGGTCATTTATGGGCCAAATACAGCACTTCTGTCATTTCATTGTTCTGTTTCTCTGACAGAGTAGAATAAGGGCTCATGCACATGGCCGTTGCGGTATTTGCATCCTGCAAATTTCGGAACCGCAAAACATGGATACCGGCTGTGTGTGTTCCACATTTTGCGGAATGGAACATCCTGCCCTCTATACAATTGTCCTATCCTTGTCTGAAAAACAGACAAGAATAGGACACGTTCTATTTTTTTGTGGAGGCGCGGAATGGACATACGGATGCGGAGATCACACGAGTGTGCTTTCCGCTTCTTTTGTGGCCCAATTGAAGTGAATGAGTCCACATCCAACCCGCAAAAAACACGTATCGGATGCGTAACCAATTCACGGTTGTGTGCATGAGCCCTAATGGAAATAACTAGCGGTGCTATGAAATGACCCTTAGGCTAGATAACTGCTCCCCGAGTCATGTAAAGAAAATGGAATAAAACATTTACAAAAATAAAATAAAAAAACTGAAAAAATTTAGGTATCAGCATCTGCTGCTAATTAGTAAAACAAAAAAAAGCGACAAAGGTACAAACAGGTTTAAGTTTTCATAAGTTTAGTGCAGTAGCTAAACGAGGCCATCACACTTTAGAAGTATAGCTACTTATATAAAGCCTCATTCACATGTCGGTGTTCCACATACATGTTCTCCACAGACAGCACACGTACCCATTCATTTTAATGTGTGTATTCATACACCAGTATTTTACCACGGTCCATGGGTCCGTGATTTTAGCATGGAAGCATGTTCTATTTTGTCCGTGTTCACAGATCCATCATGCCAGAGGTGCATCTAGCCTTTCTGCTGCCTGAGGCGACCTACCTCCGCAACCTAACCCCTTCCCTCCAGCCTTACAGTTAAAGGCATACATGTAAAACATTACATATAGTGCTACAAAACATTCTGGTTAATATTGTGATACAGTTGAATATGCAGACATGAACATTTCCACAATGAAATCACTCATTGCCCAAGGCCTTTCCATCGTCCCAACCTGGTGCCTCACCTGGCCTCATTGGCGGTGCACCCCTGCATCATGCCCATTATAGTCTATGAATCCGTGAAAATAACGGATGCAACACTGATGCCGTCTGTCTTATATGGATCATTCGGAAGAGATGCTTTGAAAATTATTTTTCAGCTGCACAGTGCCTTTGAAACACAGATGACACACGGACAGCAAAAAATAGACACCAGGACCACACACGGATTCTTCACGGACATCTCCACGGAGGCATCACTGACCACCTTTTTCACGGATTTGAGCACGGACACGAAAATATTGTCTCCTGAGGGATCACTGTACAACATACAATGGTCTTTTCTGATCCATCGTAAGTTAAAACTAGACTCAGCATACAATGTCTCAGACTCAGATCCAACCAATCCAGGTCACCTCTCTGGTAAAACAGCTGTATTAGTTGCTAGTTATCAGATATTACTGACTGTTACATGTTAGGACTTGTTTTATCTGTCTTAGTTATCTGCTTATTTTTCTTAAATCTTTATTTTCTCTTATCTTGGATGACATTTTGGGGCTTTGGAACCGATTACTCAACTTACAACAATTTCAACATACAATGGTCATCCTGGAACCAATTAATATTGTATCTTGAGGGACCTTTTGTACGTGTGAATGTGGCTTAAGAATGTCCTACATTCAGGTTATCCACCAGTCCCTGGAAAGCTATATGGACGTTTTAGAATGTAAAGTATTCTTCTTACTTATCCTATTCTCCGTATCTTATGTTATTAAATCATAACATACTGGTATCTCCAACACTGAACATTTAGTGCTCCATTACCCATCCTCTGCCCCAGGACTTCCTCAGAACAGAACAAGTTATGACAGTTCCCTACAGAATTCTATATAAGATTGCGCTAAAAATGCCTCTGTTGTCTCCTCAGCAGACACTTTCCAAGAAGATCGAATCAGACTCATTAAAAACAATATATTGTGGGCCTCTTCTTACGAAACTGTCTCAGGAAGTTTTTTTATGACAAAGCAGAGATGTATGCACATGTTTGAACCATGGCTTGCAGCAAAATTATTGTGAAATTGTAGTAAACATGGCATTAAAGGGGTTTTCCGGTACTTGGGTATTGATTTCCTATATTCAGGATAGGTCATTAAAGGGGTTATCCAGCCATTAATATTGATCAATATCTGATCGGTGGAGGTCCGACATCCAGCACCCCTGCCAATTTGATATTGATAACCTATCCTGACCATAAGTCATCAATAATAATGGCTGGAAAACCCCTTTGTGAGGAATGAGGAATCATGATCCAGGTTAGCCATGATTTAATCATAGGAATCATGATCTATGTTAGGCATGATTTAATCACAGCCATCTGCTGGCAACTAGCAAATGGAGTAAACACCGCAGGGGTCCTGCCTTCAAAGCAGGTCACTTATGTACGATTCACACCTTGCACAGTCACCGCGGAGTCAAAGCCCTTTTCATAGGAAGAGCCGTCAGCAGGGAGCTATCAGCTTGTTAGCCATCATACCCACTTTCCAGACATATTGGAGCCAGGAATTAATAAATAATTTTGGACTGGCCGTTCATCACAAGCATAAGCCAATCATATATTCGCGAGACAGGGACAGGTACATGTCCATAAGTTAGCGATCACATGTCAGGAAGCGGAGATACGGGGATCTCCAAGCAGGAACCGGATAAGTGTGTTGTGTTTGGTCTCCACCTGTAGCCAGAACCCAGGTGGATCAGTTGGTACCAGAACCCTTTCCCTGTGAACTCCCGGTCTGGAGCTATGGGCCATAATGATTTTGTGGAGCTTTTGCTACCAGAACTGGGACAGGGGGTGTTGACTCCTCCTGGGGGGAGAAGGGGAGTGGCTGGCTGCAGGGTAAAAGGCCACACAGAATGGAGGCCAGCATCTTTCTCTGAAGGGGGGTCACCCTGAGCATGGTGTTTGGAGGGACCGTGGACAAGCTGCTGACATCACTGCCCCCCATGTGGTTACAGCCAGGCCTTACCTCAACCCAGAACTCATCTTAATGGACTATCCATCTCTCTGGTAACTGACTATTGTTCTGTTCAATTCCGTATCCATTTGCTGTGTATATAGTATATCTAGTAAGCCCTTAAGGCGATTAAATATATAATTTAATCTGGTGCTGTTCTTGTATCTCGTTCACGAATCCCCACGTCCATGTTCCTAGTAATATTGTTATATGCTACCCCGGGTTGGCTCCTGACCCGATATAATCCGTTAACGGACCGGAATTATATCAAATGAGAGCTGTTTGGCAGTACTACTGGGCTGATAGACTCAGTTTCGCTGGTGACAGTGAAAAAGTGTCTCTCAGCCGGTCAGGATTGTGAGTGAGCTTAGCGCCATGAAGGGATCGCGTGGGCTACCCTCTCTCCCTTTCTGTGTCTTCCTGTGCCCGCGGGGACAGGAGGCGTCTGTGAAAAACCGTGCCATATGTAACCTTACACACCACGAGGGGGCATGGAATGTCACATGCTTATAGACAAGGATTGAACCGTACCACGTGATCCCCACGTAAGCACGTGCAGGGTGGGGCTGCGGGGTGCGGTTCATCACACCCTTTAACATCAGATCGGTCGGAGTCTGACAACTGGCACCCAACCTATCAACTGTTTTGAGTGGAGTGTCATTTCCAGGGCATAGGTACTGGAGCTCAGCATCCATGCACATGAATGAGAGCTGAGCTGCAGTACCCTGGCATGGCCACTACACTGTGAATGGAGCCTCCTGCTTCCAGCTCCATACACTGTATAGTTCCGGGCACCGCAGCTGCCCAAAACGGTTGGCTGTCGGGTTGCTGGTTCTCTGACTCCCATCAATCTGACATTGATGACCTATTTGGAGGATACACAAGTACTGGAAAACCAAGTATTGGTATCCTCTGGATGGGTCATCTGTATCAGATCATTGAAGGTCTGACACCGGGGACCCCTGCCGATCAGCTGTTGAGAAGGCACTCTCGCAGCTTTCTCTAGGCCTGTGATGGCTAACCTCCGGCACTCCAGCTGTGGTAAAACTACGACTCCCAAACTGTACACTTGCTTGTCTGTTCTCAGAACTCCATAGAAATGAATGGAGCATGCTGGGAGTCATACTTTCACCACAGCTGGAGTACTGGAGGTTAGCCATCACTGCCCTAGGCCATGTAACGTCACGTTCATCTGTCACATGGCCTAGCCATCAAAGGACAGCCGCTATCAAATGTACACCACTATGAGCTGTGAGAAGCCCGCTGCAAACCCTCACCAACCAGATACTGATGACCTATCCAGAGGGGTCTTGGAAAATCCCTTAAATACCATGTTTGCTACAATTCCGCAATAATTTTGCTTCTATTCCCCCTCAACAGTGCAGTCATGCACTGATAGCATTGACCTGGGGATTTTCTGAGACAGATCCACTCATCAAAGTTTTTTCTTTGTACATTTTTGCATAATTTAATTAGTAACACTGAAATAGCATTATTTTTTCTAATACCTTGCATTACAGATTTATCCAAGTGTCATTTCTATAACAAGAACCATTTTACGAAAAACATCGTTCCACTTTTATTTCACTTTTATCAATGTTGATCAACCTTAGAACTACACGTACTTTATCTTCCATTCATGGACATAACTGAGTTAAAAATTATCCAGGTTCCCATTGGGAACAGACAGCAGTTTGGCTTGACTCCGCTGTCAGACTGTAAAGTATTGGCACTGTTACTGTGTAATCATATCCAGGTGTGTCCGTCTGGCGATCTTCTGTTGCAGTGAGGTTGCAATCAAGTCACAAATAACTAGCGCAGTGGCGGTAGGTGCTGCAAAAACAGTTACCTCTATTGTAGAAAGGCAGGGAACAATTTGCTTCACAGGGGAGGCGAAGTCACTTGTATAACTTGAAAGTCAGCAGTGGTGGTTCAGATGCAATTCTTGTATTTCTTCCCCGATTTGGGGTTTTGTGGTTGTGTGGTGGCTATCTGTTGCAGAGTCTCCCTAACACCTGCTTGTAGGTTAAAAGCACTCAACCAAGTACTGTCCATTGCCCTTCAACCAGCTGATTAGTGGTGGTGTGGGAGTCAGACTTCAGCATTTAAAGGGCATCTGACAGCAGATTTGTACCTATGACACTGGCTGACCTGTTACATATGCGCTCGGCAGCTGAAGACATCTGTGTTGGTCCCGTGTTCATATGTGCCCGCATTGCTGAGAAAAATTATGTTTTTAAAATATGCAAATGAGCCTCAACGGGGGCATTGCCAATACACCTAGAGGCTTTGCTCTCTATGCAACTGCCACGCCCCCTGCACTTTGATTGACAGGCTCCGGCAGTGAAAAAAAAGTAAAAAAAAAAAAGTTTAAAAAATATTTAAAAAAATAAAGTTCAAATCAACCCCCTTTACCTAGAATAAAAAAATAAAATAAAAAAATTAAACATCATAGGAATCGCCATGTCCAAAAACACCTGAACTATTAAAACAAAAAATATTATGGCGTACTGGAAAAAAAAAATCGAAAAGGCCAATTTGTCATTTTTTTCATCACTTCAACTTAAAAAAAATGAACTAAAAAGTGATCAAAAAGTCATACACATTCCAAAGGGGGTATCAATAAAAACTACAGATTGCCCCTCAAAAAATGAGCCCTCATAAAGCCCTGTACAACTAACTATAAAAAAGTTTTGGGGGTCAGAATATGGCAGTGAAAAAATATTATTTTTCAAAGTTTTCAATTTTTTTCAATATTAAAACACAAGAAAAACTATATAAATGTGTATTGCTGTAATTGTACTGACCCAGAGAATAATAGGGATGGGTTAGGTTTACCAAATAGGGAACACTGTACAACCCATAAAACTGTGGTGGAACTACTTTTTCTTTTTTTTTTTTCAATTCCACCCACTTGGAATTTTTTCCAGTGCCATTAGAAAGTATAACTTTACTTGCAAAAACCAAACCCTCATACGGCTATGTGAGCTGAAAAATAAAAAAGTTATGGCACTGGGAAGGCAGGGAGTAAAAAACTGTAACGCAAACAAAAAAAAAACAAAAAAAAAGGAAAATCACAGGGACCTGATAGGGTTAATATTTTTAAACAGTGTATTGGTTAGCTATCACTGGTGATCAGATTGCTGGGGTTGACACCACTATCCTGCACCCACAATACTCTGTTTTTTTCATCCATTGTCATACTCCTGACTGTACAGGATTTCAGCATACCCTAGAATAGGGATCTACAACCTCCGGCACTACAACTCCCAGAATGCTCCAGTCACTTCTGTCAGAGCAGGTATACATGCTGGGAGTTGTAGTTTCACAGCCGCTGGAGTGCTGAAGGTTGCTGATCCCTGCCCTGGAGCTTCTCTAAGGCTTTGTTAATAGTTTTTTTTTTTTATAGGGCTCATGCACACAATCGTATTTTTTGTCCGTTTTGTTTTTCTTGCAGCCCGTATTCGACACCATTCACTTCAACAGGGCCACAAAAAAAACCAGAAATGAACATGTGCGTTCTGTGTCCATATGTCCGTTCCTCAAGAGATTAAAGCATGTCCTATTATTGTCTGCATTATGGACAAGGATAGGAATGCTCTATTATGGGCCGGTCATTCCGTTCCGCTCAATGCAAAACACATACGGGCGGTATCTGTTTTTTGTGGGTCCGCAGTTTGCGGACTGCAAAACAACAACGGTTGTGTACGTGAGCGCATCCATAGGTCCCAATCACCATGCTTATGCCTTTTGGCATACATCAGGTGAGTACAGCAAGCCTTGCAGACATACAGTACAAGCAACATGTAGCCTGAATTATACACTTTTTTTTTTAGTATGGTGTCCTATGAGTCTATGTCTATACAGAGCAATACAATGCAGCTTTCCATCGAGATGTACATAGGGTAATCCTTCCAATGTATACAGTACATCTAACAGAACTCATTAACATAGTGTGAACAGAGCCTGACTATGCTGGCTGAAAATACTGATGTCAGCCATCATCTCTAGCTCAGCAGTGACATCTGCTGGTAGTATTGCAGAATAAAGATTATTTGCAGCTGTTGTTCTGTGGCAAGAAAGATGGAAGTTACTACCAGCAGGGGCGTAGTAGTGTTATAGAAAGTGCAGGTCAAGTTATGCCTCTGGCTGGAGGGAAGGGGTTGTGGAAAAAATTTGGCATTGGGGTAGGGGGGAGGGGGCAGCATGAAGGCTATGTGCTCACCTGGCCATAAAGCACTGAAGGGAGGGGACCCAAGCTGAACCCTTGCACCAGAACCCATGAGCCTTTAGCTACACCCCTGACTACCAGTATGCTGGTGCAAAAGAAAAGGGAAAAGTATATCATTAACCCTTTCACCCCCAGAGGCAGAGGGTTTTTCATTTTTGCCTTTTTGTTTTTAACTCCCTGCATTTCTAGGGCCATAACTTCTTTATTTTTCCATTCACATAGCCATATGAGGACTTGTGTTTTTTTTTTGTAGTACAAATAGAGGTTTCTAATGGCACTATTTATTATTGCATACTATGTAGTGGGGAGCTGGAAAAAGAAAATCCAAATGGGGTGGAATTGGAAAAAAAAAAACACGCAATCTTGCCACAGTTTTATGTGTGTTTTCTGGGGAGTTGTGTGAGGGCTCATTTTTTGCAGTCTGTAATTTTCATTGACACTAATTTGGTATGTGTATGACTTTTTGATTACTTTTTACTCAATTTTTTTGTGGGAGGTGAAGCGACCAAAAAAAGTCAAATCAGCCTTTTTGACTCTTTTTCTGTTTTGCCGTTTGCTGTATTGATAAATATTTTTATATTTTATTAGTACGGATGTTTTCACATGCGGCACTGCTGATGAATCAGTGATGATTTTTTTTGTATTGTTTATTTTGGGGAAAAGGGGTGATTTGAATTTTTATTTTAATTATTTTTTATATTTTTAGAGACATTTATTTATTTATACTTTTTTATAGTTCTCATTGGGAACTTGAACAAGCAATCATCAGATTGCTTCTCTCATAGACCCCAATTCTGTGAGACTTACAATATACTTCTTTAGAGCCCTGTCTCAAGGTCTCCATAGGAACTAATGTGCGGCAGCCTCAGATCATTCAGGAGGATCAATGCTGTGGCACACGCTATCCGAATCCCCCGATCCCCGATAGGAAGAGCCGGTGTACACCTGGATTTTTGCGCTGGCAGATGCCGTGATCATGTTTTAGCACAGCATCTGAGGGGTTAAATTTATGTGATCTACATTATTGTTGATTGCATACATTAGCCCTGGGTGCCTGCTGGCCCCTGGAGGCTATGGCATCCGCAGTGCTCGTTAGTGTGCACAATATTTAAATCCCACCCCATGTTGTACATTTACAGCGCTGGGTGAAAGGGTTTAAAGCATACATCTAGAGATGAGCGAACGTGCTCGAAACGAGCACTGTACCGCTTGGCTCCCCTGCGCTTGCGTGGGCGCCAGCAGCTGCTTCCGTTCTCCTCCGGAGGACGGAAGTGGCTGCCAGCGACTATGCTAGCGCAGGGGAGCCGAGCGGTACAGTGCTCGTTTCGAGCACGTTCGCTCATCTCTACATACATCCCAATGTTCCGGATCTGGCGGGACAGTCCCGGATTGCAGTGGCTGTCCCGCAGTCCCAGTACAGTCCATAGGAAGCAGAGACAATTGCCTGTAATGATAAAGCGGAGAGTGGTTGGCTCCCTGGTTCATCATTCCAACCCCCTCCGGCTCCACACTGCAGGTCTGCGTGGTGGTGGGGGGTGGGGCTGGCAGTCAGCGCTGGCTTCTCCACAGACCAGAGCAGCCAATGTATCCTAATGCTAGGGACAAGGTGAGTATGTGGAGTTTTTTTTTTAACCTTCCTGTGAAGGAGTCACTGCAGGATAACTGGTTGTAGGCTTGTCTGAAGAGGTGGGTTTTCAGGTTTATTTTGAAGGATTCCACTGTAGGTGAGAGTCTGATATGTTGGGGTAGAGAGTTCCAGAGTATGGGGGATACACCGGAGAAATCCTGGAGGCCATTGTGGTAAGAGGTGATAAGAGGAGAGGAAAGAAGGAGGTCTTGGAGATTACGTGTGGGGATGTATCGGTAAAATAGCTCAGAGATGTATGGAGGGGACAGGTTGTCGACGGTTTTATACGTATTTATTACAATTTTGAACTGAATTTGCTGGGCAATGGGGAGCCAGTGAAGGGATTGGCAGAGGAGTAACAGGGGGAGAGGTGGATTAGTTGGGCAGCAGAGTTGAGGATAGATTGGAGGGGTGAGAGAGTACTAAATGGGAGGCCACAGAGGAGGATATTGCAGTAGTCTAGGCGGGAGATGATGAGGGCATGTACAAGCATTTTTGCAGGCTCATGGTTGAGGAATGTGCAGATGCGGGAGATATTTTTGAGTTGGAGGCGGCAGATGGTGGAAAGGGCTTGGATGTGCGGTCTGAAGCAGAGGGCAGAATCCAAAGTCACTCCAAGGCAGTGGACTTGGTTGACCGGGGAGAGTGTGCAGCCATTGATCGTGATAGATAGGTCTGTTAGGGGGGTTGAGCAAGATGGGGGAAAGATGATAAATTCTGTTTTATCCATGTTAAGTTTAAGAAAGTGAGAGGAGAAGAAGGAGGATATTGAAGATAGGCATTGTGGGACTTTGGATAGTAAGGTGGTGATGCCTAGACCAGATAGGTAGATTTGTGTGTCGTCAGCATAAAAGTGATACTAAAAGCCATGGGACTCTATGAGTTGTCCCAGGCCGAGGGTGTAGATAGAGAAGAGCAGGGGTCCTAGGAAAGAGCCTTGCGGGACACCAACAGAGAGGGAATGAGACGAGGAGGTGGTGCGAGAGTGGGAGACGCTAAATGTCCAGTCTGTGAGGTATGATGTGATCCAGGAGAGGGCCAGGTCAGTAATGCCAAGAGATGAAAGAGATGGTAACAGAAGTTAGTGGTCGACGGTGTCAAAGTCTGAGGACAGGTCAAAGAGGAGGAGAAGGACAGAGTAATGTTTGGCTTTGCCAGTTAACAGGTTTTTGGTGACTTTGGTAAGGGCAGTTTCAGTTGAGTGGTGGGGTTGGAAGCCAGATTGTAGCCAGTCAAAGAGGGAGCAGGAAGAGAGGTGAGAGGACAGTTCCAAATGGACATGTTGCTCAAGTAGCTTCGAGGCATATGGAAGAAGTGATATGGGGCGATAACTGGACAAAGAAGATGGGTCAAGTGAAGGCTTTTCGAGGATGGATGTAATGGTAGCATGTTTAAAACCAGAGGGGAAGACACCAGAGGTTAGGGTTAGGTTGAAGAGATGAGTTAGGGCTATCCCAATTTACACATAAATAGAAAAATACAGATATCCCGCATGGCAATCAGGTTCAGCAGTCAGCAAAGTATAACCCCAAGGAGACACCACTAGCCAACTGTGATACCGACAGCAGGCAGGTCCCTGTAACCAGTCAAGCACAGGTACAAATGACTCTCTGCAGCTTCCCCCTCAGCTGTTCATCAGCATCTCAGGTATTCCCGCCACTTCTCAAACATGATTATAAGGGCTCATTTAGACGAACGTAAGGGCTTTGTGCCCATGCTGCAGACCGCAAATAGCAGTCTGTAATATACGGGCACTGGACATATGCCCTCCAGGCTGCAGATGATGACCCGCACACACAAATATCCAGTTTAAATCAGCATATCAAAAAGTAAAAAACACGGTCCATTTGTCCGACCCAGGGTTTTGCCCGCTCTCGACTTCATCCAGAGCATGAACTGCGCATGTCTTCTCTTGTATTTATAGACCCAATACAAGTTGTTACACTTTTACAGTCTTTCACACAAAGTTCCTATATATTACCACTCCATTACTTTTACCCTAACTCCTAAAAGCACATCACAATGTGTCATCGAAGATACCCCTCACATGTCACTGCAAATAATAATAAAGCAATGTTTCTATCAAGACTCACATGACAGAGCCACAGACCCTGGATTGATTTGTTCCTGCTGCAGTTTTCTATGGACTCTAACGCACCTGAGCCCTGCAGCCCGGGTTCCATTAGAATAGTTAGTTAGGCTGCACCCTTGCTTCCAACAAGGTCTGCCACTCAGGAATCTGGTTTGATTATTCACCCCCTGGTATCTAGTTTATAGCCAAGGCATTATGAATGTATGTCTACACTTATGTCCTTAACCTTTTTCTCTCCACAGTATTGGGAGGGAGCCAGCTGACTATGCGGCTTGTAGCATTTACTTCCAAGCTACTAGGTAGGATTCTAAGCACAACCCGAGGACAGCTTGCTTTCAGCCAGCCGTTGTGCATTACCCCAGACCTGGGGGTATCTGCAATTGTAATGTCACATTATGTTGTGGTATGTTATGTATTTTCATTGCTATGTTATGGTCAGTAGACCAGTGATGATAAGCTACGCTTGGCATCACAAATGGGATTAACCATCCCATTCCTCCCACTTTTGGCAGCGGTGGGCTGGTCCAACTTCCTGCTAGGAACATCTGCTCCACTCCAAGAGTCTTGACGACCAAAGAAGCAGCTCAACCATGAGAAACACTGCTCCAGGAAGACTGAAGGATGGATATTCTTCAGAGCTATGGCGCTACAGTCAGTAGAGTGACCAACAACTAAAGCTTCACAGGTCATGCTGCCCATGAGGGAGAGCATCACCATAGCTAGGGCAAACCCAAAAGTATGTATTTATCAAGTGGATACCTAGAGCTACAGGAGCCAGTTTATACCCATAGTAAAGGGAAAGCAGCACAGAGAGAAGGACTACCCTAAAGTGCTATTGTCTGTCATTTTGCATGCCACCATACCTCATCAGCTGGTGATAGAGACATTACATCTTAGATGTACTGTAATTCATTCTTTGCACTCAGTAAAGCAAAACGTTTGTTGTTTTTTTGTGTCTGCCTGTTCCTTTCACACCACCTTTTTTGCTGCACCGAACCCAAAGGAGTGACCTGAGGGATTATATCGTGAAACAACATCTCATCAGGACCACTACCGCTCCCATCCTCTGCACTGGCTCCTCAGGGGCTCGCTGCATAATTTCACATCACGAACAGGATGGGCCTCCATGCCTTGCTAACAATTGGTCAAGTTGATGTGTTAAAGGGGTTATGCAACCCCTATAATGACCCCTTCCAATGCCAGGGGCTCGCATGTATATTATAATTACCCCGCTCCCCAACACCCACGTCGCTCCTGATCCCTGCATGGCCGCCTCTGCATCTCCCCATTGCACAGATCAAAACATCCACAATTCTAGGAAGGCTGGTCATCGTCAATGTTTTGATCCGCGCAACGGGGGGCAGCCAATAGCAAGCCACGACGGTGACCAGCCTCCCTAGCATCTGAACAGCAGCCATGCAGGGATCAGGAACTTACATGGGTGCTGGGGAGTGGGGTAAGTATAATCTATATGAGGTGTCCAGGCATTGGGGGCAGTTATTATAGGGGTTGGATAACCCCTTTAAAGCTCATCAGGGGCTCTCTGCATATTGTATTGCAACCAGCATAGCTACATATGGATGGGCTAACAATCCTGGCTCAGCCCTCATAGGAGGTTAGGTGATGGCTGGCTCCACCGCTAGCTTGGGGTTGTATAGGGAGAGCCCAATGAGTGAAGAAGTGGTTGCCTCATGCTTCCTCTACTTAGGCACATGGAAACTACAGGGACTTACAGATTACTGAGGAAGATAAAGAAGAACTTTGCTTGGCTAAGCATTGGAGTTAGCAAGGTAACCTGCTACTAAAGCCATTCTGACTTTGCTGCTGTGAGGGACACTGTTTCACACCTGACACCTCCTGGCCAGATTTGCATTCAAAACCCTGTATCCTACAGTGAACACTACAGCCATTATTGTCAAAGTACAGTTGCCAGCCATAGATTCTACTGAGAGAGACTTTAGCAGGATAGAGAGAGAAGAGGGCCACAACACCCATCCTTGCCTAAATTCATATAGCACTGTCTGGTAGAGAATTACACTGTGTACAGTTGGAACTATGTTTTTCCATAACTGGATGTACTACAACTCCCATTTTGCACTTAAGCAAAAAAAGACATTTATTTTGTACCTCTGACCTGGTTTGCTGACTCCCACACCATACGCTGTCCATTGCACTCAACACACGTCTTGCACCCATACAGACACTTCAAGGGGTTGTCTCACTTCAGCAAATGCCATTTATCCTGTAGAAAGAGTTAATACAAGACACTTACTAAAGTACACTGCCATACTGCCATACATTATTATGCTGTACTCTGCTGCATGTCCTCCTGATGAACCTAAAAGCTAGGGGAAACGCGTTAAGGGCCTAGGTAGCACTCTTTAGGAAGGGATTACTAGACAGGTCCGAGGTCTCCAGAGGCTGGGGGTCGCCCCTTGTAAGGGCGAGTGCTCCGACAAACAGCCAATATAGGGTTCCACCTGCTACTAGACAGTATTTATGAGGGACAGTATCACTACATAGATAGTTACCCCAGGATCCGAATACTTACCTCTAAATGTAGGCTAGGAATCTGTGAGAATTGGCAAGGGGCACCTGTCATTTTAGATGTACCCATGCGACCTCCAGCCTTATTGATTAATTAGGAACCTCTAGGGATACCCTATCTAGTAATAATACTAATATTAAACCCTTTCCTATTTTCAAATTTACTACACCCGATATTTTTGTTCGAGAAAAATGAATCTAGCCAGCAAAGGAAACAATATGGACAATAACAATACATTAGTAAGTGCCTTGTATTAACTTTGTCTAAATGATAAATGAAGTGAGACAATCCCTTTAACATCACGGTTGTGTCCTGAGGAAAGAAAGGGTTCACCAACCCACCCCACCCCCCTCATTACTGCATGGCCCTAGGGAGCAATGGTGTGAGGAAAGCCACTGTGATGAACTGTGACAGCCAGAAACACTACTACTCCCATCCTCCGTTCTGGCTCCTCCTACGTCATTGCATAAGCTGCAGTTTTTCCACAGTGGAATTACATGTCATAGTTTTATTCCGGCCACCTCTCCGCATGTTTGCTGTGCAGTGGCCAGAACTCCAGCCCGCCCCCATTATAGTGAATGTGGCCGGAGCGGAGTTCCGGCAGCATGGATCCGGCAGGCTGTTCACCCGCCAGAACATCCTGCTGGAGAAGCATGCCGCTAGTGTGAAAGCAGCCTTACTTGAAGATTTGGGCTTCGATTTGCCTAGATCTTAGGCTACTTTCACACTAGGGTTGTGGATCCGGAAGGGTTCAGCAAAATCGCTTCCGTTACTGATAATACAACCATCTGTATCCGTTATCAACATAACATAACCAACACGGATCCATCATGAACTCCATTGAAAGTCAATGGGGGACGGATCAGTTTTCTATTGTGTCAGAGAAAACGGATCCATTCCCATTGACTTACATTGGGGGTCATGACAGATCGCTCTTGCTCCGCATCCCAGGATGGAAAGCAAACCGCAGCATGCTGCTCTCCGGTATGAGAACGGAACGGAATGCATTTTGGAGCGCTCTGTTCTGTTTAGTTACGTTTTGTCCCCATTGACAATGAATGGGGACAAAATGGAAGCGTTTTTTTCCGGTATTGAGATCCTATGACGGATCTCAATACCAGAAACATTAACTCTAATGTGAAAGTAGCCTTACCTTTTGCAATTGAAATCTGAATTTATAATCCACACAATTGACTTGCTGCAGATTTCAAAATCTGTACCGTAGGACAATTTCCATGCAGATTTTAAAAAATCTCATCTCCTTAGCTGGTACTGTGTTGTACTGTGAATTTTCAGTGTGTAATATGCATCGTGTGCAGGTGGCCTTGATGTTGCTGCAAGCTGGGTGGTGACAATATGGCGACCTGGGAGAGGTCCTGGACTCTGCACACAGCTCCACATCGGTCATCACTTTACACGCTCCCTCTTCTTGCCCCAGTCTTTGGTGTTAACCACTCTCACCATATTGTGGGAATCTGAAAACAAAGACGATATGGGAGTCACAATGTCCTTAGGGACCCGGCTAGAATGACAAATTTACAAAAGGCTGGATTCTCAGATTTAAGGACATTTGGTATTCTATATTACAATGAAACCTACCTAAAAGGTCACAAGACGGATTTGCTCCTCAGTCTGAGATGAGACATGAGCCCATTACAGCCTTTCCGTCCTCCGCCGCTAATAGACCGACTGCTACAGCTCTCAACTAAGGGAATCGGTGAGTGGATTTGGTTTCTATAATGTCTGTTCTTGGGGGAATATTACATGATTGGGACAGGGTTTTATCCCCTTGAAGTACAAAGTGACAGTTCCTATTGAATGACAGCAAGTGAAGATCCTGAAAACCCAGAGGAACTGATATATTAACATACTCTATAACAGCTCGTTATTTATAAAGGCCTATTCTTTAGGGGCTTAATCTCAGATATTTATGGCATATCCTGCAGGCCCCACATTTGGTATTCACTTCTATCCCCAGAACAGGGGTCCTCCAACACCATCCTGCCATCCCGATGAAGCAGCAGCTGCTATTCTGTTTCTGTAACTCCCATAGAAGTCAATGTGCACTCAACTGTTTCTATAATCCTGGCTACTTCTTTCACAGTGGCTGCTTCAACAGGCAGTGCAGGGGTTTAGGGACCCCATGTTGTGGAGAAAGGCGCAGGTGGGACCTGTGGATGTGCAGCGCTCCCCTAGGGAGTCAAAGCAGAGGATGGGAATGGTAGTGGCCCTGATGATAATGTGTCACGGTGTACTGCACTCTGTGTTCCCTTGGGGTTCTCCCTGTAGCTTTGAGCTCCCTGTATGATGGTGTTTCAAGGGTGCCCATGGTGTTAATGTGCTTGTGGGTGCTAGGCTTGGCATGTGTAGGAAATGCAAGGGTCAGCGTGTGGTGTTAAGAGAGTCAGAGACCAGGCCAGATGAAACTTAACAAGTGTTTCTCCTTACTGTATGCATTACTGGGGTTGTAGTACATCCAGCAGTAGATTATATATTTTATAAGTCCAGATGTCCCAGCATGAGCTGAATAGATGAATATGACATTAGCTTGCAGATTACTCTGGCTAAAATATCTGGTATAGGGATCTCTCTGGATAATAGGTGTGCTCTGGCAACTGACGCTGTAGTGCCCACTATTCTGGGGTGCATAGGGTGTCTTAACTTGTTATCCCTCTACAGCAACAGTTCTGGATTGCCTAAGGCTGGGTTACCTTGCTGTCTCTCTCTCTCAAATCCTCCTCTTTTAGTTTTTGCTTGCTTGCACCTCCTGGAGCTTGTGGAGGTAACATAGTTTATAGTAACATAGTTTATAAGGCCAAAAAAGACATCTGTCTATCCAGTTCGGCCTGTTATCCTGCAAGTTGATCCAGAGGAAGGCAAAAAAAACCCTGTGAAGTACAAGCCAATTTTCCCCAATTTAGGGGAAAAAAATCCTTCCCGACTCCAATCAGGCAATCAGAATAAGGGCCCTTTCACAGGAACGTATGCCCTCCAAGACATACGGTCCGTGAGTGGGCCATATATCCCGGAGCGGCATCGATCGTGCGCACGGGAAAGCACAGCATCATTGATTACATATGATTTTATGAGTGCGGGACAATAGCCCCTCGGGCGGCCCGGCGTGCACAGCTTCATTGTAATCAATGATGCTGTGCGCTCCTGTGCGCACGATCGATGCTGCTCTAGGACATATGGCCCACTCACGGACCGTATTTCTCGGAGGGCATACGGTCGTGTAAAAGGGCCCTAACTCCCTGGATCAACGCCCCATCTCTAGTAGCTATAACCGAGGCTTCAAGGCTTATAGGAGAGATGAACATGAAGACTGCTCCTTCTTCCTCCCCCTCTACAGCTACTCACCCTGGAATCTTCTGGATCTAGGGAGTGGAGCCAACCCACTCTCTAAGCTCCAGAAAACCCCATCTGGAGGCCAGGATTGTTAACTCTGGCCTTGCCTGGCTTATGCTGGAACAACTGTGTTCACAGTACATTGCATTAACATTACAACTGACTGTGCAGTATATAGAATTAACATTACAAATGTTACATAACAAACCAAGCGCTGCAGATACCCCTGGGTCTGGGATACGGCAGATGTGCTAAATGTGTCTGATATGCAAATACCCAGGGGTGTAACTACCATAGTGGCAGGCCATGAGATTGCTATGAGGCCCAGGGCAAGAGGGGACCCAGTCTTAGTTGGGATTATTTCCTCTTCTACTGGAGGTAAAAACTTGGTCAGGACTCTACCTTCTAAAGGAACAACTTTTAGCAAATGAGGCAGTGGAAAAATGGCCCAAGGGTCATTGAAAAGGGTTTAGGTGGAAACCCTTCTGTCCTGTGTGGGGGGCCTGGTTTGATCCTTTCTATGTGGCCCTTACTTCTCTATGTAGAGTGCAAATACCCCTTTATGAAAGCACTCTAATAGAAATATACTTAATCTGAAGTATGAGGGTAATTGTAGGTAGTAATGGTGAGAACTATATTAAATGGAATGTGAGCTCCTGAGATCCCAGCAAAAATTTAGTTATTGATGACCTCTCCTGAAGACAGGTGATTAATATCAGATTAGTGGCACCCCCCACCGTTCAGCTTTTTCAGGCAGTCATCGGTGCCAGAAACTATACAGAGGATGGAAAGCTCCAGAATGTTCCTTGCACCAGCATACTGCAGCTCAGCTACTATTCACTTGAATGGGAGCTAAGCTTTTGGCCACTACTCAGTGTGCGGAGCCTTTTGCCTCAGCTCTGTCCACTGTATTCTTTCCGATGCCTGAAAGAGCTGATCGGCAGGGGTGCTGGGTGTTGGACGCCACCAATCTGATATTGATGACCCATCCTGAGACTCAGGATAGCTAATCACTAGCTATCTAAATCCAGAAAACCCCTTTAATCCTTGAGAGTTCATTTAAAGAACACATGGTGCATACAGGATCCCAAAAGTAAGTATTAGGCTTTAGGTACACGACCGTGTCCGTATTGCGGTCCGCAAAGCATGGATCCAAAAAATACAGACACGCTCACTGTGCAATCTGCATTTTTCTCACTCCAGTTACTAGAAATGACTAATCTTGTCCACAATACGGACAAAAATAGAACATGTTCTATAAGAACAGACCCGTGTGCAAACCGAAAAAAATACAGATCAGACACGGATACAAAAATATGGTTGTGTGCATGAGGCCTTAAATAAAGTACAATTTCATTAAATTTTCTGTGTCTTTCCTCCTGTTGAGAGGACAGAGTCTAATGTCCCTGTTAGGCTTCTGAACGTTTGGGGGCTGCCATCTGATTTATGACGTTTGCTACCCATACATGTCTATACCTTTGATCATATTTTATGTCTTAAATGTTACCCCCCTTTGGTCCAGTGTGTGGCTCAACAATATTGAAAAATAGGGTTGAGCTGTAATACCACACTCAACTTGCGGACAAGTGTGGTGCTGTAGATAGAGCTATTAATTTTTTGCCTGCATTCCAGGAGCTGTAATTTTTTTAAATCCCCCCACCCCATTTTGAAGGGGTTGTCTGCTTTATTTATATTGATGACCTATCCTCAGAATAGGTCATCAGTATCAGATCGGCGGAGGTCCAACACCCGGCACCCTTGCTGATCAGCTGTTTGGAGATAAGGCAGTGCTCATACGAGCGCTGCCTTCTCTTCATTGTTTTCCGCATCGGTGAGCAGTGCAATTACAAGTAAGTCGTCCCATTCACTTCTATAGGATGGCTCCTTCCTGTTCAAGTGAATACTACAGAGCTATCTACAGGTGTAATTACAGCTAAGACGTCTCATTCCCATTCACCGCTGTTGTTGTATGAGCGCAGCCCTGTCTTCAAACAGCCTATCGGCGGGGTGCCAGGATCGGACCCCTGCCGATCTGATATTGATGACCTAACCTGGGGATAGGTCATCAATATAAAATAGCGGACAATACCTTTAATGTTTTAACTTTTTTAATTTTTTATAATGCAATGAGAGAAAGCATCCCTCCATGTGGAAACAGAGATTTGCTAGCTCTTCTGGAAGGCCAGGAGATCTCCCCTTTTTCCAAGACCTTCAGGATATTCCTGGAGAGATGGCAACTATGGTGATCCTTGACCTTAGAGAACTGCTTGCCTGTATATCCTCGTCTCATGAGGGGCAGCTACTTGCCAGCCTAACATAATGCTTCCTTGATTGGGCTTAAAGAGGACCTTCACCGCTCCTGACATTCCTGTTTTAATAGCTTTATGCATTCCCCATGTAATAACAATTTTGGAGCATCTATTCTTATGACTCTATGTTGTGCTATTCCTTTATTATTTCTACTAGAAGTTATGAATGAATTGCTAGCAGTCTGCAGTAAGGGTACAGAGGGGAGGTAACTAGTTGGGGTGTGTACCTGCACAGACTCATTCTATCCAATCAGTGCTGCCATGTTCAGACTGTGCAGGTACACCCCCCCAACTGGTTACCTCCCCTCTGTACCCTTACTACAGACTGCTAGCAATTTATTCATAACTTCTAGTAGAAATAAATTAATGGCTCAACTTATAGCCATAAAAAATGCTCCAGAATTGTTATTACACTGGGTATGCATTAAAGTATTAAAACAGACATGTCAGGAGTGGTGACAGGTCCTCTTTAATAAACATTGTATGGGTTTACAAAACCAATAAAATAGATTGTAGGAGGTATCCATGTGGGTACCTGATATGTATTAATCATAGAAATGCTATACAATACCCTGGATTGGACATCAAAATAAATGTTCTATGAAGGTCACCACTGTCCTGTATCCTTAGAAGCTCTCTCTGTTCATGGATAAACCATCTGGTCCCACTAACCAAATCCACAAACTCTCCCAATATATATCTGTATGGCTGCTCGCATCCATATTGCTGGTAAATGGAAATCTACCACTCTTTTAGTGCAAAACTAAGATGCACAAAATCATGACCTATGTAGACGGACACTATGGAGGGCTTCTTAAAAACTTGGCAGCCTTGGATATCATATTTGGATGTCACTGGTTTGCAGGTTTCTCTTATATCTTCATGGGAGCCCTACTTAAAGTTTCGGAGTCCTTGTAATTTGAGGCACATATTGGGGTTCACTCCTCTTAACCCCCCCCCCCCAAACACACACACACACAGTCTTGATAACTTGGTATTGAGAATTTGTATATACCACTCCCTTTAAGGAGATAAGTTTGCCATTTTGTACCTATAATTAATTGCTTAAAACGATTGAAACTAAAATTAGTGTTCTACGCTTTCTTCTTTAAAATCACAGGTTTATGGAGGAAGTTCAGCGCTAGACCACTGGATATTAACTTCTTGAAACTTGACGTCTCCATCTAATATTTTTGGAAGCCAGGATATCTTACATATCACAGAGATATTACTGCTGTCCAGCACGATGTGTCGGTAAGTCTGCCCTGGTGAATCATTTTCTGTATTCTCTGGGATTTCTTTATCTGCCATGGATGTCACTAATAGTGATGAGTGAAGTTATCAAAACTTTGACTCGGCTACTTCGCCGAACTTCACAAATTCGCTTTGTGTCGGATCACTTTGTCACAAACCGCATTTCTTTGTAATTATCGGGCACAATAACAGGAAAAGGCGATTGCATTCCCTCCCCCGTCATTGTACCCCTCAGATGCATTCATCACTGATCGCGGCATCTGAGATTAACATTGAGGGCTTTCAGGGGTTAATCCGGTGAAAAAAAATACTCACCTTATCGTGTAGAGTCTGCCGCGGCCATCTTGATTGAAGACCGCGTGGTGACGTAATGACAGCATACGTCACCACACATGAGATTTTGTGTGGGGTCTTCAATCAAGCATGCAAATAGGTCAGGTGAGTAGCCCCCCCCCCCCCTACCATTTCAGGGGAAATTTATTTGTTACTATGGAGCACAAGGAAATTCGGCTTCATGGCATATCAAATTATCCCTAAATCTGTACTGTACGACATTCTATACAGATGTGCAAACTGCATGTGTGAGGTTCCATATGGTAACTAACATTACATGGTAACATTATATGGTAACATCCATATGGTATCTAACATTAACCCCCTCACTAGTATAGACAACCTGAAATACTGTAACTAACTTACTGCAACAGACCACCAGAAAAAAAAAAACATTAACAGTTTAATGCCCTTGATCGGTAGGGATGCTGACACTAACACCTTTACTGCCATAGACTACCTGGTATACAGACATTAAAGGGAACCTGTCATCTCCAAAACACCCCGTGAACTAGAGTAAGCGGTGTATAGTGTAAGTGACGTTGAGTCCAGTTATGTAAGTTTTATCTTCATACTCACTTCCATTCTGACGCTGTGCTCCCACAAACCTGCAGTAAAATGCACTAACTGGACTCCAGTGCTCACTCACATAATGGAGAGGACTCAAAGAAGAGTCCAGTGAGTGCATTTTACTGCAAGTTTGTGGGAGCACAGCGTCGGAATGGAAGTGAGTATGAAGATAAAACTTACATATTCGGATTCAGCATCATTTACACTATACAACGCTTACTCTAGTCCAGGGGGTGTTTCGGAGATGACAGGTTCCCTTTAACAACTCCACTGCCCTAGAGCACCATGGGTGCGGGCAATAATCTTCAATCTGCTGAACATGGATGCTGTTTAATGGTGTTGACCTAGATGCTATGTGGCCTTGTGTATGTAGATGTTAACTTATAATGAGGCAAGTAATTAGGGCACTCTATGTTATTATTTATTTGATGCAGTTCTATATTATCCAGCTTAGAGTGAACAATGCCCCAGTCCCTTATTCCCCCCATCACTGGCTACAAATCATTAGAGGGACCATTGCTACTAGCAATGGGGATAGGTCTTCCACATGTTTAGATCCCCATTTTATCACATCTAAGTGATAGGTATATTAGTACATTCATGAGGCATCAATGTATTTTATGTCTTTATGAATTAAAGACTTCTTAGGAGCAGCCCATAGCCCAAAATCCATACCAAATTAATTTCCAACACTGGAGGAATTCAGGATCGGAAAACCTCTTTAAACTGCTCGATCAAGATGTCCAATCAATCAAATTAGGAGTCCTTCTACGGTCTTTTGTTAAAAGGGTTGTCCCGCAAAAAATATTCTACATTTTTCAAACCAGCACCTGGATCTGAATACTTTTGCAATTGCATGTAATTACAAATTTAGTCTAGCCAGTGAGTTATTCACTGAACTCTATCTGTATAGCACCACCTGCTGTTTGCTATTTTTCTAGTTTCTTTGTCCTGTTCACTGAGATGGAAGCACATGCTCAGTTCCATCCTTCAACTGCCACCAGCTGTGGGAGAAAGGACATTCCCCCTGAGAAAATACACACCCCCAAGCTGCAAGCTTGAAATAAACCTAGCAAAGCAATTGGAATAATAAATGAGGAGATCTCTGGATCCATGTGAGGTACAGAGATGTTTCTAAGTTTGTTAGAAAGACATTGTCATATACTATATTGTATTTTCATTTTTTGACATTAATCATGGGATAGCCCCTTTAAAGGGTTTCTGTCACCAGTTTTTTCGGTATGAATCAGGCTGACATTAGAGATGTGCTAATGTCACCTGATTCCAAATATATATCTGTTTTATTTACTGGTGCCCCCATTTTTATATAAAACGAACTTTTATTTTATGCTAATAAGGCCTCTAGGTGCAAGGGGCGTTACCCCTGCTCCTAGAGGCTCTGTTGATTGACAGGACCAGGCAGAGAAGAAGCACTCCATTCACCATAGCTTGCAAGGACCTTCAATGATGTCATGACCATGTGATCAGTCACATGGTTTAGGAGGAGACAGGCTGTTTGTGTGATCCTAACCATGTGACTGATCACATGGTCATGACATCATTGAAGGTCCTTGCAAGCTATGGTGAATGCAGTGTTTCTTCTCTACCTGGACCTGTCAATCAACAGAGCCTCTAGGAGCAGGGGTAACGCCCCTTGCACCTAGAGGCCTTATTAGCATAAAATAAAAGTTCATTTTATATAAAAATGGTGGCACCAATAAATAAAACAGATATATATTTGGAATCAGGTGACATTAGCACATCTCTAATGTCAGCCTGATTCATACCGAAAAAACTGGTGACAGAAACCCTTTAAATTGAAAGTAGAAAACTGATTTATATGTTGGATACCCTTGTCTATGTAAGTCCACTTTGTAGGTCTCATACTTAATGATATCTATTCCTTCTTATTTTGGAGGCTTTTATTGATCCTGTTGACTTGGACGTCAATGATCAGCCATTATGTCTTAGCAGGTAAGAAGAACGTTATTTGTATGAGCTGTAATTTACATAAAGAATATTATACATGAAATAAATATTTTATTACCTATAGAATGTATGAGCCATTTTGTTAATTTTGTCTTGTGCCATATAATTGACTAGTTCATGCCTTTCTGCTCACTGGTGTGAAGTGGTCGCCATTATATCCCCTGCAGGGGTGAGATGAACAGTAGGTGCGAGTGCTTAGTCACCTAAGATGGGTGAGGAACGGAGCCAGGAAAGACCTGCAGGATCTATAAGATTCCATAAGCGTTGCTGTTAGATGTAAGAACATTAGGATTTGATGGGGAAAAGGAGGAGGTGACAGGAAGTAATTAACCCCTTAAGTAACAGGCCCTTTTTTGGTTTTGCGGGGCAGGAATTTTTAAAAAATATCTTAATAGTTCAGACTTTTTTGGATGCGCTGATACCTAATATGGTTCTTTTTTTATTGTTAATATATTTTTATATGTAAAATTGGGAAAGGGGGGTGATTTAAACTTTTAATATTTTCATGTTTTTTTATTTTTATTTTTTTCACCTTTTTAGCACAAAATAACTGTTAGACCTGTTAGGGGCCTAGTACATGGGATCTTTTGATCCCATCTCCTATTCACCCAAATAGAGATCTATTAGGGTGAACAGGACTTTTACTCCCTCTATTCTGAGCTATGCCTTGTGCAGTATGGAGATTGCCATGGCAGGCCCAGAGCGCTTCAGCAGCGCCCAGGCTGCCATGGCAACAAATCGGAGCCCTGCGATTTCACTGCGGGAGCTCTGATTGGAAGGCAGAGGGAGCCGCATCCTTCTGCCTTGACTCACTTAGGGGTTAAATGATGGGGTGTTGCAATTGCCGCTTCCCATCAGTGCGGCCAGGTGCTGGCTGTATGATGCACAGGCCGCATATGGAGATTGCCAGCTGCATACATCCCCTGCACCACCTTGACATACCGGTATGTCACGGTGGTTGAAGGGTTTAAAATGTCAAGTCTTCTAAATTGATGGCTTAACCTTAGGATCAATATTAGATAGGTGGAGATCCAACTCTTGTAAACCCTTCAGCTGTTTGAAGGGATCAAGCTCTGGGTCCCGTATTGTTTCCCACACACAGCTCCACACTGCTAGTAGTAGCTGTGCCTGGTATTACAGCTTATTACAGAGTCAACCTATTTAAAGGGACACTATCGCGAAGAAAAAAATTTTGATATGTTTTACAACATAACAAAAGCAGGTTTTTCTGCTGTCAATGTTCTATGTTTCTATGTCTACAAAGAGAAGAAACACATTTTATACCACCCTGAGTTTTCCGTTACTAACAATATTAGGGCGGGTTCGCATTGGCATAATTCCATTATCGGTTCTGTTATAACAGAGTTAGGCTACTTTCACACTAGCGTTTTTTTTGCGGATCCGTCATGGATCTTCAAAAAACTCTTCTGTTACAATAATACAACCACATGCATCCGGCATGAACGGATCTGGTTGTATTATGTCTTATAACTCCACTGAAAGTCAATGGGGTCTGATCCGTTTTCTATTGTGTCAGAGAAAATGGATCCGTCTCTATTGACTTGTATGTCAGGAAAGATCCGTCTTGCTCCGCACCAAATCGCGGACAGAAAAGCGCTGCTTGCAGCGTTATTCTGTCCGCGATGGGGACGCAACCTAACGGAATGCATTCTGGTGCACTCTGTTTCGTTCAGTTCAGTTTTGTCCCCATTGACATTGAGTTTTGCTCCGCTATTGAGATCCTATGACGGATCTCAATGCCGGAATTGAAAACGCTAGTGTGAAAGTAACCTTATAACGAAATATAACGGAATTCTAGGACGGAATTTAAAATGGAAACCATTAAGAGGCAATGGGGACAAATAATGGTTCTGTTTGGTTCCGTTATACATGATGGAAAAAATTAGTCCTCTTGACAGGACTATTATTTTCCCTCATGTATAATGGATCCAAACTGAACCGTTATACTGCAATGACGGAAAATAATAGTCCTGTCGATAGGACTATTATTTTCTGTCATGTATAACGGAACCATTATGTGTCCCCATAGAAATGTATTAGGACGGAGAAAAACAGAATGCCTCTTAAAGGTTTCCGTTTTGCATTCTGTCCTAGAATTCCGTTATATTCCGTTATAACTCTGTTGTAACGGAATTCTCTATGGCCAATGAGAACCCGCCCCTTACATGGCAAACTAAGAAATCTCTAAGTAGTCCAAAGGGGTTTAATATCTCTATACAGACCATTCAGTAAAGCAGCGGTAGTCCTGAATGATAGACTTCATTAATACCTTCTAACTAGATTTTCCTTCTGTTACATTTTCTAAATTTTGCATAAAAGCTAACGAGAACCTTCTAGACAATCATAAACTTGATTTGCACAATTTCTTGATTTACATATAAACTTTCTGACATCCAAACCGTTTACTTCTTTCAGCAAATGAAGCGTGCGCATCTGTAGGTCTTCAGTGTCACAAAGACGCCGACTGCTTGAGCACCATCGCTGGGGACTATTTTTGCATTTGTAGAAAAGGTTATTCCGGCGATGGACTATCATGTGCCGACATTAATGAATGCTCCACCCCCCTGCATCAGTGCCACCAACAAGCCAACTGTATGAACACCCTAGGAAGCTACTTGTGCCAATGCAAACCCGGTTATACTGGAAATGGCTTTAATTGCTCAGACATTAATGAATGTGCCAGCGGTAATGGTGGGTGCCACCCTGATGCACTTTGCACCAACACGCCCGGAGATCGGACTTGTCAATGCAGGGGGGGATATACGGGAAATGGAATCAGTTGCGCAGATATTGATGAGTGTAGAAGAGCCAATTTATGCCACTGGAATGCCACTTGTACCAACAGTCCTGGGTCATATCTTTGCACTTGCAATGCTGGGTTTAAAGGCAATGGTAACTATCTCTGCCTGGATATAGATGAATGCACTGATTTCCCTGGGCTTTGCGCTCGCGCTTTTGGATTTGCCGGATGCATCAACCTTCCAGGATCCTACCAATGCACATGTTCATCGGGATATCAAAATATAGGTAACAGGTGCGTGGATGTAGACGAATGCGCCAACCGCATATGCAGTCCATTTTCCATCTGCTCTAATTCGCCAGGGTCTTACAGCTGTGTCTGCATGGACGGTTTCAATGGAAATGGCTTGACTTGCGTAGACATTAACGAGTGCGTGACGGGCAATAAATGCCACTCACAGGCCATCTGCAGCAATTTCCTGGGTAGCTATAACTGCACATGCAGACGGGGGTTCTTTGGCAATGGATTTGCCTGCTCCGATATAAATGAATGTCTACAGGATAACGCATGCCCTAGCGAGGCCACCTGTCGCAATACGGAAGGATCATTCCAGTGTGAATGCCCTTCAGGCTACATGTTAAACCAGAGCCGCTGCGTTGATATAGACGAGTGCAGTATTGGGACCTGTAGCCCAGATGCTTCTTGCCAAAATTTTCCAGGAAGCTTTAGATGTTCATGCAAAAATGGTTTCGTAGGAGATGGAATAACCTGCACAGATATAAATGAATGCGTGCAGAACAACGGAGGGTGCCATGCCAATGCTGTGTGTACCAACCTCCCCGGATCTTTCTCTTGCACTTGTTCTAGTGGCTATACCGGTGATGGAGTCAAACAGTGCATGGATATCGATGAATGTGCCCGGGGCAACGGCAATTGCCTATACGGTGCGGCTTGTCTGAACACACCCGGTTCTTACCGGTGTGTTTGTGCCACCGGTTTTCAAGCTATTAATAATACGTCGTGCCAAGACATCGATGAGTGCAGGACGGTGGCCGGAGCCTGCCAGCTCAATGCACAATGCTTTAATACTTTTGGGTCATTCTATTGCGAATGCCGAACCGGATTCGGTAATAACAATGGACTCAGTTGTAACGACCTTGATGAGTGTCTGAGCAGTCCTTGCCACACGCAGGCCACGTGCACTAACACGTTCGGTTCCTACGACTGCGGCTGCAACAAAGGGTTTGAAGGAAATGGCTTCAACTGCTCCGACATTGATGAATGCAGAAACCGATTGACTTGCCATGAAAATGCCCAGTGTTCCAACTTTCCCGGGAGTTATAAATGTCAGTGTTTCCTCGGCTTCACTGGTGACGGGTTTCTATGTGAAGACATCAATGAATGTTCATTACGCAATCACACCTGTATGGAAGGCACCGTGTGCATCAACTCACTAGGGTCCTATGTTTGCTCGTGTTTGAATGGAAGTCTAGCCCTTAACGGCAGCTGTGCTCCACCATCTTCAGCCTGCAGGCCATCTTGCCACCCAAGGGCCCTTTGTCATGACACAGCCATGGGATACAAGTGCGTATGTGATGTTGGATTTCAAGGCAATGGTGTAGACTGTAAGGACATTGATGAATGTCTAGAAGACGTGTGCAAAGACAAGACGACGATCTGTGTGAACACGGTGGGATCGTATATGTGCATCTGTAAGCCAGGCTTCAGGCTTAACAACTCTCAGTGTTCGGGTAAGACTTGGGGATCCTCTATAATAATGTATAGAAAAGACTTTGAGATGCTCTCTTTTGTGAATCTGTAACAGGTTCTTGGCTATTTCTTAAAGGAGTTTTCCAGGAGTACCACTGTGATGACCTACCCTTGGGATAGGTGGGCCGCTGTCTGAAGAGGCTGCGGCGATCCGGTGATCACTGCGGTCTCCTCACAGCTTACCAAGCACAGCGCTACACATTGTATAGTGGCTGTGCTTGGTATTGCATGCGCATTTATTTTAACGGGACTGAGCTCCACCTAGACCATGTGACAGATGAATGTGTCATCATTGGCCTAGGAAGAGGAGCTCACAAGAGCATCATGGCCCCTTCAACCACACAGTCAGATATTGATGACCTATGCTGAGGATAGGCCATCAGTATTGTACTGTACTCCAGGACTCCAGTAACCCCTTCAACTGAGTTGTCTCTTTGGTTTTTCTGTCTGTGAATAGTAACTTTTAAGATATGGTGAAACGGGAGTTTAGCCATGGTAGGTCTAGCTGGGCATGCGCCCATTAAGGGGTGGCAACAAACCACTGTATTTTCACCAGCATATGTAGATATTAAAACAACAACACAAGTGTAAAAGTAGCCCAATATACATAAAATCTGTATATAACACATGTAAATACTATGTAACCGCATGTCCTCCCTCTGATCTCACAGACATTGATGAATGTGCCTCAGACAACGACAACTGTCATGCTATGGCGGACTGTTCCAACACATTTGGCGGATTTGAATGCAAGTGTAAAAATGGATATCAAGGGAATGGAGTCATTTGTACAGGTGAGTTACTGTACTACATTGACAATGTGCTAGAGAAAGGTAATAATGATTAATCACACAGGGTAAAATCTGGGGTACACCAGCCTTTCTGCTGCATGAGGCAAAATCTGAAATGGTGCCCCCCCCCCCCCACCAATGCCAATTTCTTAACCCCTTTGCCAAAATGAAAGTGCTCATTGCCCATGGCCCTTCTGCTGCCCCCTCTTTCCTCTTCCTGGTGCTGCCTGAGGCGATCACCTCACCCGGCCTCATTGGTGGTGCACCCCTGGGTAAAATGGGCTATAACTTCTGAACAGATCCACCAGGATAAATACTTAAACATCCCTTTAGTGGATAATAGAAATGTGAAAATGGCTGCACGATATCCAACTTTTATGCTGAAATATTATTGCATGAAGTTACGGGCCCAAACTGCACTGAGAGGTGTGGATCCAAAACACCATGCACGTTCATATTCACATCTTACATGGCATGTGTTCACGTGTGATGTAAATAGTGATATCATGCTACACAATGTCACCATGACAGCATTACATCCAACTAGAAGAGTTGTCATCAGAATCTCTCAGTAGGGCAGCCTCAGGCTTTGGGCCTATAACTCCAAGCCAGCGTATCTTAAGTATAGATAAGGTATATAATGTAAAAAAATATTTTGCACATTTTAATGTACACATACAGCGTTCAGTAGACTGGATTATTTGTCATTTAACCCTTTAACGATCATCTACCATCTGTGGACAGTGGGTGATGCATGTCCCTAGTCTGCAGTGGCGTCTCTTGGCGTTGCTGCAGTAGCACTCCTGCTCCTTGAGTCAGAGATGGCTACAGATGCAGAGGAAGACAGAAGAAGTTCATAATGGCTTCTGCATTCCGTTTTCCAGGCTATGTAGCATTCAATGAACGCTATGCCGTAAATGGAGGAAGTGGTAATGCCACTCAATCTATTGGACATGTGAATCATCACCTGGTGTTCTCTCGGGCTGCTGGGTCTTTGTACTTTTGTACAGTGTAAGGTATTGCCCAGGGTTCACTTTCGCTGTAACTAGGGCTCCTATGGATGTTCCAGTTACAGTAGACAAGTGCTATACTGCTGTTACAGCCTGATGGAGCTAGTACAGGGCAATTAGGATTAATTCATTGATGGATCATATACAAACATGAGGCAGTGTGATCAACACAAATTCTCCATATCCCCGTGGGGAATCAGTTACGCTGTGTTCCTCATGACCACCTAACTATATTTTGGTATTTTATAGTAGAACAGCGGGATAATACAAGGTATTTGCAATGTAACAAGACATTGGTGTGTATGGTGCATTTCTATATGCATGATATGAGATATGTCAAGGTTTTCTGTCGTTCACTCCTATATTTACACCAGGTACCTGTGATTTTCTAATGTGGCATGTTCTGAGCGTATGCTGAAAGATAAACTCTCAATAATTAATCATCCTTCTAGAGTGTTATTTCTACATCTATCCTAACTTATTTTCTGCTTGGTTATTATAAAGTACAGACAGTTCAAGTAAGAACCCATTTCTGACAGTTCATGTTATACAGACTGCAGTTTCTAATGAACAGGGCACCATACCGTGCCCATTACGGTGCCTAAAAACTAGTATACAATACAATATCTTTATAGAATCTTATGTCTGCACCATAATAACCTGTTTTCATTTAGTTAATATTAATCTTACCAAATTCCTAGAAGTTCACATTCTGTTCTTTGATGCCATTTCTGCAATGACTAGGGTACTGCACAGTGCCCATTACAGTACCTAATGGTTAGTGTACATCGCAGAACCAATCCAATGACTGATATGTCCTGAAATCTATATAACGTAGCCTAATTTAGTCTGTATTTGCTGTGTGTGTTTGTCATTGAAATCTGTGATCACTTGTTATTCATACGGAGCCTGTCACCATGTCCTGACACTTATTTTGGTAACAAATTATAGACATTGATGAATGCCTGACACATAATGGAGGATGCCACCTGACAGCTACCTGCACAAACTCGCCTGGAGGATACAACTGCTCATGTCCGAAAGGCTACACGGGAGATGGCAAGGAATGCTGGGATATCGATGAATGCCAGGACTATGTGAGCTTCTGCAGTAATTACTCACGGTGTGCCAACACCGCAGGATCCTACTACTGTGACTGTATACAAGGATTTCTTGGCGATGGCTTCACCTGCTCTGATATAAATGAATGTTTGAATGGACACGCTTGCGGTAATAACTCCTACTGCATGAATACTTTTGGCTCTTATACGTGCAGTTGCCAAGAAGGATTCGTATTTGCAAGTGGCGTCTGCATCGATGTGGATGAATGCCTCAACCAGACCTTCTGCCATGCAAATGCCAGCTGCATTAATACACCTGGGTCGTTCCTATGCACGTGCACATCAGGTTTTATTGGAGATGGCACAACCTGTGAAGATATCAATGAATGCGACCTACAACCCTCTACCTGTCCAGAAAATTCGACCTGCGTCAACAGCGTTGGGTCTTACCACTGCATATGTCAGGAAGGTTATAAAACCAATGGAACCACCTGTAATGACATAGACGAATGTCTAAATCCCGCCAGTTGCCCTCTTTATAGCTTGTGTGTCAATAACCCTGGCTCATATTCCTGTCTTTGTGCTAATGGCTACACCGGAAATGGCTCATATTGTGAAGATGTAGATGAATGCATGCAGGAGAATGGGACGGACATTTGCCACAATAGTTCTCAGTGCATCAACACAATAGGTTCCTACGTATGTCAATGCCATATAGGTTTTCACTATAGTGAGGATATCTGCATAGACATTGATGAATGCGCTCTGGGTGTATCAAATTGCAGCATAAATTACGTATGTATTAATTCTGTTGGGTCCTACGCTTGCCAGTGTGATGAAGGATTCCTCCATGATGGTGAACACTGCCTAGACGTTGATGAATGTCTGTCCAACAGCAGCCTATGTGATAAACAAGCCTCCTGTACGAACACCCAGGGATCATATAGCTGTAGGTGTCACCCTGGATTCACCGGGAACGGCAAGATATGTGACGACGTTGACGAGTGCCTTAATGGCTCAGTTTGTCGCGATCACATGGTGTGCAGTAACTCTCCAGGTTCTTTCTATTGTCTCTGTGACAAAGGATACACATCCCAAGGCCATTCCTGCATAGATATCAATGAATGCCTAAACAAAACGCTCTATTGTGACCCCTCAGCCATTTGTGTAAATGTTCCCGGATCATATTATTGCACCTGTCCCCCGGGGTACATTCAGAAAGCCAACACATGCATTGACCTAGATGAATGTACTACGGCTTCCAATGTTTGTCCCAGGCCAGCTCTATGTGTGAACACCCCAGGATCTTTCTTCTGCAGGTGTTCTGAAGGTTTTATGTGCAGCGGAGGCATCTGCACAGATATTAACGAATGCATGGTGGCCAACGGTGGTTGCCATCCACAAGCCCTCTGCAAGAACACAATTGGAAGTTTTAACTGCGAATGCAAACCTGGCTTTGGTGGTAACGGACAGAACTGTGAAGATATTAATGAATGTGGCTTGTCTGATTTTTGTGGGGGAAGGTCCTCCTGTTTCAACCTCCCAGGATCGTATGAATGCAGATGTCAAAACCGCAGCTGTCTGAACAGTATGGACAATGGTGTGTGCTTCTAATTTTACTTACTGGTATTTAAACCGAAACCTGTCATGTTGAACTTCCTGTTTGATCTGGAGGATCAAAAAACGGATCTGCAAAAATATTGATGACATCCGTGTGCATTCCATATTTTGTGGAACGGAACAGCTGGCCCCTAATGGAACAGCACTATGCTTGTCTATAATGCGGACAATAATAGGACATGTTCTATTCTTTTGCAGAACGGAAATACGGAAACGGAATGCACACAGAGTAACTTCCGTTTTTTTTTTTTGACAGACCCATTGAAATGAATGGTTCCGCATGTGGTCCGCAAAAAAAAACAAACAAAAAACAGAACAGATACGGAAAGAAAATAAGTTTGTGTGTATGAGCCCTAATATATAGTTTTGTAGGAAAAGACTTCTCATTAATTCAACTTCTCATTATGGACTTAGGAGTCCAGTGGGTGGTCTTAATTGAAGACTGTCCACTGGACTCCGAAGCTTAGAGTTAGCAGGGAGTAAAATGAAGTTCTACTGAATCTTTTCCTAGAAAATAATATATCAGAATGTTAGATATTGTATGTAGCTAGATATTATGTACTCGGAACAAGTCTGTATTCTTCTAAATGTTCTAAATGTTTGACTCTATTAGAGAATTCTGGGTTAACAGCTGGCGGTTCACTGTTCAGGGTGATCATTTATTAATAATAGAAGAGAGGTCTGGTACAAAGAGCGTCTCTTGCTCTGGAGGACCCAGCATGTCTATGTATTACACATACAGCCCAGTGATTTCAATGGACATCTTGTAATGCTTCATTTCTCCTGTGGTGGTGCTGCTGGGAAATTGAACATTTGCTGCTATTTTCTTCCATAGATTACTGCTGTTTGTTGAGGATTCCAGCTGAGGGACTAAAGGCCCTTTACACAGCCCAATGGAGCAGATCATTGTCAGGAATGAAGCTTTCCTTCCTGACAATTTCTTGCTCATCAATGGAGAAGACCTCCTACAGTGATCTCCTCCACATGATGGGGAGGAGCGATCACTAATATCATCACTGGTCCCAATAAAAAAACACTGTTTGCTGGCAGCAGAGTGCTGTTTAGACGGCGCAATCTGCTGCCGGAAACAGTGATTTAGGTGACTGCACAAACAATTTGTTACCTGATGAACAAGTGTTTTGCTCTTTCATTGGGTAATCAACAGCACCTTTACACCGGCAGATAATCGCTAACCACCATATAAACGCTCGTAAGCAATAATTTTCTGGGACTTTATATCTGATGACCTATCCTCAGGATAGGCCATCAGTCTCTGACCGTGGGGTGCCTGACACCCAGGACACCCACTGATCAGCTGTTTGAGAAGGCAGCAGCACTCGCAGTAGCACCACGGCCTTCTATCAGCCTTTTTCCTAGGGCAGTGACAGCACGTTTGGCAGTCACATGGCCTAGGAGCAGCTCAGCCTCATAGAAGTGAATAGGGCTGAGCATGATAACGAGCACAGACACTATACAGTGTACGGCGCTGTGCTTGGTAAGCATAGTGTCAGACCCACAGCGATAAGCTACTGATGACTTATCCTGAGGATAAGTCATCACTTATGTCATGGAAAACCCTTTTAACGGTTATCGATTTATCTTCAGGAGACCCTTCTAACTGAAAGGACTGGCTAAAAAACAATTTGACAGCCATGTATTCGAGAACAGATAGGGGGCAATGAAAAAGTACAAATGTGAAGATGCCCATAGATAACAGTAATAAACTATCTGTTCTATCTGAAAATGTTATAGCTATGTGTAAAGTAAATTCTTGGCAGATTATTCTATTGAATATTAGAAGTCATCTAAGAATTTCTACAAGTGAGCATGGAACACGTTGTACAAAATCAGCGTCTGTGATTAGTGTTGAATGAAGTGAGCTTCAGATGCTACATCTGAAGTTGCTTTGTTCAAAACTTCGGATTAGGGTACTTTCACATTAGCGTTTATATATTCCGGTATTGAGTTCCGTCATAGGGGCTCAATATCGGAGTAAAACGCTTCAGTTTTGCCCCCATTCATTGTCAATGGGGACAAAACTGAACTGAAGAGTTCTCTTCAGTCTCCAGACCGGCGAGCAAACCGCAACATGCTGCGGTTTGCTCTTCGGTCTGGGCATCCGCACCAAGATGGATCCGGAATGACCCCCAATGCAAGTCAATGGGGATGGATCAGTTCGGTGTGACACACTAGTAAACGGATCCGTCCTCCATTGACTTTCAATGGAGTTCATGACGGATCCGTCACCTTGCACTTTTCCCACAGCTCCCTGCTCCCTCCAGCAGGGGGAGCTGTGGGGAATCTTCCCTTCCATTGTGCGCGCTGTCCTCCTCATCCTGTGGTGTCCGGAGCTGCTGGGACAGGTAAGAGACAGTGAGACAGTGTCTGAGAGCGGTTCTGGCCCCACACGTGCATCTGCGGCAGCACGGATACGGCGGGACCCTTCACCCACCGGATTCATGCTGCCGCTAGTGTGAAAGTAACCTAGCCTTAATACTGTGCTGAGATCCATCTCAGTACAGTATTAGAATATAAGGGCTCCGATGAGCCGCAGTTAGTTAGGGAGGGGTATTGTTTTCCTTTGTAGAGACACCATATAGATGGTATAGGTAGCATATTAGGCAATGGACAAAAAATATCTCTCTAGTGCCACCTATAGGTGGTAGGTCAAGATTCCATTAAAGTGCAGGACACAATACTGACCGTGCCAGGTTTCAGGGTTTCTTGCTGGGAGCGTAGAGCAAAATCTGTATGTTAGATGCAACATCAGGGTGGGAAGCCTAGGGCCCACCAGTAAAATTGATTCTGAGGGCCCACTGTACCTGCCTCTTACCTAGAAGTCTTCTCAGCCACCCAGTGCATCGATGATAATAATAAACTAGGTAGTCTCTTAAATAATCCACCCGGTCAATCTACTATGCCGTGTGCAAGGTGTGGGGACTAGGGGCCCACCCTCGCTCTGGGGCCCACCGGGGGATTCACCTGTTCCCCTGTGGGCCAGTCCAAGCCTGGTTACATGAACACCCTCCAACCAGAGTCCTCACAACCACCTTAATGAAAAAATATATCTATATATGGGATTATTTTCAACGATGGGAATATTTTCAAAATATGCAACCCAAAGACTATAGCTTAATTGCAAAATGTTAGGGGAGGGGAATAAAAATTGACTGAAATTTAGAAGAAACCTCACTTGATAGGACTAGCGCTTTTATTAAGGGGGGAACAAAAAAGCGTAACCAAGCATTAGATTTAAAAAACTAAAGGTGGATTTACATGGCTGGCACGATATTTGGGCAGATTATCTAACGCTTGTTCACAACAATCTGCCCATCTAAAGGTGCAGCCAATCACGCTTGTGAAATGATCGTTAGTGCTTGCAAGTAAATTATCATTTCTGGACAGGAGATCATGTGGTCTAAACAGCAATCTGCTGCCCAGAAACAATGCAGCTGTATGAGGACGAGCGATCGCAATAGCGATCCTTCATTCTCATGCTGTGGAGGAGATCACTTCCTTCGCTTCCTTCCTGACAATCGGCTTCTAGCCGCCCTGTCTATATCCACCTTTAGGCTAGGGCTACATGGCGACATTGGTCGCGGCCAGGATCGCTGAGTAGCAGAGAATACCATAGAAATTAATGGAATTGCCGCCGCAGTCACAATAAATCCAACACAGCTGGACTTCTTGCGACTGCGGCGGTGATCCCATTGATTTCTATGGGATCCTCACTACTCAGCGATCCTGCCACGACAGGTGTCGCGCAACCAGTGTCTTAGCGTTTCGCTTTATTTCATAAAACAGCACCACACCTGATAAGCTGTGTCCAGTAATACCTCATTAATTTAAATGGCACGGAGCTATAATACCAGACATACAAAGCACTATTTCTAATAAAAAAGATCCTATTTTCTAATGTCAGAATAACCGAGATTACCAAACTATTATGGCACGTAATATACATTAATATCAGCAATCATTTACTTTATCTTCTTAACGTTTACTTTTTATTATTTCATTTATTTTTTAACAGAAATGTTACTGTATCCATTTGGAAGTGATGTCGGGGACCAAAAGGTTGTAGCCACAGGCAAAGATGTGAATTCCCCATATATAATACCATCTCTGGGTTTCCCATTTCTTGGGCAGACGTATCAGAAAATCTATGTAAGTATTGTGAATTCACAATGTGCTGGTATTGATATGATACTAATAACTGATAGGCACTATTAATGCTGTCACTATATGGCTTTAATTCCTATTTTAAAGCTGTACACTGGACACTTTTTTATCAATGTTCCCGACTTTGCACCCATTATGTCCTTTTCATTTCCATCATAAAGGTGCCTTTACTAGCTTTGATGATGCATACAATTTGAGCAGTTGTGGTCATTGCTTACAATCACCTCAGCACGTAAATACGCAATCACTTTAAATGGTTTAAATTCCGACCTCAGATCTTCAGGTCTGAAAAGACTTTTGATCCGTAGATTGTAAATGCAATCACTTAATTCTCTGGCAATCCACCAATGAGGAATGATGTAAGGCTTCTTTTTCATTGGCGTTAGGTTTGTCCGGCAGGCTGTTAACCTGCCGGATCCGTACTAACGCTTGCACACATGTGCTGCTGGAAGTCCAGCTTGGCCCCATTGTCTATACCATGCAGAGAGGAGGCCGGACAAAAACCGCAGCGTGTCTGTCCCCATTATAATGAATCGGGCCGGGCCGGACCTCCGACAGCACACGTGTGCAAGAGTTAGTACAGATCCGGCAGGCTGTTCCCCTTCCCGAACAACCTGCCGGACAAGCCTAATGCTAATGTGAAAGAAGCCTAAAAACATGCAATTCGTCTTTCCCAAGACCAGTTTCATATATTTGCATGGGTAAGAGGGGGATACATACTGTAAATCTCATAGGGCCCTATAGGAAAAATGATCTTGGGTGCCCCCTACCCCACATAGTTTTCTAGTAAGCATGTGTCAAACACTCTCAGGCAATGTGTAACACAAACCGTTTTTTTTCCCCAGATATCTGACAAATGTACAATTTGGAAGAAACTTTTGATTAAAAAAAAAAAAAATTGTAAAAGAAAAAGTCAACCTGTACTTCAACTACTTTATTTGATTTCTATGTCAGAAAAAGTGGAACAGATTAGTCATAAATAGGGAATTCATTCTGAGAAGCATATTTGTCAGAATATTTACACCAGACAACTGACATATATACATAGATAAATCTCCTGCTTCCCTTTACACAGTATATTATAAAACTGGCTGCCTGGAGCCACCACTAGGAGGAGCTCAGTGCATAGGAATTTATACAGTACCATTGCCCTCAATGGAAGCTGTACATAATCTCTTTGCATGCAGCTTCCCCAGTGGTAGCTGATGGAAAAAGCAGTAAATGTATGTTGAGAACAGGAGAACAGTTCAGTGCTGGGCCCCCTCAGGCCTCATAGCAACCGAGTGGTGTGACTCCATGGTAAGTATGTCTTTGATAAGCAATGTATTTCCAAATTGTGCACATTATTGATACATGTTAAAGTTGTTTTCTGGGATTCTGATATTGATGACCTATTCTGAGGATAGGTCATCAATATTCGATATGCGGATTCAGACACCTGGCACCCCACCGATCAGCTGGATGTGCGAACGCCGCCTTTTCCTCATTGTTTACCTGCTCGCCATTGACATTGGAGTGGCGATCAGGTATAATTACAAGAAGTTGTCCCATTCATTTCAATGGAATAGCTGATTCCTATACACTTGAATAGGAACAAGCCTAGGGACGTCTTCTTGCAGTTATACCTGCTCACTGCTGTCATATAGACGGCAAGCAGGTAAACAATTAAGTGGAGGCAACGCTAGCAAGGCCTGGGCCTTCTCTTCAACCAGCAGATCAGCAAGGGTGCCGGGTGTTGGACCCCCGGCGATCTGATATTAGTGACCTATCCTCAGGATAGGTCATAAATATTAAAATCCAGGAAAACCCCTTTAGATCAGCCTATATAATGAAATAACTCGAGATAGGCTCTTCTTTGTATAGTCTGAGTCCATAATACCATGCCGATTGATTTCATATTATTTGTTTGCTGATATAAAGCCCTACCGTAGATCCTCTGCTTCCTTCATACAGCAATAAAATTAAATTATGAAATTCTATACACTTGTAACCAACACTAGGGGGAGCTCACTGCACATGGATTTATATACCCCCCCATTGATTTTATTGAGAACTGTATAAACCTGTATGCATTGCTCCCCCTAGTAGTAGCTGGGGTTACATAGAATTTTATTGTGAAGGGAAGCCTCAAGAGCAATTCACTATCTAGACTCTTCTCATAACAGCATTGGCGTTGTCTTCCTCCATGATATGAATACTTCCACACTACTAAACCTATGAGGGATTGTTGCCCGTTATGCTTGTAAAGCACTGTGAAAAAACGTTTGCCCTTCCCCCTGTGATTGCATATTTCTAGTCAGTCAACATGTAAAGGAAACTTGAGTAAACACATAGAACAAAGTTATTCAAAACTCATATCATCCATGTAAAAAAGTAACTGTACCCTTAAACCCTAGAACTGGTTGCACCACATTTAGGAATGTCAGCCTGCAGTCATGGACAGTCCCTGAGGTCTAGGCTTTGATGTAATAGTTAACTTACAGGACTTCAGAGCGCTGAAATATGAGTGATGATTTATGGGTTGTCCAGTTTGAAGAACTTGTTCTCATATACCCTATCAGGTAATTTTGAGTTAAAGAGGTCATCTCACAAACCATTTTAGGTTGCTTTCATGCAGTCAGTGTTTGGTCAATGTTTGATCAGTGATTTGCAAGGGGATGCGTGGGGTGGTGGTGAGGATGGGAGTGGTGGTGGTGGCAGTGAGGATGGTCCTAGTCCTCACTGTGTTAAACCCTGTTCCAGCACTTTCCCAGGCTGGGCATGCAAAGTTTGGAGGAATGCAACGCTTCTTCCCCTTGGAGCACTCCCTGGATGTCAGGGTCTCCTGTCTGAGGGTGACTGGGTTGCCCTTGATGTTGGGTGAATGGGTAGACAGTTGAAAGGCAGGAGAGCATTTGGCCTAATCAAATGTGGAGACCAATGACCAGGCCACATTGATTATCGTAAAATAAAGTCTCTTCTTCTCTACTGAATAGATGATGGGTGTCACAGTGCAAATACAAGTAGTAGGCACAGCTCTCGACTATTTGATAGAGTAGGCTTTTCCAAATACAGAGGATGTTATGATGGTCCTCCCTGAGTCTCTCGCTATAAATCCATGCAATCTTTCCAAATGACCAAAGGCATGGAATCATTCTCAATATTTCTCTAAGCCTAATTGCAGGGTGCAGTCCTAAACCAGATGGTCAGTCCATCTCAGAAGTGTGGTGGGAAGGGAAGCAATAAAACCCAAACCACAAGCAAGTCTAAAGTTGTAGGTGTGCACTGCCATAAATTGGTCCTCAACCCTCTGTAATAATTCAATACTTCTTTCCACCAGAGATTGGTTCTTAGTACAGTTGCATTTCTGTCAGCTTTCACTCTCAGGAATGGTGTCTTCCTGGAGAAGAATTCTATCTTGGCCTACTTTGCACATACAAAACAGGTTTTCTCTGGCTTGTTTGCTAGCAGGCCCTCTAACCAAGGGAAATGGGACCAGGCCACTACCCAGAAACTGTAACTTGAACTGCTGGTTAACTATTTTCTACCCATACTCAGCCTTTTGGAATACATAGTGCATAACAAAGATATATTAACCACTGGTATCACAGATGGTGCATAGTTAAACCTTTCAGTAAATATTTCAACAACTTCATATATATGATACATAATATCATTATCCCTTTAGCAGTGACCCATACCATTACCCCTTTAGCAGTGGACCAGCGGGTCACTATAATTGTGAGCTACAACTAGTTGTAGTTCAAAAGCACAGAACAAGTGCAAATCTTTCCATTATACCTTATCTCTGTATAGCCTTCACACCTGGTTTTGTCTCACAATCACTGATCAAACCTCACCAAACACTGACTGTGTGAAAGCCAGACAGTTTCTGCAGACAGTTTCGGTACTGTATTGTCGGTGGGGCGCAACGGCGACCATCTGATGCCCTAGTTGTCTACGGTCTCTGTATGGTAGTCTTTTCAATCCTGTTGAAAGAGCCCAGTGCTTACAAGCTGACAACACTTAATCGGTCTCCTCTCTGCTTGTCAGACTAGGATAGTGCCATTGCACTTGTCCAGCATCTCCCCTGACAAGAAGAGAACATGCTGCAGATTCAGTGGCAGAGATTCCTCTGCATCGATAAATGGGATGGAGCAGCTCTGAGTTTTAGTATCAGGCACATCCACTTCTAAAAGTATGAAGCTGTGCCTGGCAAACAATGAAATGGCTGTGTAGTGGCCCCTTCAATCAGCTGATCAGTGGGTGTGCCTTTCCATGCCTGGTATTTGTTGCATTTTGATGCCAGCCTAATTGGATTTTACCTCTGAATTCTATTACTGTTGTTATCTGGTTACATTTAGTTCCTGGGTCTCATGTACACTTAATGGAGAAAAGAGCTGCTATTACATATTAAACTATTTAAATGATACAAAAATGCCACATTGGAAAAGATTCAATTTCTGGATGGAATTTCCATCTAAGGGAAAATATCAATACCAGATAATTAGAGGTGATTTAGTAAAGATTGCAATTTTGCTCGTTTTGCTCGGAGTTAAGCCGTATGTTTGAGTGGCTATGACATTATTGCCATATTGCTAATGTATTCTGTAATGGATGTAAATGTGTTTAGAATTGCCAGCTTTTCTTTCAGTATGTCTTATGGCTCCAACGGCTTTAAGTAATGGACTGGATGGTGCACATGCTGTCAACTCGTTTTCTGACATTAAGTACAGAGGAACTTAAGAAACTGCTGTCTATATTATAATGGAGATTTAGCGCTTTGCACAAATGGGCAATTGTTGAAAGGAATGTTGTTGCTCCAATGCATCTACAATGGAAAATGAAGCAACTTTGTAAATGGTTTAATAAAAAAATAACATTTTGGGGGGCATTTATCAAGTCTGTTACGCCAGTATTTGTGGTGTCCAAACGTCGGAAGTTATGTCTGTGTGTGAGACATTTAGTGCATATTTGTGCGATATTTGATTATCCTGACGTTGAGTGAAAAGTAGGTCAGGATTTATCAGTTTTCCTCTGTACATGCTGAATATCTAGTTTGCAGTTCCTCTAGAGATGGTAGATGGAGACCAGTTGTCATCCACTGCACACAGAAAGTCTGAGAATCTGCTACCTAACCTTCTCTTATTCACTCAGAAGCAGCCCCAGGATCATGTAGGACATTACAGAGAGTTACCAACTTGTAAAGTTGTGGTTAAAACACTTACAAAGTGTATATCTCAGCCTATGTAGCTGTACACTCTACTAGTGTGTCTTATTTAGTTCCTGCTCACCCCCCCCCCTCCATAGACTTGCATTGACATGCGTAATATGATCCTTCTGATGAAAAGTTAGTGACCATTTAAGGGTGGTATTACACTGCCCACTGTACGATGTACAGACGATAAAACATCCATCGATGCTTGTTTGCACCACCCTACCTACACAGAGCAATGCAAACAGAATGCGGGAGGAATGATTTGTTCCTCCCTCATTCTGTTTTATACATTATTGGCAGCACATGCCGTATTACACAGGGTTGTGCTGCCAATAATCGGGCATCTTTCTTCCTGATGAAAGATGCTCTGTAGCTGTCGAACATTTGCTCATTCATCAGTTGATTCATTGCGATTATACGAGTGATTTATCAGGAGCAAGCATTCAAATGAAAGCTTGTCCCCAATAATAGGCCTGAATGAAATCCAGTTTACTGTTCTGAAAAAAATTTGGTGTAACATCATCTTACCTGATTACAGTACCTGATGGAAACACAGTTGTCACAAAAGATAGCAGAAACATAGTTGAGATGTCACTGAATATAACTGATGGAAACACAGTTGTGATGTCACAGAAGATACCAGAAGCATAGATGTTATGTCACTGAAGATAACTGATGGAAACACAGTTGTGATGTCACAGAAGATACCAGAAACATAGTTGTGATGTCACTGAAGATAACTTAAGGAAACACAGTTGTGATGTCACAGTAGATACCAGAAACATAGTTGTGATGTCAATGAAGATAACTGAAGGAAACACAGTTGTGATATCACAGAAGATACCAAAAGCATAGTTGTGATGTCATTGAAGATAACTGCTGGAAACACAATGGTGATATCACAGAGGTTACCTGACAAACATAGTTGTGAAGTCAAAGAAGATACTTGATGGAAACACAGTTGTGATGTCACAGAAGATATCTGACAGGCTGGATTACGAGGCTGGACTACCTCTCCGTAGAAAAAGAAGGCACAGGCGCTGGCCAGGGATAATCCAAAAGATTCTTTATTGTCCTAAATATTTTATTGTATTTCGTGGAACAAATCCCCTTCTTCAGATACAAACGGAAATGAGACATAGCACAATCATAGGGGGTCATTTATTAAAGCAAGTCTTTCACCTGTATTTCACCAATATAACTATAACAGCAGTGCCCCACCGAAGATTGCAGACACATCCCAGACATACCTGTGTGCACTGTGTGTCTGTATTACATGTCACATCCCAGACATACCTGTGTGCACTGTGTGTCTGTATTACATTTCACATCCCAGACATACAGTACAGACCAAAAGTTTGGACACACCTTCTCATTCAAAGAGTTTTCTGTATTTTCATGACTATGAAAATTGTAGATTCACACTGAAGGCATCAAAACTATGAATTAACACATGTGGAATTATATACTTAACAAAAAAGTGTGAAACAACTGAAAATATGTCTTATATTCTAGGTTCTTCAAAGTAGCCACCTTTTGCTTTGATTACTGCTTTGTACACTCTTGGCATTCTCTTGATGAGCTTCAAGAGGTAGTCACCTGAAATGGTTTTCACTTCACAGGTGTGCCCTGTCTGGTTTAATAAGTGGGATTTCTTCCCTTATAAATGGGGTTGGGACAATGAGTTGTGTTGGGCAGAAGTCAGGTGGATACACAGCTGATAGTCCTACTGAATACTGTTAGAATTTGTATTATGGCAAGAAAAAAGCAGCTAAGTAAAGAAAAACGAGTGGCCATCATTACTTAAAGAAATGAAGGTCAGTCAGTCCAAAAAATTGGGAAAACTTTGAAAGTGTCCCCAAGTGCAGTCGCAAAAAACATGAAGCGCTACAAAGAAACTGGCTGACATAAGGACCGCCCCAGGAAAGGAAGACCAAGAGTCACCTCTGCTGCGGAGGATAAGTTCATCCGAGTCACCAGCCTCAGAAATCGCAGGTTAACAGCAGCTCAGATTAGAGACCAGGTCAATGCCACACAGAGTTCTAGCAGCAGACACATCTCTACAACAACGGTTAAGAGGAAACTGTGTGCAGCAGGCCTTCATGGTAAAATAGCTGCTAGGAAACCACTGCTAAGGACAGGCAACAAGCAGAAGAGACTTGTTTGGGCTAAAGAACACAAGGAATGGACATTAGACCAGTGGAAATCTGTGCTTTGGTCTGATGAGTCCAAATTTGAGATCTTTGGTTCCAACCACCGTGTCTTTGTGCGACGCAGAAAAGGTGAACGAATGGACTCTACATGCCTGGTTCCCACCGTGAAGCATGGAGGAGGAGGTGTGATGGTGTGGGGGTGCTTTGCTGGTGACACTGTTGGGGATTTATTCAAAATTGAAGGCATACTGAACCAGCATGGCTACCACAGCATCTTGCAGCGGCATGCTATTCCATTCGGTTTGCATTTAGTTGGACCATCATTTATTTATCAACAGGACAATGACCCCAAACACACCTCCAGGCTGTGTAAGGGCTATTTGACCAAGAAGGATAGTGATGGGGTGCTACGCCAGATGTCCTGGCTTCCATAGTCACCAGACCTGAACCCAATCGAGATGGTTTGGGGTGAGCTGGACCGCAGAGTGAAGGCAAAAGGGCCAACAAGTGCTAAGCATCTCTGGGAACTCCTTCAAGACTGTTGGAATACCATTTCAGGTGACTACCTCTTGAAGCTCATCAAGAGAATGCCAAGAGTGTGCAAAGCAGTAATCAACGCAAAAGGTGGCTACTTTGAAGAACCTAGAATATAAGACATATTTTCAGTTGTTTCACACTTTTTTGTTAAGTATATAATTCCACATGTGTTAATTCATAGTTTTGATGCCTTCAGTGTGAATCTACAATTTTCATAGTCATGAAAATACAGAAAACTCTTTGAATGAGAAGCTGTGTCCAAACTTTTGGTCTGTACTGTACCTGTGTGCACTTTGTGTCTGTATTCCATGTTCAGAAAAAGCACTTTTATTCTGCTGGAAAACAGCTCCCAAGTGCCCAGCTCTGCTGCTGCAAGTGCCCAAAGCAAGCCAGACTGAAGAGGGAAGGGCTGCTTAGCTGCTCATATCTTGTGATTGGTAGCAGATAGAAAAATGTCTGACCATGTTCTGACCATCTATGAAAGCTGGCATTCCAAGCTTTCAAATGATACCAAAATCACAGCATTATATCCAGTATATCAGAAGATATAGTTGTTAGAAATCGAGTCGGGAGAGAAAGCTGTTTTTACTTAAACTTTCAGCTGGGCACTTGGGAGCTGTTTTCCTGCAGAATAAAACAGCTTTTTCTAAACATGGAATACAGACACACAGTGCACACAGGTATGTCTGGGATGTGACATGTAATACAGACACACAGTGCACACAGGTATGTCTGGGATGTGACATGTAATACACACACACAGTGCACACAGGTATGTCTGTGATGTGACATGTAATACAGACACACAGTGCACACAGGTATGTCTGGGATGTGACATGTAATACACACACACAGTGCACACAGATATGTCTGGGATGTGACATGTAATACAGACACACAGTGCACACAGGTATGTATGGGATGTGACATGTAATACAGACACACAGTGCACACAGGTATGTCTGGCATGTGACATGTAATACAGACACACAGTGCACACAGGTATGTCTGGGATGTGACGTAATACAGACACACAGTGCACACAGGTATGTCTGGGATGTGACATGTAATACACACACACACAGTGCACACAGGTATGTCTGGGATGTGACATGTAATACACACACAGTGCACATAGGTATGTCTGGGATGTGACATGTAATACAGACACACACAGTGCACACAGGTATGTCTGGGATGTGACATGTAATACACACACACAGTGCACACAGGTATGTCTGGGATGTGTCTGCAATCTTCTGTGGGACAGTGCTGTTAATTATATAGGTGAAAACAGGTGAAAGACTCCCTTTAAGACCAGCGATTTATACGGCGCAGTCCTGACTTATAATCACCCTGAAACAGCTGTCTGCAGATGAGTTGCTGGCTTATTTAATATCGATTCATGTCTCAAGGCTATTTAAGGGGTCAAACATCGACGTACAGGCTAGCTGCCTTACATCTGGTGGCATTAGAGGCAGAGCTTCTTAAGAGCTCATTTGCATCCCTTAGTAACTCAAGTTGTCATAGTTTTTGGCTGCATGGCACACTACTGCTCACTGTACAGGTACACTTAAGGGAGTCATTCTGATAATTATGTATTATTATGAGATTTAATTAGATGCTTCCTAACTGCATCCTACTCCCCAGTATATTCATTACAGAGCCTCCAAAGGTGGAGCAGTTTATCCTTTCGGGTATGGCCACATGTGGCAGAAATTATGCAAATTTTCTACAATGGTTTCTCATGCGGAAAATCCACAGCAGTATTACGGTATATAGTAGTTGAGATTTTAAAATAATGTTTGCAATGAATCTGCACATCATTTGACATGCGGTGCTGATTGTAAATCCACAACACATCCATTTTTACTGCAGATCTCTGCCATGGGTTTCTCAGCATGAAAGTACATCACGTCTGTCCGTAGCCTTAGGGTTTATTTACAGAGGCTGATAGCGTGCTACATGTGATATAACAAGTTTCACAAGTGAAAAGCTTGTAAGCACAAGTCACATTACCTTCATGTCTATATATACATAGCATCATAATTGCTACCAATAAATATTTTCATGTAAATTAAGAAAAATAAGATAAAAATAAATGTACGCAAGAAAAAAAATGGCTGAATCAATAATTGTGGAAGCTTCTTGTCTAGTTTTCAGACAATGGACTGGTCCAGTTTCAGCCTGGGAACATCACTGAGAAATATTTATTTCCCAATCCCTTTGAAAAGAGGTTTCGAGGAGATGAGAAGGTAGCCATGCTAGCCGTCTTCTGGGATGATGCTGACCTCACGCTAGGAAACGGGACCCTGTGGTACCAGGTTTGTGGTGTCTTCTCTAGTAGCTTGGTTTTAACTTGTTCTTTTGTTTTATATTGATGTGATTGTGAGAGCAGGGAAGTGTAGGCTTAATGGTATGGAGGAAGGTGACTGGGGGACCAAAGACAGTTCACCATACCATCCAAAATGGATATGTTTAGAACAGGGATGCTCAACCTGCAACTCTCCAGCTGTTGTAAAACTACAACTCACACCATGTCCTGCTATAGACTGATAGCTGTAGGTTTTCCAGGCATGCTGGGAGTTGTAGTTTTGCAACAGCTGGAGGGAGCAGGTTGAGCATCCCTGGTTTAGAACAATGTGTACAGTGGTGCAGCTCTGGAGTTACTCTATAAATTAAATACTGTGCAGAAAAAGATAAGCACATGTTCTTTTTATTATCTGGCTAGAAATGGTAATGCTTTAAAGGGGGTTTCCAGGCAGATAATTAAAAAGGGGGCTCAGAAAGGGTTAAAATAGCAAAGTAGTATTACACAATTCCAGTTAGCTTTATTGCTGCTGGTCCAACAATGATCAGGTTCCTGCTGTTCTCCACTTTCTGTCCCGGCTTGACACACCAGAAAGGTCAGGTCAGCCAATCACTGGCTGATATGGATCACTGCTAAGGCTTGTGATTGGCTGAGCGGGACTTTCCTGCCATTTCTGGCATGTTGATTCGGGACAGGAAGTGGAGAGCAGTAGAGACCAGAGCAGCGTCAGAATGGTAGCATAAGGGAGCCCTTTTTTAAAGTATTTCCCTAAAAATAATTAATGTATCACTAAACCATTATATCACATTTTACGTTTTTTATGAAGGTATATTCTGAGAGAGATCAGAGAAACTTCTACTCACAAATAATATTCAACAGAACCAATGATGAAGTGAACAGTTATTTCCATAAGAATCTTACCAAAAATTTTACATCAAAATGGATCCTGAAGATGACATGGGATCAAGTGTTACCAGTGTCCTTCCAAAAAGTCACCTTCAATGAGGTAACATTTCTTCAATGCATCTAACATATAAAAGCAACATAGCCCTGACTGAAAAATGTCTACAGTCCTGTGTACTCAGCTCATATGCAGACCTATGTATCGGCATGGTCACAGTCTTGTTCTTAGCATTATAAACACAGCTCTTGGACATGAGTCTCGAAAAAAGTATTACCTTTATTCTAATTACATAGGCCCCTTTAAGTGTTCATCAATGTAAAATGCCAACAATTAGGGCACATTCAGATGGCCATATGTTGCTTTCCGCATCTGATCAGCAATTGGATGTGTCTTGCCTTCATGGATAAACCCATTATGTGAACATATTGCACACTATCTTCATTTTATTTTTGTTCAAGAAGGTATTCGAATTTTCTAATGCCATAAATGTCTGAAAGATGTGGATCCCAATTTTAGGAAAGGAGCCTATAACGAGATTGGGGTTCCCGACCTCTGAAAGCCTGATTAGGACATTTCCACACTCCTTAGATAGTTGGCTGATCCTACCTAAATTAGCAGGTCTAGCTGACGTTCATCTAACATGTGTGACCACCTTGTATCCTAACATCAGGATCTACTTGTTTTCCCTACCAGAAAATCTGATCTTGCAAGTACTGTATATGCAGTGACCCAGTAGATCACTGCAAATGGTTAATTATGTGCTAAGGAGTTAAATTTTGTGATGTGTTGTTAAAGTACTCTTCCTTGCACTATACAGTCATGGCCAAAAGTTTTGAGAATGATACAAATATTAATTTTTACAGAGTCTACTGCTTCAGTTTTTATAATGGCAATTTGCATATACTCCAGAATGTTATAAAGAGTGATCAGCTTAACAGCAATTACTTGCAAAGTCAATATTTGCCTAGAAAATGAACTTTATCCCCCAAAACACATTTCAACATCATTGCAGCCCTGCCTTAAAAGGACCAGCTAACATCGTTTCAGTGATTGCTCCATTAACACAGATGTGGGTGTTGATGAGGACAGGGCTGGAGATCAATCTGTCATGATTAAGTAAGAATGACACCACTGGACACTTTAAAAGGAGGCTGGTGCTTGGCATCATTGTTTCTCTTCTGTTAACCATGGTTATCTCTAAAGAAACACGTGCAGTCATCATTGCACTGCACAAAAATGGCCTAACAGGGAAGAGTATCGCAGCTAGAAAGATTGCACCTCAATCAACAATCTATTGCATCATCAAGAACTTCAAGGAGAGAGGTTCCATTGTTGCCAAAAAGGCTCCAGGGCGCCCAAGAAAGACAAGCAAGCACCAGGACCGTCTCTTAAAAGTGTTTCAGCTGCAGGATCGGGCTACCAGCAGTGCAGAGCTTGCTCAGGAATGGCAGCAGGCAGGTGTGAGTGCATCTGCACGCACTGTGAGGCGGAGACTCTTGGAGCAAGGCCTGTTCTCAAGGAGGGCAGCAAAGAAGCCACTTCTCTCCAGAAAAAACATCAGGGGCAGACTGATATTCTGCAAAAGGTACAGGGAGTAGACTGCTGAGGACTGGGGTAAAGTCATTTTCTCTGATGAATCCCCTTTTCGATTGTTTGGGACATCTGGAAAACAGCTTATTCGGAGAAGATGAGGTGAGCGCTACCACCAGTCTTGTCTCATGCCAACTGTAAAGCATCCTGAAACCATTCATGTGTGGGGTTGCTTCTCAGCCAAGGGAATCGGCTCTCTCACAGTCTTGCCTAAAAACACAGCCATGAATAAAGAATGGTACCAGAATGTCCTCCGAGAGCAACTTCTCCCAACCGTCCAAGAGCAGTTTGGCGATCAACAATGCCTTTTCCAGCATGATGGAGCACTTTGCCATAAAGCAAAGGTGATAACTAAATGGCTCAGGGAACAAAACATAGAGATTTTGGGTCCATGGCCTGGAAACCCCCCAGATCTTAATCCCATTGAGAACTTGTGGTCAATCATCAAGAGACGGGTGGACAAACAAAAACCTACAAATTCTGACAAAATGCAAGCATTGATTGTGCAAGAATGGACTGCTATCAGTCAGGATTTGGTCCAGAAGTTGATTGAGAGCATGCCAGGGAGAATTGCAGAGGTCCTGAAGAAGAAGGGTCAACACTGCAAATATTGACTTGCTGCATTAACTCATTCTAACTGTCAATATAAGCTTTTGTTACTCATAATATGATTGCAATTATATTTCTGTATGTGATAAAAACATCTGACAAACACACATAAAAACCAGAGGGCAGCAGATCATGTGAAAATATAATATTTGTGTCATTCTCAAAACTTTTGGCCATGACTGTACATCTCTAATGGTTATGTATGGGCAGTAAATAGTTAACACTGGAATTCCTACTTAAGTTGCCAGAAGAAAGGCTGAACCCCCTTGTAGTGGAGGGAGTGTCTAGTCACCAGAGCTAGAGGCAACATATTCATGTGTAAGCTCCTGAGATATAAGGCTGGAGAAAAGGCTGGTCCAGGGGATCTTCATCCCTGAAGCTGAAAGCTGTCAGTGACTACCCATGAGGGAAAGAGAACAAACATTCACAGATGGTAGATACCCACTTCAGAGGCTGTGTCTGGAAAGACAGTAAGGTATTGCTTGTTTATGACAAAATACTTTACTGCTCATAGAAAGGGTATATTACTTCTTCACTTAACACACTTTGAGATGGACTGGCCATCTGGATCAAAGATCTGTACCACACAGGCTGGTAATTGCAGAAAGAGTTAAAGGGTTTCTGTTACCAGATTTTTTTTATATGAATCAGGCTGACATTACAGATGTGGCAATGTCACCTGATTCTAACTGTGCTGGTTATTTATTACCTAGTGCCCCCGTTTTTCAGTAATTAGAACTTTTATTTTATGCTAATTAGCCTCTAGGAGCAGGAGGGGCGTTACCCCTGCTCTTAGAGGCTCCGTTCGCCCACCTTTGGTAACGCCCAGTTCTTCTTGAGTGACAGGGCCAGGAAGCAGGCCCTGTCCTCCGTCTAAATCCCGCCCCCTTCAGTATTCCGCGCAGGCACAGTGGCTTCCTCACTGCGCCTGCGCTTTGCTTGATTGTGACATATTCGGCGTAGGCGCAGTGAGGTGTGTAATGTCAGCCTTATTCATATCCAAAAATCTGATGACAGAAACCCTTTAATGAGAATGGAATTGCAGGCCTGTGGTTATTCAGGAAGATTGCTAAGTGTTGCTAAGGGGAGACTACTAACATCATTGTTGCTGCCTATACACAGCTATTGGGAAGAGTCTACTCTGTGATATACTCCTCAACTGTGCATATTGCTTCTATAGGTTGCTTCTATAGGTACAGCAACTCCTTTCCTCTATTCAGAGAGACTTATTTATTGTAACCAAAAGGGCATTTGACTCCATCATGCTTCCAAATACCAGGATGTGCCCCAAGGAGTATTGGAGTGAGGATAGCCACTGTGAACCACTAGCACTCCCTTATCAGTGCCACTACTACTACTCCCCTCCTCCCTGCTCTCCCCCTCACAGCATATACGCATATTTCCGTTTATATTTTTGCTAATATTACTTCTTTTTGTCTCTTCTTTTATTGTGTGTGTAGACTAATACATTCCAGTGTGTGCTGACCACTGATGGGATCTTGTCGTTTGCATTAATAAAATATGACAACATGTCTTGGGGTCCTGCACAAAGAGTATATCACAGAGCATTGATTGGATACACTAATGGAGAAGGCATCTACTTCAATGATCCCCAGGCACTAAAGAACAATACTTATGGGTCACTAGGGCTATATCGTCCTCACAGGGTTCTGGGAAACATAAATAAAACTGGTGTTTGGGCCTACCGGTTAGATGCCCCAGCCAACCTGAACAAAACCAACTACCACAGTTTATGCTTGAACTGGTATTATTCTGAACCAGACAGATCATCATGGGATGCTGGGTTACCATCGTGTCCTTGTCTCAAGTCCCAAGCAACTAAAGATTATACATTTACCCCTGAGATCCTACCATCTATCAGCAAAGAGCATGTTATGACATTACGGAGATTGCAAAGTAACGGAACAACATTCCAGTCTACTCTGCCCAACCAATACTACGCTGGAAGAAGGTGCGTGTATGATGCAGATGGTTACCTGAGAAATGGCTTCACTGACCGATACTTTGTGTATGACTCCTATGTTAATGGGATTCAAGAACACATAGGTAAGTACTTTATTGTACTAGTTCTCATATTGGTAATATGTTAGATAATATATCATGTGTAGATACATAAACAGACAGATAGATACTAGTTTTAAATATTAATAGCTGATGGCTTGCAGACATTATTTCCAGAGCCTGGTACAAATCCAAGTCAGGGCTGGCAGAGTTCATGCAACACAGAGTTCATACAACACAGTCAATGGATACAGGTCACAGCAGATGGTAATCAAAGGGCAGAGGAACAGGAACCAATGAACCATGTTTCTCAGGCAAGATGTTGTAGTTCTGAGCAGATTTAAATTGTCAGAGGTGATCAGCCATAGGCACCAAACAGCTGATCTGCCTGTCCCTGTGCACATGAGTCACTATAAAAAGCAATGGTGGGGAAAGGAGAGGGATGTCAACCACACAGCTAGGCACAGTGGCTGGAGTCCGTTGTGTAGATAGATAGATAGATAGATAGATAGATAGATAGATAGATAGATACTACCCCGTGTCATACTGTACAATGTGATTCTGATAAAGGTGTTTATGTCATTATAGATAAAGATCTGCTGCCTTTCCGGTGGTGTTGTACTAAATCTACTCTGTGCCATTTGTACTATGAGAAAAGACCACTTGATACCTGCACTGAGTATTCTTCCCCAGGACTAGGTGAGTCACTGTAACTCTTTTATGTAAGATAATTAATAGATTAATTAGCATTTTTGGTTTAACAAGACATTAAACGGGTTTTCCACGATTTTGATATTAATGACCTATTTAGCTCTTGAATGGAGGAGGAACTACAGCTCTGATCAAAGTGGAGTGGCCAGGCTTGGATCCTGCAGCTCACTTCCCATTGAAGTGGATGGAAGCTGAGCTGCAGTTACTTGGCATGGCCACTACGCTGTGAGTGGAGCTGTGCCTCCTGTTCTATTCAAAGTGCTAGTTCCAGTGTTGGAGCCTGCAGGGAACAGCTCATAGGTGGTGGTGCAGGGTGTCTGACCCTCACTGATCGAATATAATGACCTATTCTGAAGATCAATATCAGAAGCCTACAAAAGCTCTTTAAAGGAGTTTCATATATCCTGAAATCTGCAGATGTACTTTAAAGAAGTTACTATAAATTGGAAAAAAATACTTTTTTTACACATTACTCCTTATGAAACTATTAAAGTATAGGTTTACCTTAAACTTCTGCTTAAAGGTGTTGTCTGAGATTTCGATATTGATGGACTATTGTAAGGATAAGTCATCAATATCAGATTGTTTGGGGTCCCAGTCCTGCTGTTTAAAGAAGCCATAGCACTCCGATCAGGGTTGTGGTCTCATCCTAGGTCAGTGGCGTCATGTTTATGAGTCACATGGCCTAGGCACAGCTCAGTCACATTTAACTGAATGGGGCTGAGCAGCGATACCAAGCACAGCTGTTATCCAATGGACAGTGGTGTGCTTCTTAAGATGCAAGGAGGTTGTAGCACTCACCGGAGGTCCACGGCCTCTTCAAACAGCTGATTGGAGGGGGTTTGGGGTCTCAGACCCCCACTATCTTGAGGATGAGTCACCAATATTACACACTCAGAAAACCCCTTTAGGAATCAGTGTCCAGACATTTTATAGTTTATAGTTTCTGGTGCAGTATAGAATTTTATGTTTTTTTTTCATTGATTTTAAGTCAATCATTCAGCAGGAAAGCATCTCCTCTCCATCATGTTACTGGCACAGTACCTGAATGTTGGTATTGGTCAAATGTGAGATTTTCTTCCTTATTTTTTCCATAAATCCACAGTTACCCAGTTCCTCTGTGATGTTTTATTACTTCCTTGAAAAGTTTTCACTTCTGCTTGGTAATAATGTTCAAGGGGTTGGCCAGCGGTATTTTTTTTATTTCTGAATGGACCACAGTGGGTTAAAAATAAAAAAGAAACTTAGCCATACTTACACTCACCAATGCAAAACTGCTGCCTTTCTGATGCTGCTCTGATCCCTGCTGCTCTGCACTTCCTGTTCCTGGCTCAACACACAGGAATTGACTGCATATGCCTGCTCAGCCAACCACTGGCTGTATTGGTGACCCGCCTCACCCAGTGATTGGCTGTGTCGGCCATTCCTGGCATTTTCTGCATGTGGAGCCAAGACCAAGAAGTGGAGAGCAGCAGGAACCAGTGCAGTGGAGAACAATGGAGTCCAAACAGTGGTGGGGGTGGATCAGTGAATTTAAGTAGGAAAATGTGAGCATGACTTCATTTTTCTTTTTAACCCGATGTTCAATGGCTTTGTATTGTAAGTTATTAAGAATGTAATGACGCCTGCAATATTTTCTATGTTTTGTTCCAATGACAGGCATGGTTTATGGAACATTACATTTCTCTATGTTTGATGGACAAGAATACACATTTAAAGGCCTAGGAGAATTTGTCATTGTCAGGCTCTCCTCTGCCCTGGGAACCAATGTTTTCACTCTGCAAGGTCAGACTGACAGATGGCAAACAGAAAACAGATATGGTATCAGTACAGCTCTGGTACGAGTGGCGGCATTCTATCAGGGCACCCTAAAGGTATGTGGCAGGCTACTAGACAGGACAGATGCGTATAATGTCACTCCTATCATTAATGCTCCTGTTCTGCTCTCCTGCAGGTACAATGGAGAATGTCGGAGAGTCGTAAAGATTTAAATGTCTTTGTGGATGAAAAATTGGTGGTATTTCAAAGAGGTAAAACAATATAACCTGCTAAAGAAATGAGAGAATTCATAAACTATGACTGTAAGCCTGAATCAGCTGGAGAAATCTACTAAGACTGGTGTTTCATATGCCAGTCTTAAAGGAAACCTGTCAAAAGGAACAACAGTATGAAACCAGGCAAAATGCCTAGTAGGGATGCCTGAGCCAATCACATTGATAAGTGTTTCATCCTGATCCGTTTTGGCTTTCCAGAGAATCTTATTGTTGATATGCAAATGAGGTCTTATGTGCACCAAAGGCGAGGCTCATGCACTTGGTGGACCGTAGCTCCTCCACCCTCCCCTCTGGTTTATTGACAGGGCCAGGTGTCCTAATCATCATAGTTTCTGACCCTGTCAATCAACTGGAGGGGGAAGAATCTAGCAAAAGCAGAGTAGCACACCTCTCAATAAATTCGGGATTAATTTAGCTGTCATTGCACCAGAAATCTACACCTGCTGTGGCAGATAAATCAGGATCCACCATTCATACTAGGTGATTGTCCAAGCTTCCTTATTCTTTCCTTGTACAATGTCCTCTGCACAGGTCACAGAGCGTGCCTAGAAAACTCTCCCATAGAGGTCTCCTAACCATTGTGTCTATGGTCCATGGGGTTGCGGTAAAACAATTTTCTTAATGCTTTCTAAATGCTGCAGAGAACAGCTCAGACAAGATGGCTGCCCCCATAATCATGTTCAGGAAATAAAATTTAAAAATCTGCAATCAGAAAATAAAAACAGATTAGTAAATTAAGAGATGTGTCACTGGTTTTAACTGATAACATTTTTGGTGACACATTTCCTTTAATATGGAGTTGGTCTGCCTTTACAGCTAAAACAGCTTCCAGTCTTCTGGGAAGGCTTTCTACAATATTTCGCAGTGTCTAATCCAATCTACATGTATACAGTACCTGTGTATCTTCAGGAAATAAAGAATGTCCTATTGTCTTGTGTCTTGTAGATATAATGTACTTCAGCCAAAATAGCTTTGCCGTACTCAAGCTGGAAGACAAGAGGTTTGCCGTCGTATACAGCTGTGGTCTGCAGGTGTCTGTGGGTATGGGTGATGGAGCTGTCTTACAAGTGATGGTGACTTTACCTCAGACATTCCTACAAAAAACACTTGGCCTTCTGGGACTATGGAGCACCAAGAAATCAGATGACTTTATACAATCAAATGGATATTCCTTGTCTTACCAAGAAGGCAGTATGCCAGCGGAGGAAATCCTGTACAGTTTTGGTCTGTCATGTAAGTTCTGAGAAACGCACTGAATGGGTAACACAGAACGTAGCTGGTAACACAGCTGTGCATACTGTCAACTAGCGAGATGTAAAGGCACCGGCCGCTCCATGTGTAGATGTGTAATTACTGCATCACATTTCAGAAGTGCTGCACAGGATTTACAAATTATATGTTCTGATGCCGATGGGCGTTTTAGATATTTACATTTCTATAAGAAAAATGTTCTATAACTAGTACAACGGTATGTCAGATGTAACCTTCCTGTAGCCTAAGACCTGTCTGCTCTCAACAAGGCGACCTTTATACATGGGAACGTACATAAATTACGCTAGAAGAAAATGCAAAAAGAAACCCTGGTAACCTAAGGGCCAGTTCACACGGCCGTGATATTGTGGGTTTGCGGACCCGCAATACTAAGGGTGCTGCCCGTCATGTGTTGCGGATAAGAATACGACATGTTCTAATTTTTTGTACGGAGCCGGCTCACCGCTCACCGCTCCTATTGAAGTGAATGTGGACGCATCTATTCCGCAATATTGCCACGTGAATGGGCACTTAGTCTGATTGAGCTGAGATTGACAATGTATAAACTGCTAGTGGTGCTTGATCAATGATCACACAACCAAGGTGGGGCACCCTTTATTTTGGGTTCTGCTGAAGTCTATATGTTGAGTAAGGGTCACATTAATAATGGGTGCTATCTGCCCTTGCTGGGATACAGGAAGCCACTCTGGCATCATGGCGGTCATACAGATACTGGATATCCATATGTGATATGTCTTTCCAAGCTCTTTCAACTTGGACCCATACTTCAGCCAAGGTGGTTGTTGGCTGCTGTGCATGGAAGATCCGTCACCCCATCAAGTCCCAGATATTCTCAATGGGTGAGAGATCTGGTGATGGAGTTGGCCAGAGATGCTGCTAGATGCCCTGTAGAGCACATTGTGTAGCACGTAAGCAGTACGTGTGCGGAGTTATCTTGTAGGAACACAATGTTTCCCAAGTCACAAAAGGCAGTAGGACTGGTTTCAGGATGTCCTGGACATACTGGAAGCTGGTCAATGTTTCCTCCACAAATGCTAAATGGGAATGGCCCTAGATGGCTCCTAGATACCGCTGTGTGCATCAGCAACCAATGAGAGGAGGAGCCATCACAGCTATATGTACCACCTAATCAGGGGCAGTCTTGGCATTTCTGGGGCCCTAAGCGAAGTTATGTCCGGGCCCCCCCCCCCCCAATGATGCATCACGCCCCTGATGACACGCCATCTGATGACACGCCCCCCCCACACACATCAAAGACTTTTTTAACAATAAAATACTGTCAAAAAATTAACAATTAACTCACTGTTAAACAATAAAAGAATGTGTTTTTTCCACACTTATCGTATATCACTCTCCTATCTGTTTTTCACACACTTGTCTTATATCAGTGTTTTTCACACACTTGTCTTATACCAGTGTTTTTCACACACTTGTGGTATCTGACCCTCACACACTTTTTGTATATGATTCTCCTATCTGTTTTTCACACACTTGTCATATATGATTCTCCTGTTTGCCTCTGTGTCTCCTGTTTTATTTCTCTCTGTCCCTTCTCTATCACTATTCACTATATATTACAGTCAAGTCGACTACCCTGAGCTGGCTGTCTTTGTCACTGATGATCCTGCAGCAGCACTACTACTCCCAGTCCTCCTGGCTCCTGACTCTCTCTACTACAGTGCTGTGCTATATAATATTAAAATCAGATTCACACACAGCAGCAGCACAGCTCCCTAGCTCCTAACTACCTGGTCTGCACTAGACTAACATGGAGGATGCCCTCCTCGCGCTTTTTTACTAAAATTACGTCAGCAGCACGTCCCAGCTCTTCATTGGCTGAGCTGGGGCACGTGCTGCTGACCATCACTCACTGGAGGGGGGGGGGGGGGACGTGAAGGTTGCCCACAGCCTATGGCGTGTCCCAGACTCCCAGCTCTCTATTGGCTGGGCTGGGACACGTGCTGGGAATTGAGATGAGCTAATGCGTGCAGATTTGAAAAAGCGCACGCAAATTCCACCCGAGCATGCTCGCTCATCTCTAGCTGGGACACTGACGCGCAGCCGCAGAGTTTGTGTTCTGCTGTGCAGACCGGCCTCTCTGCGGCTGCGCGAGCTTCCTGCTACACTTCCGGACTTGAGAGTGAGCGGGTGCGGTGCGCACAGCCACAGTGAGGCCGGTCTGCGGGCCGCAGCGGACAAATGCAGTGACAGCTGGGCGGGCGATCTTGGGCACCGGCACAAGATCGGAGCGTAGGGGCCCCCTTGGACGTCAGGAGCCCTACGCAAATGCATAGGATACGTGGTGCCCAAGACCGCCCCTGCACCTAATCAAGGTTGCCTGTTAGACAGGTGGGGCAAAAGTGCATCCGCATATTTACTATCATATCTGGCAGGATGTTTTGTATCTTTTTTCATGATTTTCTTGATTTGTCTTGAAGGAGTGGCACCTTCAGGTGTGAATGCACTTCTATTCTGGGAGTAGTATTCATGTCTTTTTTTGGAGTATGGGAGGAAACTCACAGAAATACCAGGAGAACATACAAACTCTCTGTAGATGTCGCCTTTGGTTGGAATTGAACTCAGGACCCCAGCGCTGCAGGGCAACAATGCTAACCAATGAGCTACTGTGTGAGGAAAATCATTCGCCTGATATTAAAATTCAGATTCATGTTATTTGCAGGGATTGTGCCATCTCCAGAAAGTCTTTTTGGATCCAGACAAAGTGTGGATGTTTGGAAAGCATTTAAACCAACCTTCACTTCAGCCTTAATGACCTCAGCGTCACAAATACTTTTATTGGCAGCGAATGAGACCTGTGTGGGGTTGCTGCAGTGCATGCACGACTACCTCCTGTCCAACAGCAGTGCTGTGGGACGCCAGACCAGAAAAGACTATAACGACTTTAAACAGTTGCTGGCTCTCTATGGTAAGACATGATATAGCTCCTGTGTCTAAACAATGGGGAAACAGACTTACTTAGGCAACGCCTGTTGGCAAAACATTTATATATCTTATGATTAAAGGTTTCCCGGGGTCCGGGGACCACCAGGCGCAGCTCCCCGCTGCTCCCATAGAAATGAATGGGAGCGCACTGTGCATGTCTGGCCACTGCTCCCAATCATTTCTATGGAGCCGACGGAAATAGCTGAGCCAGAGTTCTGCTATTTTCGGCAGCCCCATAGAAAGGAATGGAGGGCAGCTGCGCATGTGCAGTGCACCCTACTTCACTTCTGGGGCTCCGTTCTCAATATAGGTGTGGGTCCCAACGGGGGCATATCCTAGCGATAATAATAATAATCCTTTAATGTAAGATCTGAAAATCAGACATCCTATAGAACATGACAATCTCTAAAAAAGCTAGGACCATCCTCATACCTCAAATGGATCCAGAGATCTCCCCATTTATTGCTCTAGTTGTTCTACAAGCTGGCAGCTCAGAGAGCATGTCATTTCTCAGGGGTATGTACTTTCTGCTGCAGATTTCTCCCTATCACAGCTCAGGGGGTATATTCTTTCTGCTGCTGCTCTTTCCCTGTAACTATCACAACTTCCAATAGTAGATCCAGCTGGAGGCAGTTGAAGGATGGAACTGAGCATGTGCGACCACCTCAGCAAAGTGGACGGAGAAATAAAGAAAAGAACAAACAGCAGGTGGCGCCATACAAAAGCATTTTATAAAATAGCTCAGCCTCAGTGGCTATACTAAATTTTAAATTACACGCAATTAAAGAAGAATTCAGATTCAGATGCCGGTCAGAAAAATGTTGAATATTTTTCATGGGACAACCCCTTTAATGTGAGGGAATTGTTAAAATATATTTCTTAGCTACTGAATTTCTGTTCATGTTTTGTTGTATTATGGGTGTTCCCAGGGTAGACTTCTGTTTGGATCTACTGCATTTTGATGGATAATTGTTAACAAGACAACCATATGTGGTGTCGTTCCTAAGTGGAGCTACACTTTAAATTTTTTTCTAGGTGGTTACCAATTAAATTATAAAAAAAAGCATATAGTTCACAGTTGGATGACAAAGTGCAACCAAGAAAGTAAATACAATTAACAAGAGCGCCCAAAAATTTGGGAAAATCATTCAAATTATTGCATTTCTGAGACCCCCTTCTATCTCCAAAACAAGCCCCTTAGAATTGAAAGGAGAAGGCTTCATATTCATGGTGTCCTCTCATGCCCACCCCTGTTCTTCAGATAGAAGCAGGTCACGCCGATTGGACATTTATTACATTTACTATCAATATGTCATAAATATCCAGATGGGACAACTCCTTTCATACATTTACAGTATGTAGGATGTACTGTAGCTGTGTATTACATAGACAACTCATTGATTTGAATGGAAAAGGTGCAATGCTTCCTTTCTCCTGTGGTGGCACTGTAGGGAAACTGAACACTTACTGCTGGGTACTCCCTCCTCTACGCACAGATCATAGCTGATTGCTGAGATCAGCTTCTAAAAAAATAGGATTGCCAAATTACATTGGATTTATAACGTGAATTTTACTATTTTTGCACATAGGGAATGGTGCCCCACGACTGACTGGGCCTGTGGTTCTTCAGCTCAAAGTAAATACTACCTTCAAGACTACATTTGAAGCAATTGATCCGAATAATGACACCATTTCTTTTTCACTTGTGAGGCCTATTCCAGCAGGAGCCTCCTTGACATTAAGTAAGTCGTCTTTATATAGCGTCTGTAAGTAAAAGTATGGAAGGTGCAGATTGACAGACTGTAGACGTAGCCTAACTGATTATAAAAAATGTGGAAACTGTCATAATTCAGTCTATTAGAGTGGAGCATCGAGTTCTACCACGTACTTAAAATAATATATTTATATTCTTTTCTGACATTCATTTATACATCATTTTCTGACATTTTTTGAAATGTCCTACAGGAAACACACATCTCATGAGCTTCATTTTTCTTCTTATTGCTATAGGATGTTGATTTTTTTTTCCATTTCCCACCTAGACAATAAGGTTAAAGCTAAATTGTGGATGGGGATACAATTTTTGCATTACTGCCAGTACTGCATTTACAAGCCTATAGGCAAAATTTGTCTGGCACTATAGGTTGTCTTCACATGCTGCAGCTTTTCTTGCAGAAATGTTCTGCAACTGGAAATCAGTTCCATTCATCTGAATGGGGAATGCCAAAATCTGTGGCCCTGATTTATCATACTTTCACTCTAGAATTCTGGCATCAAAAAGTCGCAAAATAGGGCTTTTGCAACTTTTTTGCACTTGCGCAAAATTTATGCGATTGCGCAAAAATTTGCGACTTTTTACACTCACTTGCGCAAAATTTTGTGACTTTTTGCATGTGTACACCAGTCACTCCAGTTTTGTAATATGGGTGGGAAAGTGGGTGTGGTTAGCTATGTTAATTTTCACTCCAGATTTATCATTACGACTTTTTTAAAAAGTCGCAAAGTAGTCACAATCTCACTCCAGGAGGAGGGTGGAGTAGGAAAAGTGGAGGAGATTCTCTAGACAGAAGTGTTAGGTTTAAGGACAAGCCACATTTATCAAACAACCTGTGACATTTGATAAATGTGGCACAAAGTACTCCAACACAGATTGAAGCAAAACTGACTTCAAATATTCTCCTAATGATAAATTCCCCCGTGTGCGTGCCACCAAAATAACCCCATTCAGATGTATGGAACTGATTTCCAGTCACAGCAAATTTCCGCAGCTTGTGAAGGTACCCTTAACCTCTACTCATCATGTTAGCCACACCTGTGGCTTTAATTCCTTCCTGCTCTGTGCTGTATATTTGTGGAGCATTGGGAAGGTGAGCTATCCTACCCTGACATTCTGCTCCTGAACCCGCGGCAGCTGCAGTGGGAGTTGTATAGGACCATGCTCCTACTGCAACAGCCAGGATTGAAGCTGGCTCTAATCCTGGTAGATTAACTAATTAGAAGCATCTAATTGGTTAGACAGACGAAAGAGGATTCCTCCATTATCCCATTGCCCTCCTCCCCATGTAGTGTTTTTAAGTGCAATAAAGTGGAAAAAGAAACAAAAAATATATAAAACTGGTATTGTAAAAAAAAACAATGTTTTACCCCAGCTCTGCAGTATAAGGCTCTCTGCTGTGCAGAAGCTGAACGTGTCCAATGCATGCCAGATACAAGCCGCACAATCCACTGTATCAGCACATGTGCTGGGGGTATTTAGTTACTGTTCAGAGCAGGTGCAGAGGCAGACACAGCCAGTGACAACCAAGGAAGTCAGAGGTCAAAGCCACTGAAATTTTGTTCTGAAGAAGGAAATACTGTTATCTGTGTAAAGAAATACATACGCTGGCACTCAGGACTCCACAGTAGTGTTAATTGGGGGTTCCACATCAGTATCTGATCATTTGGGGTCGGTCACCCTGTTTCCAGCAGCTGCCAGAAACAAAACTGCGGACGAAGCTGGAAACAATTACAGTGTAGTTTCACTTGAAGGGGAGCTGAGCTGAGTATGCCGGAACAGCCACTACATATTGGGTGGAGCCATCTGCTTCTGTTTTGTCTCCAGCGCAGGCGGCTGCCTTAAACAGATGATGAGTGGGAGTGCTGGGTGTGAGATCGGATATTGATGACCTATCCTAAGTATAGCTCATCAATATCTAAAGAGGGGAAAACCCATTTCATGAATAAAATATTTTTGACTTGTGCTGTATGGATCTTTTAGTTAAATGATAGCAGCAATAAAGATAATAAAAACATAAATATGTATAGATGGCAATAAAAATAAAGAGTATTAAAAGCCTAGAACAAAAATCCCACATTAAACCCACTTTATAGGATCTAGGAGACTGTTCAGACTGCAGGGCCCTCATGGTATGCAACTGTTTATCTGTATATTGCAGAGCTAGTAAGGTATAAGGGCAGCTATAGTTTTATGTGGTACAACTATGGTCTTCCAGGGAAGTATATGGTATACCAACCTGTTTTATATGGTGTATACACAGTCTGTGCTAGCAGCATCTCCATGTTCATGAACCCTTCATGTTTTCTTGGGTGTTCTCCTATTTGGAGTTCTTTCTGCTTTTTCCATGAAATATTTTACAGAAAATGCATTAAAGGGGTTTTCTGGTTTTCATGTTGATATACTGTTGTTACACTGCACTGCCACTGCAATGTTGATGTATGAGCGTCACGTCTTTCTTCAAACAACTGATTGGCGGGATGCTGATATTCGGACCCCTTGGCAATCTGATGACCTATAACATAGTTTATAAGGCTGAAAAAATACATCTGTCCATCCCGTTCAGCCTGTTATCCTCCAAGTTGATCCAGAGGAAGGCAAAAAACCCTGTGAGGTAGAAGCCAATTTTCCTCACCTTAGGGAAAAAAAAATCCTTCCCGATTCCAATTAGATAATCAGAATAACTCCCTGGATCAACGACCCATCTCTAGTGACTATAACCTGTAATATTATTACACTCCAGACAGGGGCGTAGCTATAGGGGGTGCAGAGGTAGCAGTCACTACCGGGCCCAGGAGCCTGAGGGGGCCCAAAGACCCTTGTGCCGCATAAGAAAACACACAAAGCACTGGGGGAAGGAGGCCCAAGCTGAACTCTTGCACCAGGGCCCATGAGCCTTTAGCTACGCCCCTCACTCCAGAAATACATCCAGGCCCCTCTTGAACTCTTTTCGTGGATTCATCATCACCACCTTCTCAGGTAGAGAGTTTCATAGTCTTAATGCTCTTACCGCAAAGAATCCTCTTCTATGTTTGTGTACAAACCTTCTCTCCTGAGGATAATTCATCAATATGAAAAACCAGACTACAACCCCTTTAACTAATACATTTCTATCAACAGATGGTCAGTTTACGTGGATTGTCCAGGACATGGCTCCTGTGCAGCTGATACTTCAAGTGAATGATCAACTCTCTGGTTCTATATTCATCCCAATGCTTCAAGTTTGCAAATGCGCCAATGGAGGAACATGTGACAACAGCATCATCATTGAAAGCTATTTTGAAAGCAAATATCAGGTAGAAAGCAAGTATTGTCATTGGTATCATGGTCGTTGAATACTTTCAAGCCAGTTGGTCATTAGGGTTGAGCGAGCATGCCTACGCTCGGGTCTGCTCGGTGTTTGGCTGAACATCGAGTGTACTCGAGCGCAATGCTCGAGTCTCTTCCCCGCACTGTAATGTTGATTTGTATGCTAATGATATTACATGGGGAATGCATGTAGTTACTAAAACTAACATTTCAGAAGAGGAGACAGGTCCTCTTTAATAACACATTTTGCACAGTGTCTATAGTACTTAACTTAGGTATATTTATTAACGCGGTTCCGGCCCCACACATGTCCCTGTGCCAGTCCGGATCCGACGGCACCCTTCACCTGCCGGATCCGGACTGCCGCTAGTGTGAAAGAGGCCTAAGACGCATCAGTACGATTACAGACCTAGAGATCCCATCCCTGCGGCATCACTGTATTGCATTTTATATTATTATATTTTTGGAGCAAACAATTGTATCTGATTTTTCTGTTTGTATATCGTGGGGTTATTGTAATTTTTAATAATGTATATTAAAGGTTAATTTTTAAGGGGAGGGTTTCTTCCACGGAGAATTATACCCCATCCCTCATTCATCTAAGAACGGTGATAGTTATATTTTTTACTAATTGAATATAATTGATTTGCACACAGCAGTTAAAAATATTCTCTGTTCAGGTCGTTGGCTGTATATGTCCTGATGACTTTTCGGGGCCATTTTGCATGAATCAGTCAAAACCTTGTCAAGGAGAACCATGTTTCCCTGGTGTGGCTTGCCTAAATCAAAAAACAGGATCCCAATATGTGTGTGGCATGTGCCCAGCTGGAACCGTCGCCAGTGGTATAGATGGGCAGAAGTGCTTTCTGTATGGTGAGTTGTTCACGTGTACATACATAGAGATTAGCTGTATCCCTAACCATTCAGTATTATTCATATACTACCATCATCTCACATGGCACACTACAAAATGGTACCCATTATGTCCAATTTTTTTTCCAAGTGTGTGCCTTTATATGCATTGACCAGTCTATTGTTACTTGCAGATCTTTGTTTGCCTCCTTATCCTTTCCCTTGTCATGAAAATGCTGATTGCACCAGATCGAACAATTCATACACGTGCCGCTGCAAGACAGGCTTTGCTGGAGATGGTAAAAATTGCTCAGGTATGCAAAAGTGATCAGGCATTTGTAAAGAACATGTATAGAAGCTTGTGGAATAGGGCTTAGGTGGCAATCACAGAGAATACACATATAGTTAGGGGAAGTGTATGACAGAATCAAAAGAACCAAAAAAGCCTTCCTCTCTGAAGCTCTTCTGCTCCATAGAGCCATGCTTTCCATCTCCAACCACCTAAAACTCTCCAGCTATCCCAGACACTACCAGAAGCAAGACATGAGAATATGAAAATATTTAACGACTATGTATATGTTCAGAGGCAATTTTTTTTTAATGTTTGCATTTTACTCATTTTGGGCTAAAAATTATTTTTTCAATTGGTCTTTACTAAAAAAATATTCAACTGTTCTGTCACAAAGGGTTAACTGTCTGTGTAAATGGTACTTTCACTTACACTTTGTGCTGCTCATCTAGTAAACCTAATCTTTAAATTAGTAAAAGGTCATAAACACTTATTTAAGCAATGTTCTTATCAGTATATATAATGAGTGTTTAGGAGGCCAGAGATAAGGTGTGTCAGGTGAGTAAACACAGAGCAGCTACTACAGAATCTTAAAGAAGAACTCCCGACAAAAATTCTATTCCATGTCCTGCTAGAAATGTACATGATGTAATCTGTAGTGAATGTCATTTTCTTACCAGTGTCTGAATTTTTGACTTATATCATCCTGAAGTTTCTTATCTGTGTCATGTGACCAGCAATTAGACCCACCAACTCACACATAGACTTATGTGTGGACTGGAAGTCTAATTCTCTATGTATTCCTATGAGACTGAAAGTGAGGCTCCCATAGGAATGAATAGAGCAGTTACTGGCTTTCTGTCCTGGGTCAGTTGGAGGTCAGGGAGTTGGTCACATGACCCAGCTACAATAAGAAGAGAGGTTTTTACTCACAGAAACAGTCACTGATAAGAAAATGACAATAACTACAGATTATATCATGCACTTTTCTAACAGGTCAGAGAATAAAAATTTTTGTGGGAGTTTTTCTTTAAGGGTGTGCAGAGAAACAGGCTCAAATTTTTTTATAAAGACCAACTGAAAAAAAAAAGATTTTTAGATCAAAATGAGTACAATGCAATAATAAACAAGACATTTTGTCTGATACAATAGAAAACGAATCCGTCCCCCATTGACTTTCAATGGAGTTAATGATGGATCCGTCCCGGCAATGTTAAAGATAATACAACCGGATCCGTTCATAACGGATGTAGATTTTTCTATTATCAGTAACGGAAGCGTTTTTGTTGAGCCATGCCAGATCCAGCAAAAACGCTAGTGTGAAAGTAGCCTAAGTGCATATTAAGCAGCTGGAAATTTCCCTTGTCAAAATGGGCATTTTTAGGAAGGTCTAGGAGTGTATATGTAGACATTGCTGTAGAGATTTGCTCTGTTCCCAACCTACCCTTGAGCATTACTACAGGTATCTAATAGGTATTGTATATACTAATGTAATAAGATAATTCAATGTATAATTTTTTTTACTTTGTTGTATGTTTATTTTACTCTTAATTCTAGATGTTAACGAGTGTGAGAGTTTGTACGCATGTCCAAATGCAAAGTTTGAATGCATCAATACCCCAGGCTCGTACAAATGCTCCTGTCTCTACAAAGGTGTGGAGGACTCACAGTGCGGTAAGTTACAGGTAGGGATTACGGAAACTTTCTTGGTAGCACTATAGACTACAAAGGCGTCAACGGAATATGGCAAAAGTCCCAGAAGACATAAATTGGCGTTGCCCACATTATTCATTGTGTAAAAAATTATTAGATATAAATATATATTAAATATATACTATATATATAACACACCCTTTTACTGGGTGTGATTCGAAAGTTGGGTGTAATAAATGAGACACAAGAGTGAGCATATAAAAAAGGTATATTGTATAGTGTGGAAACTGATATTACAATTATTATTATTATCGCTGTCACCTGCACCTACACACCGAGAACAGAGCGAGGAAGGTGGTGAATGGAGGACTAGTTTTCCAGGGTCCGGCCACCACCAAACGCTCCCCTCATAGAATTGAATGGGAGCGCACTTCTCCCATTCATTTCTATGGGGCAGATGGAAATAGCTGAGCCAACGTGACGTGACCAGCGTCACGTGACCCAAATCAGAAACCTCAAAACCAGAAACCTGAGCGTAGGCGCTCAGCAACCCTGCTGCTTGTTGTCCATGGGATGGAGGACGTCAGTCGCACTTGTGAAGTGTGCGTCGCCGGGTCCTCCCCTCCCCTGGGTTGCTAGGGATACAAGGACGCTGACCGCGTCCGTAGCCGACTCCTCCTCCCTCCTTATCGCCATGGAGACAAGGACGCAGGGTGCGTCCTCGCTCCTGAACAGACTCGGGAGACTGGTGGCGCTGTAGGGAAGGTGAGCGCCACCGGCTCCCCGTTACAGTTTGCTTGATTTTTTTATCAATTATGCCACTTTTATAAGAGTTTTGTACCTGCCAGACAACCCCTTTAAGACAGCCTATCCACATAGCAGCAAAGCTATCTGAAAACTGATAATTTAACTATCTTATGTGCACTGGGCTGTGCCAGTTGTCTCCACTGACAGATAATATAGGGGAAACGAATTATCAAGCATGTAAGCATGTGAGGTTTCAACATGCTCGATCCTTTTTTCTCATGGAGAGCGCTGTGAGAGGTCACTGATGGCACACATAGTAGCAAAGGAAACGCAACCAACCAGGCCAGGGCCATGTCTCTCCAAGGGTGCCATATCTGTCACATAACCTGTCTCAGTGGCATCACAGCCATTTGCTGAGGATCTAATTCAAAAACAGAGACAATTGGTCTTACCTGTAATTTTGCTTTCCTTGAGTCCGATAGGCAGCACAGAGCGGGTATAGATATATATATATATATATATATATATATATATATATATATATATACACAGTATATTTCAGGCTTCAGACAAAAAGATATAACATTTTAAATTTTTGGTGAAGAATCAACAACAAGTGGGTCACAATTGTGAAGTGGAACGAAATTTATTGGATCATTAAAACTTTTTTTGTAATAATAAAACTGAAAAGTTGGTGTGCAAAATTATTCGGCCCATTTACTTTCAGTTCAGAAAACTCACTCCAGAAGTTGATTGAGGATCTCTGAATGATCCAATGTTGTCCTAAATGACTGATGAAGAGAAATAGAATCCACCTGTGTGTAATCAAGTCTCCGTATAAATGCACCTGCTCTGTGATAGTCTCAGGGTTCTGCATCATGAAGACCAAGGAACACACCAGGCAGGTCCGTGATACTGTTGTGGAGAAGTTTAAAGCCGGATTTGGATACCAAAAGATTTCCCAAGCTTTAAACATCCCAAGGAGCACTGTGCAAGCGATCATATTGAAATGGAAGGAGTATCAGACCACTGCAAATCTACCAAGAGCCGGCCGTCCCTCTAAACTTTCATCTCAAACAAGGAGAAGACTGATCAGAGATGCAGCCAAGAGGCCCATGATCACTCTGGATGAACTGCAGAGATCTACAGCTGAGGTGGGAGAGTCTGTCCATAGGACAACAATCAGTCCAACACTTCACAAATCTGGCCTTTATGGAAGAGTGGCAAGAAGAAAGCCATTTCTCAAAGATATCCATAAAAAGTCTCGTTTACAGTTTGCCACAAGCCACCTGGGAGACACACCAAACATGTGGAAGAAGGGGCTCTGGTCAGATGAAACCAAAATCCAACATTTTGGAAACAATGCAAAACGATATGTTTGGCATAAAAGCAACACAGCTCATCACCCTGAACACACCATCCCCACTGTCAAACATGGTGGTGGCAGCATCATGGTTTGGGCCAGCTTTTTATCAGCAGGGACAGGGAAGATGGTTAAAATTGATGGGAAGATGGATGGAGCCAAATACAGGACCATTCTGGATGAAACCTGTTGGAGTCTGCAAAAGACCTGAGACTAGGACGGAGATTTATCTTCCAACAAGACAATGATCCCAAACATAAAGCAAAATCTACAATAGAATGGTTCAAAAATAAAGGTATCCAGGTCTTAGAATGGCCAAGTCAAAGTCCAGACCTGAATCCAATTGAGAATATGTGGAAAGAGCTGAAAACTGCTGTTCACAAACGCTCTCCATCCAACCTCAAAGAGCTCGAGCTGTTTTGCAAGGAAGAATGGGCAAGAATTTCAGTCTCTAGATGTGCAAAACTGATAGAGACATACCCCAAGACACCGCAGCTGTAATTGCAGCAAAAGATGGTGCAACAAAGTATTAATGCAAGGGGGCTGAATAATTTTGCACGCCCACTTTTCAGTTTTATTATTACAAAAAAAGTTTAAATGATCCAATAAATTTCGTTCCACTTCACAATTGTGACCCACTTGTTGTTGATTCTTCACCAAAAATGTAAAATGTTATATCTTTTTGTTTGAAGCCTGAAATGTGGCAAAAGTTTGAAAAGCTCCAGGGGGCCGAATACTTTCGCAAGGCACTGTATATGCTTCCTCAGGGAGAGGATGAAATGATTTTTTTTATATACACAATTATCAATGGTTTTTAGGCACATTTTCTGACCAAAATTTGAGACCCCAGAAGACGAATTTCTCTCCATTCCACAGTGAACGCACAAATACGTCTGAAATCCACCCACTCCCGGGCTTGTTCGCATTTCTTTTCATCTTTGCAGTACACTATTTTTCCACAGGAAACAGCATTTAGTGAAACCATATAATTGATGAGCGCGGCGCTAATCAGGCTCCCAATTGTCATTTACTCCGCACATTTAGGTATATTTAACAAGCAGAGCGACAGGTAACGTATCCAGAGCCCAGAGCTGCGAGTATTATATAGAGCTCATTAAATATTGCTAAAATGCTCCAACGTGTCACTCAGTGGCAGATCACTCCCGCAGTCAGCGGCTTATGCTTGCTGTCATTGCTTGTTTTAATTTATGCTGTAGTGTTTCTGTATAAAGTGGCGTATAGAAAATGAGATTTTCAGGACACAACGCGTTTTTCACAGTGTGAAATATACCAGTCCTGGAAGCCAGTGTTCTGCTATTTAAAGCACAGTAATTACGGTCTGTAACTACATTAGTTTAACTTTTTGCTGAGTTTTTCAGTGTTTTACTAAGAGCTCATGCACATGGCCATTGCCATTTTTACAGTCTGAAAATAACGGATGCCGGCCATGTGCATTCCACATACTGCAGAACTGTCCTATCCTTGTCTGTAAAATGGACAATCTTCTTTGCAGGGCCGCAGAACGGACATACGGATTTAGATGGCACACGGTGTCGGGCACACGGGATCTTTTGTGGCCCTATTGAATGGGTCTGCATCTGACCCACAAAACATGCAGATCGGATGCAGACAAAAAACGCCGTCGGGTGCATGAGCCCTAAGGGAGTAGGACAAGCTAAAGGGTGGGATGGGCACAATTCACAGGCTGGTGGTTTGCAGGACATTGCATGGTTTGAACGGGACCCCTTTAGCCTCCTAACAGTTACGTTAAAATTGGAAAAACACTCCCAAAAATGTCACCGTTTCTATCGTAGATTTTTAATGTGTGGCTGCAGTAAATCTTGTTGGCGCACAACTCAGCGGACACTATTGCATTTTTAACCCCTTAGTGACATCATTAATTTTAGCCTTAAGGACCAATAATACAAGTGCATCTCAATAAATTAGAATATCAAAAAGTTGTTTTTTTCAGTAATTCAGTTCAAAAAGTGAAACACATACATTATATAGAGTCATTACAGAGTGAACTTTTTTAAGTGTTTATTTATGTTAATGTTGATGATTATGGCTTAAAGCCAAGGAAAACCCAAAATTCATTAGCTCAGAAAATTAGAATAATTAACCTAAAACACCTGCAAAGCCTTCCTAAGCCTTTAAAAAGGTCCCTTAAACTGATTCAGTGCTGACTTGACAGATGTTCAGAAGGCTGTCATTGACACACTCCACAAGGAGGGTAAGCCACAAAACGTCATTGCTAAAGAAGTTGGGTGCTCACAGAGTGCTGTATCAAAGCATATTAATGGAAAGTTGAGTGGAAGGAAAAAGGGTGGTAGAAAAAAGGTGCACAAGCAACAGGGAGAACCACAGCCTTGATAGGATTGTTAAGAAAAGGCCTTTCCTAAATTTGGGGGAGATTCATAAGGAGTGGACTGCTGCTGGAGTCAGTGCTTCAAGAGCCACCACACACAGACGTATCCAGGACATGGGCTACAAGTGTCACATTCCATGTGTCAAGCCACTCATGACCAATAGACAACGCCAGAAGCGTCTTACCTGGGCCAAGGAGAAAAAAAACTGGACTGTTGCCCAGTGGTCAAAGGTGTTGTTCTCAGATCAAAGTAACTTTTGCATTTCATTTGGAAATCAAGGTCCCAGAGTCTGGAGGAAGAGTGAAGAGGCACTCAATCCAAGCTGCTTGAGGTCTAGTGTGAAGTTTCTACAATCAGTAATGGTTTGGGGAGCCATGTCATCTGCAGGTGTAGGTCCACAGTGTTTTATCAAGACCAAAGTCAGTGCAGCCGTCTACCAGGAAATCTTAGAGCCCTTCATGCTTCCCTCTGCCTGCAAGCTTTTTGGAGATGGAATTTTTATTTTCCAGCAGGACTTGGCACCTGTCCACACTGCCAAAAGTACCAATACCTGGTGTAATAACCACAGTATCACTGTGGTTGATTGGCCAGTAGTGTTAAGCGAGCACCTCTGTGCTCGTATGCTCGGGTGCTCTGGCCGAGCACTAGGGGTTGCTCGAGTGCTTGGCCGAGCACCCGAGCATAATGTTAGTCAATGGGACTAAACAAGGCACCCCCTGGTGGGGAGGATGTCTGGTTAATAGAAAAAAGGTCAGAATCGCGACTTCTCCTCTTTTACTCCTTTCACTTATAAAAGTATGCTAATTAACTGAATCATTATGCATTAGTGTACAAATCAACATTACAGTGCGGGGAAGAGACTCGAGCAGTGCGCTCGAGTACACTCGGTGTTCGGCCGAACACCGAGTGGACCCGAGCGTAGGCATGCTCGGCCGAACAGTGAGTTCGGCCGAGCATGCTCGCTCAACACTATTGGCCAGCAAACTCGCCTGACCTTATCCCCATAGAGAATCTATGGGGTATTGTCAAGAGGAAGATGAGAGACACCAGACCCAACAATGCAGACAAGCTGAAGGCTGCTATCAAAGCATCCCGGGCTTCCATAACACCTCTGCAGTGCCACAGGCTGATCGCCTCCATGCCACGCCGCATTGATGCAGTCATTCATGCAAAAGGAGCCCCAACCAAGTACTGAGTGCATTTTCTGTACATACTTTTTATTTGGCCATCATTTCTGTGTTTAAAAAAAAATTACAGTTGGTCTAATATAATATTCTAATTTTCTGAGATAATGACTTTTCGGTTTTACTTTCCTGTAAGCCATAATCATCAACATTAACATAAATAAACACTTCAAAAAGTTCACTCTGTTTGTAATGACTCTATATAATATATGTGTTTCAATTTTTGAATTGAATTACTGAAAAAAATAAACTTTTTTGATAATATTCTAATTTAGTGAGGTGCACTTGTATTTCCCCCCTTTGTGTTCTAGCAGACATAACTTTTTCATTTTTTCTTCTAATTTTTTTTTTTTAATTTTGCGGGATTAGTTATAGGTTTTTTAGGAACCATTTTGGGGTATATATAGTGTATTAAAGAACTTTGATTATTTTATTTTTAGGGGGAAAAGATTTAAAAAAATCTGCATGTTTTACTTTACTTTGGGGAATTTATTTACGGCATTCACTGTATGGTAAAAATAACATAACTTTATTATGTTGGTAAGTACAATAATGATAATGTCACATTTCTATATATTTTTACTGTTTTTCCTTTCCTCCTGCAGCCTGTCAGCTCTGCAACTGCTCCCTCTTCTCCTCCAGACTGAAGAGGGGCGGATGCTTTAGCTGCTTATATCTCTGGTTTGGTAGCAGATAGAGAGGGCTTATTGTTTGAAAGCTGGCATTCCAGAATGAAAGCAATATGTTTAGTACAGGGGAAGATATCGCTGTTAGAAATCGGGATGCAGTGAATACAGCTGAAAGTGAAAGTAAAAGCAGGTTTTACCCACTATTATTTCCGACTCGATTTCTAACAGTGATATGTATCTTGTTTATCTTGGGCTAAAGCTGTTATTGCTTTCAAACAAGACCATTTCCATTCTTCTAGATGATTCCATTCAGGAGATCTCAGCAGCTAAAGCAGCCCTTCTCCCTCCACTTCTGCCTGAGCTCAGCTAAGTTAGGTGGTTAATATAGTGTCCTCAAGTGTAAATATAAGACTGTTGTAGGAGAGATCTTATTGCAGAGTCGGCCATGTTGTTCTAGTACGACATCTTATTCTTCTACTTTAAAGAACTTACTGAGAACAAAGTTTGTTCATGTATGAAGTAGTGTCTTGTTTTTTTTAAATAGAGAATGCAAGTTTTCAGTAATTATAGGAAATGTCTTGTAATAGAAATAGCCAAATCTTAATATTGTCTTTTTGAAAAGCAATATATTCTTCAGACTGGTAATGGCATCCCACGGAAAGAAATTGCTCCTTCTAATATAGGGTGTTGACATATTTGTGATTGTGCCTAATATGTGCAAAAGTCAAGTTTCGACGCTTTATGAAGAAAATAGTCTTTTAGTGAGTGTGTGACAAAAAAGGAAGAAAGTTCAAAGGTTAGTGTTATATGGCTCCTAAGAGAATATATTGAATGTGATAGAAAACTTTTATCGAATCAAGAATTACATGTTTTAATATCGTCATGTATATGAATAATAATGTATTGATGATGTCATGTATGAAAGCCATTGAAGTAAATGTACTGTAGCAGACTGTGGTATTTTAAAGGGAACCTGTCATCTCCAAAACACCCCGTGAACTAGAATAAGCGGTGTATAGTGTAAGTGATGCTGAATCCGGTTATGTAATTTTTATCTTTATACTCACTTCCATTCTGATGTTGTGCTCCCACAAACCTGCAGTAAAATGCACTCAGTGGACTCCAGTGCTCACTCACATAATGGAGAGGACTCAAAGAAGAGTCCAGTGATTACATTTTACTGCAGGTTTGTGGGAGCACAGCGTCAGAATGGAAGTGAGTATGAAGATAAAACTTACATATTCGGATTCAGCATCACTTACACTATACACCACTTACTCTAGTTCAGGGGGTGTTTCAGAGATGACAGGTTACCCTTTAAGCTATGTTAATGATATGCCTGTGGAATCCTGGGTATAAAAATGTATTGTGGGAATAACGTTACCATTCTGCCATTTCTTTCTACACCTTGCTTTCCATAGTCTGTCTTTTGAATCTGCCCTGTAATCTGCCTTGCCATTTGTCTTCAATAAACATATAAATTCCTTTCCAAGAAGAATAGTCTCGATAATCTACTTAATCTGCAGGCAGGGGCCAACAATTAGATTAAAACTAGGCATCTGGAGCATGTGGCTGAAACCCCACCTGCCTGCATTTACCAATGGCCGCATGATTTTGCAGGTAATGATAAGGTCTTAGTACCAAAATTGTGTGGCCACTGGCTGGCATGGGTGGTGTTTTGCCTGCATGAGATCTAATAATATAGTGTATACCTATATGCATATAAACATGAAACCAACCAAATGCATGCAGATGTATGGACAGTCCACTATTGTATAAGCCATCTGTGGGCGCAACAGCTCTAGTACAAACATCCAGGTTGTCACCTCACAGGACTCTAATGATATGATTCAAAGGGGTTATCCAACCCCTATAATGCCCTCCAAAATGCCCGGGCACCTTACACTGGTTATACTTACCCCACTCCCCAGCACCCGCATCGCTTCTAATGCCTAGCATCGTGGGTGACGATAGGGAGGCTCGTTCCCGTCGTGGCCTGCTATAGGCTCCAACCCGGATGTTTTGATCCGCATGATGGGGAGATGCAGTGGCAGCCATGTGGGCATCAGATGCGAGGCGGTTGCCGGAGAGCGAGGTGAGCACTGTGAGGGGCCCAGGCATTTTGGGGAGCATTATAGGGGTTGGATAACCTCTTTAATGATGAAACTATATACTAAGATTTTACCCAGATGATAAAAATAATGTTGAATGTATTTTTTTTCTAGGCAATTCAGCAAATCCACCAGGTAAGAATGGAAATTATACGATTATTTTAACTTGTTTTACACGATAGATAGATAGATAGATAGATAGATAGATAGATAGATAGATAGATATAGAGTAACATACACCACTGCACATGACTTATTTTTTTAGATTTAATATACAAAAGGTTATAAAAATGATGACATAACAATGATGTACACATATAGCAAAAACAGATATGGAGATCAAAGGATAAAAGAATAATAGACAAGAAATATGGAGAAGAGCTGCTGGAATTTTGGACAGATCTGCAAAGTTGGGTTTCACCTGCTGAGTCTGACCACATCTACTGTAGATATGACAGGTCGGCGAGACCTCTTAACCCTCCCAGCTGGTCATATCAGAGGAGGATGGCTAATCATATGGAAGGAAACACAGTTACAAGATATAATCATATCTTCTCATAGAAACCTCCTAGCGAGATAATGTGACATATGACATCCAGGCATACCAAACATGCATCTGAAATTTTAATCATTTGAATCAATGTTCTATTCGGTGGTTTCCTAAGACCAAAAATCCTGGTACTTGAAACTAGAGAAGCAGCTGATCAGAAATATATTGGGTTATATAAAAGGGATTATGACAGATAAGGCTTTAAGGTGTCTGCAGAGTGGCAGTGCTGTCTGGAGCAGGAGATTTGTTTTTTTAATGTCTGATCTTAGGTCTGATCTAAGGCGGATGGAGGTTGGGGGGAGGGTCTGATCTATCTAAGGATGATGGAGGTTAGGGGGTCTGACCTGAGGCTGATGGAGGTTGGGGGGGGGGGTCTGATCTGAGGTTGATGATCTGAGGCTGATGGAGTCTGAGGTTCTGATAATGGTCTGATCTGATGGAGCTTGGGGTCTGATCTGAGGTCTGATGAGGAATGGAGGTCTGATCTGAGGTCTGATGAGGAATGGAGGTATGATTTGGGGGCCTGATGAAAAAAAAGGCTTTTTCTTATTTTTGTCCTCTCAGTCTTAGGTATGTCTTATAGTCCGATGCATCTTATAGTCTGGCGCAGTCCCAAAAATATGGTACATTTTTTTAAAAATATAGATAGTGAGATGGAAAAAAAACTTCACCAAAAATTCTAGAAAATATATGTTTAACACAAAACGTGATTTAAACAATAGGTCATTTTCTGATGACACATTCCCTTTAATTACCTCACCGGGAGACGACAGTCTCCTCCATCTGTAAAAACACTTTGGTGCCAGGGTCAGTATTGTATCAGCAATAACTCCCATCCTGGCTGAGCAGGTTGTCAGATGTATGTTACAGCTGACAACTGCTACGGACAGCATGGGCACAGCTCCTCAGCCTTAGCCACCCATATGTCATTCATCTCATCATAAACGCACAGTGGTGGGAAGTGGTTAATGCGGTCTTATTTTTTTATAGCATTGTATAACATGTATCAATATGTCTTCTGTTTTCTAATGTGATTTCCTTGCTGGATGTTATAAGAAGTAGATGATCCTCAGGGATTTTATATTTACAGGCTGGAATATATTTAATGGCACTGTGAATTGGCTGAGACGAAACATTACCTCACTGCAAGAATTTTCCAAGCAGCAAGAAAAAAAGGTAAGTTGTTTTTATGTCTTGTTTGTATTTTTTTATTTTAAAGATCATAGATATTTGGAAGTGCTGTACTGCCAGCTCTGACATCATAATGGCAGTCACTATAACAGTGACTTTATAAGGCTGTCTAATATACCTACCTGGTCACTCCTTCCGCACGTTGGCAGCTGTATACGGGCCACAGGTATACAATAAATGTGAAGAAGAACAAGGGGCACCCAATAACAGGTCAACAGTACATTCTTATAAAGAAACACAACGGGGCACATTTATTAAGACCAGCGTTTTTTTATAACCCATATAGTTGCTGATGGATCTGCCGAAGCTATGAAGAGGTGCCGGCCTCTTCATAACTTTGGCGCCTCTAGCGCCAGTTCTAAATGTAAGACAGCTTCCCAGCTGTCTTACATTTAGACCATTTTCTACACCTAAAACAGGTGTAGAAAATGATGTATGAAATGGGGCTGCCGACCAGTCCCCTTCCCCGCCCACAGCACTCCCACAATTTCAGACCTGGCATGAGAAGGGCGAAGTCGCAGATAGCGGCACAACTAACCGTTGTCCCGCCATCGGCGCCTGAAATACACCTAATTTAGGCGTATTTCAGAATAGTAAATTACCCCCACACTTTTTACCCTCCTTACAGACATCTAAACGTACTCTGTAATAAAAGTGACATCACAATACTGATCATGACAATTATAATATCATAATGCCATAATAACTCTGACATCACAATAGTTGACAAAGACTAGTGACATCATTATGGTGACTGTGACAACACTGACATCATAATAGTTGCCCTGATAAAAATGACAACACTATTTCCATGGTCTGCTGGCATGGTCAGTGCTGTCAGGCTTAGGCCTCATGCACATGACTAAATCCATTTTGCAGATCCACAAAATATGAATGCTGTCCGTGTGCATACTGCATTTTTGTGGTGGAGCCATTGACGGAATGAATCCATGTGTTTCTGCATCCGTGTGTTCGTTCCGCAAAAGAACATGTCCGATACTTTTGCACAAAGTGTGGATCGTGGGCCCCTTGAAGTCAAAGAGTCTGCAACAAAAGGCGACATGCACTCAGATTATACATAGTAACGTAGTAACATTGTTTATAAGGCCGAAAAAAGACATCTGTCCATCCAGTTCGGCCTGTTATCCTGCAAGTTGATCCAGAGGAAGGCAAAAAACCCCTGTGAGGTAGAAGCCAATTTTTCCCACTTTAGCGGAAAAAAATTCCTTCCCGACTCCAATCAGGCAATCAGAATAACTCCCTGGATCAACGACCCCTCTCTAGTAACTATAACCTGTAATATTATTACCCTCCAGAAATACATCCAGGCCCCTCTTAAACTCTTTTAGTGAACTTACCATCACCACCTCCTCAGGCAGAGAGTTCCATAGTCTCACTGCTCTTACCGTAAAGAATCCTCTTCTATGTTTGTGTACAAACCTTCTTTCCTCCAGACGCAGAGGATGTCCCCTCGTCACAGTCACAGTCCTGGGGATAAATAGATCATGGGAGAGATCTCTGTACTGACCTCTGATATATTTATACATAGTTATTAGATCTCCCCTCAGTCGTCTTTTTTCTAAAGTGAATAACCCTAATTTTGATAATCTTTCTGGGTACTGTAGTCCACCCATTCCAGTTATGACTTTAGTTGCCCTCCTCTGAACCCTCTCCAGCTCTGCTATGTCTGACTTGTTCACAGGAGCCCAGAACTGTACACAGTACTCCATGTGTGGTCTGACTAGTGATTTGTAAAGTGGCAGGACTATGTTCTCATCACGGGCATCTATGCCTCTTTTGATGCAATCCATTATCTTATTGGCCTTGGCAGCAGCTGCATGAGACTGGCTTCTACAGCTTAGTTTGCTGTTCACTAAAATTTTGTATCTTATTTTGCGGATCCGTGGTGTGCGGACCACAAAATTGACATGTTCGTGTGCATGAGGCCTTATATTCTGTTCTGGAACAGGAAGAGAAAAACTGGAATTGCCAGATCTGGCATGTGCTGTAAACTGCCGGCACCATAACAGATTCCGTCACGGTGTGAGTACCGGCATTTTGCTGGATGAAATACTGCTGAATGCAGTGCTATCTTGTACTTTTTATATCTGGAATCTGCAAAAGAGGATCCCACCAGAACCTCAGCCGCAGATGTCAATGTTGCCTGACCGATCTGTTGCTTCATTCTGAAGAAAATATGTTTTTATTCCATATGCAAATGAGCAGTTAAGTGCACCCAGGTTGGGCACAATCCACTGTGTGCACCCCTGCTCCTGCTGATTCCTCTACCAGTTCCTCCTTCTTTTTGATTGTCAGGACCAGGTTCCTGCATAGTCATCTCACCTGGCCTGGTCAGTAACACAGAAGGAGGGGCTGGCAGAGGAAGCAGAAGGAGTAAAGGTGCACTGAGTGTCTTGGGCCCGCCCTTAGCGCACTTAACTATTAATTTGCATATGTGTTAAAAGCAATGGATCGCTAAGTGAAAATTATCATTACATTCAGCTGAGCTAGTTCTACGAGGCATTGGGCCTGGTTTATCAGTGAATTTCCTGATGACAGACTCCATTTAAAACAATGAATCCAGCACTTTAAATCTTTAAATGCGCTTTATTTTTTACATGGTGCGCCCTCCATCACTTTGTGGGCCCCATTATAAGGATAGCTGCAGTTCCCAGAGGTGGGAACCACACCTATCAGACATTGGGGGCATATCCTAGCGATATGCCCCCAATGTCCAAGATGGGATAACCCTTTTTATAGTCCATGAAATCCATAGGTCTTGAAGGTGACTTCATAAACTTCTAACTAACCAAATAACTGCGAAAAATTAGTCTGTCGACTTTCCAACAACAACAAATACCTTTCTTAATGTGGAATATAAAAGATGATGGAGACTGAAATACGGATCCGTGTTTTAGCATTTCACGCATCATTATCCTACGTAAGAAATCAGCTCTTTAATAGGAACAGGACAGTGAAATAAAGAAGAGGCAAATGTTCCGTGACCTACATACTCTACTCTTCTTCATTCCTGTCCTCTTCATCTCACATGCATTCCTATGATGATCCATCCACTTCTTTTATAGTCTTCCTGTCTATTATATCCTCATTGAGAAGAAGATAAGATACTATTGAGGGAAAACAATTTCCAGTGATGCACCTAATAATTTTCTGATATCTTCTTTGTAAAAGCTTAGGGATATTTTGTCACTTGGGTTCGACAACAAGTTCTACAGTCTACAGTTCAAGAATGTAACCAAGGGAGGATTTTATGAATACAGGATCAATGTCTCCAGTGACACGCCGCACTGGTTTCTAAAGGATTACCTAGCGCGGGTGCAAACATACTACCAGTTCAACTTGTCTTCAGTGGAAGGTAAGATCTTCTGTCTAATCTTCTGTTGATGTTGGTGTGATACTATTGGGGAGATTTACAAAGAACTGCCCTTCAAGTGACGTTTGTAGGACTGACGTTTGTAGAATTCCTTGCATCTTGAACTATCCTAAAGACAGAAAATAAAACCTATTCCTGCTATAATCAGGTGTAGAGTTATGTGACAGTTTATGCCAAAGAATTGGGTACTGGACTACCAACACACATTGAGATCCTGGGCCCAACAGAGAACTAAGACCAATGTTCCTTCTAAGGCTTTGTGGTTGCTGAGCGGAGAAGTTAGGTAGGTGGGTGAGGCATTTTGAAAGGTGGCCATTCTCTTACTAAGGGTGCTTTCTCGTCATTTAAAGGGGTATTCCCATCTGTAACTTTTCTGTGGATATTCAATAAAAGTCTGTTAAGGTGGATTTAGACTGCCCGATTATCTGGAAAGACCGTTCCTGCCAACGCTCGTTCCTGACAATCTGCCCATCTGAATGTGTCACCAATCACCCAATGTCATTCTGCAAGCACCACCAATTATCATTTCTGGGCAGCAGATCGTGCTGTCTAAGCAGCGATCTGCTGCCCAAAAACAATAATTCTGTATGGGGGACGAGCAATAGTGATCCTCGTTGTCATACTGTGGAGGAGATCGCTGCATGTAAATGCAGAATCTCTTTCACTGAACGAGCAGCCAACTGTCAGGGAGGAACGCTTTCTTCCCGACAATTGTCTGTAACATTGTGCAGTGTAAACCCGCCTTTAGACATCGACTCTTATCAGAGAACAGGGACAGAACGTGGTGGGACCTGCTTCTATTGTCTTGTGGATATGCCATAAAAGTCTTACCTGCAGTCTTATGTAACACCACAGTTAACACAAGGATAACAGTACAAGTACAGATAACGTAGTAGATGTTTTACTTGCAGTCCTATGTAACACCACAGATAACACAATGATAACTCTCTGAGTACTGATAATATAGTATATATTTCCTGTAGTCCTATGTAACTCCACAGATAATACAGTGGTAACTCTCTGAATACAGATAATATAGTAGATGTCACCTGCAGTCCTATGTAACACCACAGATAACACAATGATAACTTTCTAAGTACATATAATGTAGTATATGTCACCTGCAGTCCTATGTAACACCAAAGACAACACAATGATAACTCTCTGAGTACATATAATATAGTAGTTGTTACATGCAGTCCTATGTAACACCACAGATAACACAGTGATAACTCTCCGAGTACAGATAATGTAGTAGATGTCAACTGCAGTCCTATGTAACACCAAAGATAACATAATGATTAGTGTTGATCGAGCACCAAAGTGCTCCTGTTCTCGGGTGCTCTGGTAGAACACTTGGTGATGCTCGAGTGCTCTACAGAGCACCCGAGCACAATGTAAGTCAATGGGAGAAGACCAGGCACCCCCTGCTCGGATGAGGAGAGGGTGTCAGGTTCATAGGAAAAGGTCAAAATCGCAAATTCTCCTCTTTCACTCGTTAAAGTACGCTAATTAACTGAATTCGTACGCATTAGCAATGCTAATGTTACGCATTGTACGCTAATGCGTACGTATTTGTATGCTAATGTTACGCATTGTACGTTAATGCGTACAAATTTGTATGCTAATGCTACGCATTGTACGCTAATGCGTACGAATTTGTATGCTAAGTTAGCATACAAATTCGTACGCATTAGCGTACAATGCGTGGCATTAGCATACAAATTTGTACGCATTAACGTACAATGCGTAGCATTAGCATACAAATTTGTACGCATTAGCATACTCGAGCATTGTACTCGAGCACACGCGGTGTTCGGCCGTACACCGAGCGGACCCGAGCGTAGGTATGCTCGGCCGAACAGCGAGTTCGAAGGGGGTGGGGCATAACATAAAACCCTGGCCATAGCTCACCAGGGAAAAAGGGGGGGGGCATCAGCAGTCCCTGTGCCCCCTCCCTATACCGACAGGTGCCCCTCCAGAACTAGTTCTGTTAAAATGTCCTTCAGGACTGAGACCCAGCTTATTAGGCAGCCAATTAAATTGAATCTGTCAGCAGTTTTGACCATGTTATACTGCTGACAGCATTAAGTAGGGCCCAAGGAGATCAGTACAAACATGCCTTTTGTGGAGATTTTTTCATCAGGAGTAGTGTGAATATGAACTTTCAGATTCTGCTCCTGCAAGCACCCAGGGCAGGGTACACTGTGAAGTGACAGCTATAGTGGTCTCCTGGCTGGATGCAGAGGGGAGGGTTTGTGAAGCAGCTTAAGACGGACAGCATGTCACAGTAAAGCTCCGCCACCTGGGCACTTGCAGGAGCAGAACCTGGCAGAATAAACCTTCATATTCACACTACTCCTGATGAGAAAAGCTCCACAAAAGGTATGTTTGTACTCCTCCCCCAGTCCCTACCTAGTGCTCTCAGCAGTGTGGCACGGTCAAAACTGCTGACAGACTCCCTTTACAAAGCAGGCCATTAAATGTACTTTTTTAAATTTCATTGCCTAAAGTGTCCCCCTTTGCCTGCTTATTCTCCCTAAGGAAAGCCACCTTATCTACATGTAACTATATGTTTGGTTCCTGTTAAATCACAGCAAACCGATGTTAAAAGATGTTAAACATGTTGAAGATTTTTTATTACACAAAGTACATTAGAAAATTGTTTAACTTTCCGTCAACTAAAACAGAAGCTTTATCCGCAGAAGCTGGAAATCCCCTTTAAGAGATGCCTGAACCCGTCCTAATTTGGAGGTCGTGATAGAACCAGGGGGGCCTGAAGCTGATACTTGTATGCTAAAACCTAATCCAATGATTTCAACTGATTCTAGAAATCTGATGAAATAATGTTCAGGGTGGGGGGTTAGCACAGAATAAATGTTGAGCAGTAATATAACAGTGTTCACACTTGTATCTTTAGATGTGGATGAATGTGCTGCCTATGAGCATAACTGCAGCAACACCTCGCTGTGTGAGAATACGTACGGAGGATACAAATGTGTCTGTAACTCCAGCATAAAGCTGGAGGGGGACAACTGCGCCTATGGTAAGAGTTTCACATTTACTTTCTACCCAACCCCCAATGGTATGTCCAGGGGTGTAGCTATAGGACGTGCAGAGGTAGCAGTCGCTACCGGGCCCAGGAGCCTGAGGGGGCCCAACGTGCCAGATAAGAAAACATCGGAATTATAGACGGTGCATGCTGGTCAAGTTACAACTCTGGCTGGAGGGAAGGGGTTAGGTCAAGAATTTGGCCAGGGGGGGAGGGGATGCCGTTTCAATTATTGCCTCAGGTAGAACGAAAGCTATGTGATTCCCTGCCCCTGGCCACAAAAGCATTCAGAAGGGAGGCCCAAGCTAAACTCTTGTACCAGGTCCCTTGAGCCTTTAGCTACACCCCTGGATATGTCTACTTGATGTTTGGACTGTGAGAGATCAAGAGGGCGAATAAGAATGATGTGAGAGCACCAGGGCATAAAAATGAGGGGCATAACAATTGCTATGGCAGGGATCGGTACCCACTGGGGTGTACCCAGACCCAAAGCTGGCCAAGACCCAGAGATGTGTAGTATTGTAAAGCTAGTAATGTCAGAGGAGACAGCATCCCTCTCGCAATTGGACTGCAGGCATTAGTAGGGGGCACTCTAATGCAATATGAGTTATCTAGGTAATGTATTGCATTCTTCTATGGCACCACTTGAGTATAACTGGGTCTATTTTAACAAAGCACCTTGTGAGCCTCTCTGGGCACCGTCTGGCAATATGTGGCCCCATGTGGCAACGCATAACACTTTCTAGCATGTTTTGGCACTATAGGGGCACTGTGTGAGTACAACGAAACATTGTGTGGGATTAATGTGAGCAACGTATAGTACCTTCTGGACACTTTGTGATACTCTGTGCACAGAATATGGCACGAGATGGGCAAATCATCGGGGCACAGACTCGCATTACGTGCATAATTTTTGGCTTCACTTGTAGAAACTTTTAGCAGTGTCTGAAGAGAGTCTTACGTGTGGTGGGGGTCCAAGGATCTTCCCATGAAGTTGGATCCCGGATGGAATAGCACTTTAGATTCCACTGGTCTTATTGTAACCGTATGTAACGTCTGTATTCGGGATGGAACACCCAGACCTCTAGCAGGGGGTCTACAATTATTGATATGTATCTAGTAAACTAACTGAATCTCAGCTCAGAGACGAAGAAGGGATGCTAATAAGCTCTTAACAAGTTCTGCCTCTGATGCCACCAGATGTAAGGCAGCTATCCTAAGTCAATGTTTGACCCTTTAAATAGGCCTTGAGACATGACTTCTGGCAGACAGATGTTTTGGGGTGATTGCCCCTCATCAGTGCAGAGTATCAGAGGCAAAGCTTGCTAAGATCTCATTTGCAGGCCTTCTTCCCGGAATTTCATACGAGCATGTATGGTCTATAAGTCTCCTTACTCCAAATCCTGCAGTCTCCATAAGGAGATGTAGTACCCCCCTGTAACATAACGTGAATTCAAAAGATTTGAGCATGAATCAGCTTACACAGGCTAAGTGAATAAATATATTTACTAAGTGTCATTAAATATACGATAACACAAATCACATACTGAATAATAAAAAGTAAATACATCACAAGCCTAGTAGGGTGGAGACTCTGTTGATTATGCTATAATACATGGCTGTCTACTATGTTTTAATACATGGTGTACAAGAGATAGGGCAAATCAATACTTACATCCTACCGAGTCTCCCGAATGAATGTGTGCCACAGAGTTTAAACCTGTAAGCCCCTCCTCCAGTGTGCAGCACGCATGTCTCTGAGATCACTCAGGAATGTGGTCTTATCAGCACAATGGGGGATGGGTACTACATTACAAGGCACATTATTACACAGAATGGTAATAATGAAAGGGAACAGAATTAATGGGACAGAACCAATCAGTACTTAAAACACCCTTACAATACACCCCCAAAACACAGAGAGGAACCATGCAGCACATAAGAAACTGATAAGTGACAAATTCAACTCTGCTACATCTGTATGCATGTTTTGTGAGGCCACTAACTTGATAGAAAACATTTTGGATTTATTTCTAGATAACTACAATCATTCTAATAAGTTCTTGCTTTTAATTTGGAAAGTTTCTAGGACGGAAGAAACGTTGACTGGAATAGGAGATTCCTTTGAGAGAAACAGTCTTATTCTGGGGTTAGTGCTGGGGTTCGGGATACCCCTTCTCCTGCTCTTACTGCTTTTCATCTACTGCCTCGGTTTTAAGAAGAAAACTGGAGAAGCCGTGTATGTACTCAGCAGATCACTTCTAAATAAGTATGCTACACATGTTATATGCTAGCGCTCTGCTAGGAGCTGTAAACTTTGTAGTCAGGCAAGCAGCTGAATTTTAGCTCATTAAAGGGGTTTTCCTGGAGTTCAATATTGATGGCCTATCCTCAGGGTATTCTCTTCTTGGACATTGGGGGCATACCCCCAATTTCAGATAGATGCGAGTTCCACCTCTGGGACCACCACATATACGTAGAACGGAGGCTGCAAAGTGCAGGAGGGCCCACTGTGCATGCACGGCCACCCTCCGTTCATTCCTATGGGTGTGCCAAAAATAGCCAAAGTCCCCCATAAGTCCCAATAAAATGAATCGGAAGCGCACCATTCAAGCGTGGCCACTGCTCTATTAACTTCTATGACGCTCCCACAGGCAGAATGGAGGATGGCTGCGAATACGCGGTGCACCCTCCGGCACTTTGCGGGCTCCGTTCTAAAAACAGGTGTGGGCGACATGCCTCCAATGTCCAAGATGGGAATAACCCTTAAGCTTGTGTGTCACATGTTTTGCAGACATGGGGGAAGATTTATCAAAGTGGTGCAAAATAGAACTGGCTTAGTTGCCCATAGAAACCAATCAGATTCCATCTTTCATTTCCCAAAGGAGCTGTGAAAAATGAAAGGTGAGATCTGATTGGTTGCTATGGGCAACTAAGCCAGTTTTGATAAATCTGTCTCCATGAAGTAGAAGCAGATAAGACATGTAACCAGCTCCATGTCCTTTGTGTTACAGCATTGCCTCGGCACCAGATGAAAGCATAATCCCGGATCAGAACATCTTTGGCCCTCAGGTGACCTGCTCTGAGCCAATGTACTTCTACAAGGTGCACTTCCTGCCTCCATCAGCAAACTAAAAATAAAGGACAGTCTTATAAATGGTCATGAGAAGCTGGAAAACCGCACTCATATACATCTCAGGTGGTTCACTCATCGCCTATACGGAGAGAGACGGCATTTTAAGGGGTGACCATATTATTTAACACATGCCAATCGATTGGAATATCAGTTAATAATCCTGCCATTAAACTTATACTTGCCAAGTTTAGGCTGGTGGAACACAAAGCGTGTCAGCAAAATTTTATTTTTATGGTCATTGATGCACCCCTTTTATCAGGTCACACCCCCTGTTTGCATAGCACACATCTCTTTTGTACAGAACCTTGCTCCTTTCATATGGCACCCTTCCTCTCAATGCACCCCTGATTTTCAGATACAGTCCTGAGAAATTCGGGCTGTCCCGGGCCAAAAATGTGTGTGGTCAATGATAATCCCACCCATATGTGGGTGGTTTTGGGAGGAACTGGGGCGTTCCCAAAGGTGGAGTTTTGGATGCCCCGATTTTACCAACCTAAAGTTTAGTAGGTATGCATCCTGGTGCCACATAGAATTAAAGTTCATGGAGGGCTGCCTTCTGGGACAATGCAGCCACGGGAGATTTGCCAGAAGTTCTACTAGACATAAAAGTCAACTAGACTGTAAAAAATGTCACATTTAACATTCAGGTCTTAAAGAGGAGCTGTCACCTCTCCTAACGCATCTGTTTAAGTAACTACTTGCATTCCCTATGTAATAAAAATTCTAGCACCTTTTTATTCTTCTTTTCCTCAGTTATTGCTACTAGAAGTTTATGAATACATGTACAACTGGATGTTACCGGTTGGGGGGGGGGGGGTTGTCACTGCACAGTCTCACCCTAGCAGTACTGATTGGATAGTTTCAGACTGTGTAGGGACACACAGCCAACTGGTAACACCCAGTTGCAGGTTCATTAATACATTTCTAGTAGCAATAACTGAGGAAAGGAACAACATAGTCCTATGAAACAATGCTCCAGAATAGTTATTGCCTCAGTGTCAGGCTGAAGTCCCTTGGGCCCATGATTCTGAGGGCCCAACCTCTGTGTATATAGGACCTTAAGGGCCCTGTTTTATTAGGGGTCCATTATTGTCAGAGCTTGGGCCCACTAGAGGATCCTCTGGGACTCTGGTGGGCCAGGCCGACCCTGCATGAGGAATAAAATTATCCAGTAAATATTGTTTTATGGTTTTCAAGATCTCTCCTTCCTGTCACTGAATGTAAATGCTTATTGGTTTTACCTCCACAAGATAAAAATTTAATGCATGGCTGCTTTCTTCTAAAAACAGCACCATGCTAGCTCATGGGCTTTGGCCCCTTCATTCTGTACGTTATTAAAATTCACCGCCTGAAGCAGATATTTCATCCATATTGATTAGACCAGAGATCTCAAACTCGTGGCCCTACAGCTGTTGTAAAACTACAACTTCCATCATGCCAGGAGAGCCTACAGCTATTGGGGCATGCTGGGAGTTGTAGTTTTGCAACAGCTGGAGGGCCACGAGTTTGAGATCCTTGGATTAGACCATATGTGGAAATTCCAAGTGTATGGACAGGTCTTAGGGCTCATGCACACAGCCATTACCCGGCCATGCAGCCGCTTGCACACCATATTACCATATCACTTGAATGGGTCGGCAATCTGGAAGAGAGGTGCAGAATGGAGGCATGGAACCCCACGGAAACACTACAGGTGCATGCACTACTTTTTTGCGGTGCAGATCCTATTCAAGTGAATGGGTCCTGCATCCACATACAGCGATCCTACGATCGGTGCCCGTGCATTGTGGACCGCAATTTGCCGCCCGTCAGTCATGATCCAATAAATTTCGTTCCACTTCACAATTGTGACCCACTTGTTGTTGATTCTTCACCAAAAATTTAAAATGTTATATCTTTTTGTTTGAAGCCTGAAATGTGGCAAAAGGTTGAAAAGTTCCAGGAGGACAAATACTTTCGCAAGGCACTGTATATATATATATATATAGACACACATTATAGGAATAGTGGAATGGGCCAATGACTGGTCCACTGAATATACAATGAAATAACAGGTTAGGCTATTTTCACACTAGCGTCAGCAGGATCCGTTTGTGAGATCCGTTCCAGGGTCTCAAAACGGTCCTGAACTTATCCGTTTGCCCCTAATGCATTCTGAATGGATAAGGATCCGTTCAGAATGCATCAGTTTGCCTCCGTTCCGCCTCCACTCCGCTCTGGAGGCGGACACCAAAATGCTGCATGCAGCGGTTTGGTGTCCGCTTGACCGAACGGAATGGAGGAGGATCCGTCTCCACTCCAATGCAAGTCAATGGGAGTGGATCTGTTTGCTAATGTACAATAGCAAACGGATCCGTTCCCTATGTAACTTTCAATGGAGATCAGAACGGATCCGTTTTGCCTATGTAAAATATAGGCAAAGCGGATCCGTTCTGAATGGATGCCAACGAATGCATTATAGGAATGGATCTCACAAACGGATCCGTCCTAACGCTGGTGTGAAAGTAGCCTTATATGTCGCACTGGGTAGATTCGGCTATGTATTGCTGAATGCATACTTTTCTGTCATATAAAAAACCTCAATATAGAAAGCATATCATATATAATGTATTAATAAAACAGTTCTTATATAATTAATGTTCTGACATTTAGTAGATTTCTAACTTGCAACATTTTGGTACACTTACATTTGGTACCACCAGAGCTGGCATTCATAACGTGGTTTATTTTTGGTCCTCTTCCCAGTATCTGATGTACTGTCATACACTGCAGAAATAACCATACCACATAGTACCTAATTGTAAGCACCATACAGTATACTGCCTACATAACAGTGTCAAATGTTGGCAAAATAACAGTTTCCTAAATAACAATATCATACGTCATAGTGCCTTACAATGTCTATAGGCTGTATTAGGCTACTTTTACATCTGCATTTTTGCTGGATTCGCCGTGATAATACAACTGCCTGCATCCGTTATGAACGGATCCTGTTGTATTATCTGTAAAATAGCCATGATCAATCCATCTCTAAAACCATTGTAATAGGGGACAGATCTGTTTTCTTTTGTGTCAGAGAAAACGGGTCCGTCACCATTGACTTACATTGTGAGTCATGACGGATCTGTTTTGCTCCGCATCCCAGGACGCACTCAGGCGCTGCTTGCAGCAAGTCCATGGTGAGGGACATGAGCAGTGGTCACCACAGCTCCTGTAACCCAATGAGGCTAAAGACGTGAACAACAGGCAAATGGCATAAGAAGAGAGGCTACAGGAAACGACTGCTAGACTGTTAAAGGGGTTGTCCCACAAAAAATATTCTACAGTTTTCAAACCACCACCTGGATGTGAATACTTTTGTAATTGCATGTAATTAAAAATTTAAGCATAGCTACTGAGTTATACAATGAAATATATCTGTATAGCGCCACTTAATTTCTTATTTCTTTGACCTGCTCAATGAGAAGGCCGCACATGCTCAGTTTCATCTTTCAACTGCCTCCTGAGCTGTGATAGGGAGAGCTGAGACACGCCTCCTGAGCTGTGATAGGGAGAGCTGAGACACGCCTCCTGAGCTGTGATAGGGAGAGCTGAGACACGCCTCCTGAGTTGCAGCAGAAAAGACACTCCCTTTGAGCTTCCAGCTTGATATAAATCTAGCACAGCAATGAATGTGGAGATCTCTGGACCCATGTGAGTACAGGGCTGGCTCAAGCTTTATTAGAAAGGTATTGTCATGGACTATATGATGTCTGAGTTTCATGTTTTACATTATTCGTGGGAGAACCCCTTTAAGGATGAGGCAATCGGCTGAGATAGGCCCTTAGGATGAGATGGCTGCAGATGCTACTGCAATGACACCAAAAGCTGCCAAGTGAGAGCCAGATACCCTGAGAGAAGACACAGCAGGAAAACAGCTAGTGCTAATGGTCAAAGCCCTTAGGAACACTTCACTTGGAGCAGTGGGTCGAGTATGGAGACCTCCCATCAGTGCCCAAAGGGTAGAGTATTATGACCAGGGCTGCCATCAGGAATTTTGGGGCCCCCTAAAGGCAAATTTCATGGCCCCCCCCCGTGCCCCCATCAGACCTCAGGTCGGCGTCTCGTGCCCCCATCAGACCTCAGGTCGGCGTCTCGTGCCCCCATCTGACCTCAGGTCGGCGTCTCGTGCCCCCCATCAGACCTCAGGCCGGCGTCTCGTGCCCCCATCAGACCTCAGGTCGGCGTCTCGTGCCCCCATCAGACCTCAGGTCGGCGTCTCGTGCCCCCATCAGACCTCAGGTCGGCGTCTTGTGCCCCCATCAGACCTCAGGTCGGCGTCTTGTGCCCCATCAGACCTCAGGTCGGTGTCTTGTGCCCCCATCAGACCTCAGGTCGGTGTCTTGTGCCCCCATCAGACCTCAGGTCAGCGTCTTGTGCCCCATCAGACCTCAGATCAGGGTCGCCCCCCCCCCCCCCATTAGACCTCAGGTTGGCGTCTTGTGCCTCCATCAGACCTACATCCCCCAGGTTGAAATGCAGAAGTACACAAGATGACCTTATTCAATAATGATCCAGAGCTGGAGATGAAAATACAAGCAAAATGACGCTTCAGACTGGGCTGGCTGGGGCAAGTTACTTACTGCACCGCGTTGCTGGGCTGCTGTCGCTGCACCTGCCACTAAGATGGCGCCGCCTCAGTCTTCATCTCTCCCTTGCGCTTCAGCTGTCTCCTCCTCTGCTGGTGGCGGTGGGAAGGAGGAGACAGCTGAAGCGCGGCAAGGATGTAGGCGGCACCCGCTGAGCCGCGGAGAAGACTGTGGCTGGGCACTGTTAAAGGGCAGTGGGGTGAGTGAGGACTCGGAGCCGGCATTAAAGCGGCTCAGTGGGACGGGACTCGGGAGAGAGCAGCAAAAATAAAAAATGAATTAAAAAAAAAAGCCAGCGGCTGAGTGGGCCCCCCGAGGAGCAGGGGCGTAGCTAAAGGCTCATGGGCCCTGGTGCAAGAGTTCAGCTTGGGCCCCCCCACCCGGCTACATTCACACGACAGTTGTTTTTGCAGCCTCCGATCTGCATATTTTGCGGCTCATTCACTTCAATGAGCACTGTGTGCTGTCCGCATCTGTATGTCCATTCCTATTTTTGTCCGTTTTGCGGACAAGGATAGGCATTGTTACAGTGGATCTGCAAAAAAAAAAAACGGATGCCATACGGAACATCATCCTTTTTTTGCGGATTCGCAATTTGCAGATTGCAAAACACAACGTTCGTGTGAATGTAGCCTAATACAGCGCCTCATACCTCTTACATCCAGTATAATACAGCGCCTCATACCTCTTACATCCAGTATAATACAGCGCCCCATACCTCGTACATCCAGTGTCGTCTCCTCTAATATAGATCTTCTCTTTCCTCATCTTCTCCTTTCAGACCAGACGCCATTTTTCAGCCATTTCTCATCTCTGCAGTTTGACAGAAAAAAATCTTAGTTTACTACTAAGTTTACTAGTTTACTACCCCCCAATAATGTGCCAGAAGTGCCCCCAAAATTTCACCCCAATAATGTGCCAGTAGTCCCCACCCATAGATGCCCCCCAAATTATGTGCCAGTAAGAAACGCCCCAATAATGCACCATAAGCTCCCCCCATTGATTCCCCCCAAAATCATGTGCCAGTAGTGTCCCACCCCCATAGATGCCCCCCAAATTATTTTCCAGTAAGAAATGCCCCCCAAATTATGTGCCAGTAAGAAATGCCCCCAGTGCCCCCATGTGCCAGTAAGAAATGCCCCCCAGTGCCAGTAAGAATGCCCCCCAGTGCCAGTGCCAGTAAAAATGCCCCCCAGTGCCCCATGTGCCCCATGCCATAAGAAATGCCCCCAGTGCTCCCTGTGCCATTAAGAAATGCCCCCAAGTGCCCCATGTGCCAGTAAGAATGCCCCCCAGTGCCAGAAATGCCCCCATCCAGTGCCAGTAAAAATGCCCCCAGTGCCCCATGTGCCATTAAAAATGCCCCCAGTGCCCGTGCCAGTAAAAATGCCAGTGCCCCATGTAAATGCCCCCAGTGCCAGTAAAAAAAATGCCCAGTGCCCCCATGTGCCAGTAAAAATGCCCCAGTGCCCATGCCAGTAAAAATGCCCCAGTGCCCCCATGTGCCAGTAAAAATGCCCCCAGTGCCCCCCATGTGCCAAAAAATGCCCCAGTGCCCCCATGTGCCAGTAAAAATACCCCCCAGTGCCCCCATGTCCCAGTAAAAATGCCCCCAGTGCCCCCATGTGCCAGTAAAAATGCCCCCAGTGCCCCCATGTGCCAGTAAAAATGCCCAGTGCCCCATGCCCCCAAAAAATGCCCCAGTGCCCCCAGTAAAAATGCCCCCAGTGCCCCCATGTGCCAAAAATGCCCCCAGTGCCCCCATGTGCCAGTGAAAATAAAAATGCCCCAGTGCCCCCATGTGCCAGTAAAAATGCCCCAGTGCCCCCATGTGCCAGTAAAAATACCCCCAGTGCCCCCATGTCCAGTAAAAATGCCCCCAGTGCCCCCATGTGCCAGTAAAAATGCCCCCCAGTGCCCCCCCAGTAAAAATGCCCCAGTGCCCCAGTAAAAATGCCCCCAGTGCCCCCATGTGCCAGCCCAAAAATGCCCCAGTGCCAGTAAAATGCCCCCCAGTAAAAATGCCCCCAGTGCCCCCATGTGCCAGTAAAAAATGCCCCCAGTGCCCCCATGTGCCAGTAAAAATGCCCCCAGTGCCCCCATGTGCCAGTGAAAATGCCCCCAGTGCCCCATCTGCCCGTAAAAAATGCCCCCAGTGCCCGTAAAAATTCCCCCAGTGCCCCCAATAAAGCTCCGGTCCGCAATTTCAGTAATAAAAAACAAAACAAAACCCTTATACTTACCTCCATCAGGCTGGCAGCGATGCGATGCAGGCCTCTTCCGGCCTGTGTCCCGCGCTGTACGGCTCAGGCGGCGCAATGACGTCATCGCGCCGCCTGAGCCAGCCTCTGATAGGCTGCAGGCCTAGTGCCTGCAGCCTATCAGAGGAACGGGCAGGGGAGACGCCTCTCCCTCCCCTGCCCCGCAGTACAAGCATCTGTATCGCAGTCCTGAGGACGGCGATACAGATGACTATGGAGATGAGCGCTTCCACAATGGAAGCGCTCATCTCCCTCTGCAGGGCCGCTTAGGGGCCCGGTCGCAACTGCGACCGCTGCAACCCCTATAGCTACGCCACTGCCGAGGAGCTCAGGGCCCCGGCACATGCCCGGGTTTGCCGGGTGCTGACGCCGGCCCTGTGCCCGGGCCCCCCACAGCAGGTTCTGCTGTACCCCCCTGATGGCGGCCCTGATTATGACTACAAGTGAGTAACGATTTTGAACAAGGCACCTGGATCCTGAAGTAAGGAGGTCCACCTTGGAACTACTTATGGACTGAATACAAGGACTGTTAAAAGTGGTTTTCCAGCCTGGAGATATTGATCACCTATCCTCAGGATAGGTGATCCCTATCAGATCGGTGGGGTCCGACACCCAAACAGATCAGCTGTTTTTGGCAGCCGCTGGTGCTTAAAAGTAAGCAGTGAACTTGAAACTATCCTGAAGATCTCCAGGCTGGAAAACCCCTTTAACACACTGTTAACAGTGGACATTATAAAATTACTACACAGCAACCACCTCTGTACCAGGGACTACAACACACAACACAATTACATTTCCTTGGTTAATCAGCTAGTGACCCTGTCTTTCCAGCAACATGAGCCAAATCAGTCACTGCATTGCTACCTCTCCCTCCCATCCTGTTTTTTCCATTTTCTTATGGAACCTGCTAGAATTATAACAATACTACAATTCTGTATCAAATTCTATTAAAATGCAACAGTATGGCTGGATTATGAGTGTAGTCCCATGAGTACTGCCCTAGCGCTACATCTCCACCTTCACCACTATAATTGAAAATGAAATAACTCAATCATCTCAAAAGTCACACAAAATCATTTTGTGTCTACATCTCCTATGTAGACCTATGTGTCACCACGGTAACAGACTACAAACAAACTGTGTGGTCTGATCCTGCAGTGCACATGTCCTTTCTCAGCCCAACTACTTGCTTATCTACAAAATAGGTATTAGTAAAAGCTGGAAGATATCTAGCTCCTGCAAATTTACCACATTTTGTGTATATTATGAAGCTGCATGGCTTTTCTTGCTTCCAGTTGCCTCACTCAATGCCCCCCCCTACATTAGCAAGAGAGTCTAATGTGTTGCAGGTAGAACGTCCAGTGACAATCTAAACCCTTTTCAAAACCATCCACTGTTCCTGCTGTGACCACGTCCTGAGGAAGTCTATTCCCCAGATTCACAGTTCTTACATTAAAGAAGCTTTGCCACTTCTGGAGACTGAAATTTTTCTTCTACAGTCGGAGGCTGTGCCCCCTTGTCTTTTGAGGGCATTTTACATGGAACAGTTTTTTCACCGTTTTTTGTATGGCCCATTTATATATTTGTATAGGTTAATCATGTCCCCCTCAGACATCTCTTCTCAAAACTAAATAAATGTAATTCTTTTAATCTTTCTTCATAACTAAGACCCTCCATGCCCCTTATCAGTTTAGTTGCTCTACTCTGTACTTTTTCCAGCTCCAGAGCATTCTTTCTATGGACTGGTGCCCGGAACTGAACCGCATATTCCAGATGAGGCTGCACCAATGCTTTGCAAAGTGGTAATATTACATCCCTGCCCCACAAGTCCATGCCTCGTTTAATGCATGACAATATCCTGGTGGCCTTAGAAGCAGCTGATTGACACTGTATGCTGTTATTCAATCTATGATCCACAAGGACGCCCAAATCCTTCTCTATAAGTGACTCTCCCAGTGTTACCTCCCCTAGGACATATGAAGCACAGAGATTATTACTACCAAGAGGCATAACTTTCCATTTATCCACATTGAACCTCATTTGCCAAGTTGATGCCCAATCACTCAGAGTATCCGAGTCAGCTTGTAGTTTATGGACATCTTCCATAGACTGTACAGTACTACATAGCTTAGTGTCATCTGCAAAAATAGAAATGGTGCTATTAATCTCGTCCTCGATATCATTAATAAATAAATTAAATAATAGAGGATGTGACGAGAAGTGATTGCTCAGAGACATGAAGAACCACAACCATGGACAGTGTAAGAAGAGAATGAAACATAGAACCCTCAAATTATTGTAATACTAATTATACGGTACTGTGTGTATACAGTTACTGTATGGATAACCCCTGAAAGCTATTTTCTATGTTCTTGACCTATGTGTTCCTGATTTTGCAATGTGCAAATGTTACCGAAACATCTCTCGTATAAGAATGTATAATGCTGAACATTGACTCCTGCCCAGATGTGTCCTGTTAGCCACGATTGTGCGCCAGACTGGGGTCTTTGTTTTCTGCACTGGTCAAATGTTCCACTGTGAAGAGGTCTCACAGACTGCTAATTTCCATTTTATGGAAGGGAAAATATTAATACATAGCTGTTTCATTTCCTGCTGTATATCTGCCAGCAAAAAATGAGTTATTGAAATTCTCCCTTGAAACATGTGATGAGTTTATTACAGAATACGGTATATAAAAAAATAGTAGTTTGAGGAGTATCTATCACATGATTTTGGTCTGAAGTTTAAAGGGGTTGTCCCTCGAAAAATATTTAATATTTTTTAAAAATGCAGCATCTGGGTCTGAATACTTTTGTAATTAAAAATTTAGTATAGCCACTTAGTTATTCAATGACATGTATCTGTATATCTCTGCCCACCTCATTGAGGTGGACGCACATGCTCTGTTCCATCCTTTCAACTGCCACCATCTGCAGCAAACAGAACACATGTCCTTTCTCAGCCCCTTGAGAAAGGACTCACCTCCTGAGGACTGCTAAAGGTGTCTTCCGAGATCCTGACATTGCTGACCTATCATCAGGATACGTCAGTGGTGGCGAACCTATGGCACATGTGCCAGAGAGGAGAACTCAGAGCCCTTACTGTGGGCATGTGGCTCTGTCCGGGCTGTGCATAGGGTTGCCACCTGTGCACTATTACTAATGAGCGCCTCCATTATGGAGCGCTCATTAGTACAGCCTTTGCCCCCCTTCTCCTGCTTGTGTTAAAAATATAAATAAATAAAACTCACCTCATCCATTTAATTGCGCTGCGGGGAACACTTACCGCTCACTGGATGCACAGGACAGCACCTGCGTGATGGCGTTTCGCAGCATTAACTGGAAGCAGCAGGACCTGCGAAACATCATAACGCTGGATTACAGGTCTTGTCCTGTGCATCCAGTGAGCAGCGAGTGTTCGTCGCGACGTGATCAAATAGATGAGGTAAGTTTTATTTTTATTTTTTGCACAAGAAGAGTGGGAACGGGGGGCATTAATAATACAGCGGCCTCTAATAGAGGCATTAAATAATACTAGGGGGCACTAATGGGGGCATTGCATTTTACTGGCGACCATTAATGGGGGCCCTATTAATACTGGGGGCCACAAATGGGGCATTATTAATACTGGGGGGCCACTAATGGGGCCTTATTAATACTGGAAGCCACTAACGGGGCATTATTAATACTGCGGGGCACTAATGGGGCCTTATTAATACTGGGAGCCACTAATGGGGCATTATTAATTCTGTGCGGCCACTAATGGGGGCCTTATTAATACTGGGGGCCACTAATGGGGTATTATTAATACTGGAAGCCACTAACGGGGCATTATTAATACTGCGGGGCACTAATGGGGCCTTATTAATACTGGGAGCCACTAATGGAGCATTATTAATTCTGTGCGGCCACTAATGGGGGCCTTATTAATACTGGGGGCCACTAATGGGGTATTATTAATACTGGAAGCATTATTAATACTGAGGGCCACTACTGGGGCATTAGGGCCACTAATGGTACATTTTTCATACTAGGGTACGCCAACGGGGGCATTCATTTTACGAGGGCCTGTGTTCAGCCATGTCCCCACCGTTTAACTTTTCGATAAATAAGTGGGTTTTGGGTTGCAGTTTGGGCAGTCGGTCAGTCTTCAATATGAAATCGGTGGAGGTCCCAGGTGTCGGCTGTTTTAGGAGGATACAGCTTATCTCCTTGCAGCTTACCAAGCACAGTGCTATACATTGTATAGTGGCTATGCTTGGCAGTGCAGATCCATTCACTTGAATGAGACTGAGCTGCACGTAGGCCACGTAACTGCTGAATGGGATGTCACTGGCCTAGGAAGAGGCCGCTATGTTCTGTTCAAACAGCTGATCAAAAGGGGTCCCGCATCCCAATCTGAGGATAGGACATCCATATGAAAATTTCAGAAAACCCCTTTAAGAGTAAATATAGTATAAAGATCATATAGTAAAATACATGTAGGAGGTAAATCATTTTCAAACTCCGATGTCTTGCAGTTGGGGGAGCCCTTGGGAGTTGGAAGGTCCTCTGGGCAATATCCTCTTTTACCTTTCCTAAAATAGGGCCCGGTTTTCGGCATCAGCACCAAACAGCCCCTTTCGATGTGAGGGACCTATGGCAACTATGCCTGTCATATCCCTTTCTATGAGATGGAGTAGATAAGAACTTCCAGCTATTTCTGGTTACCAACCTGAATGTTCATAACTCATAGGATTTGCTTGCCACCCAGAGCTGGCTCATCAGCAAGGTGTGTATTGCAGGCGAGCAAGGAGGAAATGGGCAGGTCAGGACTTTCCCATGTAATTATAGCTCTTACAGACATTATGAGATATTCTAATGGACTTTAATGAGGGCAATGTGTTCTCGGTATTTCTAGCCATTTTGGGTGGATGTCAGGAGGATGCATATCCTCTGAAGTCTCCCCAGCAACAATCTCTATACTGTCCATAAATTGCACCAGTCAGGAATCTCTGCGCTGTTGCAGCCATAGCAACTGTACAGAGGAAGAAATCCCGGGTCCTATAGTCAGTGCTGCTTATGGGCGCCCCTATTATCCGTGCATTTTATCTACACACACAATGTATACAAAATGCACTATAAAACGTGGCATTTATACACCATAGGAATGAGCACCACAAGGGTAATCCAGCCAATAGGCTAAGGGAATGGCGACTAATATGATAAATATAGTGCATATTTCAGCTCGGGCATATTAATAATTTGATTTTCTGGAGCGAAAATCTCAGCTTTGGAAATCTTTAGTGACCGTGTACACTACTGGGTTTTACTCATCAAGGGCGCTGCCCCCAGGAAACATTTTGGTTCAAGGAGGGAAAGGAGTAAAATAAAGTGAATGGGCCTGATGGGCAACATGAGCAGGGGTCTTGATGGATTTGGCCATAATTTTTTTTATTTTTTACCGATAAAGTAAAGTAACTTGTACCACTATTTTGTAGAGGCTTGTTGATTTTTTTTTCAGACAAATGTGATATGTTTAGGTGGCCACTAGAGGGCGGCAATAGAAGCCAGATGCAGCTACTGTCACTGCTAACTATAGGACAGGCCAAATGGCATCTTGTCATTTGGATTTTGCAGGTACCAAAGTGAACTAAAGAGCATTTTAAGACCAGGAAATATGAAGGAGCACACGCTTTATAAAATAAACAGCTACAGGAACACTTTCCCAAGGATGGCAATAAATAGTGTCGCAACAAAGTCTAAAGCCTACTTTAAAAAAAAAAAACATGAATTTTTGGGGTTGTCTTCTTTATTCGTAGAAGTCTATGTGAAAGTGTAACTCCAGTCAATAACACAAAGTTTGGTTTTGCTTGCATTGACGATCCCTCAAAATATGGCTCTGCGGTAGTCACAAGATGCAGAGTACTCTTAAAGGGGTTTTCCAAGATCAGAAAAAAAAATTGGCTTAGGGTACCTACACACGGGTACAGGTTTACAAACATAATATCCGCACGGGAATTTCCATGTGGATTTCTGTGCGTTTCGGCACCAAAACCGTATATGTTACACGTGTTTTTTGGTGCAGAATTGATGTGCTTTTGCCGCAGATATCACCCATGCATTGCAAATGGTAAAATCCACATATAAAAAATTGTACAGATAATTGACATGCTGCGGTTTTCAAAATCCTCACGGCACTTAAGTTTCCACGCATAAGAAAAAAGCAGTGTACATGAGATTGGTCTAATCTGGTTCTGTATCGCTCTGTGTTTTTACGCACGTAAATCCACACGGAAAAAACATTATTATAAGATTATTTATCCCATACGGAAACATCAAAGCGGAAAAAAAGATCAAAATAGCTGATTCACCCTTTTTTGGTTTCTTCGTCTCGCGAAAAAAAAAAGATTAAAAAGTCATACACACCCCAAAATGGTATCAATGGAAAGTACAGATCACCCCAGAAAAATTAGCGCTCACACAGCTCCATAGACATAACTACAAAAAAGTTATAGGAGTCAGAATATGACGATGAATAGAAAAAAAAAGTTTATATGCGATAGTAAATGATGCCATTAGAAAGTACAACTTGTCCCGCCAAAAACAATCCCTCATACGGCTATGTGAATGTAAAAATAAAAAACGTTATGGCCCCTGAAAGTCAGGGAGTGAAAAACAAAAATAAAAAAGGAAAAATCCTCCGGGGGTGAAAAAAAAAAGCCCATGAAATAATTCAGTGGTGAGCCTTAGAAACAATAATACACAGCAACTACCAGCAGATGGCAGTATCACTCAAAAGAAAAGATAATGTTCCCAGCAGGAGCCATATGGTTCCTGGTATACAGTCTCTGGGGGTTTAGATTTATTTAGGCATTTTGAGTATAGGAGGTTGTTATATAATATGTCATGAACTGTGTGTATTGTGTGTTGTATCTTATCAGCTGCTGCCTATGTGCAGAATTGACATGATCTCTCCGCAGACACGGGTCACACATTATTCATTTCTCACATAGACTGGGGTATGATATATTTCCATAGGATGAGATTGTCTCTTGCCGGCTGATAATAGGACACCGCTGCGCAGCCACCGTGATGCCAGCCGTCCTGATAATGTTGCAATAAAAGGTGTCGTTGCCACGGCAACTTGCATTTAAACGGCTACGAAAAAGATGCCGGATTTAATTGTGATGATTACAGAAGATCCTCACTACGACGAGCTGAGTCACCACGGTGCAGATATTAAGAAAACTGTTTTACAATTTATAAATAAGCAAAATTAATACATTATCTTCAAAATGATTTACAGGCAAGCGCTAATAAGCACTAATAGGCAAAGTAAGCTGCCAGACATGAGGTAAAGAAATCCTGCACAATATACCTAATCCAAAGGAGATCATCTACCAAAAACCTGAAGAAGGGTAGATCTCGATACGGTTTATATAAAATTGGTTCGAGTGCTCTAATGCATTATCACCATAGGCTGCCATAGGCACTTGTGGGGTATGCCCAAGCCATCACCCATATTGTTTGACATGTTGCTGTTTCTTGCTGTATGTATTGTGCGTGAGAACATTTTCCTATATTTGCAGGACACTGTTCCTTTAAGAGAAAGATACTAGTGATGACTGTGATTACTGTGTTTTGTGTATTCATCCTGTCTTCATTTGAAATGTGCTGTGTCATGCTTAGGGTAACCATAAGTCCTCTTTTTCCAGGCCATGTTCTTTCTGGGACCTTAAACTTTTTTGCAGCTGGGATTTATAAGTTACTCAAAACGTCCAGAATTCTCATTGGGAGAAGAAGGAGGAAAGGGGCACCATTACTCACGAGTGCTTCCTGTCCCCTGTGTCCTCCTTTTTGAAAACCAGAATATGGTCACTCTAGTTGACCCACTCAGTTTAAAAGGCAGTTTAAAAAGCTATTATAGTATCCTCTCATAACACTAGATGTCACTGTTATGTGTTATGTAAGAGCTTGCAGCAGGGAACAGGTAACGGTGCGTAGCTGAAGCCACATGGTGTGCGAGAAAGGGTTGCTGGAACCAGCTATCTGGAGTCGGGTCAGAAGGAGTCAGATCAGACTAGAAAGTCAATAAGTTGAGCAGGACGCAAGCTGCTAAAGTGAGGCCAGAAGATTGTTGTGTGATGGGGTAGCATGGAGGTGTCCACGGTCAGCATGGATTCTGGATTGCTAGTTCAAGCAAGAGTGAGTACTGTAACTATAGACTGAGACCTGAGTGCTGTTCTGTGTATCGAATGATAAAACAGACCATGGGGCAAACACCTGTTAACCTGCACCACAATCTTGAATGGACATTGTAGGCTTCTAAAAGTTTAAGATACCTATCGTTCACACCTTGTACAGTTACCACAAGTTAGTCCAGGCTGTAAAAGGTTCTTTGTGAACAGTCACATAGTTGAGCTTCATGTCAAGAGTAACCACTAAACTGTGAGTGAGAAAAGGTTGAGTTTAGCATTTACATTTTGTGTCTTCCTGCACTTTGATTCAGACCACCTACCACTTGGACATATTACAGATCTGCACCAGAATACATCAGACCACCACACCTCCACTTCCACGATGCTCGGCAACACTGTCCATTACTCCAAGGTTCTACCTCCTGTTTTCCTCTATCTGCCCTTGGCTATAATTAGTTTTGTCAGTCTCCAGTGTCAGCACTGTAGAGTGTGGTATATACCAGTAAGCATCCAGCAGAACACAGGCAAAGATAATATTCAGTGCTAGTCAAAGCTCCCACACGGCCTACTAAGTAATGGGCACCAGAGACTGTAGGGTGTTCATGGGTAAGATGTCAGATACAATCTAATCAGCATCTTTCACTTTTTTCACATTTTGTTATGTCAAGTTTTTCCCATCATTCTGCACTTAATACCCAATGAGAAAGTGAAAGCAGAATGTTCAAAATCTTTGCTAATTTATTTAAAGGGAACCTGTCATCTCCGAAACACCCCCTGAACTAGAGTAAGCGGTGTATAGTGTAAGTGATGCTGAATATGAATATATAAGTTTTATCTTCATACTCACTTCCATTCCGTCGCTGTGCTCCCACAAACCAGCAGTAAAATGCACTCACTGGACTCTTCTTTGAGTCCTCTCCATTATGTGAGTGAGCACCGGAGTCCAGTGAGTGTATTTTACTGCAGGTTTGTGGGAGCACAACATCAGAATGGAAGCGAGTATGAAGATAAAAATTATATAACCAGACTCGACGTCACTTACACTATACACCGCTTACTGTAGTTCAGGGGGTGTTTCGGAGATGACAGGTTCCCTTTAAGAAGAAAAACTAAAATCTTGCAGTGACATAAGTATTCTGACCCTTTACTCAGGACTTAGTTAAAGCACCTTTGGCAGTGATTACAGCCTCCAGTCTTCTTGGGTATGATGCCACAAGGTTTTCAGACCTGGATTTGGGTATTTTCTGCCATTTTTCTCTGTAGATCCCCTCAAGATCTGTCAAGTTGGATGGGGAACATCAGTGAACAGACATTTTCAGGTCTCCAGAGATGTTCAATTGGGTTCAAGTCAGGGCTCTGGCTGGACCACTCAAGGACATTCACAGAGTTGTCCCTTAGCCACTCCTTTGTTGTCTTGGCTGTGTGCCTAACCAGACCTATCAAGAAAACCATAAAGCTGTCATAATGTCATCACAATTGTACACCTACTTGCAGATAACATCTTCCCCTCACAGTAACAGTTAACTGACAATTGATTACCTATCTATATAGATGGTCTTATCATTTGTGTTGACTCCCACAAAAGGACATTTTGTATGTAAGTGGCATAGTACTGCTGAAATAAAACATAAAAGAAATATAGCTAAAAATTCCTAAAATCTGTTATGTGTGAATACTACATTTTAATATTAGATTGGTTAAAGCAGCCTTATGATAGGCAACAGCCTTAGTGGTCAAAGTCCTTATATGAGGCAGCAAACTTGGTTTCAGAGTATCTCAGGGTGCCTTTGCAATGTGCCACCCCCCCAGGGTCGATCGTGTCCCAGGTTTTAGGAATGTGTGCTCCTACCTGGATATTGTGGCTCCCCAGGGTTAGGCTCCGTAGCTATAAAGAGGAGAGTTGTAGGAGCTGGAGAATAAATTGAGTCCAGACTTGGTGAAAGTTTAACAGCTTTACTTGAATAAACTTGTATCCAGACAATATTCAGTCATTCTCTTGGTTCCAGCAGGTTTTGGGGTAAACTGGCAGGGAAACTTGAATATTCTGCTTTATATTACTCTGCTGTGCTGAACTCGGCTTCAGTCTGATTACTGGACTCTGTAGCAGTTCTGGTACCTCTGTATTGGGGTGCCTTTGGCTGTTGACCCCTTCGCAATACTCTTTTAATCTGTAAGGAGTCATGGTACTCTATGAGCTGCTTCCCTGGAGAGACTCCTGCTGCAGGTGGGGGCCCTTCCCCACACTGCTACATCTTGACTAGTCTGCTCCCAAGGCTAGTCTAGAACTCACTAGAACTTCCTGCAACCCATCCCTTGGTAGGGAGCAGGACTAGCCCACTTCTACCCAAAAGGGGGAGAATGGAATGGTAAGTTCCATTCTATCTAAAGATCTCTTTGCCATATCCACTGCCACCTGCTGGTGAACCAAGCACATTATATGAACATAACAGTTTCATAGCAAGAAGATGAATGCACAGTATAGGAGGACCTTGAATAAATACACAGATTATATTATTGTTAGCCTATTAAAGACAGTAGCAGGGTGTAGGAATGGTAGTGCCACTGGCTGGCTCCTCTAAGCCCCTATGCTCTAGCCTCTACTATTCTGTGGTGCTCAATTACACTTGTCCTGGCTAGGTTCTGAGGTGGTGCACCCCTATGGCTAGTGGCACTCACCTCTAGCTACTAGCTAGCTACACACAGACATTGGCAGCATCTCCCAGGTCACTCTGTCAGTGCTGTTCTTTGGCATCGCTCTCAGTCTTAAGCGCTCCTGTATCTGACCATGAGGCTTACCAGTATTCCTGTTTATCAACTCACAGACATGTGCTCTCACTTTGGACCTGCATAATTAGATCATGTGACTTAAAAGATCCAACAAACAGCATATTATCCAGCTGCAATAACACAGTTGGCCACTAGCTGGAAGCATAATTACAGTGTGTATGCAACATACACATACTTTATACATTGTAAAATATTTTTATCACAGAGCAGTCCCAAAACTGGCAGTGCCTTCGATCTCCGGTGTGGCTCACCTACTATGTCCGTGGCATCTTGCTCAAGGCAGTAACACTTTACCAAGCTGGTGACACACCATCACAAGCTGCCTGCACATTTCCCATCAGTATACAGCTATGTTCAGGGCTTGTACTTACAGGGCACTTCACCTACCTAGTGCAGGACCTTTTTATAGTACCTTGACTGTGGTTCCTCAGCGGTACAAGGCCCAGATTATCTTGCTGAAGTCTTACATCAGTTTAAAGGCAGTGCAAATGGCGCATCACACATTATGCATGTTTTTACTTAGATTGTGAGCGCCATTGGAGACAGCGCTGTATAAGTGGGTAAAATAAAATATGAATGCAAGTTACATGGACCACTTAAGCGTGAGGAGCTATAATAGCATGCAATAAACATAATATACTTTACTGGTGTATTCTTTAGTAATTTGGCATTTTATAATGACTTAACAGTTCAACTTAGGTCAACTGACCCCCGCAACAGGGTCAAGCCATAACCCTCTGCAACAGGTTTAACTGCAGGAACACTACACATTCAGCAAAGAAGTGAAGAGGCTGCTTGCTTTGTGTATACCCCTCTGCATATTAGCACAGGGATAGGTGAGTAAGATCTGCTGGGTGAACCCTTTAGGCATCTTTCAGGTTTTTCAAAACTCAACTGGGTGTAATATACTGAATCTTAAAGGGGTTATCCAAGACCTATAATGTCCCCCATGCAGATAGTACTTACTTTCCTCCCCGGTACTTGCAACGCTTCTGATACCGGCAAGGCCGCTGCTGCATCTCCCCGTCGCGGGAATCAAAACATCCGGCGTTTTGCAGCCAATAGCAGGCCACAATGGTAATGAGCTTCCTTAGCATCACCCGTGATTTTAGGGAGGCTCTTCCCCATGCAGAGATGCAGAGGTGGCCGTGCTGGAATCCAGTGGCGTAGCTATAGGGGTCGCAGCGGTCGCAGTTGCGACCGGGCCCCTAAGCCAGGGGGGCCCCGAGGGCCCCCCTTGCTACTTGCAGGGCCGCACCGCCAATTAGGCAGGTGCGGCGCGGCCCTGCGCATAATTGCGGGCGGCGGTGGGGCAGAGGGAGATGAGCGCTTCCATTGTGGAAGCGCTCATCTCCATAGTCATCTGTATCGCCATCCTCAGGACTGCGATACAGATGCCTGTACTGCGGGCAGGGGAGGGAGAGGCGTCTCCCCTGCCCGTTCCTCTGATAGGCTGCAGGCCTAGTGCCTGCAGCCTATCAGAGGCCGGCTCAGGCGGCGCGATGACGTCATACTGACCTGAGCCGTACAGCGCGGGACACAGGCCGGAAGAGGCCTGCATCGCATCGCTGCCAGCTCCATGGAGGTAAGTATTAGTGTTTATTTTTTTTTTATTGTTGTAGTCTTGGACCGGAGCTCTATTGGGGGCACATGGGGGCATTTTTACCGGCAAAAGGGGGCACTGGATCATTTTTACTGGCACTGGGGGCATTATTATAGGCACTGGGGAAATTTTTACTGGCACATGGGGGCACTGGGGGCATTTTTACCGGCAGAAGGGGGCACTGGGGGCATTATTACAGGCACTGGGGCCATTTTTACTGGCACATGGGTGCACTGGGGGCATTTTTCCTGGCAAAAGGGGGCACTGGGGGCATTTTTACTGGCACTGGGGGCATTATTACAGGCACTGGGGAAATTTTTACTGGCACATGGGGGCACTGGGGGCATTTTTATCGGCAAAACGGGGCACTGGGGGCATTTTTACTGGCACTGGGGGCATTATTACAGGCACTGGGGCCATTTTTACTGGTACTGGGGGCATTTTTACCGGCAAAAGGGGGCACTGGGGCATTTTACTGGCACTGGGGGCATTATTACAGGCACTGGGAAATTTTTACTGGCACATGGGGGCACTGGGGGCTTTTTTACCGGCAAAAGGGGGCACTGGGGGCATTTTTACTGGCACTGGGGCATTTGTTACTGGCACATGAGGGCACTGGGGGCATTTGTTACTGGCACATGGGGGCACTGGGGCATTTCTTAATGGCACGGGAGCACTGGGGGCATTTGTTACTGGCACTTGGCATTTCTTAATGGCACGGGAGCACTGGGGGCATTTTTACTGGCACTGGGGGCATTTTTACTGGCACTGGGGGCATTATTACAGGCACTGGGGCCATTTTTACTGGCACTGGGGGCATTTTTACCGGCAAAAGGGGGCACTGGGGCATTTTTACTGGCACTGGGGGCATTATTACAGGCACTGGGGCCATTTGAAATGGCACAAGGGGGCACTGGGGGCATTTTTACCGGCAAAAGGGGGCACTGGGGCGTTTTTACTGGCACTGGGGGCATTATTACAGGCACTGGGAAATTTTTACTGGCACATGGGGGCACTGGGGGCTTTTTTACCGGCAAAAGGGGGCACTGGGGGCATTTTTACTGGCACATGGGGGCACTGGGGGCGCAGTTATTTCTGGGGTACGTTATGTTCACACTATTACGGGACACTATTTGCTGGGCGCAGTTATTTTAGCACACTGTGTGCCAATAATTATTGAAGGGCGCTATCTGTGTGGTACTAGTGGCACAGTACTGGGGGTGGTAGGATGATTTGTCCAGAAGATGGGAGGATGATGGAAAAGTAGTAAACTAAGATTTTTTTCTGTCAAACTGCAGAGATGAGAAATGGCTGAAAAATGGCGTCTGGTCTGAAAGGAGAAGATGAGGAAAGAGAAGATCTATATTAGAGGAGACGACACTGGATGTACAAGGTATGGGGCGCTGTATTATACTGGATGTAAGAGGTATGGGGCGCTGGATTATACTGGATGTAAGAGGTATGGGGCCCTGTATTATACTGGATGTAAGAGGTATGGGGCACTGGATTAGGCTACATTCACAGGAACATTGTGTTTTGCAGTCTGCAAATTGCGGATCCGCAAAAAAAGGATGATGTTCCGTATGGCATCCTTTTTTTTGCAGATCCACTGTAACAATGCCTATCCTTGTCTGCAAAACAGACAAAAATAGGAATGGACATACAGACAGCACACAGTGTTCATTGAAGTGAATGGGTCCGCATCTGAGCCTCAAAATATGCAGATCGGGGGCCGCAAAAACAGCGTGTGAATGTAGCCTTACCCTGTATGTTCTGTAGTGATATACGTAATGTTAGGAGGGAAAAGGTTAGGGTGAGAATTTGGCATTGGGGGGGGGGGGGGGTTCAGTTTTTGACTTGGCCGGCAGAAAAGCTAGGTTCACCAGCACTGAGGGAGGGGGGGGGGGGCCAAGCTGAACTCTTGCACCAGGGCCCATGAGCCTTTAGCTACGCCCCTGCTGGAATCAGAAGCAATGCGGATGCCAGGGAGCAAGGTAAGCACTGTCTGTGTGAGGGGCCCAGCCATATGAGGAGGGGGGGGGCATTATAGCTCTTGGATACCCCTATTTCTATCAAGAACATTTATGGCACATTACCAGGATATGCCATAAATGACCGATAGATGTAGGTCCCACCACTGGGATCGGCATGCGCAGTAACCTCTCTATTCACTGCTATGGGACTTCTGAAAATAGCCAAAAGTGTGCGTTGCTATTTTCAGAAGTTCCACAGCTGTGAATGGAGAAGTGGCCCCATGTGTGTGGCTTGTTTTCCGTTCACTCCAGGGCCCCATTGTTGAGTTAGCAGCAGATCCCTAAGTTACATAGTTACATAGTTAATATGGTTGAAAAAAGACACAAGTCCATCAAGTTCAAACAAGGGATAGATGGGGACGCGAACCCCAGAAAGAAGTGAGACTCAGATTTCTACACATTTTCATAAGCATTAATGTCATTTACTTTTAAGAATTCATCTAAAACCTTTTTAAAACTGTCCACTGTTCCTGCCACGTCCTGAGGAAGTCTATTCCACAGATTTACAGTTCTTACAGTGAAGAAGTTTTGCTTCTGGAGACTGAACTTTTTCTTCTCCAGTCGGAGGCAGTGCCCCCTTGTCTTTTGAGGACATTTTACATGGAACAGTTTTTCACCGTATTTTTGTATGGCCTATTTATATATTTGTATAGGTTAATCATGTCCCCCCTTAGATGTCTCTTCTCAATACTAAATAAATTTAATTCTTTTAACTTTCTTCATAAAGTTCATACACCTTATCAGTTTTGTACTCTATCCAGCTCCAGGGCATCCTTTTTATGGACTGGTGCTCAGAACTGAACTGCATATTCCAGATGCTTTGTAAAGTGGTAATATTACATCCCTGCCCCGAGAGTCCATGCCTCGTTTAATGCATGACAATATCCTGGTGGCCTTAGAAGCAGCTGATTGACACTGTATGCTGTTATTCAATCTATGATCCACAAGGACACCCAAATCCTTCTCTATAAGTGACTCTCCCGGTGTTACATCCCCTAGGACATATGATGCACAGAGGTTATTACTAGCGATGAGCGAATCGACTTCAAATGAAACTTCATTCTAATATGAAGAATAACTTGCAAACCTTGAATAGTTATTCAAATAGGTTACTAGTAAATACAAAATTTTCTCTGGAGTTATCAATCTAAACAGGAAGACTGGAAGACACACAGCCTATAGGATACAGAACAATGCCCCAACACCGATAAGATGACGAAAAATCTCCACTTAAAGCAAAAAGCTTGTTTTCCTGACTCCGAGTAGAAGAAGGTCATTTTGGGATTGCCTCTTCATCTAATCCCAGTTTCTGGATATAATCCAGGATATGACAGTACGTTGACCTTTTGCAGTTTCTCTTTTCCTTCCAATAATTGATAGAAAAACATTTCTGCAATCAGATTACAATCATGTTGTAGCATCGGAAAGTGAAATCTTCCATCAGGTTTGCCATAGGACTGAGTCATTGAAAGCCCGCACTATTTTTTTTTTTGTGTGTCCAGACTGACCTTGCAGTTATTGTCTGAAAACACAGAGTACAATGCAAGCGGAGCCGCCTAATTGGGTCGGGCGGTTTTGTGCACATGACATGCTATATGCACGGCAGCAGTTACTGGGGTCTGGGCAGGAAACCTGCAGAGCAGTAATGGAATGCAGCACAGTGCTCAGGCTGGAACTGGCCGGCCAGGCACAAAATTGATTGCCATTATAAATTCAAAACTGTCATTCAAACACTCCTTAATTTGTCTAATGCTGCACTGTATAGTCCATCTAAATGCCCTGCACCAGCACAAACACCACTCTGCTCGCTCATTACTAGTATGCGGTGTATCTGCAAACTCAAGCTGGCCATTAACTACTTAACAGCCATAAGGATGCAATTATCTAAAATGATGTAGAGTCAAGGCTCTACATTTGTTCTATTAAGTAATCAAAACCTTAAAGGGGTCATTCTCAGGAATTCTTTTAATTATATGAATCGAGAAAAACACTTCTCTTCTGTGTTATTGTCACAGTTTTAACCTCTTTACTCACCTCTCTGCAGTTCTGGTTTCTTCTGTTTGTGTAGGTGGGCAGCAGCTCCTCCTATGTGACCATCAAATGCATGCATTTGGCTCTTGTCCACTTTTCTCCATTGCATAAAAAAATTGTCCTTCACAGAAAGCTGCAACAAATCCACGAATAAATAGAACTATGGTATGTAATACATCCCCACATTCTTCACTGTCAAGAGAAAGATATAGCTATATACAGTATATAAGGCCCTTTCACTTTTTTCACACTTTGTTATGTTGCAGCCTTATGCTAAAATTGTTTAAAAATCAAGTTTTCCCCCATAACTCTGTATTTAATTCCCCATAATGACAAAGTGAAAACAGAATGTTAGAAATCATTTCTAATTTATTGAAAAGGAAAACTAAAACATTGCATGGATATAAGTATTCAGACCATTGGACTTAGGGGTTGTTCACATATCAGTTATTTGATCAGTTATTTCCATCAGTTATTGTGAGCCAAAGCCAGGTGCGGGTCAAAAACACAGGACAGGTTCAGATCTTTTCATTATACCTGATCACTGTTTAGTGTCCACTCCTGGTTTTGACTGACAATAACTGATGGAAATAACTGATCAAATAACTGATATGTGAACAACCCCTTAGTTGAAGCGCCTGAGGCCTCCAACTTCCAGAATTCTTGGGTATGATGCCACAAGTTTTGCACACCTGGATTTGGGGATTTTCTGCCATTTTTCTCTGCAGATCCTCTCAAGCCATGTCAGGTTGGATGGGGACCATCGGTGGACAGCCATTTTCAGGTCTCTCCAGAGATGTTCAATTGGATTCAAGTAAGGGCGCTGCCTCGGCCACTCAAGGACATTCACAGAGTTGTCACTAAGCTATTAGTGTTGTCTTGGCTGTGTGGTCTTAGGATCATTGGACAGTGAACCTTTGGCCCAGTCTGAGGTCCAGAGCTCTCTGGATCAGGTTTTTATTAAGATTATCTCTGTACTCTGCTCCATTCAGCTTTCCCTCAACTTTGACTAGTCTCCCTGATCCAGCCACTGAAAAATACCAGCAAAGCATGATGGCGCCACCACCATTCTTCACTAGGGATGGTATTGGGCAGGTGATAACTAATTACTGTTTTCCTCCAAACATGATGCTTAGAATTGAGGCCAAAAGATCATTCTTGGTTTCATCAGACCATATAGTCTTGTTTCTCACAGTATGAGTCCTTTAGGTGTTTTTTTTTTTGCAAACTTTCACATGTATTCTACTGAAGAGAGGCTTTTTTTCTGGCCACTCTGCCGTAAAGCTCAGATTGGAGGAATGCTGCAGTGATGGTTGACCTTTTGGAGGTTTTTCTCATCTGCATACATCTCTGGAGCTCAGAAAGAGTGATCATTGGGTTCTTAGTTACCTCTCTTACCAAGGACTCTCTTAGTTTGGTGAGGCAGCCAACTCTAGCAAGAGTCCTGGTTGTTCCACATTATGTGCCCCACTGTGCTCTTGGGAACTTTCAGTGCAGCAGAAATGTTTTTTTGTTCTTCTCCAGATCTGTGTCTCCACAAAGTCCTACCTCTGAGCTCTATGGGCAGTTCTTTCCTCCTTATGGCATGGTTTTGAGATTCTTATGTAGACAGAGATGTGTCTTTCCAAATCATATCCAATCAACTGAATTTACCACAGTTGGACTCCAGTCAAGGTGTAGAAACATCTCAAAGATGATCAAGAGAAATGGAAGGCCCCTGGAGCTAAATTTTATGGGTCTGGATACTTATGTCCATGCGAAATGTTAGCTTTTCCTTTTTAATTAATTTACAAACATTTCTAAAATTCTGTTTTCACTTTGTCATTATGGGGTATTGAGTGCAGATTGATGGGGGAAACTTGAATATATTGTATTTTAGCACAAGGCTGCAACCTAACAAAATATGAAAAAAGTGAAAGGGTCTGAAGACTTTCCTAATGGATTGTGGGTGTGACTTATGAACAAATAGATGCCACTTTTGTGTCGTATATCTGGCGCAGATTCTGTTGCACGCCACGCAAGGCCTAAAAAAGCGGTTGTGGTGTGGGCGGGGAAGGGTACGGGCCTTCAGGCCCATCTCATTCATCATTTTCTGCGCCTGTTTTAGGTATACCGGTAGAAAAAGGCCTAAATGTAAGACAGCTAGGAAGCTATCTTACATTTAGACTGGCAGTGGATGCGCCGAAGTTATGGAGAGGCCGGCACCTCTTCATAACTTTGGCAATCCACCTCCAGCACAGGGGCTTATAAGACTGAAGTCTGAAACGCCGGTCTTAATAAATGTGTCCCTGTATTTCTATGAATTTAGAAACAGGGATGAATGAATGAAAGGTGTGTGGGTTGATATGAAATCAGTACACCAGCATTGACAGGAGGAAGGGAGCAGAGAAGCTACTGTGTATGTTAATCCACCATTGAATGCAGGAGGTGGATCAGAAGGATAAACAGCAGGGGGCGCTACCAGAGAGGAAAATGTCATGTGTATTAAAAAATTAACATGTTTATTGCATGTATAGTGTTGTAATAATACTTCAGTTGAAATGTCCAATTCATACTTTTTGCAGGATAACCCCTTTATAGAAGATTTTTTTTTATGAGATTCCTAAACTATTTTCATATTACTCTGTTGAGCTAAAAAGTTACCAATTTTTAAAAATACCCTAAAATCCTAGCATGTAGCAACTGAAAAGACAAATCGCTACTGACTTGCTTGACTGGAGTGATTTTGAAAAGATTTTTTTAAGCTACTCAATGCATTTCCTACAAACGCCGGTGTCACAGTGAGCAATAAAATGTGTAGGCGAAGCCCTAGCCTAAAGAGGTTTTCCAGGACTACAATATTGATGGTCTATCCTTAGGACCTCTATCAATATCAGATGGGTTAGGATCTTACTCCTCCGCTGAGAAGATGATTGAAGCAGGCACAGCCTTTCATTGATTACCATACACAGCTCTGTACTTTTGGTAGTAGCTGTGTCGCAAGCCTAGGCTGATTGGAGGATAGGAGTGGTAGTGGCTCTGGGTGCTATAATTATTCACACTGTCAATCTTCACATTGATACTCCCTAGGGTCAAGGCAGTGATAGGGTGATAGGAGGGTGCACTCTTTCTTCCCTTGGGGCACACTCTGATGTTGGGGTTCCTGCCTGATGGGGTGGGCTAGACTGTGTAAAGGGTGTCTTAACAATGTCCCTCTCACTGCAGTAAAGACTCTATCTGCCTTAAACAGCAAATACCTTACTGACTGACTCCAGTGCTTGGCCATGCAGATTCTGGACCATGTAGTTCTTTCTAGCCACGCCCATCAGAAAGGAGCCTCGCTCCTCTATTCCTATTCTTCTCTCCTCCTCCTAGGCTAATCAATGTCATCATGATGCCACTGCAAATCTCGTACTGGGGCACGTCTTCTTCATGCACAGTTCAGTGGATGAAGCTGCTGTCCACAGAAGGTAACAGACGGCGCTGGTGCACACTTGAGGAAGATGTGCGCCTGCACAAGATTTGCAGCAGATTCATGATGATGTTGAGGAGATAGAAGGTGCAGAGAAGGGGAGGGAAGGAGCGGGGCTCCATTCTGATGGGCGTGGTTGGGATCCTTTAGCTTTAAGTCCAGTTCCTTGAGCTTGTTTATCCTCATTAGCATAATTCAAAAAAAAAATCTGTTTCCTAGGGCAAAAGAAGAGGGATCAGGACATGAAGGTATATTTGAAAATGACAACAGGAGAGCTACAGTGCCATGCAAATGGTTAAAAATGGTCCATGGTGGTGACATAAGAGTATGGAGCTATGCCTGATGAGCAATGAAGGGAACAAGGCGCTCCTGGAAAAGGCCTTTATCATATTGGAAATGTAGGGTGACAACTTTAATCAGTATAACTCTCTATTATGTTAAAGGCATGGTCTCACAACATCAAGCCCCTTTCACTAACCTATTAGGCCTCCCGAAGCGGGTGCATTTGGCCAGATGCAGCAGATAACAGTTGATCACCTGGGATTACAGAAGGCAAAGCCCTTTAGCCATTGAAACTGTTGTAGATAATATTAAGAACGGACCAAATCATGGTTTCTCATTTTTACGTGAGAAACCCAGAAAAGGTATAAAAGCCAATCTACTAAGGACAGAGAAAATTGTCCATTTCAATTAAACAAAACTGAATTGAGCAAGATTGTTGACCTCTCTAATAGTCTCCCAACTAGAAGACCCTCAAGAGTGTAACTACAGGGGATGCAGTGGTCACAGGTGCATAATTTTTGAAATGTTGGCAATTATGGACAATATTTGGATAGCTCTGCAGTACTAGAGAAGGTATCAGCCTTCAGATGAGATTTAATCAGGCATGTACATAGGCTTCCTCAGTCGCTGCTGACCCTATAGAGAATGAATGGAAGATGTGAGCCCGCCCCTGTGATGACACCAGTAACACACAGCCAGGTCCTCCCTCCTTGCTGCTGGGGACTCAGAAACAGAGTAGATGGAGGTTCTTGGGGCTGTAGGACCTTAGTGATGTAATCGGCCATGTGACCAGTGGGGGAGGAGACTGAGGAGCAGAGATCTGTGTTTTTGTAATAAAGCCATTGTCTCATCTTATCTTGCTGAAGCAGTGATGTCACCGCTGAAGGTGTGAATTGGTGATGTCATTGGTACCACCCACTTTTTTGCAGCATGCCTACTTACAGGTTGCTCAAAGCCTCATTTGGCCAGCAGAGCTCCCCCTGGTGACCAAAGATGGTAAATATGGTAAAATCTAATATTTATTTATAATATTTCACACATTGGAATTTTTATTTATTTATTTATTATTTCTTACAAATATATAATAGATTTTTTTAGCATAAATAAAATATAGAACAGGTTTTTGTGATAGATTCCCTTTAAAGATAGATCAAGGTTATTGGTCCACACTTCTGCCCTTTTACTATAGATGTTGACCCTGTAATCAGTGTATTTGTAGGACGGACAAGGTGAGAAAAGCAATGGTGATATATCAATTAATGTGTGAAATGTCATCTGCCCTATCTCTGATACAAGGTGTCATTTTGTTTGGGCACACGTAGGAGTTACAGTATGTGCACCAAGTGTTCTAATGTTTACATATACCTGGGTTTTCAAAGGAATTGCAATGTTAAAGGAGTTTTCAAAGATTTATTTTCACTGATGATCTATCCTCAGTATAGGTCATCAGTATCTGATTGGTGGGGGTCCGACACCCGGAACCCCCGCCAATTAGCTGTTTGAGAAGTCACTGGCGTTCGTGTGGGCGGAATGGGGCTGAACACGATGCCGAGCACAGGCGCCGTGCTTGGTAAGCTGCGAGAAGGCTGCAGTCCTCACAGGAGCGCCGGTGACTTCTCAAATAGCTGATCAGCAGGGGTCCTGGGTATCGAACTCCCACGATCAGATACTGATGAAGATAGGTCATCAGTATCAAAATCTTGGAAAACCCCTTTAAAATTGATTGCCACCATTTTCTTATTTTTGGCCCATTCCTATTGCACCTATAACACCACCTAAAAAATCCAAACTACACAATCTACTGAACCAACATAACCTACACAATCCCCACACAATGTAAACAACTCAACACAACACTAAAACACTGAAGGCAATCATTACAATCTCAATAGACTGTATTGCATTAAGAGCAGGGACGTAACTACCATAGCGGTAGACCATGCAACGGCTATGGGCCCCAGGACATGAGGGGGCCCAGTCTTAGTTGGGATCATCTCCTTTTCTACTGGAGGTGAAAACTTGGTCAGGACTCTACCCTATAAAGGAACTACTTTTAGCAAATGAGGCAGTGTAAAAAATGGGCCAAGGGTCATTGAAAAGGGTTTAGGCAGAAACCCTTCTGTCCTGTGTGGGGGGCCTGGTTTGATCCTTGCTACGGGGCCCTTACTTCTCTATGTACGCCACTGATTAAGAGTACACTTTCATAAAACTGCCACCATTTTTTGAAATGTTCACAAGGCAGTAGCAGGGATTATAAACTCTCCTGCACTCCTCAGGATAGAAAATCAATATCTGATCAATGAGGGTCAAATTTCCTCCACCGCCACAATCAGCTGTTTGAAGAGGCGATTGCGGTTCTCCTCACAGTATACCAAGCACAGAGCCATACATTATACAGTGGCTATACTTGGTATTGCAGCCCAGGCGCATGAGTTGCGCCTAGGCCATGTGACCGATGAAGGTAACGTCACTGGCCCAGGATGTGGCTGCAGAACTCACCACCGCGCCCTCTTCGAACAGCTTATTGTCGAGAGTGCCAGGAGTCAGACCCCCACTGATCTGATATTGATGACCCATCCTAAGGAAAAAACATCAATACTGTACTCCCGGAAAACCCCTTTAATCAATTTTTTTTTTACTTTCCCAGATTCCACCTCTGCAGTCCACTGCAGCACAAGCACATTGCTAAATATACTGCCTATGACACCCTGACACTGGGCATCGTTCTAGCTAAAAATGAATGATTTAATTTAATTTGCTAAGCTCCTTTATTCCAGCAGATATCAATACCAGACTTCTTGGTGGTAATACTTCAGTGACACAGAAAGCAGCAGGCTCAATAAATCTGCAAGTCATGTCTGCACTAGCAGCAAAGGGAAAATAAAAAACCTCAGTCAGGTGTCCTTGCTGGCGACTGCTCTTATATTACGTTCCCTGCAATGGTTTTCTATCAGATGCTGCACCTGTCTCGCTCCTTCCACCCAGCTTGCTGCATTGCACCACTTACATAGTGAAGGCATCATCCTCCTAGGGACGCACTGTTAACCCATCACCGAGATCTGCCTGCATGTCTCCTATGACAATTAGACTTAAGTGTTCTGCAGTACGCTGCTCCTTTACCAGACAGCAACGAGCTAATAAAGCAACCGGCTTATTCTTCTGTTAGCAGTGAAATGAAGCCGCGATGTTGGATGGCCAATTTATATTCACTAAACCATTTATTCTATGACATATGTCTGCACTGCCTAATTTGCTGCTCTATTTTCTCAGAGTCTGGGAGCTGCTTAGCTATAACCAGTGGTACACACAGACGAGAGGGGTGAGATCAAAATGGGGCACCGAATTATAATGTCAGGGGTTTACCACCCAGAAAGGGGGCATCTGCCCCCCCACCCACCTTGAATGCTAACAATGCAGTTCTTCTATAGAGGGGACTCCTTTTCACCCAATAGCAAAGGGGATGGGACCAACCAGCCCCCCTCTCTTCAAGGATCCCATAGCAGCTACAGCACCTGTTTCCAAGTAAGTGCTCCCCAACCTGTGACTCCCCAACTGTTGAAAAACTACAACGCCCAACAGCCTTTAGCTAAAAGGGCATGCTGGGGGTTGCAGTTTTACCACAACCGGCGGCCCATCAGGTTGGGAAACACTGTTCTAAGGTGTTCATGCCCCTTTGCTTGCAACATCACAGGGCATGATATCAATGTTAAAGGGGTTTTCCTGAATGTTTAATACTGGTGATCTATTCCCAGGATAGGTCATCAGTATCTGATCAGTGGAGTTCAGACTCCTGGCCAGCTGTTTGAAGAGGCTGCGGTGTTCTGGTGAGACCCCCAACGATCATATACTGATGACTTATCCTGAGGATAGGTCATCAGTATTAAATACTCAGACAGCACCTTTAAAGGGGTTGTCTCATCTCAGACAACGAGGGGCATATCGCTAGGATATGCCCCCTTTGTCTTATAGGTGCTCTCTCCCCATAGAAGTGAATTGGGAGCACAACGTGCATGACCACTAACCATCCAACAGGATAATTATAATTATTCTACGATTTAATAAGGAGCTTGTTCTATCCCATTTCCTTCTCCCTGTCATAATGCCATTGGTGGACAGGTCACTTTCTTGCACACAATCAGTACACTCCTGCTACGCTGCTGTCATCATAGAAACAGTGATATATGTGGGGAAATATGCAATATAACATACACCCCCTATAACATGGAGATCTACAGTATAGTACAGAGCCCACCTGCAGGATTCAGCCGCCTTCCAGCAAAAGTGTTGTTTCTTGGGCTGGGCAGAAAATACCACTTATGCCGGAAAGAGACCAGATCCCCACCAGATCCCATTATAGTCAATGGAATCGGCAGTGAATGGCAGTATCCGGTAAACTCCAGCAGGCTGTTCTATCCGCAACCTACCCTTATTTCTTTATTTGAGACTGAAACACACAGAGGCCATCACCGTATCATAAAAATCATTGTGTGTAGGGAGTAGGGAGATGCTCATAGGTCCTCACAACATAATTTATAGTAATTTTTTTAAAATATATATATATATTTATATATAATTATATTTAGGGTTAAAAAAAGAAACCAAAACATACGTACCTCATCCATTCAATTGCAACAGGCCAGCCTCCGCCATCTTGATTGAAGATCTCGCATGAAATCATTGCATGGTGATGTATGACATGACATCACCATGCTGGCCGATGTGATGAACGCGGCATCTGAGGGGTACGATGACGGAGAGGTCATTGCAACCACTACTTACAAAAAAAAAATGGGCTTCACAAAGCAAATTTATTTTTTTTTAATTCGGTGAAGCAACCAAATTGAACTTTTGAATACTTCGCTCATCTCTAATCATCTCTGGCCGGACAGTCCCGGATTGCAGTGGCTGTTCCGATACGGGGGAGGTATGTCCCGCTTTCTGGCAGCTGTCCCTGCATCCATAGGAAGCAGAGACAGTTGCCTGTATTATGATGAAGCAGAGAGCCGTCACTGGCTTCCTACTTCATCTTCACTCCTACCCCCGCCAGCTCTCCACACCTCTGGTGTGGGCGTGGGGCGGGGCCAGCCGACATTTAGCCTCGGCTCCGCCTCCTTCACAGCCTAAAACAGCCGATGCCCTGCCTCTGCTGATGCTAGGAAGAAGGTAAGTATGTGGTGTTTATTTTTTTACTTTCTGTGAGGGGCACAATGTGGGCATATTTCTGGGGACACAATGAGGGCATATTACTGGGGGCACAATGTGGGCATATTACTGGGGGCACATAACAGGGCATATTACCGGGGGCACAGCTGGGCATATTACTGGGGGCACAGCTGGGCATTATTCTGTGAAGACACATTTTGGGCATAAATACTGTGTGGAGGCATGAAAGGGAAATAATTACTATGTGGGGGCATTAAGGGGACTGGGTGGGATTAGGTGTATAGTTTCGGGCAGAGTTGGCGTGGCGTAGTGCAGAAAAAATTGTCCCTCTTTATTCTTTTACAAAGTTGGGAGGTATGTAATCATATTATATATACAATGTTTTTATGATTACTGTATAGATAGATATGATTTTTTTTTACTCCAGTTCCACATAGTTGCAGTTGATGAGCAGATGTCACTATAATTATGTCACATATCCGTTAATCTGTTTGCAGGGGCCGAGGAAACGCAACCACTTGAGACTTCCCTTCAAAGCCACATTCTAGATAACTGCAACACTGTCTGACAGAAACCAAGAAAGAAAATCCTGCATATCATCTTTGCTGACTCCAGCTGCTCCCGGGTTGCCTAGCAACTGCGCAGGGCAGAAGATACATTGTATCCAGATAAAGCATGGAATACGGATCACGGCCACACCCTGTGTCCGGCAAAATGCTATATATCCCACGTGGATAGCACTTTAAAGGGTTATAAAACATGTTATTAACCATTGAGGAGGTGTTTATTGGCCTGTACATTTGCCTTTATTGCAATCCCAATATACCTTGCTAAGCAGGACTGGAGCTTGAATCATTAATGTGATGTGGCACGGTGACATTTTTACTATATAGCCAAGGACAGAGCCATGCTTAATGATCTAATTCCTGATGGAAACACATCCGTATATCTTGTCTCCCAGGTTTCAGAGGTGGGGGACATTTAGCAATCTGTGAATTTTATTTGCAAAGTAGTTTTACGAGAGTTGTATAAGAGAAGAAGAAAATCCTGCTTGTCCTTCCAAAAACAGGTCCCCCCTTGCACATGGGGTAAGGCCTCTTTCACACTAGTGCAGCACGGATCCGGCAGGTGAAGGGTGCCGCTGGATCCGTGCTGCCGCAGGGACATGTGTGGGGCCGGAACCCATAAACATACACAGACACACACACATACAAATACACATACATACTTACATGCTCCCAGCAGGTCTCCACAGCGCAGGAGGAGCAGGACGGCGCGCACATAGGACGATTCCCCACAGCGCCCTCTGTTGGGCGCCAGGTGGAATCGTCCTATGTGTGCGCCGTCCTGCTCCTCCTGCGCTGTGGAGACCTGCCGGGAGCATGTAAGTATGTATGTGTATTTGTATGTGTATATGTCTGTGCATGTTTATGTGTGTGTATGTATGTATGTGTGCAGGTGACGGATCCGTCATGAACTCCATTAAAAGTCAATGGAGGACGGATCCGTTCACCATTGTGTCACACCAAACGGATCCGTCCCCATTGACTTTCATTGGGGGTCATTCCGGATCCGTCTTGGTGCGGATGCCTGGACCGGAGAGCAAACCGAAGCATGCTGTGGTTTGCTCTCCGGTCTGAAGACGGAACGGAATGCTTTCAGGAGCATTCCGTTGTCTTCAGTTCAGTTTTGTCCCCATTGACAATGAATGGGGACAAAACTGAAGCGTTTTATTCCGGTATTGAGCCCCTATGACGGAACTCAATACCGGAATTATTAAACGCTAGTGTGAAAGTAGCCTAAGCCTGGTATTGCAACTTTGCACCATTCCAGGGAATGGGTCTGAGGTGCAGGACCAGACACAGCCGATGAACAAGAGTGGTGCTGTTTTGGGAAAAAAAAGCTGACATTTTTTTTCTTTAAAGGGGTTGCCCCACGAAAAAATACATTATTTTTCAAACCAGCGCCTGGATCTGAATACTTGTCTAATTGCATGGAATTAAAAATGTATTATAGCCACTGAGTTATTCACTGAAATCTGTGTACCACCACCTGCTGTTTGCTCCTTTTCTAAATTCTTTGTCCAGCTCACTGAAGTGGAAGCACATGCTCAGGTCCATCCTTCAACTGCTACTAGCTGCAGCAGAAAGGACACACCCACGTGAAAGGACATGCTGCCAACTTAAAATAAATCTAGCAGAGCAATTGGAGCAATAAATGAGAAGATCTCTGGACCCATGTGAGGTACAGTGGTTCTAAGTTTGTTAGAAAGAGATGTACATGTACTATATGATGTCTGATTTTCATTTTTTATATTAATCATGGGGTAACCCCTTTAAATAAAGTGTCTCAGTGATCTCCTGTCCTGCAATAAAAAGAGAAAGTAATTATAAAGTGTCTCTCGTGTTAGATCTAATTTCGAGATAGAGGAATTTTACTGAAATCAACCTTTTTTAAATTACTTTATTACAAATATTAATAAAACGTATTCCATCTACATGAAACCTTATAATCAATTTAATGCATTTTCAGTATTTTTTTTACTGTAGTATGGTGTGCTGTAGTGCCCCTGTGTGGAGGAAATAAAATTAATACATTCATTTAAGAAAGGATTCTTTACAGTTACAGCAGTCAGACTTTGTAATTCTCCAATTTAGGAAGTAGTAAGGGCAGATGTAATAACCGATCCTTATGATAGGTCCTCAATATCAATACTTACCTGTACACCATCTCCCTTGTAGCAGTTGTAGTAGCCGCTACAAGACAGACAGCATGCAGTTAAACTTTGAAGAGGATGCAGCACTCGCACGAGTCAGGAGTTGGACCCTCACCGATCTGATACTGATCTCCTATCCTGAGGATAGCTCATCAATATTATACTACTTCATAACACCTTTAAAGAGGTTGTCTCATCACAGACAATGGGGGCATATTGCTAGGCACCTATATCGAGAACGGAGCGCCGCAAAGTGGTGGCTGGAGGACTCCGGTCCGGCCACCACCAAGCACTCTACCCATAAAGTGAATGGGAGCCCGCTGCGCATGGCCCATGCTCCCATTCACTTCTATGGGCTTGACGGAAATAGCCAAGCCAGCACTCGGCTATTTTCGGCGGCCCCATAGAAAATTAATGGAGGGCGGCTGCGCATGCGCTTTGCGTCCTCCACCACTTTCGAAGAAATCCATTCTCGATATATGTTCAGGTCCCAACGGTGGGACCCACACCTATAAGACAATAGGGGCATATCCTAGCGATATCCCCCCAATGTCTGTGATGAGACCCCTTTAAGGCATGACTAAGGATATTGACAGTTATGAATACAATGAATAACATCTAATTCAGCAGTGCTGTACAGTCATCATTCATTTCAGTCTCTTTCCGTACAGGCCCATTTACACGGGCAGATAATTGGGACAGTTATCGGCAATGAGTTTTATTTACGAATGCTCTTTTCCAGAAAACTGCCCCATGTGAATGTGGCGACAATCACCCGACAAATGAGAAAAACATTTATGCTTCACATAAAATCATCCTTTTTTGGCAGCACTTTGTCCCATGTAAACAGGGATGTGCTACTTACAAACTGCATGGGGATGAATGATTGTAGTAGCGATCATTCATCTCCATACAGAAAAGATGACTGCTGCATGTAAATAGGCAATGAGCGGGAATGGTTCACTCCCAATCATCGCCCATGTAAATATGCCCTAATTGTGAACAAAATCTAATTCACACACAACTAGGGCTAATATGTCATGGCGACTGGAGCTATGTTTTCAGATTCTAATAGAAGCAAACCTTCAAACTAAGGAAGTTGATTGAAAAAGTATCTAGTTAGCAGCAAACTGTATAAAGTCCACTCGGACTGCTGATCCCAACTTCTCCTACATCGTCTACTGTACATCACAATTTGGCCATGATAGTCCATGAACCATCTTGGATGGGGGTCAACATTTCTAGCTGTTGGTGGACTTCGTATAATGATGTGGTGCATACTATTACCACTCCCTAGGTCCATCATTAAGATATTTATTTATGGCTACCATTATCTGGTCTGGACTCGAAACATCCACCATGTCACAAGAGTTGTTATCAGGGGTGGATTGGCCAAAGACCTTACAGGAAAATTTCCCAGTGGGCCGATGCCCAGGGGGCCACCTGAGTCCTCCTCACGGCCGGCCAGTGGAAGTTTTTGGGGGTGTATTTTGTGATGTACTGTGGTATACTCTGTTGGGGTGGTATAATGTGCCACAATATGGTATTGCTGGCCCTGCCTTCCATCAATTTTCACCCGACTACAAAAAGGGGCCACTTTTAGTATTTTTTCCAGGGCCACTTTAAGTTCCCAGTCCGCACTGGTTGTTATCATCAAGCTGTGGTTGCAGGAAGGGAGTGGACATGAGCTGTGTGGAGTAGGGCTGCACTTCTAGTTGTTCCTCTGTTAATTAAACTGAGGAAAGTTCTGTCACCATCTGACCTTCCTGCTGTTGGAACTAATGTGGTTGAAAACTGCAATTCATCTCCTGCTTCACAATAACTCCAGAGAGCATTTCATGAAGTCACTACACAGAGAAATCATATTGTTCACACTTAAGGTTTGCTGACAGTTTTATTATCCGAGTACCACAGAATGGTAGACAGAATGTATTGTCAATGGTCCTTGTCCCAGGGGACCTTATAATCTAGCTTTCCTATGACAGATGACTACATTAGGGCCAATTTTCATAACAGTCAAGCCAATGGTTATATGGAAAGAACTGCATTCAAATAAGAATAGTTTAAATTAAACAATAAAAATATAACAAATGTAACTACTGTATAGACTAAAGTGTGAAGTGTGAAGAGTCTCTGATCATTTGGACCCCACTGGATCTGATAAAATTATCCTGACATACAGTATGTATACATTTAAGGCTTGTTTGACATGTTTGTGGAAGACTTTGTCCATGTTATCTGATAGAATGAATACTTATTTCATAGAATCCTTATCACCTGTAGAATGAACAAATTGTTTGGGCAAGAGAGTAAACTATCGTCTTTCAAGGTTATCTTGGGATTTGGATTTATTGTGGATGTGGGAATTGGCCACTCCAAAGTCCGGAATAATAACCTATGAACAAGATATATACAGTGACCCTTATAGATGGCATAAGCTGGCTACATTCCACTAGGGCAGTGATGCAGACACATCCCAGACATACCTGTGTGCACTGTGTGTCTGTATTACATGTCACATCCCAGACATACCTGTGTGCACTGTGTGTCTGTATTACATGTCACATCCCAGACATACCTATGTGCACTGTGTGTCTGTATTACATGTCACATCCCAGACATACCTGTGTGCACTGTGTGTCTGTATTACATGTCACATCCCAGACATACCTGTGTGCACTGTGTGTCTGTATTACATGTCACATCCCAGACATACCTATGTGCACTGTGTGTGTGTATTACATGTCACATCCCAGACATACCTGTGTGCACTGTGTCTGTATTACATATCACATCCCAGACATACCCATACCTCCCAACCGTCCCGGATCCAGCGGGACAGTCCCGGATTTCAGTGGCTGTCCCGCTATCCCGGGCAGGGGAGGTATGTCCCGCTTTCAGCTGTCTCTGCTTCCATAGGACGCAGAGACAGCTGATTAAATGATGAAGCAGGAGCTCTCCGCTCCTCACTTCATCTCAGCCTCCCTCCTCCACTTTCCACTAACCTTGTCTGAGGGAGGAGGGGGGGCTGTGGAGCTCTCAGGAGGACTTGTAGGTTCAACCTCCGTAATAGGTAGATTGTAGTGGCTAGAAGGAGGTCTGTGACGTCACTGGTCACATGCCCCTTCATGGTCACATGGCAAACCCCCGACTGCAGGAGCTTATGGAAGGAGGTGGGGCTGTGTGTGCTGGCCAGCAGCCCAGTGAAGAAGGATGTGCTGCAGTCCTGGAGCTTCATGGGGAGCAGGTAAGGGCAGTATATGGAGCTCATATATAAGGGGCAGGTGAGGGGCAGTATATGGAGCTCATATATAAGAGGGCAGGTAAGGGCAGCATATTGGCTCATATATGAGGGGACAGGTGAGGGGCAGCATATGGACTCATATATGAGGGGACAGGTGAATGGCAGCATATGGACTCATATATGAGGGAATAGGTGAGGGGCAGCATATGGACTCATATATGAGGGGGCAGGTGAGGGGCAGCATATGGAGCTCATTTATGAGGGGACAGGTAAGGGCAGCATATGGAGCTCATATATGAGGGGGCAGGTGGAGCACTCAGGAGCAGTGGGGTTCAAGTGGAGTGGAATCTGATGCAATTACAGGTGTTTATAGTACAGATATTGGTGTATTCTGGGGCCATATCGGGGTGGGGCTTTATGGGGCGTAAATCTGTGAGGGGGGGCATGTGGTGTATACTGGGGGACAGAATAGGAGAGGACTCCAGCATAACGGAAACTGGACAGATCCGGTTTCGTTATTTTTGGGCGGAGTTAGAGGCGTGGCCTAGTGCAAAAAAATTTGCCGCGGCGCGCTAGGCGCGCACCGCACATTATGTCCCTCTTTCCTCTTTTCCAAAGTTGGGAGGTATGCATACCTGTGTGCACTGTGTGTCTGTATTACATGTCATATCCCAGACATACCTGTGTGCACTGTGTCTGTATTACATGTCACATCCCAAACATACCTGTGTGCACTGTGTGTCTGTATTACATGTCACATCCCAGACATACCTGTGTGCACTGTGTGTCTGTATTACATGTCATATCCCAGACATACCTGTGTGCACTGTGTCTGTATTACATGTCACATCCCAAACATACCTGTGTGCACTGTGTGTGTGTATTACATGTTCAGGAAAAGCACTTTTATTCTGCTGAAAAACAGCTCCCAAGTGCCCGGCTAAAAGTGAAAGTAAAAACAGCTTTTTCTCCCGTCTCGATTTCTAACAGCTATATCTTCTGATATACTGGATATAATGCTTGGAATGGCAGCTTTCAAAGAAGGTCAGAACAATTTTTCTATCTGCTACCAATCCCAAGATACGAGCAGCTAAAGCAGCCCTCCCCTCTTCAGTCTGTTTACAGCAGAGCTGAACACTTGGGAGCTCTTTTCCTACAGAATAAAAGTGCTTTTCCTGGACATGGAATACAGACACACAGTGCACACAGGTATGTCTGGGATATGACATGTAATATAGACACAGTGCACACAGGTATGTCTGGGATATGACATGTAATACAGACACACAGTGCACACAGGTATGTCTGGGATGTGACATGTAATACACACACAGTGCACACAGGTATGTCTGGGATGTGACATGTAATACAGACACACAGTGCACACAGGTATGTCTGGGATGTGACATGTAATACAGACACACAGTGCACACAGGTATGTTTTTGATGTGACATGTAATACAGACACACAGTGCACACAGGTATGTCTGGGATGTGACATGTAATACAGACACACAGTGCACACAGGTATGTCTGGGATGTGACATGTAATACAGACACACAGTGCACACAGGTATGTCTGGGATGTGACATGTAATACACACACACAGTGCACACAGGTATGTCTGGGATGTGACATGTAATACAGACACAGTGCACACAGGTATGTCTGGGATGTGACATGTAATACACACACACAGTGCACACAGGTATGTCTGGGATGTGACATGTAATACAGACACACAGTGCACACAGGTATGTCTGGGATATGACATGTAATACAGACACACAGTGCACACAGGTATGTCTGGGATGTGACATGTAATACAGACACACAGTGCACATAGGTATGTTTGGGATGTGACATGTAATACAGACACACAGTGCACACAGGTATGTCTGGGATGTGACATGTAATACAGACACACAGTGCACATAGGTATGTCTGGGATGTGACATGTAATACAGACACACAGTGCACACAGGTATGTCTGGGATGTGACATGTAATACAGACACACAGTGCACATAGGTATGTCTGGGATGTGACATGTAATACAGACACACAGTGCACACAGGTATGTCTGGGATATGACATGTAATACAGACACACAGTGGACATAGGTATGTCTGGGATGTGACATGTAATACAGACACACAGTGCACACAGGTATGTCTGGGATATGACATGTAATACAGACACACAGTGCACACAGGTATGTCTGGGATGTGACATGTAATACAGACACACAGTGCACACAGGTATGTCTGGGATGTGACATGTAATACAGACACACAGTCACGTGAAAAGAACAAACAGTAGGTGGCGCTATACAGATACATGTTCTTGAAAAATTCTGTGGTTATGCTAAATGTTTAATTAAATGCAATCACAAAAGTATTTAGATCCAGATGCTGTTTTGAAAAATGTAGAATATTATTTGTGAGAGAGCCCATTTAATCAATACCGCCATTCTCTGGTCAATTAATTGTGCCGCACAGAGCCCAAATAAGGCTACTTTCACACTAGCATTGTTGCTAGATCTGGCAGGGATCAGCAAAAACGTTTCCGTTACTGATAATACAACCATCTGCATCCGTTATGAACGGATTTGGTTGTATTATCTTTAACAGCAATGACGGATCCGTCATGAACTCCATTGAAAGTCAATGGGGGACGGATCAGTTTTCTATTGGGTCAGATTGTGTTGGAGAAAACGGATCCGTCCCCATTGACTTGCATTGTGGGTCATGCGGTTTGCTCTCCGGTATGAGAACACAACCAAACGGAATGCATTCTGGTGCACTCTGTTCTGTCCAGTTCTGTTTTGTCCCCACTGACAATGAATGGGGACAAAACGGAAGCGTTGTTCTCCGGTATTGAGATCCACTGCCGGATCTCAATACCGGAAAATGTAATGCCCTCCGAGACATACGGTCCGTGAGCGGGCCATATGTCCCAGAGCAGCATCAATCGTGCGCATGGGAGCGCACAGCATCATTGATTACAATGATGCTGTGCACGCCGGGCCGCCTGCGGGGCTATTGTCCTTCACTCATAAGATCATATGAGTACAGGACAATATCCCCGTGGGCGTCCCCAAATGCACAGCATCATTGTAATCAATGATGTTGTGCGCTCCCGTGAGCACGATCGATGCCGCTCCGGGACATATGGCCCACTCACGGACCGTATGTCTCGGAGGGCATACGGTCGCGTGAAAGGGCCCTTAGGGTTTCATTTTCAAAATGGTATTGATCTGGTCAGTCAGTGCACAGATCATTGTCATGCTCAGCCCTGTCCTCTATCCAGAGGAAAATGTTCCGAAAATGCAAAAATAACTACATCAAAGGATCAAGAGAGTATGATTTCATGAGGTTAGCAATGGGCCCAAAGATTTTTTTTTTCCTTTTCCCCCCAACTATTTTGTTTCTGTTGTAACTATCGTATCTGCTATACATCAGGAAAGCATGACACACATTAATTATAGGCTTTGCTTAGATACCATAAAATCTAGTTGATAAAAATACTATCAGCATATGCATAATAACGAAAAAAACTAATTAATCGCAACGTAATGCAGAATTTCTAAAAATAATGGTGTTTTTTTCTCTCTGCAGCTTAACGCTGGCGTATCTTGTGCAGTCAGTGAATTGATCTACTAATTGCAGCAAAAGAAAGGCTCTGCATAGCCTGATGACAATACTCTATTAAGCTGTCCATTCATACAAGATAATAATTATCTTGGAGCGGTCTTTTAGGTTTATAATAGAACTCCTGGCTGCTGGTTTCACAGTCCTTCACCTCTGATCAATATGGTAAGACGGCTCATAACGTGGCTGATGTGCCCATAACAAAAAGTTACAGCCTTAATCAATGGGTATATGGTGGCAAAAAGATCAGCTAATGAAAAACGGATTGTTAAGTATTGTCTCAATTGCAAGGCGTTCTTCTTCTTCTTATTGCTAAAACCTTAGGATAAACCCTAAGGATCTGCACTGATCAGCAGGCTGGTGCCTAGCAGTGAAGCATAGCCACATTTACTTGGTGCTCCCTGGTTCTGCTGATCAGTGGAAGTCCTGGGTATGGGAGCACATAGGTCATAATTTGATGGGCTATCCTAAGCAGGGACGGGCTGGGCTGGGGGGCAAAAGGGCACGTGCCCCCTGGGCCAGTGGATGTCCAGGGCTGTTGTGGCCCCTGAACTCAGCTTTATCTGTGTCCACTGTTAGGAGTTATACATGTTAACATGTTTACTGCCACCTGTAGGCTATATAGATATGACAGTTTATAACTAGAGATGAGCGAACGTGCTCGTAACGAGCACTGTACCGCTTGGTTCCCCTGCGCTCGCATGGGCGCAGGCAGCCACTTTCGTCGGGTGAGGAGGACGGAAGCGGCTGCCTGTGCCCATGCGATCACAGGGGAGCCAAGCGGTACAGTGCTCGTTACGAGCACGTTCGCTCATCTCTATTTATAAACTTTGTTATATTGTTTGTGTCTGAATAAAGTTTGTTGTTGAAATGCCCTACATCGCCTCAGGAAACATAGTGTCAGAAGTGGGATGGGCTTTGGTGTTTTAGAAGCCACTAAAGTCCTAATATCAGAGCAAAAAATCAACAAAAATTGTTTCTCTGGTAATTTATTAATAAGATACACACAGCGTTACAGAAAATGGCTGCAAACAACTTCCCTGTCCTGTCTTCCATGGACTATAAAGGAGACCTGGCAGTTAACTGGACATATTTCAAATCCCAGTGGGAAGATTATGAGGTGGCAACTGAACTTGATAAGAAAGAACTTGATAAGAAAAACTCACATGTAGCAGCAAGCTGCCTCAGCTTTGTCACATACTGATCTATAGTTTCCAATGGGCCTTGGTTTGTGGTATTAAATATGTACCTCTCATATATGATGTTACGTGAAGGCATAAAATGGCTCTGTAGTGCATCCAGAGTTTTCTCTATGTCCTGTTTGTCGGTATCAGAGAGTGAAAGGTGCTGATAAATACGCAGTCTCTCCCCATCACTGAGCGCAGTGTCTGTATCCGCTGGGGTAAGGATACAGACACTGCGCTCAGTGATGGGGAGAGACTGCGTATTTATCAGCACCTTTCACTCTCTGATACCGACAAACAGGACATAGAGAAAACTCTGGATGCACTACAGAGCCATTTTATGCCTTCACGTAACATCATATATGAGAGGTACATATTTAATACCACAAACCAAGGCCCATTGGAAACTATAGATCAGTATGTGACAAAGCTGAGGCAACTTGCTGCTACATGTGAGTTTGGAGTATTACATGATAAACTTATCAGAGACAGACTAGTTCTGGGATGCTAGAAAGAGAATGCTCAGAGTACCAGACCTGAACCTACATAGAGCCATTGACATGTGTAGAAGCCATGAACTTACAGAAATGCAAATACAAGCAATGCAAGATAGCAAAAGTGAAACCGAAGCTATACATTATACTGCTAAAACACATAAAAAGCCCATGAAAGAAAGCAAGGTGAAAACAAAAACATAGCCTGCTGACATCCAGGAGCGGACTGGGAACTTAAAGTGGCCCTGGAAAAAATACTAAAAGTGGCCCCATTTTGTAGTTGGGTCCAAATTGATGGAAAGCAGGGCCAACAATACCATATTGTGGCACATTATACCACCCCAACAGAGCCAAATAACACAGTCCATCACAATATACTTCCAGCAGCACAAAATAAATCCCCAAAAACTTCCATTGGGAGGCTGTGAGGAGGGCCAATGTGGCCCCCTGGGCATCGGCCCACCGGGAAGTTTCCCTGTAAGGTCTATGGCCAATCCGCCCTTGCTGACATCAGATGTAGATACTGTGGAGGCAACCACCCCTGGGGCAGAGACCACTGTCCTGCATATGGAGAAACCTGTGGTAAATGCAAAAAGCAAAACCATTTTTCTAGAATATGTAGGCAGAAAGCAAATGCCAGAATACATATGGATGCACAGATCAAGAGCAGCAGCTCAGAAGAATAAATAGGAGCAGTAAGCAGCCCAGGAGCACAGTGGTTTCTACCACTACAACTCAGCACTGACAGAAAAGCAGGGAAAAGATTAGACTGTCAGTTAGACTGTGGGGCCACCTGCAACCTTATGACATACAAAGACTATTGCAAAATTGTTAAAGAAGGAAAGCCACCATTCCAGAAGAGTAATGTGAAATTAAAATGGTACAATGATACCTATATGATACCTACGGGCCAATGTAATCTAAATTGTATACACAAAGATAAAATGTATTCACTGCAATTCCAAGTTGTCAACGGTAAACACAAACAATATAACAAAGGTTATAAAACTATCATATCTATATAGCCTACAGGAGATTTTCTTGATGCAATCAGAGGATGCATTTTCTAAGGAACAGGAAGAGATAAACTTTGCAGAATATCTAAGGCTACTTTCACACTTGCGTTTTAATATTCCGGTATTAAGTTCCGTCATAGGGGCTCAATACCGGAATAAAACGCTTCAGTTTTGTCCCCATTCATTGTCAATGGGGACAAAACTGAACTGAAGACAACGGAATGCTCCTAGAAGCATTCCGTTCCGTCTCCAGAACGGAGAGCAAACCTCAACATGCTACTGTTTATCCGCACCAAGACGGATCCGTCATGACCCCCAATGCAAGACAATGGGGATGGATCCGTTTGGTGTGACACAATGGTAAACTGATCCGTCCTCCATTGTCTTTCAATGGAGTTCATGACGGATCCGTCTCCCTGCAATTTCCCCTCCCTCCAGCAGGTGGCGCTGTGGGTAAATTTACCCTTGTGCGCGCCGTCCTCCTCGTCACTGGTCAGGTCCGGAGCTGCTGGAACAGGTAATTGTCTGTATATGTGTATGTTTATGTGTCTGTGTATGTGTGTGTATGTGTATGCGCTGCTCCAGCCCCACATGTGTTCATTTGGCAGCCCGGATCCAGCAGCACCCTTCACCCGCCGTATCCGTGCAAGCGCTGGTGTCAAAGAGGCCTAAGAGTGTTTGATTTGCGGCTACAACAAATTCAGAAGTTCACAGAACAAGTCTTGCAAGCATTAAAAACGACTGTTCTGACAGGATGGCCAGACCAGAAAGAAAAAATACCGATTTGTATCAGGGACTACTGGGGCTTTAGAGATGAGATAAGCATACAAAATGGAATTCTGTATAAAGGACACAGGGTCATCATACCCAAAAATATGTGCCCAGAAATGATAGCGAGGACTCATTCTAGCCACTTAGGAATAAAAGCATGCCTTCGCAAAGCCAAGGATGTCATCTTTTGGCCACACATGGGCCCAGAGATTATAGAGGCAATAAAGAACTGTAATACTTGCAATGAGTATATGCGTAAACAAACAAAAGAACCTCCGATGACTCACAAATTGCCCACTCTACCCTCAGATTTCTGGGAAATTGATTTAGTTTCTGATACCACCTCTAAAATCATTATAGAATGTTGCAAAGCACATTTTAGCAGACATGGAATCCCTGATTTTGTAATTACAGATAACTGACCACAGAGTTTGTCAGCTCAGAGTTTGCACAATTTTCTAGAGAGTGGGAATTTGAACATCTTACATCATCCCCATATCACAGTCAGTCCAATGGTAAAGCTGAAGCTAATGTAAAAATAGCAAAAACACTCATAAAGAAAGCTAAACGAGATGGCAAGGATATCTGGAAAGCAGTTCTTGACTGGAGAAGTACCCCATCAGAAGGCACCAGCAGTAGTCCTGTACAACGGCTAATGTCAAGAAGGACCAGGACTTTACTTCCGACTGTTCAGAAACTGCTGCTTCCAAAGGTTATAAAAGGAGTGGTCGAGAACCTAACTGAAAGACGTAAAAAGGCAAAGGTATACTATGATAAAGGAGCCAAGGAACTTCCTGAATTAAAGAAGAACTCCCGACAAAAATGTTATTCCATGTCCTGCTAGAAATGTACATGATGTAATCTAAAGTGAATGTCATTTTCTTACCAGTGTCTGAATTTTTGACTTATATCATCCTGAAGTTTCTTATCTGTGTCATGTGACCAGCAATTAGACCCACCAACTCACACATAGACTTATGTGTGGACAGGAAGTCTAATTCTCTATGTATTCCTATGAGACTGAAAGTGAGGCTCCCATAGGAATGAATAGAGCAGTTACTGGCTTTCTGTCCTGGGTCAGTTGGAGGTCAGGGAGTTGGTCACATGACCCAGCTACAATAAGAAGAGAGGTTTTTTCACTGATAAGAAAATGACATTCACTACAGATTATATCATGCACCTTTCTAACAGGTCAGAGAATAAAAATTTTTGCGGGAGTTATTCTTTAAGCATCGGTCAGCCAGTGCGAATACAACCATTGCCGTCGTCGACAGATGGAATTTGGCGACAAGGTATTTGCTTGGAGAAAGTTGCTCCACGATCTTATGAAGTTGTACAGAAGAAACAGGAAGTTTTTAAGGACTGTGGATGACAAATCTGACATTAAAATAAATGAAGTACATCCAGTACCAGGTACATCTCCAGATGAGACAACTCCCGAAGAAACAGGGATGGACGATCGTATGCAACAATGTGAAGCTCCTGCCAGACCAAGACGTATTAGAACTAGGGTTATTAGGACACAACAAGATATAAGAATTTTGTATGCTAGATATATAAAACATTGTCCTCTTTGGAATGTATTGTGTTATCTAATCATCTTATGTTATATTTTACTTGATTTCACAAGAAAGGGAGGATGTTAGGAGTTATACATGTTAACATGTTTACTGCCACCTATAGGCTATATAGATATGACAGTTTATAACCTTTGTTATATTGTTTGTGTCTGAATAAAGTTTGTTGTTGAAATACCCTACATCGCCTCAGGAAACATCCACTAGACGCAGATACAATTGTGCCTGGTTCCCTGCTCTGCTATTCCCGGTGGCCGGTGCACTGATGTGACGTAAGTGGGCCGACTGCGACATTCCTCAGGAGCAGACCCCCCAGAAGGGGCCGGATCTACAGGACAGGCCATCCAGAAACAGTCCTTGACAACTACTTTGAAGAAAGCTGACAATACTTTATTTCAAGAAGAACTATTAGGAAGTGATTTATAGCAGTAATCAGGAGTAAGCGAAGGGTCCCCAGGATTTTGCTGCTGTATCGTGATCTATTTCTTTCTGTGACATGATAAATTAAATGGTGCCATTAAAAAATGCAAAAAAGTTATGGCTATTGGAACGTGGGGAGGAAAAATAAAATATGCAAAAATGAAAATAGACCCAGTCTTTAAGGGGTTAAGTCTAAAACTTCTGTCTTGGGATGTTACTCTACTTTCTATGTCACCCCTTTACTGAAGTCAGAGTGTGACAACTTTTTCATGTTTAAAAAAGTCGCAGTTAGTAAATCTGGCATAGATCAGCTCGCTATGCTAACCATGCCCACTTTCCCATCTACTCTTCAAATCTGGAGTGGAGTAAAAATGCAGAATATTGAAAATTTTTGGTTGCAAAGCCTTTACACACAATCAGGGGCAGATTGACCATAGACCTTACAGGGACATTTCCCGGTGGCCCGATGCCCAGGGGACCTCCTAGGCATTTCTCATGGCGGCCAGTGGAAGTTTTTGGGGATGTTGTGTTGCTGGCAGTATTTTGTGGTGGACTGTGGTATTTGGTTGTTGGTATATTTTGCCACAATATGGTATTGCCACAACCTTTCATCAGTTTTGACCCGACTACAAAACAGGCCACTTTTAGTATTATTTCCAGGGCCACTTTAAGTTCCCAGTCCTGCACACAATGGGGGAATGTATCATGTGCACTTCAGAATTCTGGCTTCAAAAAGTTGTACAAAAAAAAAAAGGCTTTGCTACTCTTTAGCTTTTTAGGCTTATTTAACCACAAATTTGCAATATTCAGCATTTTGCATCCTTATTTGTCATGAAAATAAACGTAAATCAATCAAAATTATTGACTTTCGCATGCCAGGAACTGCTAAACTGTGTTAAAGGGATTCTGTCCCACTATTGAGCGTATATAACTAATTATATGGCACTGTAGGTCTCCTAGAGGGGTTTCTAATCATACCTGTATGTGCAATATAAATGTATTTGTGCCCCTCAAAAAACAATTTTATAAATATGGTAATAAGCTTGGAAAAGAGCCCAGAGGGCGGAACTTATTGTTTGTGGAGCCCAGCCACGCCCATTTTTAGTGAGCCCCACTACCCCCCCCAAAATCTTGAGGCTGATGCTGGCACTGGAATTCAGAGTGTCCGGGCGTTCACATTAGATGATGTTGCGCATGCGCAAGATTTTACTGCTGCGGCAGGGTGACATCCGCATATCAAGAAGAATACAAGATGGTAGGAGGAGCGGGGCTCACTAAGAATGGGCGTGGCTGGGTTTCACTAATGATAAGTACCGTCCCTTGGGCTCTTTTCCAAGCTCATTACAATATTTATAAAATAGTTTTTTGAGGGGCACAGAAGCTGATAACTGAGAGTCCCATAGCAATCAGCTGTGATCTGCGGGGGAAGGATTTAGTTCCTCTACAGCACCACCACAGAGGAACCGTGGCAATGACATGGCTCCAAGTGAAGAGTGAATTAATTGTAAAAAATTCATATTCTGCTTGTATTTTGTAAAAATTCGAGTTTCAAGAAGAAGAATTGGAATTTTTGGTAATTCAGGAGAATTGGGAAGAAGAGAGAAGGAGGAGAGATATAGACATGACAGAGAGAAAGACCCACACACAAATTTTCATGCCAACTGGAGCACCTTCGATTCGGGTAGAATAGATGCGGACACGGGTCGAATCAGTCGACCAATTCGGTCGAATTGAACCTGAATCGAATTTTGAGCAATTGGTTCATCTCCAGTGGTACCCATTAAAATCATGGATGGACATGATGGGTTCTTCAGAAACTGAGATGCCAGTTTGTGCTCCGGCTAATTGATGAAGATCCTGAATCAGGGGCTCCCCACCATTAATTTAGAATGAGCAAATACAGTGGGTTTTTTTTTGTAAACCAGACATCCTTTTTAAGATCCCCGTCATGAAGGGGTTAAATGCTATTAGGGTCTATTTTGCAGTGTGGAAACCTGTCTGATCTTTAATCGCATTATGCTTTTTCGACAGTGATATAAGATATTGAATTTGGCAGAGTGAAGCAGCAATGAGGTAGTCTGTCAACATTCGTAAGCCTGAGGTGAGAGGGGCCGCAGCTTCCTGCCGGATGCACCGTATAATCCTGGGGCTGAGCATCCTGAAATCCACCGCTGATCGCCTCAAGCCGGAGCTATTTGTCTTCTGTAGTTTCTCTTGATGCTGAAATACTTATTGTATTTACTGCTCAACCATGTTAAAGGGGTTTTCTGGGATTTTGATACTGATGACCTATCGTCAGGATAGGTCATCAGTATCTGATCAGTGGGGGTTCGACAGCCAGGATCCCCACCAATTAGCTGTTTGAGAAGGCACTGGTTCTCCTATGAGCACAGAGGCCTTCTGGCAGCTCACCAAGCACCGCGCCGTACATTGTATAGTGGCTGTGCTTGGTATCACGCTCAGCCCCATTGAAGGTCATCAGTATCAAAATCCCAGAAAACCTCTTTAATACACACTACAGGACGATCAATCACATCTACATGTACTAAAGGTTAGTGTCATGGGGAGCCAGCAGCATGCTTCCTCCTTGCAGCGCTGGCGGCGTCCCGCGTGTGTGGAGGGAGGAGGAGCCGGCCTCGGACGTGGCTGGCGTCCTTGTCTCCCTGACAACCAGGGGGCGGGGAGGACCTGGCAGCGCACACTTCTCCAGTTCGGCCGGCGTCCTCCGTCCCCTAGGAAACGGGCTGTGGGGGAGCTGTGTGCCGACGTGAGTGAGTCGGCACTCAGGTGTATGAATGTGCTAGACGTGGGTCACGTGACGCTGGCCAAGTCATGTGACCCATCAATTGGGCCTATTGATGTGGTTGGTCTTTATACCTCACCAGCGTTTGAATTACTATTGCGACTTCTGTTTTGACCTCGGCTTGAATTTGACCTCGTCCCTGAATTACCCCCTGTACTACGCGATCTCTTGGCTCCTGACATCGGCTTGTATTTGACCTCGTATTTGTGATACCCCTTGAACTGATGTGACCTCCTGGCTTCTGACCTCAGCTTGTATTTGACTCCGCTCCCGTGTTTTCCCTTTGACTTGACATGACCTCCTGGCTCTTGACCTCTGCTCACTAACTTACCTGTGTTTTCTGTCTTTGTCTGTAGTTACTTCCCTTTGTTCCCTCTCCCTGTAAGACCCTGCATGTACTTAAGCTAAGTACCGCCGTCTAGTTGCGCCCCGTCAATTAGGATGGACCATGCAAGTAGGTAGGGAAAGTGGTGTGGGTGGAGCTCAGGGCTGCACTATTCCCTACCTGTACCTTGACAGTTAAAGGGCAGGCATTGGTGGCCATGTTTTATTTAAAAAAAACTTTTAGGAAAAGTTCCTCCCTGTGGATTGGTGCAGTGGAAACCTAGTTTTGAAGGACGAAACCTGAAGTAAACTTCAGGAGCATTCAATAGCAGCTGATTTCAAGTGATGGAGGCAAGTTGGAAGGCTGCAATTTAGGACTAGTATTGCACAGCTGTTCACTCTGCTGTTTAGCTTCTCAAATATTCACTTGAGGCACAATCGAGTTGATCTCTCTCTGGAGAAACTGTAACAGGAGCTCTGCAGTGAGCTTCATCTCCTCTCTGTCTCTAGACAGGAATTCCTCCTCCTTTCAGGAAACAGGATGAGGCCCACTACTGTCATGAGGGGAGGAGCAGGGTGGTTAGCCCTGTTCTTTACCAACTATAGCCAATCAGATTACACATACAGTATAATACATAACTATTTACAACAGTAGAACCCCCAGGTCTGTGGTAGTACACATAAACAGTATATACCATTGAGACATACACATAAAAAAAGGAAAATACATACAATGCAACGGCACACTGCTAACCAGATAAAGCATAAAATGCCATAGTGATATGAGGTATTCTGAAGCTAATGCTATGCTTGTTTAGTAAATTAGAGATTCTTGGCAAATATATTTTGTACAAAATTATCTGGGCCCGTCCACCAAATCGTCAAGGTGATCTCTGTAGGACGGGAACTTAACACTATTTCCTACCTGTTATGTGTCAACCTTGGCTTCCGTATAATCAGGGGGTGCTGGTTCCACATGCATGCTGGATCCCCTCTGCCTTTTGCCATTTCTGGTGCTTCAAAGGCCTCCACTAATTCAGGGATGCATATACCAAGCATGCATACCAAGTCCACTCGGCTTTAGGCTCCATTCACACGACCGTATGTATTCTGTGTCCGTATAAAAACGGAATGGAAGACATACGGAAAGTCTTCCGTAGTGTTCCGTAATTTTGCGGACCCATTGACTATAATGGGGCTACGGACGTGTTTTGCGGCCAAGTATAGGACATGTTTCCTTTTTTTTTGGGAGAACTTACGTAATATACGGATGCGGAATGCACACGGTGTGCATTCCGCATTTTTTTTCTCCTATGGAAAAATGAATGGGTCCGTATGGTTCCGTATCTTATCCGCAAAAATGCGGATAAGATTTGGAAAAGAACATACGGTCGTGTGAATGGGGCCTTATAGTTACACTATGGGGCAGATGGGCTAGTCAGGAGTGCATGACCAAATGGAGTAGCCACACCTCCAGTACAAACTTACAAAGAAAAAAAATGGGATTTCAGTCAGCACATCCCAGTGCGCAGGTGCACGTTGCTATGGCTAAATGCACAAGGAGAGGAAAATACATACAATGCAATGGCACACTGCTAACCAGATAAAGCACAAAATGCCATAGAGATATGAGGTATTCTGGAGCTAATGCTATGCTTGTTTAGTAAATTAGAGATTTTTGGCAAATATATTTTGTACAAAATTATCTGGGCCCATTCACCAAATCATCAAGGTGATCTCTGTAGGACGGGAACCTAACCTTATTTCCTATAATAAAAAAAAAGGCAGCCCCATAGTAAAGATTAACTTGGGCCCCTCTATTATGGTGTTTCACATCCTTTCCATGACCCTTTGACAACTTGCCACAGTTCCTTAGGAGGGGAACCATGCACAGACCTCACTACCCAGTAGCAAAGGTAACGGAACCAACCAGAGCTGGGTCCTATCTCTCCAAGGGCCACATAGCGGATGTCTGATAACATAAATCATGGTAAGGTAATTCGGGTACCTCTTGTTCACGTGCTGTGGAGCATTAATGATGTCATCGAGAAGGTTCCTGACGCTGGACCCACTGCATCAGCCACAGCGGTGAGCTGCTGCAAAGAGCACCTGCCGATCTGGAGAACACAATCTGACCACGAATTGGTATTATTGAAAGGTCCTCCATGTAATACTTCATTTTACTGTAGAAGAAATGTGCAGCCTGAGCCCCCACTACTTTTCCCAATAAGAAAAGCTGATCACCAGGGTAGGTGCTAAACATATGGGACAACCTCTTTATTATACAGAGGACCCATCACTTTTCCTGATTATTGCCTTCTCCATGCCATGAGAATATAGGATCAGCTTGTTTTATCATTTGGCCTAGACTCATTCCTCTGTTATACCTCTTGCAAATATACATACAAGAATTTACAACTGGGTGCTACCATTTCTATTTTCAACGGAGTGTGTGTCTACACAGCCTGATACTATCAAAGCTGATTGGACTTGGATTATTGACTGTGTAGACGCACACCCCACTGATAAGGAGAATGCGCACAGCAGTCAATCTATTCACGTATTTCCATATCCCATTGTGACAAGTTATCCACAGAATAGGGGATAAGTGTCTGAACAGTGCTGGGCCTCCGCCGATTGCTAGAACGGAAGACCCTGCACCCCCATTTGGTGGTCACACATGTGCGCTGCTGCTCCATTCATGCTGCCGGAGATAGCTGAGCTTATGCATGTGTCACGAACCTTCCTGCATCAGGTTGCAGGCGTTCGGCTAGGCTTTCAAAAGTGACATAATTTGACATGTTTTCCTCTTGGTTTGGTTGCTGTTTACCACACCCCTTCCCCTCAGCTGTTGTGGGTGTGGTGATTATCTTTCCCCTATTTATCGCTACCTCTCCCAGTATTCCTTGCAGTTTATACTTTCTGCTTACTTTGTTGTGTGTGGTGTTGTTCTCGGCTGAGATCCGGTTGCTGCAATATCTGCATTAAGATAAGTGTCTTTTCCCTGTTGTGATTTTGCCTTCTGGAGTCCTCTTGGAGGAACGGGTTGACTCTTTCCTCTGTCACTAGCTGCAGGGTTCTATAGGGTGAGTTTGTTATTAGGTTCCTGTGTATGAACTCTCCTACCACTAAGGCCTGTTCATACTGGTAGTCAGTCAGGGCCTAGTTTCAGGGTTCCCTGCAGGAGGTGACCGTTTCCCTTGTTTGGTCTTTTCCCTTCCCTCTTACGCTTGGTGTGGCTATTCCCTCCACACCAGAGCGTGACAGCATGCCTGCTGCACCATTCAAAAGGGGAGCGTGGGTCCCTGTTCTAGTGATTGGGGCCCCAGCAATTGGACACACACTGGTCTGACATTTATCAACAGGATGCAGGGATGCCCAACCTGCATCTCTCTAGCTGTTGCAAAACTACAACTTCCAGTATGCCTGGACAGCCTACAGTTATTAGGTCATGCTGAGAGTTGTAGTTTTGCAATAGCTGAAAGGACGCAGGTTGGGCATCCGTGTTGTAATGGAGCAACCCCTTTAAGAACAACCCACATTCTAAGAAGAGATGCTCCAGCATTGTCAGGAGGGCTGACCCTTTTAAGCTCCCATTCACCACCATATACTTGCAACATCTGCAGTGAAACTGCAAAATGTAAACTTGGCCCCGTCTTCCAGGCTGCAGTAAATCAGCAAGTTGTGCTGTGATGTAATGTGTATTCAACAACAAGTCCCAGATGGCGACGCTTCCTCAATAACGCAGCTCTGCATTGTCAATCTATTGTAATAGCTCATATTCGGATAATTTGATTTGTTACAGGATTGTGAGTCTGTGCACCTGCGAACCTTCAATCTCATGGCATGTGTCAGGTTACAAATGCAGCTGAATGGAAAACGGAGGCTGCCTGACGTCTGCCTCGTACAGCGACGGCTCTGGAACCATTTACATCACTGTGCAAATGGAAAGGCTGTTCTGCAGCAGTTAGCACCGATTAAGCTTTTATTTTCTACATCTAACATTGCATCTTTTGGGGGGGGGGTAAAAGCTGCTTTATGAGTTTGATGCAGATTTGTAGCTCTCTGTTCTTCAACTCATAACCTACAGGCGTACAAAAAAAAAAAAAAAAAGCAATGCTTTTCTCTGCAGCTAGATGGCGCCAAAGGTATCTACCACAATTTAGTTCAGCAGGAAATTTAGCATTTGATGAGCTCATCCATCCTGACCACTGTAATTAAAGGGAAAACCCAAAAAAAGGGGGTTTATGTTATGTTGAATAGAATGGTGCAATACGGTGCACCTAAGGGTTTGGCCATCCGTGATGTAAATGCGGCAGATTTTCTTGCAGTGGATTTGCATGTGGAGAATACTCAGCATTTACGTGACCAGCAAAGTGGATGAGATTTCCGAAATGTCATGCACATGCTGCAGACTAAACTAGCAGCATAAACTGAGTGGAGTGGCAGGGGTGGATTGGCCATAGACCTTACAGTGAAATTTCCCGGTGTGCCGATGCCCAGGGGGCCGCCCGAGTCCTCCTCACGTCCGGGAACAAAATGATCTGATGCTCTCAGCATCAAGTACTTATGCACCTGACTAAAGGCCACAGGTACCTCCTGAACTCAACTGTCTCACCATCCTCAGGACAGTGATACAGTTTAATACTGCAGCGAGGGTGACAGTACTTTGTGCTGCACAATGGTATTTGGTTCGGCTGAAGCAGTATTTTGTGCTACATTGTGGTATTTGGTTCTGCAGGGGCGGTATTTTGCATTGCACTATGGTATTGCAGGCCCCGCCTACTTCTGTTGTCTCTGCCTACTTGTGCTGCCCAGTCCGCCCCTGCCCGGTGGGTTTGCCACTATTCAGATTAGGCAGCATTTACAAGGCCATAACACGGCGCAGTATATTTAGGCCATATAAGTCATATCAAATTTCCGTGTGGATTTATGTGCACTTCTGCAGCATAACCAAAATCCGCAATCTCTAACAGCGCTTTTTTGTTCAGACTGAATGCGAGTTTTGCCACTGATCTCAACTTTCCATTGAAAAGGGTGAAATCTGCATCTAAAACTGCAAATATAATTGACATGCTGCAGATTTTGAAAGGTCAATTTCCACGCGGATAAAATGCGCAAAGTGTACATGAGATTTGTGTCATCTTACATACTTTGCTGGTACTGTAAAAAGCTGCGGTTTTTCTGCACGGGAATCCATGTGGAAAAACCACACGTATTCCGCAACATGTGAAGGTGGCTTTAGCAGGGGTGCACCACCAATGAGGCCAGGTGAGGCGATCGCCTCAGGCAGCACCAGGTAGGGGTATGAGGAGAGGCAGCAGAAGGGCCATGGGCAATGACAGCTTTCATTGTGGCCAGTGGCGTAGCTACCGGGGGGGGGCAGGGGGGGCGACGGCTCCGGGCCCAGTGACTCAGGGGGGCCCAGCAAGGAGGACCTTACCTACTATCAGGCGAATACAAGTGAGCGCTTCCATTATGGAAGCGCTCACTTGTATTTAGAGACCCCCATCAGACCTCAGACCTGCCCTCCGGTCCGCGCTCTGCTCTCTTCCCTGGCGGCGCGCACTATGACCTGACGCTGCACGCAGCGTCAGGTCATAGTGTGCGCGGGCCAGGGAAGAGAGCGGAGCGCGGACCGGAGGGCAGCCGCAGCGCAGAACAGGTAAGTAAGATTTTTTATTTTAATCCTATGTGGCTGGGTGGGCTGATCTGAGGTCTGATGGGGGAACAATACGCTGATCTGAGGTCTGATAGGGGCACAGTAGGCTGATATGAGGTCTGATGGGGGCACAGTCTGCTGATCTGAGGTCTGATGGCACAATACGCTGATCTGAGGTCTGATGGGGGCACAATACGCTGATCTGAGGTCTGATGGAGGCACAATACGCTGATCTGAGGTCTGATGGAGCACATTAAAGGGGTTGTCCGGGTTCAGAGCTGAACCCGGACATACCCTTATATTCACCCAGGCAGCCCGCCTGAACAGGGCATCGGAGCATCTCACCGGAGAGCCCGGTACGTCACCGGAACCGGGCTAAATGCCTTTGCCCTGCGCTAATTAGCGCAGGGCAAAGGAGGGCATCGGAGCATAGGATGCTCCGATGCCCTGTTCAGGCGGGCTGCCTGGGTGAATTTAAAGGTATGTCCGGGTTCAGCTCTGAACCCGGACAACCCCTTTAAGCTGATCTGAGGTCTGATGGGGGCTCAATACGCTGATGTGAGGTCTGATGGGGGCACAGTAGGCTGATGTGAGGTCTGATGGGGGCACAGTAGGCTGATGTGAGGTCTGATGGGGGCACAGTAGGCTGATGTGAGGTCTGATGGGGGCACAGTAGGCTGATGTGAGGTCTGATGGGGGCACAGTAGGCTGATGTGAGGTCTGATGGGGGCTCAATATGCTGATCTGAGGTCTGATGGGGACACAGTACGCTGATCTGAGGTCTGATGGGGGCACAAAACGCTGATCTGAGGTCTGATGGGAGCACAATACGCTGATCTGAGGTCTGATGGGAGCACAATACGCTGATCTGAGGTCTGATGGGGGCACATTAAGCTGATCTGAGGTCTGATGGGGGCACAGTAGGCTGATGTGAGGTCTGATGGGGGCACAGTAGGCTGATGTGAGGTCTGATGGGGGCACAGTAGGCTGATGTGAGGTCTGATGGGAGCACAATACGCTGATGTGAGGTCTGATGGGGGCACAGTAGGCTGATGTGAGGTCTGATGGGGACACAGTACGCTGATCTGAGGTCTGATGGGGGCACAAAACGCTGATCTGAGGTCTGATGGGAGCACAATACGCTGATCTGAGGTCTGATGGGAGCACAATACGCTGATCTGAGGTCTGATGGGGGCACATTAAGCTGATCTGAGGTCTGATGGGGGCACAGTAGGCTGATGTGAGGTCTGATGGGGGCACAGTAGGCTGATGTGAGGTCTGATGGGGGCACAGTAGGCTGATGTGAGGTCTGATGGGGACACAGTACGCTGATCTGAGTTCTGATGGGGACACAGTACGCTGATCTGAGGTCTGATGGGGGCACAAAACGCTGATCTGAGGTCTGATGGGAGCACAATACGCTGATCTGAGGTCTGATGGGAGCACAATACGCTGATCTGAGGTCTGATGGGGGCACATTAAGCTGATCTGAGGTCTGATGGGGGCACAGTAGGCTGATGTGAGGTCTGATGGGGGCACAGTAGGCTGATGTGAGGTCTGATGGGGGCACAGTAGGCTGATGTGAGGTCTGATGGGGGCTCAATACGCTGATCTGAGGTCTGATGGGGACAGAGTACGCTGATCTGAGGTCTGATGGGGGCACAAAAACGCTGATCTGAGGTCTGATGGGAGCACAATACACTGATCTGAGGTCTGATGGGAGCACAATACGCTGATCTGAGGTCTGATGGGGGCACATTAAGCTGATCTGAGGTCTGATGGGGGCACAGTAGGCTGATGTGAGGTCTGATGGGGGCACAGTAGGCTGATGTGAGGTCTGATGGGGGCTCAATATGCTGATCTGAGGTCTGATGGGGACACAGTACGCTGATCTGAGGTCTGATGGGGGCACAAAACGCTGATCTGAGGTCTGATGGGAGCACAATACGCTGATCTGAGGTCTGATGGGAGCACAATACGCTGATCTGAGGTCTGATGGGGGCACATTAAGCTGATCTGAGGTCTGATGGGGGCACAGTAGGCTGATGTGAGGTCTGATGGGGGCACAGTAGGCTGATGTGAGGTCTGATGGGAGCACAATACGCTGATGTGAGGTCTGATGGGGGCACAGTAGGCTGATGTGAGGTCTGATGGGGGCACAGTAGGCTGATGTGAGGTCTGATGGGGGCACAGTAGGCTGATGTGAGGTCTGATGGGGGCACAGTAGGCTGATGTGAGGTCTGATGGGGGCACAGTAGGCTGATGTGAGGTCTGATGGGGGCACAGTAGGCTGATGTGAGGTCTGATGGGGGCTCAATATGCTGATCTGAGGTCTGATGGGGACACAGTACGCTGATCTGAGGTCTGATGGGGGCACAAAACGCTGATCTGAGGTCTGATGGGAGCACAATACGCTGATCTGAGGTCTGATGGGAGCACAATACGCTGATCTGAGGTCTGATGGGGGCACATTAAGCTGATCTGAGGTCTGATGGGGGCACAGTAGGCTGATGTGAGGTCTGATGGGGGCACAGTAGGATGATGTGAGGTCTGATGGGGGCACAGTAGGCTGATGTGAGGTCTGATGGGGACACAGTACGCTGATCTGAGGTCTGATGGGGACACAGTACGCTGATCTGAGGTCTGATGGGGGCACAAAACGCTGATCTGAGGTCTGATGGGAGCACAATACGCTGATCTGAGGTCTGATGGGAGCACAATACGCTGATCTGAGGTCTGATGGGGGCACATTAAGCTGATCTGAGGTCTGATGGGGGCACAGTAGGCTGATGTGAGGTCTGATGGGGGCACAGTAGGCTGATGTGAGGTCTGATGGGGGCACAGTAGGCTGATGTGAGGTCTGATGGGGGCTCAATACGCTGATCTGAGGTCTGATGGGGACAGAGTACGCTGATCTGAGGTCTGATGGGGGCACAAAACGCTGATCTGAGGTCTGATGGGAGCACAATACGCTGATCTGAGGTCTGATGGGAGCACAATACGCTGATCTGAGGTCTGATGGGGGCACATTAAGCTGATCTGAGGTCTGATGGGGGCACAGTAGGCTGATGTGAGGTCTGATGGGGGCACAGTAGGCTGATGTGAGGTCTGATGGGGGCTCAATATGCTGATCTGAGGTCTGATGGGGACACAGTACGCTGATCTGAGGTCTGATGGGGGCACAAAACGCTGATCTGAGGTCTGATGGGAGCACAATACGCTGATCTGAGGTCTGATGGGAGCACAATATGCTGATCTGAGGTCTGATGGGGGCACATTAAGCTGATCTGAGGTCTGATGGGGGCACAGTAGGCTGATGTGAGGTCTGATGGGGGCACAGTAGGCTGATGTGAGGTCTGATGGGGGCACAGTAGGCTGATGTGAGGTCTGATGGGGGCTCAATACGCTGATCTGAGGTCTGATGGGGACACAGTACGCTGATCTGAGGTCTGATGGGGGCACAAAACTCTGATCTGAGGTCTGATGGGAGCACAATACGCTGATCTGAGGTCTGATGGGAGCACAATACGCTGATCTGAGGTCTGATGGGGGCACATTAAGCTGATCTGAGGTCTGATGGGGGCACAGTAGGCTGATGTGAGGTCTGATGGGGGCACAGTAGGCTGATGTGAGGTCTGATGGGAGCACAATACGCTGATCTGAGGTCTGATGGGGGCACAGTAGGCTGATGTGAGGTCTGATGGGGGCACAGTAGGCTGATGTGAGGTCTAATGGGGGCACAGTAGGCTGATGTGAGGTCTGATGGGGGCACAATACGCTGATCTGAGGTCTGATGGGGGCACAGTAGGCTGATGTGAGGTCTGATGGGGGCACAGTAGGCTGATGTGAGGTCTGATGGGGGCACAGTAGGCTGATGTGAGGTCTGATGGGGACACAGTAGGCTAATCCGAGGTCTGATGGGGGCACAATACGCTGATCTGAGATCTGATGGGGGCACAATACGCTGATCTGAGGTCTGATGGGGCACAATAAGCTGGTCTGAGGTCTGATGGGGGCACAATATGCTGATCTGAGGTCTGATGGGGGCACAGTACGCTGATCTGAGGTCTGATGGGGCACAATACGCTGATCTGAGGTCTGATGGGGCACAGTAGGCTGATCTGAGGTCAGATGGAGGCACATTCTGTTGATCTGAGGTCTGATGGGGGCACAATACGCTGATCTGAGGTCTGATGGGGCACAATACGCTGATGTGAGGTCTGATGGGGGCACAGTAGGCTGATGTGAGGTCTAATGGGGGCACAATCTGGGGTCTGATGGGGCACAATACGCTGATCTGAGGTCTGATGGGGGCACAGTAGGCTGATGTGAGGTCTGATGGGGGCATATTCTGCTGATCTGAGGTCTGATGGGGCACAATACGCTGATCTGATGTGTGATGGGGGCACAGTACGCTGATCTGAGGTCTGATGGGGGCACATTCTGATGATCTGAGGTCTGATGGGGGCAGGGGACTGTTAGTTTACTGATGTAAAAACTGGGGACAGGTTTCCTTTAACATAGGAGTCCCGTTGTTTTTTAATCCTATTTCTCCTATATTTTACTGCATTATATGGTAGAGTATTTAGACTAGGGTATGTAGAAAGTCTATTGTACTGTACTTAACAGCATAGATGATCTAGCAGTTTATACAGTCATCTTTCTAATACAATATTATAACCACAACTAGTAGTATGTGCCTGTGAAGTTGGAAACGTGCGTTTGGGAAGCCAAGTGGGGGGCCCACTCAAGTATGTTTCGCCCCCCCTGTGCTGAACCTCTAGCTACGCCTCTGATTGTGGCAAAGGAGTTAGGTTAAGAAATTGCCATTGGAGGGGGCGCCTTTTCAGTTTTCGCCTCAGGCAGCAGAAAGGCTAGGTGCACCCCTGGACCTTAGTGTCAAGAATGAGATTGGATTCCATCAGGACAAAGAAGGGAAAGTCTACCCAGGTAAAATGTTTGGGAATTGTTACCCAGTTTTGCCCTAATGAGATCTGATCATATTCTTGGCACTAAATATACACTATGCGGCCTAACAAGTATATGCCAATAAAGGTTTTGATGGATGCATCTAACATACTTTGATCCATATTTACTAAGCCTGTAGGTGCCGTCAGCTTAGACCTACTGTCTAGACCTGCACCAGATTTATCCCAGAGGCTCAGGCTTAGGGCTCATGAACACAACGGTGCTGTGTTTTTCGGCCCGTAAATTGTGAATCCGCAAAACATGGATGTCGGACATGTGCAATCAGCAATTTGCAGAACGGAACATGATGCCTATGCCTATGACATGTTCTATTTTTTTTGAAAGGCCACGGAACGGAACAGCAGATGAGGACACGGAGTGCTGTCCGCATATTTTGCAGCTCCATTAAAGTGAATGGCTCCATATCAGATGGGATATGGAATGGACCCAAACAACGGTCGTGTGCATGAGCCCTTATGCTGAGACTGAATTTAACATCAGAATTGTGGTGCAGTTTTAGTACAAAAAGGTTTTTTTAGTCCATGCACCTTACTATGAAGTTCCCCTTTTTCAGCAAGTAGGAGAAAAGTCCTAGTTATGCCAGATTGCACCAAAATCGCACCAATTTGCACCACTTCTAAGATAGATTTTAGGTGCAGACACATTTGTAAATCAGGGCCTGTGTGTTTACAGATGACCTATAAATACCTGCCTTCTACAGAAATTACTATTCCTGAGCACCTTCTCTTAGAGCTTTTCATTGTGCCGTTTCTCTGCTCCTGGAAATTTATGAATGAGCTGGCAACTGGAAAGTACCCGTACGTGGTGTGTCCTTCTACAGTCTGACACTGTGAGCACTGATTAGACAGTATCAGTATGTAGGGACACACCCCTTTGACATTTGGAATGATAAATTTATGGTCAATTTATTAGTACAATTCTAGGAGGACTAACAGAGGAAATGTACAATCCATAATCCAGTTCTCCGTAATGCTCCACCCTGGACAATCAAATTAATTCCTAATACCCGGATTTTTAAGTGGGCCCGGCTATTTAGACGTCGGTATTAGTCCAGGTCTGCCTCCACTTGATGCACCTTAATTATGTAGAGATTCCAGCGCTTTACTGGCCGCTGTACGACTTGCTTAAATCTGCGCCAGCTCCATTGCTGACTTAGATTTAAATCATTTTCTACGCCAAAAACAGGCATAAAAACAATAAATCAGATGAGTCTGTCGGCCTGCCCCCTTCCCCGCCCACACCGTTCCCCTTTTCTAGGAACTGGCGAAAAAAGGAGTAAGTGGCGTACACGGGGAAAAAGGCGCAGATTTTGCAGCGAAACACCTTTGAGACAAAATCTGATCCTTAAATACACCAAAAAGTGGAGTATATTTTTTAATGAATGACCCCCATAATTTTAGGCAGACCTATAACATTCCCTAATGTAACTCCTCTCCATTTTAATGCTTAGATTTAGGTCGTCTCATCTACACTGGATATTAAACCAATCCCAAATGTAACGTGTAAAACTGTATATAAAAAACATAATCATATTTCCAGTTGAACTTTCCCTATTAAAATAAATGTATGAAAGCTGAAAAGGCTTAAATGGAATAGTAAGCATCACTTTCAAGAAGAATACAGTGGTTTCTGTAAATCTCATACAGGTAACATCTGAGCACTACTGTGCTGTAAAATAAAACATGATATCAGCTACACTGAGTGGCTGCACTGACTGTGAGTTCACTAGAGAAGAAGCTGATGAGCAGAGCTACTTGCAGATTCTCTCCATTACCCGCATAATAGCCGATAATAACAAAAAGAGATGCTTATGTCTGCTGTTAGAGCTCACAGCCACGTGACACAGATGTGTTAAGAGAACCCAAGTGCACTGGAGACTGGTGGTAGAAGGAAGGAAGGTTTCTGAACAGAAGAATATTGTTTCTTTTTTCTTTCATTAATAGCAGATACTCAATATTGATAGAAGACTTTAGGCAAGACATGGCATTAAGATAAAAAATGGGAAAAAAAGGAAATTGAATGTGCAGTGATCCCCTGAGGAGCAGAGAATGGGAATGGTGGTGGCCCTGATGAGATCTTGGTGCACCCCCTGGGGCTCAGCGCAGAAAAAGGTGATGTGAAAGGACCAGGCAGACCTAGAAAAACAACAAACATTTCACTTTACTCAGTGCAAAGGATGAATTACAGTACAGCCAGCTGTCGTCTGTACAAGGTGCAATGTCTCTATCCCCAGCTGATGAGGTATGGTGGCAGGCAAGATGGCAGACAATAGCATAGAGTAGTCCTTCTCTCTCTCCTGATTTCTCTTCGCTAACAGAAATAAGCTGACACTTGTGGCTATAGGTGTCCTCTTGTGTAATGCAGGCTTTTGCATGTGCCTGGCCTGAACTGCGGGGATGGGCGTCTTAACTTGTTATCCCTCACCCTGCAGTGGAGTCTTAGTTCTGACCACTCTGTTGACTTTGTACACTGTAGCTTGCAGTTCTTCTGGTGGCCTGGGTTCCCACAGTCTCCCTGGAGCAGTGGTCCTCACAGACAAACTGTTTTCATAGTCTCTGGGCCCTTGGAGCAGAAGCAGATAGACATGCTCCTGGCAGGAAGCAGAATCAGCCCATTCCTACCAAGAGGGGAAGAGTGGAATGGTAAGTTCCATTGCTAGTGCATACCATACCTTATTGCTGAAGCATATGACAGATACATGTAATAACATTAGTACAAAATATAACTGGGATAGGACAGGACTGGGATATCTCCATACAGTGGAAGCTTTCCAAATAAAGCTGAAAACTCAACACTTCAGACAAGCCTACAACCTACAATAAACCTGCTGCTATACCGCCGAGACCAGCTTTACCCTCAACTACTGTGTCCTTCTCCCATCCCTTGTAGATTGTAAGCCCTCCTGGGCATGGTTAATAAATAATAATAATAATAGTCTGGGGTACTGCCAATGTGATGGGTCCAGAATTGTTGGTGGGGGTCTCACTACTGAGATCCTGCAGATCTGTACAGAGGAGGTCATTTATGAATCCAGTAATTCTTCACAGACTTCAGGGGAGAATGTTTTTGCAGTGGTATAAATGGTATGATAGGAATGATAGGAGTCCAGTTTCTTGCCATGAACCACACTATTCCCTTTCTGCGTAAGGTTAATCTCTGTAATATGGCTGCATTTCTGCTTTTTTATTATAGCACCACAGCTGGCATGGCAGGGCTGTCCATAGGGGTATATAACCTGTATGGTTGCATAGGACACATCAGACACTCCTTCTAAAGTGGGTTCCTCTGATTGCCTGGCTCCAGAGGTTTGTGACCACTACAAATCTTACCATTAATTGTATAGCACTATTATTAAATTAGTTTATATGGAGCTGTCATCTTACTGTATAGCGATTATACTTTGGCACACTGTTAGATACAGTACAGTTGTCTTGCAGTTTATGGTGGTGGTGGCACCGTAAAAAAGTCACAAGCAAGTCACAGTTTTATGCAACTTGTATTGTGGCCTATAATGGAAGCTCCCCATGCAATTTCCGACCTACAACCAAAATCCAACAGCCTTGGATTGCATTGCAGTCAGGGGTGCATCTAGCCTTTCTTCTGCCTGAGGCGAAAACTGAAATGGCGCCCCTCCCTCCCCAATGCCAATTTCTTAACCTACCGTAACCCCAGCCCTTTAGCTGCCTATCTCTTGCCCCTACCTGGTGCTGCCTGAGGCGATCTCCTCACCTGGCCTCATTGGCGGTGCACCTCTGCGCGCGGGCGCGCGTGACCCCACTGAAGTCATTAGAGGCAATCATCACAATACAACATTGCGATCTTCAAGTTGCGAGGCACAGATTACCATGTAACCCCAGCCTTACCCAAACCAGACAGAAAAATAAACCTGTTTTCTCCCACCAGTCACATCACATCTCATTGTAATAGATATCAGAAAAAAAAAATAAAGATTTTTTGTTTTGCACAAGAAGAAACACAGAAACGTCTCCGAGCACACATTTGACAAACTGTTTGGCTGCACAGCACCTGAGGCTCACCCTTGAGTCATCCAGCAAACCAACAGACTGCGGTCACCTGTCATTCCTGAAATGGCAACAGGATGATGGATATAAGAGTCAAAACTAAAGAAAACCTCAGGATGCAAAGTCCTATGTATCTCAATAGAGAAGATGAAACTTAAAGGGAACGTGAAAATGACATATTGTTTAAATCACGTTTTTATGTTTGAAAAATTTTAAAAGATTTTTAGGTGGTGTGGCAGTGGAGCTGCCAGAGGGCCATATGAGGGCCATTGAAAGGGTGTATCTCACCCAGAGAGAGGCTGGTAATGAGGTAATTAGCAGCCAGCTGAGGAGCTCAGGTAAAGGTGGGCTGGGCTCCTCAATCAGGGCTCCCCCTCCGGGGAAGGAGCAGGCTGCGAGAAGGCCTGAGGGAGCCAGGACCCTCTAACCTTGTGTAGGGTTAGCACCGTGTTGTGTTTTGGGGAGCTGGGTGGTAGACCCAGATCCTGATAGAGAGGGAGAAATACTCTGTAGCCAGTGGTCAGACGGCCTAGGATTTGTGTTCACGAGTTGTTTGGGCTGCTGTAAAAGTGACAATAAATCTGGTTGTGACCAGTTTGCACACGAATCTGCAGTGTTTCAGTGGCTTCTTGAGGTGTGCCAACCGTCTAAGGCGAGAAGACGGCGATCCTGGAGAGCTAAATGACCCTGAGTTTTGTCACAGTGGTTATTTATAATTTTCCATGTCAATATTTATATTTAAACAAAAAACATAAATTCCTACAGTTTTCACCATGACCACTAAGCCTAATAATAGACACCACTTCTTGGTCTGTACAGATCACTTTACTGCAGTTATCTGCTTATCTGTCTAATCCTGCCTGTAATGATATCACCTTTGTGTAAGACAGGATCCTCCATTCACAATAGACGACTGTCAGAGCTTATCTATTCTTTCCTTGTACAATGTCCTCTGCACAGGTCACACACGCCTAGAAAACTCTCCCATAGAAGTCAGTGAGGTCCCCTTCTGACCATTGTGTCTATGACGCATGGGGCTGCCAGAAAGCAATTTTCTTAATGCTTTCTAAATGCTGTTAAGAACAGCTAAGGCAAGATGGGCACCCTCATAATCATGTTCTGGAAATGGAAGAAAAAAGTCTGAAAAAAAAAACATCTGGTTTTAGCTGTCAGATAAAATGTTGGCGACACATTTCCTTTAAGGGGGTTTTCCAACCTTATGGATATAAATCTTAATCAAAGCCTAATATATTTTGCGTATTTTGCCACGTTTCCAATATCTGCTTGCTGTCAGTGAAAGGAAACTAATGAACTAATAGATTGTAAATAATAAATCAACTTAAAAAATATAGGATTAAGCAGATTTTAAATCTATGTGGAGTAACGGGGTCTCCCAACCTGCCCGGAGAGGAGGTCGCCTGTGAAGAATGAATAGCGAGGTGGCTGGACTTTCTCCATTGTGAGATTGTAAGCACTTCCCTCATTCCTCTTGTTCTAATCATTGACTTGTCTGTTATTTATGACTCTGTTTGTACCTGGACCCTCTGATTTGTAAAGCGCTGCGGAATATGTTGACGCTATATAAATAAAGATTATTATAATAAGTTATGGAAGCTGTGTCTGCCTCATCAGGCTGGGTGGGGGAACTCTAATCTCCAAACAGGTCTTGTTCCTAGCGGTGGAACCCTTCTCTATCAGACATTATGGCATATCATGAGTACATTTTCTATTTCTCCTTTGGTTTTGTAACCTGTTAAGACAAAATGCCACACATGTAAGGGCTCATACACACAAACGTATTTTCTTTACGTGTTCGTTCCGTTTTTTTTGTAGAGCCATTCATTTCAAAGGGTCTGCAAAAAAAAAAAATGTGTGTCTGTTCTGAGAAAAACTACATGGACAAGGATAGGACTGTTCTATTAGGGGCCAGCTGTTCTGTTCCAAAAAAATACTGAATGCACACGGTCATCCATATTTTTTGTGGACTGCAAAATGAATACAGTAGTGTGCATGAGCCCTAAGAGCGAGGAGTGTAAGAAGCAGGCTCACGAGCTGAACCTGCTCCATATGCAGAGTTTGCTGGCTGTATAATATAGAAAAAACACCAAGCCGCAATGACCAGGAATGGAGATAACTCTGATCGAGCCGAGGGGCTACCTGCCTGACAGGCAGTCTGTAAAAATATCATAGACTGCAATAGCATTCTATTGCAGTCTATGGGGCAAGCGGTCAGAGGATTGCATGTTCAAGTCCTGTAAGGGGACTAAAAATTACAATAACATATAAAACAATATATAATCGGCACTTCCATGTCTGAAAATGTCCAAACTATTAAAATATAAAAATATACACGATGAACTCCATAACTGAAAAAAAAATGATTATTTGCTATTTTTTAGTCACCTTGTTCCCCCAAAAAACTAATAGTGCTCTAAAAGTCTTACATACCCTAAAATGGTACAGCTCTCCTCACAAAAATAAGCCCTCACACAGCACTGTAGATGAAAATGTAATAAACGTATAGGCGTCAGAGTATGGTGATACAAAGAAAATATTTTTTATTTTTAAAAAAAAAAAAAAAAAATTCACAGCAGAAATATTTTATTCCCTTTTTCCAATAAAAGAAATGGTGAATGAAATGGTGCTATTAAAAAATACAGCTTGTCCTGAAAACAAATAAGCCTTAGGCTAGGTGAATGGCAAATTTTAGAACTCAGGGAGGAAAAAATGAAATGCAAAAGCAAAAACTGTCCCGGTCCTTACGGGATTACAGGGTTTATCCCTTCTTGGACATTGGGGGCATATTGTTAGGATATGTGCCCAAAGTCTGATAGGTGCAGGCCTCAACCCTAACTTTGGATCAAAGCTCCCAAAGAGAATGTGAGATGACCATGCAGCTGACCTCCATTTACTTCTATGAATGCTCTCCATTCATTTCTATGGGACTTCCTGAAATAGCCAAGCCAGAGGTGGGACCCTCATCTATCCTTAGAACAGTGCCTGCAAAGTGACAGATGGCACACCGTGCACGTGAGGCCACCCTCCATACATTTGTATGGGAGTGCTGAAAATGCTTGGCTAGTTTTGGAATTCCCATTGAAATAAATGGGAAGAGCACCGTGCACGTAGACCCATCTCTTTCTATTTGATGAAGCAGGCATTCACTTCTATTTGCATATATTAAAGCATATATTAAAGCATATATTAAAGCATAATTTTTCTCAGCAATGCGGACATATATGAACATGGGACCAACACAGATGCTTTTAGCTGCCAAGAGCACATGTAACAGGTCAGCCAGTGGCATAGGTATAAATCTGCTGCCCTTTAAGAACAATCATTCATAGGAATGCTCATTCACGATAACTGGTCCGTATGTTCAGCCAATATGTGAGCAAATTCTCATTTACTAGCGTATTTGCGTCTTTCATCGGGATGAAAGATGCCTGATTATCGGCCAGTAGACCTCCCTGTATAATCAAGGATGTGCTGCCAATAATAGCACTGAATAGGGGAAGAAAACTTCAGTAGCAATTAGATATGAGCAAATTTTTGAAAAATTTGATTCAGACACTTCACCGAATCTCTCCCAAAAATTTGCTTTGTTACAAATTAATTTGCCATGCAGCGCGTTAAATCAGCTATATCCAGTGGTGGGATACACATTTTTAACAACAGGTGGAACAAAAGAAGGACAGTGCCAATAAAGTAATGGAGAAAAAAAAGGTTCTTTTAATCCATGTTGTAGCAGTGCAAACACATGCTTTTAAATCCCTTCTGTTAGATGTAGAATGACTGTGCATCACTATTAGGTTTAGTTCACACTTCACTTATTTGGTCAGTTACGGGTCAAAAACACAGAACAGGTGCAGATCTTTTCATGATACCTTATCTGAGAGTAGGATTGGCTACTGATTTTGGCTCACCATTTAGTTACTGCTGGAATTAACTCACTAAATAACTGAAGTGTGAACTCAGCATTACAGGTCAATGTTAGCAGCAGGTATAATGTACTTAACCCTGCAGTGGCCCAAGATTCTAATACAGTGGAAAACAGTTGTCCCATTTTACTTTTTGTGGGATGTCCACATTGATTGATAGATAACCTTCTGTTAGCCACTAATTCTACTGAAGTGGGAAAGAGCTTTCTCATTTCACACCATCTGCTACTTCCACATAGATTGATAGATAACTTATTTTGTTAGCCACTGATACAAGTAGTGGTCCCATGACAGAGTGGGGAGGGAGTGTAAGCAGTAAGTTTGTGTTGACGTCACTGTTTTCCTTTCTTCTGATCCATCAGAAGAACAACCCAAAAAAAAAAAAAGAATGGATCCTGTTTTTTGAGCATCCGCCTTAACATGGTCAGTAGAGATGAGCGAGTAGTGAAATATTCGAAAGTTCGAATTTCGATTCGAATAGACCGCGTTATTCGACTATTCGACCGAATATCGAATCCCATTATAGTCTATGGTAAAAAAATTCTTGCCACTTGGAAATCTCAATTCGACCACTTGGAGGTCACCAAGTCCACCCTGAAACCTCAGAAAATGATGCCAACACTGCTGGAATGCAACTGGGACAGCAGGGGAAGCATGTCTGGGTGCATATAACGCGCCCAAGTCGCACTATTACGCCACTATCACAGCCTCTCAACAATACACTCCAAACACAATATAACTTCTATGTAAAGTGAGACAATACAAGGAAACCTTCTTTCCTCTACATTGCCATGGACCCCAAGCCAAACTACAAAAAAGAAGAAGAAATTCTGCACCCCTTAAAATCACGTTGCCTATGACAACCACAGATGTCATAGGCAAGGGGGAAAGCAAATAGACCCCACCCCTAATTGTCATTGTGTGTGTGAGATGTGGTCAGACATGTCTTCTTTAAAATGTAAAAACAACTCATGCAGAAGCCTTAAAATGCCCAAATTGTTGGCACTTGAGATGTCAGTGACCCGACCTGGCCCAGTGTCATGTCTAGCAGGTAAAGCAGTGGGGATGTTGAGGGATGCGTAGGACCGCAAAAGGCAGGAAGAGGCCGTGGGGTGGCCAGAGGCTTATGGAGAAGGCAGGCTAGAGCCCACAGGGCCGCATCTCTTCCCTATAACAGGCCCCCACACAAAGCTCTCCCATCGAGGGCTCTTAGGTCCTTGTTGTGAAGATATTTTAATGAGTGCGCAAAGTTAGCTTGAGGTGAGACCTTGAAAAAATTATATGGAGGCCCTTGAGGTGAGCCCTCGAAAAAATTATGTGGAGGCCCAAGAGGTGAGACCTCTTAAAAACTGTGTGGAGGCCCAAGAGCTGAGACCTCTTAAAAATTGTATTAAGGCCCAAGAGCTGAGACCTTTTAAAAATTGTTTTAAGGCCCAAGAGCTGAGACCTCTTACAAATTGTGTGGAGGCCCAAGAGCTGAGACATCTTAAAAATTGTATTAAGGCCCAAGAGCTGAGACCTCTTAAAAATTGTGTGGAGGCCCAAGAGTTGAGACCTCTTAAAAATTGTGTGGAGGCCCAAGAGCTTGAAGACTCTTAAAAATTGTGTGGAGGCCCAGAGCTGAGACCTCTTAAAAATTGTGTGGAGGCCAAGAGCTGAGACCTCTTAAAAATTGTGTGGAGGCCCAAGAGCTGAGACCTCTTAAAAATTGTTTAAGGCCCAAGAGCTGAGACCTCTTAAAAATTGTGTTTAAGGCCCAAGAGCTGAGACCTTCTTAAAAATTGTTTAAGGCCCAGAAGCTGAGACCTCTTAAAAATTGTGTGGAGGCCCAAGAGCTGAGACCTCTTAAAATTGTGTGGAGGCCCAAGAGCTGAGACCTCTTAAAAATTGTGTGGAGGCCCAAGAGCTGAGACCTCTTAAAAATTGTGTGGAGGCCCAAGAGCTGAGACCTCTTAAAATTGTGTGGAGCCAAGAGCTTGAGACCTCTTAAAAATTGTGTGGAGGCCCAAGAGCTGAGACCTCTTAAAATTGTGTGGAGGCCCAAGAGCTGAGACCTCTTAAAAATTGTGTGGAGGCCCAAGAGCTTGAGACCTCTTAAAAATTGTGTGAGGCCCAAGGAAGCATGAGACCTCTTAAAAATTGTGTGGAGGGCCCAGAGCTGAAGAACCGTCTTAAAAACTTGTGTGGAGCCAAGCCCAAAAGGCCCAAGCTGAGACCCTCTTAAAAAATTGTATTAAGGCCCAAGAGTTGAGGACCTCTTAAAAATTGTGTGGAGGCCCAAGAGCTGAGACCTCTTAAAAATGTATTAAGGCCCAAGAGGTGAGACCTCTTTAAAAATTGTGTGGAGGCCAAGAGCTGAGACCTCTTAAAATTGTGTGGAGGCCCCAAGAGCTTGAGACCTCTTAAAAATTGTGTGGAGGCCAAGAGCTGAGACCTCTTAAAAATTGTATTAAGGCCCAAGAGCTGAGCCATAATATTTTTTTTCTTTTTTTTTTTTTAATGGTGAAAATCTACGGCGGTTAAGGAGGAGGAGGAGGAGGAAATGGCACTTCCATACAGATGGCACTTCACTTTTGGCTGCTTTCCACTGTTGTAGAAGCAAAGTCCGGGTCAATCCACTTGCTGTTCATTTTGATTAGCATCAGCCTGTCGGCAGCTGTCGGTTGACAGGCGGCTGCGCTTATCGGTTATAATGCCCCCGGCTGCGCTGAACACTCTTTCTGATAGCACGCTGGCGGCAGGGCAGGCAAGCACCTCCAAGGCGTACAGGGACAGTTCCAGTCACGTGTCCAACTTGGAGACCCAGTAAGTGTAGGGCGCCGAGGGATCGGGGAGGACAGGGGTACGGTCTGCCAGGTACTCCCGCAACATCCGCCGATACTTGTCCCTCCTGCTGATAGTGGGCCCCGCAGTGATGGAAGTTGCACGAGGGGGTGCCATGAACGTGTCCCACACCTTGGAGAGTGTCCCCTGGTGGCTGTGGGCCTGATCGATGTTGTCAGACTCCGGGAGACACTGTCCTCTCTGCCACCAGTGATGGTGGGTGGGAAAATCTCCATCATGTTCTGCACGAGTTCCCTCTGGTATTCCAGCAATCGATTCGTCCTCTCCTCTACCGGAATAAAAGAGGAGAAGTTATCTTTATACCGGGGGTCCAGGAGTGCGAAGACCCAGTATAGTTTGTTCTCCAATATCCGGACAACACGTGTGTCCCGGGAAAAGCAGCCCAGCATGAAGTCAGCCATGTGTGCCAGACTCTGAATAGGCATGACGTCACTGCCCCCACCAGAAGGATCACTTGCCATTTCCTCCTCTTCCGCCTCCTCTCCGCCCCATCCGCGCTGAACCAATGGGACGCACACAGCCTGACTGCTACCCTCGCCGCCAGCATCCTCCTCCTCTTCCACAGCCACCTCCACGTCGTCCTCCTCCTCATCCTCCTGCAACTGCCACCGTGAAGCAGACAAAAGTGTGGTCTGACTGTCTAGCTCCGTTGCGTCTCCTCCTACCCCCGTCTCCTCTGTGTGCAATGCGTTCTCCCTTATTGCGATGAGCGTTTCTTTAAGGACGCATAGGAGCGGGATGGTTAGGCTCACTATAGCGTCCTCGCTGCTGACCTTCTTGGTGGACTCCTCAAAGATACGCAATACATCGCATATGTCTGCCATCCATGGCCACTCGTGGTTGGCAAACTGAGGGAGCTGAGTTGGAGGCACGCGTGGATTCATCATCTGGTACTCCATCAATGCTCTCTGCTGCTCACACACCCTGGCCAACATGGAATAGGTGGAATTCCAGCGAGTGGGCAGGTCGCACAACAGCCGATGTTCAGGCAAATGGAGGCGTTGCTGGAGTTTTTTTAAGCTAGCAGCAGCTACAGTTGACTTCCGAAAGTGAGTGCACAAGCGCCGCACTTTCACCAGTAGCTCTGCCAGGTTGGGGTAAGTCTTTAAAAATTTTTGGACTACCAAATTAAAAACGTGGGCCAGGCATGGTACGTGATTGAGTTCGGCAAGCTCCAGAGCCGCCACCAGGTTACGGCCGTTATCGCACACGACCATGCCTGGTCCTAGCTGCAGCGGCGACAGCCACATCTCCGTCTGCTGCAATATGGCGTCCCTCACCTCTGGGGCGCTGTGCTTCCTGTCGCCCAAGCTGATGAGCTTAAGCACCGCCTGCTGACGTCTCCCCGCGCCAGTGCTGCAACGCTTCCAGCTAGCGGCTGAGGGCGATGTTAAGGCAGAGGAGGAGGAGGAAGAGGAGGGGGGTTTATCAGAACCCGTGCTGGCAATCTTGGGCGGGGGTGGTAGGTAGGCCGTCTCTGTTTGCGACCCCGTCCCCGCTTCCACAACATTAACCCAGTGTGCCGTCAAAGAGATGTAGCGTCCCTGGCCGCAAGCACTTGTCCACGAGTCGGTGGTCAAGTGGACCTTTGCGCTGACTGCGTAACTCAGGGCCCGCCTGATGTTACGCGACACGTGCAGGGCGGGGACAGCACACCGGGAAAAGTAGTGGCGGCTAGGGACGGAATAGCGAGGTGCGGCAGCCGCCATCAGGTCGCGGAAGGCCTGCGTCTCCACAAGCCTAAACGGCAACATCTCCAGGGCCAGCAGTTTGGAGATGTGGCAGTTTAAGGCTTGGGCTTGGGGGTGACTCCCGGCGTACTTCCGCCTGCGGTCGAACGCCTGCGAGATGGACAGTTGATGGGACGAGGAGTATGAAGGTGCAGGCGAAGATGCGGGGGAAGGGGAGGCTGAAGGAGAAGGCCCCAAAGTAGCCGAGGCAGAGGCAGATGTGGAGGTGTCCTGGCTGGAGGTCTGGACCGCAGTGGCAGCACACAACAAAGGGGAAAAGGCAGTGCCAGCAAGACCGGGCGCAGGTTGTATTGCGTTTGCTCTCTCCCACTCAGCCCAGTGCTTGACTTCCAAGTGACGCCGCATGCCTGAGGTGGTCAGATTGCTCTTCTCAGAGCCCCTACTCAGTTTTGAGTGGCAGAGTGCGCAAACCGCGCTCAGTTTGTCGTCCGCGCAAACATTAAAAAATCTCCACACCACAGAAGTACGAGGCCTCGATGGGGGAGCTTCGCGCAACTGCCTGCTGCCGGGAAGAGCTGCGGCCCTGCTGCCTGTGGCCTGCCTTCTCTGTCTGGACTGTCCTCTGCCTCTGGACATCCCTCTGCCTCTTGCTGCCTTTTTCGGTGATGCGCAGACCACCACATCTTCACTGCTTTCCCCGCTGGACATCACCCCTGGCCAAGTGGGGTCGGTCATTTCGTCGTCCACCACCTCCTCTTCCACTTCCTCACTCTGCTCCTCCTCCTGCCCACTGGACATTCCAACAGCCTCCCTTGATGGCAACTGCGTCTCATCATCATCGCTCATGATAACAGATGCTGGTTCCGGGTCCACATCACCAGGAGATGGCGGATACTCAAGTGTTTGGGCATCACTACAAACAAATTCCTCTGGTAGCTCCTGGGATTCTTGCAGCACATCTGGAAAAGGACCCGAAAAGAGCTCCTGGGAGGGGTCAAGGGTGGGATGACTCTGTTGGCCAGGTTGGGAGGAAGGAGGGTCAGAGTGAGACTGTGTGGATGACTGGGTGGTGGACAAGTGAGTGGAAGAGTTATCGGCTATCCATTGCACCACCTGTTCACGCTGCTCAGGCCTCAACAGCGGTGTAACCCGCCCCCCGCTTAACTGTCCCATAAAGGCAGGGATGCTGGATGAGCGGAATGCTGGCTGCCCCTCACCAGCATGCATTGTATCCCCACTGGCTTCAACGCGGTTTGTGCCCCCACCAGCATTTCCTCGTCCACGTCCCTTTGCGCTACCCCTCCGCATTTCAGGCGTTTAACTTTTTTTTGCCACGCGTTCTGCAAAATATATATTTTTGTAGGAGAACACTTGGCGTATACAGCCGTATAATGCCAGAAGGTCAATAGATGCCTATACGCACCAGGTATATTAACAGAGTTTTGCTGGCACACAGAACGCACAACAGTGGTGCCACATATACTTTATTTTTTAGGAGAACACTTGGCTATACAGCCGTATACTGCCAGAAGGTCAATAGATGCCTATACGCACCAGGTATATTAACAGGGTTTTGCTGGCACACAGAATGCACAACAGTGGTGCCAAATATACTTTATTTTTTAGGAGAACACTTGGCTATACAGCCGTATACTGCTAGAAGGTCAATAGATGCCTATACGCACCAGTTATATTAACAGAGTTTTGCTGGCACACAGAACGCACAACAGTGGTGCCACATATACTTTATTTTTTAGGAGAACACTTGGCTATACAGCCGTATACTGCCAGAAGGTCAATAGATGCCTATACGCACCAGGTATATTAACAGGGTTTTGCTGGCACACAGAATGCACAACAGTGGTGCCAAATATACTTTATTTTTTAGGAGAACACTTGGCTATACAGCCGTATACTGCTAGAAGGTCAATAGATGCCTATACGCACCAGGTATATTAACAGAGTTTTGCTGGCACACAGAACGCACAACAGTGGTGCCAAATATACTTTTTTTTTAGAAAAATACTTGGCGTATACAGCCGTATACTGCCAGAAGGTCAATAGATGCCTATACGCACCAGGTATATTAACAGGGTTTTGCTGGCACACAGAACGCACAAGAGTGGTGCCAAATATACTTTTTTTTTAAGAAAAATACTTGGCGTATACAGCCGTATACTGCCAGAAGGTCAAATGGTGCGTATACACACCAGGTATATAACAGGGTTTTGTTGGCACACAGAACGCACAACAGTAGTGCCAAATATAGTTTTGTATATAGGTGCTAATACACCACTAATGCCTCTCTCTGTCCCTACTCCAGCAGCTATCCCTCAATAAAGCAGCCGTTCTGTGCAGAGTGTATATAGTTAGAATCAGCTATATAACGTGCAGTATAGTAGCCCTGATAAGGGCTGTCAATCACTCTCCTGTCCGCTGGTAGCCGGTATATATGGTGGTAAATGCGATATTCTGAGCTTCTGTTATATACTTTTGGGGTCCTGCCTGACTTTCATACAGCTAAAGCCTGTCTCTCCCTGCTCGGGCCTCTGTCCCTGACTACGTTCATGCAGCATATACGAACGAGCAGGAAGAGCTGAGTTTTTATGATTCGAGGTCACATGGTTTTTCCAGCCAATGCATGTAGACGCCGTTCTCGCGATGCCAGCGTGCTCCGAGGACCTGTCATACCCCCCCTGCATAGTGATTGGTGTAAAAAAAGCGCCAGGGAAGGTGGGAGGGGAAACGAATTTTAAGTGCGTAATCGCCGTTATACTCGATCGAAATCGAGTATGACGAATAGCGTAGTATTCGATCGAATACCGGCTCGGTCGAATACTACTCGCTCATCTCTAATGGTCAGTATTTGGTCAGTAAATGATCAGTATTTGTAAGGCAAAAACAGGAGTTGGCCCAAAAGAGAGATGACATTTTGGCCTGGTAGCGAGGGTCTAACATAGTGGAGAGCAAGTAGTCATCCCTCTGCCAAATGGTGATAATGCGGCTGTCACTACACAAGCAACTCAGCATGCATCTGGCCATTTGCGCAAAGGAATCGGAGAGACTCCCTGCCTCCATCTCCACTGCATAGTGCTATGGTCTGTGGGGGTCATCTGCCTAGTGTTCCTTATTGCTCTCCAGTTCCTCATGCTCCTGCTGCTCTCCTCCTGTTGCTTGGGCACATAAACCAGCTATTTTTGTATACAATTCCTGGGAACTAATGTCCTCCTCATCTTCATCCTCCTCCTCTGCCAGTTCAGCCCACACAGTTCTCAGGTGGCCATGAGATGTTGGGCCCACGTCTCCTGTCTCCTGGCCAGCCAGATTTATCAGCATCTGCTACAGGACGTGAAGAAGTGGAATGACATCATTCATCCTTTAGTCCTGGTGACTGACAAATAAAGTGGCCTCTTTAAAGGTCCTGAGCAAACGGAAGGTGTCACACATGAGCTGCCACTGGCTAACCTGGAAGATACACAGGGGAGTACTCCTGTCTGCCTGCTTCATCAAGAAATCATTCACAGCCTTCCTCTGCTCATATAGTCGGTCCAGCATGTGGAGGGCAGAGTTCCAACGAGTGGAAATGTCACATATGAGGTGATGTTGGAGAACATTATTCTGCCTTTGCAGCTCAAGGAGGGTGTGATTTGCATGGTAAGAGTGGATGAAGTGCATGCACAGTTTCTTGGCCATTTTTAAGATGTCTTGCAGTTCACTGGAAGACTTCAGGAACCGGGTTACAACCATATTAAAGATGTGCACCATGAAGGGCGCATGGGTCAGCTCTCCTTGACACAGCGCCAACAGAATTTTCTGAAATGTGCACATGGAAAGGGAGGAACTGTAGTATCAGCAACTTGACCAGGAGCATGTTCAGCTTCTGCTCTGTTGGATGAGTGCACGCATACTGTTGTTTCTTTGTAATCGCCTCAGTGATCGATTGCTGGCAAAATGCTTAACAAGGAGGAGGAAGAGGAGCATCAGGACCAGTAGACAATGGGAAGGAAACACAACTTCTGCTGAGGAGGTGGAACCTTGACTGCTGAAAAGGTATGTGGGCCTCAGGCATCAGACTGTACCACTACGTTAGCGCATGGATTGCCCAGGCCACTTTATGGTGACGCTTCATTTGTTGATGCAGGGCAGTGGTGCCAACAGCTAAATCATCATCCACTACTCTCTGCTCATCACTTATGTCACCCTCACCAGTCTCATGGCCACGTCCCAGATCACTCGCAACACCTGCTCCCACACAATTGACATTATTGCTACTTGGAAACCTATAAGAAGAAGCAGCGGACCTCTCCTCCAAATCTTGCCTGGCAGAAGGAGCAGCAAAGGAAAGAAGCAGGTTCTGGACAAGGGCAAGGCCACACAGCTTGTTCCTGAGCCATGCCAACTAAGTGTGGTGTCAGAGGAACTCACCAATCCCTGGCTCTGGGTGTCTGATATCTGTTGAGATAATGCTGAAGATGGAGTCAACCATTCAAGGACAGCGGGATTGGTCATCAAAACATGACTGCTGGAGGACAGTGGCAGCTGTGGCCTGTTTCTGCGGCTGCTACTACCACCCCACCCCCCTTCTTCTGCTGCTACTTGTGCTGGCTATAGCAACATTTTTGCCATTGCCCATTCCCGCCACCCCAATAACAGTACAATAAGACAGGTTATTCATCCCAGTTTGAGAATAAAGGCCTAATAAAATTGTTTATCTATTAAACAAGGGGGACACCCCATTAATAGTAGAATTAGACAGGTTATTCACCCCAATTTGAGAATCAAGGCCTAACCAAATTACTCATCTATTAAACCAGGGGGACAATGTTCAATTACATAGCTCTGTGTCATACACAGGGATTGATGCAAACAGTGCTTCTCCTATGGATCCCTTGAGCTTCAGATAAATGGCCCTGCACTATCCCTTGCCTGTCTCTATAGTCTCCCTATGCTCTACCTACCCAATATTCTACAAGCAAAAGGCTTTCTTGAGGCTTTTGAAGGGCTGTGACATCAAAGGGGCTGGCTAGCTGCAGATTGGCTGTCTGCATGCCATTATGGGTGATCTCGCTTTCCCAGGCTTCTTACTTTCAACAGTGTTTTGTAATATGTGTTGCTGCCACTTTAGGAAAAAAAAAGATTTCTTACCATGAAGCACAAGGAAATTCGGATTAGCTACAAATCGAATTTTTCCTAAACTTCTGCTCGAATTCCACTTCGGATTCCTTGCTTTGGTCAACACTAGTGGCAATCATTCCTCCCACATTCACTTTGCATCGACCTGTGTAATAGGCCAATGCAAACAAGTAGTTTTTATGTTCCATCGGTGCTGGTCCTACCTAAATATTAGGCAGCCTTATAGGGCTCTAACTGTGTAAATAATTGACATAAGTTATCTAGTCTGGATCCTGAGTTACAGCATACCAAGGTTTGCTTTTGAACCTCTTTACTGGCTCACTGCAGTAGAAATTTTTTATTGTAACATGACTAATGTCAAATTTGACTAATTTGTTGCCAAAGTCAACAAATACATAAAAGCTAAAGTGGTGGAATCCCTGAGCACACAGACATTTATATTTGCAGATGGCAGGTTTTAAAGGGCCAAGATGAAAGCAGTTCCCTGTTATTATCACTGCTGTGGCATAGATAAAATGTGGTTAGTGCAATGGCAGCAGGACAGCCTGCTTGACACGTTTCCTTTTGTCATTTTACTATATCATGAGGCATTAAATTGTGATCTCAGTACCCCATAATGTCAATGGTTGTACATGGAAATAGACCATGTGGCTGCTATGGAGAAAGAGCACCAATCTTAGTTGGTCTCACATCGTTTTTCTACGATTGGGAAGAACCTGAAAGAGACTTGCATTTTTAGCACACAAGAGGGTGAGGACAAGGGCGGATTAAGTGGCCCAAAGTTCCTGGGTTATTCCTCATTCTTGGGCTAACAAAAAAAAAAAAAAAAACGAGCTGTTGAGATCTGCTGCATGAATAAGCCCTTATAGTTCTCACAGCAGATGAGCTGGATACAATGCACTTTAAGCAATCCTCTCTGATCTGAAGAGCACACATTCCAGGCTGATACTTTGTATCAAACCATAAGAACAGGGAATATATTTGTTGTATATTTCTGATGGTTGTTTGTTATTTTGTTTTGTTTTGTTTTTTGAGCATGATTCTCCAGACTGGATACAATTGTAGTAAAGTCCTTGTGAGAAGTTCTAGGCCTACATTCAGCGGGGCAACTATAAGGTCTTGAGCCCTAATACAGCCTTCCCCATTGTGACTGCTACCTCTGCACCCCCAAAGCTACACCTTGTATATTCTGGATTTTCGGGTTGGAAACAACAATTTACATTCACTGACAGCAAAAAATAGTTCTTGATAATGGACAATTATTAGAAAGTTGCAGGCCTTTTTTTAAATTTACCCTTTTAAAGAAAATGTGTCACCAAAACGTTATTAGCCAGTGTTATTATAACCAGATGGTGACATACAGTACAGACCAAAAGTTTGGACACACCTTCTCATTCAAAGAGTTTTCTGTATTTTCATGACTATGAAAATTGTAGATTCACACTGAAGGCATCAAAACCATGAATTAACACATGTGGAATTATATACTTAAAGGGGTATTTTCATCTTGGACAATGGGGGCATATCGCTAGGATATGCCCCCATTGTCCTATAGGTGCGGGTCCTGCCGCTGGGACCCGCACCTATATCGAGAACGGAGCCCCCAAAGTGAAGAAGTGCGCACCGCGCAAGCGCGGCTCGTTCTCCATTCACTTCTATGGGGCCGCCGCAAATAGCTGAGCGCTGGCTCGGCTATCTCCGTCGGCTCCATAGAAATGAATGGGAGCGCACTGCGCATGCACGGCCACCGCTCCCATTCATTTCTATGGAGCCGACGAAGATTTGCGGCGGCCCCATAGAAGTGAATGGCGAGCGGGACGCGCTTGCGCGGTGCGCACTTCTTCACTTTGGGGGCCCCGTTCTCGATATAGGTGCGGGTCCCAGCGGCGCTTCTCTGAGCTTTGCGGCCTTATCTCTGCTCTTCAAGCACAGTGCCGTACATTATATAGCAGCTGTGCTTGGTATTGTGCTCAGCCCCATTCATTTGAATGGAACTAACCTGCGCCTAGACAACATGACCAATTAATGTGTCGTCACTGGCTTAGGAAAAGCTGTGAGAAGGCTGCGGTGCTACTGCGAGCGCACTACCTTCTCAAACAGCTGATTGATGGGGGTCCCGGGTGTGGCACCCCACCGATCAGATACTGATGGCCTTAAAGAACCCCTTGCCTGTAATAGGGCTCCATAGGAAAGCACTAAAATCATCATAGACTCCAATGTAAGTGCATTGGAGTCTATGATATAAGCAATCAAATGATTGCTTCCTATAGTTCCCTATGGGAACTATAAAAAAGTGTAAAAAAAAAAAAAAGTTTTTAAAAAAGAAAAATAAAAAAACTTAAAAGTTCAAATCACCCCCCTTTCCCGAAAATAAAAATAAAAGTATTAAAAAAATACACATATGGGTATCGACGTGTGCAAAAACGCCCATATTATAAAAATATAACAAAATATTTCCCATACGGAAAAAAGGAAAACTGAAAAAAAGGTCAAAATGGCCGATTTGCCATTTTTTGTTGCTTTTTAAAAAAAATAAAAAGCGATCAAAAAAGTCATACACACCCCAGAATGGTATAAATAAAAAGTTCAGATCGCCCCGCAAAAAATGAGCCCCCATACAGCTCCGTACACATAAATACCAAAAAGTTATAGGGGTCAAGAACTGAAAAAGAAAAAAAAAAGTCCAACTTTATAATTTTTTTTTAGAACTATCAAAATGCAAGAAAAACTATACATATTAGGTATCGCCGGATTCGTACTGACCAGTAGAATGAAAGTAACTGGTCAGTTTTAACGCACATCGAACGCCGTAAATAAAAAAAACCCGGAAAACTGTGGCGGAATTGGGTTTTTTTTTTTGCAATTTTACCCGATTTGGAATTTTTTTCCGCTTCCCACTACACCATATGCCATATTAAATTGTGGCGTTGGAAAGTAAAACTTGTTTCGCAAAAAAACAAGCCCTCATACAGCTATGTGAACAGAAAAATAAAAAAGTTATGGCTGTATCAAGGCAGGGAGCGCAAAACGAAAACGCAAAACCAAAAAAACCTCCGGGGTAGAAAGGGTTAAAGCTGTTTTTAGCAGTGCAATCATTCCTACAAGCAACTGTACCGTACAAAATAAACCTTTAAATATATAAAGAGATGCAGGTAAATAAAATGAAAGTATTTAATCTGTGTGAGTATGGAACCATATTGTACGCCTTCATAAAAGATTAAGGGATTACTTCCAAAGACCATACTCGGTATCAAGTACTGAGTTTTAACCTGACCTGATAATGACTGCAGGCATAACTGGTTTGTAAAGCAACTTCTGACCTGTGGACCCTAATAATAGGAGAGATAACCAGGTTTTACTGCCTGCGAGTAAAGGGTAGTAACAAAGGTTACACTGTGCATACATACCTAACAGATAATGGAATGGGAGCAGGTTCACAAAGATTTCAGTACCATCCAGTCAGGTGTTGCCAAACTACAACTCCCAGCATGTCCCATTAGCCTGCTGTACAATGTAGTTAAGATAATTCTATATTTCCATGAGTATGATAGAGTAAATCATGTATCCAGCAGTTTCCATTGTAACATATATAAGTATATTCACAAAAGATAAAAAATGCATGTACCATACAGCAGGGTCAAAAAATGTGTGAACCCGTGAGACTTTGCTGCATTTTCTGTCAATGTTCACATTTAAATATATGATAAATCATAAAATAAAGACTTTTTTGCTTCAAGAAATTTATTAGAGGAGCAATAAGGAAGCAGGAGACATAAGATAGGGGTAGAAAGCTGTAAACATTTGATTTTAGTACAAGAGTAAAGCTGAGCATTTACTTTGCAATCATCTACCTTGACCTCCCTACATGCATGTTTATTGCAATGGTGGGAAAGATAGAGGCCTCGTCTTATCTACAGGCAGAATATAAGAACAGACATGTTAAAATCCAGCTTGTTGCGTCCACATTTTCTCCATGTTCCCCCACATCTGCCATTGCACATGGATGGGAACCCCCCAGATACTTTAGAAATATCAGGGGATCTCACCAATTGTTCCAGGATCTGCCTACATTCAGGTCCATTCAGATGACTGTAAGTGTTTTGTGGTCAGCAAATTGCGGATCCACAAAACACGGATACTGGTCTGTGTGTATTCCGCAATTTGTGGACCCCACATGGCCGGCCCTATGATAGAAATGCCTATTCTTGTCCGTGATTGAGGACAACCATTTATTAAATAGAAATATGCCTAAATTAGGTGCCGCAATCTGCCCCTTCTCCCCACTCATGCCAGGTCTAAAAAAGTGGTTGTGGGTGGGGAAGAGGACAGGCAGGCCGGTTTCTACGCCTGTTTTAGACGTATGAAATGGTCAAAATGTAAGACAGCAAGGAAGCTCTCTTACATGTAGAAGTGGTGGTGGATTTGCCAATGTTATGAAGAGGCCGGCTTATTAAAACCGGCATCTAAAATGCTGCTCTTAAAGGGGTTGTCTCATCATAGACATTGGGGGCATATTGCTAGGTTATGCCCCTATTGTCTTATAGGTGCGGGTCCCAGACTTATATCAAGAATGGAGCCCAGCAAGTGGTGGCTGGAGGACTCCGGTCTGGCCACCACCAAGCTGGCTCCCCATAGAAGCAAACGGGAGCGCACCGCGCATGCGCAGCCCATGCTCCCATTCATTTCTATGAGGCCGACGGAAGCACTGGCTCGGCTATTTTCGCCAGCCTGAAAGAAAATGAATGGAGGGCGGCTGCGCATGCTCAGTGCGCCCTCCTTCACTTTCAAAGCTCCGTTCTCTATAGGGGTGTGGGTCCTATAGGTGGTAGCCGCACATATAAACAATGGGGGCATATCCTAGTGATATGCCCCCATTGTCCATGATGAGACAAACCCTTTAATAAATGTGCCCCAGATTCCCTACCACACCCAATAATAGGGGTAGTTGAATTCATCAAGTTGGGCAAAACCCTTCCAAGTCAATGAAATTGTTATAGTATGACCTGAAGAGGAAAAAAATCCCTCTAATATCCAGTGTCTAAGGACACATTTTGAATCTCTGCTGATGCTTTATATATATGGCTGTATGTTGCATTACTTATGGTTTTACTCTCAGATTTGGGCTAGCTTAGATTCTTTTACCTAAGAATTGCCTAAATATGGACAAGCAGGTTGTCAAGACTAAAGTGCCTGGGGCCAACGACTGTTCTGCTCTGCCTAATGCATACAGTATATTAAACCTGCATATATGGATAACAATACAAAGCTGCTGAGGCTATATCATTACTTACTGCAACAATTACCTTTATCCCTACCTTAAAGGGGTTGTCCCACGAAAAATATTCTACAGTTTTCAAACCAGCCCCTGGATCTGAATACTTTTGTAATTGCATGGAATTAAAAATTTAGCATAGCCACTGAGTTATTCAATAAAATGTATCTGTATAGCGCCACCTGCTGTTTGTTTTGTTTTTTATTTCTTTGACCTGCTCACTGAGATGGCCGCACATGCTCAGTTTCATCCTTCAACTGCCTCCTGAGCTGTAATAAGAAGAGCATGGACACACCCGCTTATCTAAAGCAGAAAAGACACTCCCCTTGAGCTGTCAGCTTGATATAAATTTAGTAGAGTAATGAATGTGGAGATCTCTGGATCCATGTGAGGTACAGGGCTGGTTCTAGCTTTGTTAGAAAGAGGCTGTCATGTACTATATGATGTCTGATTCTCATTTTCTACATTAGTCATGGGATAACACCTTAAACCAAGTGACTGCACCACATGCTGCACACGTGTTTCAAATCTATTCCTATTATATTCTCCATTTAAATTTAAGCAAAATCCACTTAAAGGGGTTGCCCAGGAATAATGAATTTTATCTAATGACCGCAGCCTGCCTCCTGAAACAGAAAATTCATACTTACCTGTCCTCCGAGCTGCCTCCGGTGTGTCCATGTTCCGGTTTCTGAAATGTTTACACCCGGCGCTGCATGGGCCTGGTCACATGCTCTGCTGCAGCCAATGACTGGCTTCAACCGTGATGTGCTGCTTGAATTATTATTGCAATATGTATGCAATAAGAGTATTAGTAAGGTTTTTATGTACGCATATTATTGGAATCAAGTGTGATAGGTCTGTTTCATACGAGTGATGGGGACTGTGTGAGGATCTGTTCAGAGAAAAACTGATGGTTTTGAACGTGATTGCGTTCAGTTTGTGTTGTTTCCGTCTGGATTTGATGCGTTTTTCTGGATTTGATGCGTTTTTCATGCACGTGAAGAAAAACTGAGGAATAATAATCTACATCTCCTAACAACCATCAGTAATAAATGCATTGCATCCAGATGCCTTCCGTTTTTTTTTTTTTAATGCAAGTTCCATTCACTTCCATAGAGCCACCAGAGCTGCATTAAAAACGTACAATATACTGTAGAACAGGAGCCAGCAACTCGGCCTTCGGCACTCCAGCTGCTGGGAAACTACAACTCCCAGCATGCAAACATGCTCGGCTGTTCTTCAGACTCCCGCAGAAGTGAATGTAGCACTCTGGGAATTGTAGTTTCTGAACAGCTGGAGTGCCAGAGGTTGCTGATCCCTGCAGTTTTTTTTTTTTTAATGCAAAGATTATTTGTGAAAAATGATGCCCATTTGCACAGACCCATTGAAGGGAACTTCCCAATCCAAGAGCCCGACAGATCCTGAGCCGGTACAGACTGAGCACATACAGCCTGCTCATCGAATCCGGGACAACGACAAAGGTACATGCCCAGGGAGAGCAGACTGTGCCAGCAGTGTGACCAGGAGGCCGTGGAGTATGAGGCTCACTTCCTGCAAGTGGTGCCCCAAATACTCAGCAGTGAGGGACTCCCACTTCAGGAGACTGTCTGATCTCTGCCCAGACTTCACCTCCATGGAGGAGGAAGAGAGACTCTCCATACTGCTGGGGGAAGAGGAGAACACAGTGGCCATAGCAGTACAATATATTACTACCTGCCATAGACTGCGAGGAGCCTGAAATACCATGGACTCCTATACCCCCACCCTGGATGTGTCCCCATCCCCCAACCATACACAATTATTTTACACTTGCTTTGGCAATGCTAAAATGTATTTAGTCCTGCCAATAAAGCTGATTTGATTTGAGTCAGGATTCATTCCGGATCCTATGAGTTTTCTACACGCACCGCATCCGGACGGAAAACTCAAAGAGCCCAAAGGACCTGTTTTCTATACAAGGGGAGGAAGGGGTTAACAATAGCTGATTGCAATGCACTCCAGGGAGATGCTTGATATGACAAGCTGCTGCCTGCTCACAGAAAGGGAAGAGACAAGTCCTTCAGATAACGTGAGTAGAAAGAGGAAACAAAAAGGTCAAAATTACACTGGAGCGCATCATTTTTTTCCATCGATATACAGTGCCTTGCGAAAGTATTCGGCCCCCTGGAACTTTTCAACCTTTTGCCACATTTCAGGCTTCAAACAAAACGATATAACATTTTAAATTTTTGGTGAAGAATCAACAACAAGTGGGTCACAATTGTGAAGAGGAACGAAATTTATTGGATCATTTAAACTTTTTTGTAATAATAAAACTGAAAAGTTGACGTGCAATATTATTCGGCCCATTTACTTTCAGTTCAGAAAAGTCACTCCAGAAGTTCATTGAGGATCTCTGAATGATCCAATGTTGTCCTAAATGACTGATGAAGATAAATAGAATCCACCTGTGTGTAATCAAGTCTCCGTATAAATGCACCTGCTCTGTGATAGTCTCAGGGTTCTGCATCATGAAGACCAAGGAACACACCAGGCAGGTCCCTGATACTGTTGTGGAGAAGTTTAAAGCCGGATATGGATACCAAAAGGTTCCCAAGCTTTAAACATCCCAAGGAGCACCGTGCAAGCGATCATATTGAAATGGAAGGAGTATCAGACCACTGCAAATCTACCAAGACCCGGCCGTCCCTCTAAACTTTCATCTCAAACAAGGAGAAGACTGATCAGAGATGCAGCCAAGAGGCCCATGATCACTCTGGATGAACGGCACTTTATTGGCGATTTTTACACATGTTCTGGATGACTTCTTGAAGAATAAATACGTTTTTGTGGAGATGCTGCCGTTGAGGATTTTGTGGACACTATTTGGATGACCTGGATGGATCTATGGGTCGGACTTGGCTGTTGCATTCCACTAATGGTCTGAAAGGTATCAGGTGCTGCTCTCAATTATTACTTTTTCTGGATGAACTGCAGAGATCTACAGCTGAGGTGGGAGAGTCTGTCCATAGGACAACAATCAGTCAAACACTTCACAAATCTGGCCTTTATGGAAGAGTGGCAAGAAGAAAGCCATTTCTCAAAGATATCCATAAAAAGTCTGGTTTACAGTTTGCCACAAGCCCCTGGGAGACACACCAAACATGTGGAAGAAGGTGCTCTGGTCAGATGAAACCAAAATCCAACATTTTGGAAACAATGCAAAACGATATGTTTGGCATAAAAGCAACACAGCTCATCACCCTGAACACACCATCCCCACTGTCAAACATGGTGGTGGCAGCATCATGGTTTGGGCCTGCTTTTCTTCAGCAGGGACAGGGAAGATGGTTAAAATTGATGGGAAGATGGATGGAGCCAAATACAGGACCATTCTGGATGAAAACCTGTTGGAGTCTGCAAAAGACCTGAGACTAGGACGGAGATTTATCTTCCAACAAGACAATGATCCCAAACATAAAGCAAAATCTACAATGGAATGGTTCAGAAATAAACGTATCCAGGTCTTAGAATGGCCAAGTCAAAGTCCAGACCTGAATCCAATTGAGAATATGTGGAAAGAGCTGAAAACTGCTGTTCACAAACGCTCTCCATCCAACCTCAAAGAGCTCGAGCTGTTTTGCAAGGAAGAATGGGCAAGAATTTCAGTCTCTAGATGTGCAAAACTGATAGAGACATACCCCAAGACACCGCAGCTGTAATCGCAGCAAAAGATGGCGCAACAAAGTATTAATGCAAGGGGGCCGAATAATTTTGCACGCCCCACTTTTCAGTTTTATTATTACAAAAAAAGTTTAAATGATCCAATAAATTTCGTTCCACTTCACAATTGTGACCCACTTGTTGATTCTTCACCAAAAATTTAAAATGTTATATCTTTTTGTTTGAAGCCTGAAATGTGGCAAAAGGTTGAAAAGTTCCAGGGGGCCGAATACTTTCGCAAGGCACTGTAGTTAAAGGGGTTGTCTCACTTCAGTAAGTGACATTTATCATGTAGAGAAAGTTACTTCAAGCCCCTTACTAATGTATTGTGATTGTCCATTTTGTCTCCTTTGCTGACTGGATTCATTTTTCCATCACATTATACATTGCTCGTTTCCATGGTTACGACCATCCTGCAATCCATCAGTGGTGGTCGTGCTTGCACACTAAAGGAAAAAGCACAAGCCTATGTGCGCTCCCATGGTCCCGGCCACCAGAGAGGCCGATGCTTTTTCCTTTAGTGTGCAAGCACGACCACCACTGATGGATTGCAGGATGGTCGTAACCATGGAAACGAGCAATGTATAATGTGATGGAAAAATGAATTCAGCCAGCAAAGGAAGCAATATGGATGATAACAATACATTAGTAAGTGGCTTGTATTAGCGTTCTCTACATGATAAATGTCACTTATTCAAATGATTAAAATAATGGTGTGAATTACTACCGATATTTATATTTTTTTATATATATTTTTTTAAATTTGTTTTATGCAGCTGTCAATTGTTGATTGAAAAGAAAATGCCAAGAAAAACAGCAAAGCACTGCGTCCAAATTCAGCCTAAAAAAATGTAACAAAACAGGAACATAAACCAGTGATGTTTTTATTTTTTCCAGGAGATGGAGAAGCAAAACAGAGCTGGGGAAATATTGTCCAAATGGTTGCAAATGTAAAAGGTGACTTCCACCTACTCATGCAGTTCGTATGTATGGATATATGTGGGTGGTGAGAAATAAAGGAGTCACTAGAGCTAAATATAGCTGTGCAGAAGCAAGGTCAGGAAATAGCTTTCTTGCAAGCAGATTGGGAAGCGCTGATTAAAAGTAACATTAAAGAGCTTTCCCAGAAGGCACCCACATACATTGGAGCTGCAGATGCGACTTTTTGCATTCTCTTACAATTTCAATTCACCCAGACTTCCCACATTCCTGCAACATTGCTATCTGCCAGTAAGCCACGGCTGACCCATGAAACAGAGCTCTGTTCACCCTGAGCGCCCTAGTTCCTGAGCAGAATGACTGAACAGAGTTACCACCACTCGTGTATAGGAATGAAGGGGCAGTGGGGGAGATCAAAATAAATAGGACAAAGCATAAAGGTACTGCATATCTGGAGCAACCCATTGGCAGCAAACAGGTCCATGGAAAGTGAGCCGATCGTAGGAAATTGTACCGTGGTTGCGCCCTCCTGCGATTTGGTCGTTTTGATGCAGAAAGCTGCTGGTGAGTCCTCATTGAAACTGCAGTGAACAAGACAGCCACTTTTATTATATATTAAAATACGTCTCAGACAAATTAGTTTTTTTTAATACAGATAATGTAATAAAGCTCCTCCTTTAAAATTATGTGTGACTGCATTATCAACAATTTTTCCCTAAAATATAGACATATCTATCTGTCTGTCTATCTATCTATCTATCTATCTATCTATCTATCTATCTATCTATCCACAATATGGCAGACATGGGGCTGATCTCCTGTATTTAATGGCCAGTTGTGAGCAAACAGATTGCGGTATCAGAACACTGATGGAGACTTTTTTTTCTACCTTTCCTAGACAACATCAGATAAATGTCCTCCTTGTTGGTTTGCATTATTATGTGCCTAGCACCATTGGTATAAGTCATTTATGATGATGGGGATTGTGAAGCTTGAACAGACTAAAACTGTACTGGATGTCACCCATTCCCCGCTGGGCGGGGTGGAGGAGCACCTAGGAAAGTGCTGATAAAGACTATATGCTAGATGTGTCCCAAAGGAAGTCATATCCCCTACCACTTATTTATGCCTTTATTGTGTCCAGATAGGAAATGAGAGGAGAATAGACAAGGCTACTGTAAGCCTATCACCATAGTCTTGGTTAGAGTTACAGTGTAGGGTTACAGCAGCTGTTTATCCATGGTGGGGGGTTGCGTATGGGGATATATGACCTGTTTTGGCAAGGACTGTAAAGGCCCAAGGTCAATTGCTCCTGTCTGCCAGATGTAGGTGACTGGACTGAGAACCTAAAAGTTCATCCCAGTGTGATACATTAGGCCTACTAACTGAGGTTAGTTGTTGTGGTCCTGGTAAATGTACAGTATGTTATTTATATACTTCCAACATACTTACCGCTGAGCACTCCTGTGACTTCTGTCCCTGGTAGCTTCCACCAATTGGTTTCTCTCAGTGGCACTGGTGGAGATAGATAGAGCACCAGCCAGTAGCAGGACTCTCCCAATCCACCAATCAGTAGGTCCAGTTGGTCAGCAGATCAATCAGGGAACTGCTAGGCCGACCAATCAGAACGTTTGTCGCTGTATTTTAATCTGCTCTGTACTATACTGGTTTATTAGACAGCCAGATATTCTGGCATATGATCGCCAACGAGCGCTCCCATGAACACTCATTAGCAACCATCTGGGAACGCTTCCCTCCTGACATTCGCCTGCGACATCAGGTTGTCTTAAAGGGGTTGTCCCATCTCAGACAATGGGGGCATATCACTAGGATATGCCCCCATTGTCTTATAGGCGCTGGGACCCGCACCTATATCGAGAACGAAGCGGGGAGCTCTGTGCCTGGAGGATTTCACGGGGTCCGGCCACCACCAGGCGCAGCTCCCCTTTGGGCTCATAGAAATGAACGGGAGCGCACCGCACAAGCGCGGCCACCACTCCCATTCATTTCTATGGAGCCGACGGAAATAGCCGAGCCAGCGCTCGGCTATTTTCAGCGGCCCCGTAGAAATGAATAGAGGGCGGCTGCGCATGTGCAGTGCACCCTCCTTCTCTTTTGGGGCCCCGTTCTTGATATAGGTGCGGGTCCCAGCAGTGGGACCCGTACCTATAATACAATGGGGGCATATCCTAGCGATATGCGCCCATTGTCTTAGATGGGATAACCCCTTTAAGGCCTCATACACACATCTGTTGTTTGGGTCAGTGTCCAATCCATATTTTTTGCGGATCGCACACAGATCCATTAATTTTTTTATGAAAAAGTGGATGGAGCAGGGAGTGGGCAATGTGGGGCCGTTCATGGCCAGTCTGATGCATTTATTATAATGTATGCCAGCTTCCTTGCTGGTGTTTAGTTCTGGCACAGATGCCTTAAAATTATTAAAGGGGATTTCCCACGAAAAACATTCTACAGTTTTCATCACCTGGATCTGAATACTTTTGTAATTGCATGTAATTAAAAATTTTGTATAGCCACTGAGATATACAATAAAATGTATCTGTATAGCGCCACCTGCTGTTTGTTCTTTTTCTTATTTCTTTGTCCTGCTCACTGAGAAGGCCGCACATGCTCAGTTTCATCCTTCAACTGCCTCCTGAGCTACGATAGGGAGAGCTGAGACACGCCCCCTGAGCTGTGATAGGGGAGCTGAGACACGCCCCCTTAGCTGCTGCAGAAAAGACACTCCCCTTGAGCTGTCAGCTTTATATAAACCTAGCGGAGCAATGAATGTGGAGATCTCTAGATCCATGTGAGGTACAGGGCTGGTTCTAGCTTTGCTAAAAATATATTTTGATATACTATATTATGTCTGATTTTCATTGTTTACATTACTCATAGGATACCCCTTTAAGAGACATCCAAGTCCCAATAATTGTGGAGCATCTGATGTCATCGCAGGATAGATTAAGGCAACGCTGGTGTTAAAAAATGTCTCCAAACCCGTTTTTCACATTCTTTTGAAGATCCAGACTGTACTAAGAGATGCTTTTGTAACACAATTATTCCAAAAAATGGATAATAGATTGTTGCCCCCCCCAATCACCTGAGCAGTCTGTTACTACATCCTGAAGATGGCACAACCCAAATGTACCCAGTGTGCCAGGGCCTGATCCCGACACAGAGTCCGTTTAAGACTTATATATATCGTTTGTATGAAACTGTACATGGGAAATGACTCATGAAGGATGACGTTAGGTTACACTGAACTGGAAATATGCCCCGATCCAGAAGATAGTGCTTCTTTGAAGGAACTTGCACAAGGATGTCTATGAAGCCTCTGTATACTTTTCTTCATGTGTGTCACTTTATTTTTGTGACAAACCTAAAAATATCTTCTGATGGGAAATTACATCATCAAAGTGGAAAGCAAATAGGAAATATATAGAAGTTGTATAACACTGTAAGAAAAAATAACTTTTGGTTTCAGACAACCATAATATCAGTATTTATGGTGCAGCTACAATACCAGGGCCACCCTCTCACCGAAGCTTCGGTCAGGTGGCTGTAATAGAGATGTTAAAACGCACTTTCCACCAGACGCAGTTATCTTTACTTAACCCGCCCCACAGTTTATGCTCATAGAGGTCCTGCCTAGATTTAAAGGGGTTCTACGGACCCTCCTAAATTGATGACCTATCCTCAGCATAGGTCATCTATATCAGATCGGCGGGGATCCGACACCTGGCACCCCTGCCGATCAGCTCTATGAGGAGACTGTCTTTGGCAAAGCAGCAGCAAGCAGGAAAGCAGAATGGAGATGACATGTGTGCACTGTGTGTGCCGTCTCCTCATACAGCTGATCGGCGGTGGGGCCGGGTGTCGGACTTCTTCCTGACGATAGGTTATCAATATAGGAGAACCCAGAGATCCCCTTTAAAGAGCTATTCGGTAAGAGACCCACACCGGTGGTCACCATGAATTGTCTTTCTCTTACTAAGGGCCCATTCAGACGGCCGTAGTGCTTTATGGATCCCCAATTTGTGGATGGGCATGTACGTTACGCAATTTGCGGACCGCATATGACCCCAACCATAATACCTATTCTTGTCCGTGATCTAATGCAGTGCGCCCTGACTCCACTGGCAGCGTTACTGGTTTCCACATGGTTTTCTATCAAATATCTACAAATTAAACAATGGATGAATAGGATTGTTAACAAGGAGACACCTCAAGTACTTATCCTTAGACTTCTTGCACACAACCGTATCCGTTGTGTGCTCCGTAAACCGGATCCGCAAAATTCACAGTTTTCTCAGCCCCCATTGTACAAATGCCTATTCTTGTCCGTTTTGCTGACAATAGGACATGTTCTATCATTTGCGGCACGGCTGCATGGATACGGTTCGCATTTTTTGTGGCCCCCTCAGAAATGAACAGGTCCGCATTCCATCCGAAAAAATTGAAGATCTGGAAAAACACTACGGTCGTGTACATGAGACCTTTAGCTTCATTCACACGTCAGTGTTTCACGGACGTGTCCTGTACATGTTCTCCACGGACAGCACACATCCCCATTCATTTGAATGTGTGTGTCCAAACATCAGTGTTTCATCACGGTTCGTGGTTCCGTTTTTTTTAGCACGGATGCATGTCCTATCTTAATCCATGTTCCCAGATCCCTCACGCCCATTATAGTCTATGGGTCCGTGAAAACCACGTATGCAACACGGATGCCATCCGTGTTGCATCCGTGTTTCACGGATCATTATTTTTCAGCTGTTCAGTGTCAGTGAAACACGGATGACACACGGACAGCAAAAAAACGGACACACAGACCCAACACAGATCCTTCACCCTTCACGGACAGCTTCACGGATGCCTCACAGATACCTGCTCATGGATTTGAGCACGGACGTGTGAATGAGGCTTTACTCTGTATTTCCTTGAGTTTGGGATGAGATGCTTGAGTTCTCGCCATCACTTTGTCAGCTGTTGTTTTTCACACTTGTTCATCGGTTCTTCTGAAACGTCTCTCTTTGCCATCTAGAAGGCAAAAATCCATATTTCACGTAACTTCCTTTTAAGGACATTCCTCCTGAGTACAGCAAAAGTTTATAGTACATGACTTTTCTGTCTGAACGTCGCAGTAATCAGTGTTTTTATATAGACAATCAGTGGACAAAATCTTAAATATCAGTTCTGAGAAGGGTTTGTAAGATGCAGGACGTATGTCTTTTCCCTTTTATAGTAAAGGTGCGTTTCATGAATGAAACACTAGAAAATATCTGATAAAAAGCTCACTTACCTCCACATAAATCTTCTATATTCAGCAAACTCATACCTGGTTACATAAACCAGACAAAAGATTCAATAGTTGTATTCTCCTTGAAAAACTCTGGAGTGTGCAGTTCTTCTATGATTCCTCCTAGAAATGTACAAATAAATCGACAACTGATTGTTACCATTTACCTTGTCAAAGGGGTGTGTCCCCTAATACTCTGCACCAGAGGTGGATAGGCCACAGACCCTACATGGGAAATTTCCCAGTGGGCCAATGCCAAGGGGGCCACCTGAGCCCTCTTCACAACTGCCAACTGGGTACATAACAATCTGATGCTCTAATTATTAATTAATGGCAGGACCATCAGGTACTTGCACCTGGCCAAAAACCACAAGCGTCCTCCTGATTACTGTGGTAGGGATGGCAGTATTTTGTGTGCACTGTGGTATTTGGTTCTTTTTGGGCGGTATTTTGTGTGCACTGTGGTATTTGGTTCTGCTGGGGTGGTATTTTGTGTGCACTGTGGTATTTGGTTCTGCTGGGGTGGTATTTTGTGTGCACTGTGGTATTTGGTTCTGCTTGGGTGGTATTTTGTGTGCACTGTGGTATTTGGTTCTGCTGGGGCGGTATTTTGTGTGCACTGTGGTATTTGGTTCTGCTGGGGCGGTATTTTGTGTGCACTGTGGTATTTGGTTCTGCTGTGGCAGTATTTTGTGTGCACTGTGGTATTTGGTTCTGCTGGGGCGGTATTTTGTGTGCACTGTGGTATTTGGTTCTGCTGGTGGTATTTTGTGTGCACTGTGGTATTTGGTTCTGCTGTGGCAGTATTTTGTGTGCACTGTGGTATTTGGTTCTGCTGTGGCAGTATTTTGTGTGCACTGTGGTATTTGGTTCTGCTTGGGTGGTATTTTGTGTGCACTGTGGTATTTGGTTCTGCTTGGGTTGTATTTTGTGTGCACTGTGGTATTTGGTTCTGCTTGGGTGGTATTTTGTGTGCACTGTGGTATTTGGTTCTGCTTGGGTTGTATTTTGTGCTGCACTGTGGTATTTGGTTCTGCTTGTGCGGTATTTTATGCTTCACTACAGTACTGCAAGCCCTGCCTACCTGTGTAGCCCCTCCTCCTGTCAGTTTGGAGACGCGCCTACAACATGGGGCCACTTTTAGGTTTTTTTCCAGGGCCACTTTAAGTTCCTAGTCCGACCATGGTCAGCACTGATTGGACAGTATCAATGTGATGGTGACACCCCGTTGTCAATTTTATTCATACATTTCCAGGAGGAATAACGACAGCACAGCACAACCTGTAGTTCAAAGAATAGATGTTCCTATTTTTTTTTTTATTACAGGGAATACCATTAGTTACTAAACATACACACCAGGAGAGCCAATGGGTTCTCTATAATCTGTGGTATGTAAAACTCACTTTTGTAAAAAAAAAAAAATATATATATATTCAGAAATAGCCCATTTTTTAGTTTGATTAATTTCCTATTTGGATTTCTGTGTGTTTCTGATCATCTGAAATTCCAGATTATACTAAAATTCTATGCTGGATTATCAAACTGTGAATTATTAAAGGTTCAGTTTGAGGAATTTGTGGAGTCTTGAGATCATCTACTAGTCCTATACAAGGACCATAAATACATTGTGTAATATATTTGAGGACAGCTGTGATCTGGTAGTAGTCTCTACAGCTCTTCATGACTAATCCACCCATGAGCAGTTCCATGAATAAGAAAGCCATCACTAGGAATGCCACTAACACTGGCCACACACGTAAGGGCGAGGTCACATCACCGTTATTTTTCTGTTCTTCTGATCTGTCAGCACTGCCAGGTACTACCAACGCATTTTGAATTTCTCATACAGTTGATCTTACAGTTGATCCTGTAAAAAAATAAAAAATAAATCTTGATCATCTCTTATGCACATTTGGCATCTTTTTAAGCTATTTCCTTCAGAGATTCGTTAATTTAGACGGGAAAAAAAAATCCTGACTCGTCTGAGCATGCATGTTTGTTTCAACAGGGAGACAAGACTCAGCCGGACACTTCTGGCCATAGCCTCCCTGCGGAATAAATCGTGTTATAGTCAGGAGGTCTCCATCAGATCCGCTGATATTAATCTAGTGTGTATGGGCGTCACTGACCAGTGCTGCACTACAGCAGTGGTGGATTAATAATTCATTTACCATGCAGGTCTGTTTCCAGAGGAGGGGAATGGGGGTAAACACAGGGAAGGGATGCAGGTTAGTAGACAGTGAGTGAAGGAGATATGCTGTAGTATATTAAAAGTCACAGGATCAGAGGCTACTTCTATCATAGGTCCATATGCGATGTCGGCACATGCAGACACCACATCTCACTGTAGTCTATAGATGACTCCAAACAACAAAGTATTGATCCAACACCAGGATAAAAGCAACTCCATTTATTGAAAAATCACATTAAAAAATTCCTGTACCGCACCGTCAGGTACCACCAACGCATTTCGATCATACAATTGATCTCGGACTGTGATGCCTAGGGCCCACCAGTAAAGTTCATCCTGGGGGCCCACTGTACAGCGACATGCAGATATTACCTGCCTGAACAGAGGCAGACAGCAACAAGATGCTACAAGATGATTGATTATGGGGGTCTCTGCAACAACTTCAAAAGGTGGGTCCCAGGGAAGAGAGGATACTGGCTGGCCTGCCTCGAGTCCTAGAGGCCTTCTTCACCTTCCGATGCGTCTATAATAATAAACTGGATAGTCTACCCAGTTTTTATATTGATATTTGAGATGTTATGCTGGTGGACTGGGGGCCCACCATTCTAAGAGACCCACCGGGTGATTCCCCTGTGGGCCAGTCCGAGCTTGGTTGATCTTACTCATGGTAACGGTATGAAACACATTGATGGAACCTGGCAGTGCAGGACAGGAATTTTGTAATGTGAATTTCCAAAAAAGGAGTTGGTTTTATCCTGGCGTTGGATCAATACTTTGTTGTTTGCATTCATCACGCTGTTAAGCGGGATCCGTGCACCAGATTAGCCAGTTGGTCTTTTTGTATTTCCAAGCCTCTAGATGACACAGGTATGATGCAGTGAACCCCATAGTGCTGGGTTATGCCAATTATGCAGCAGCATTCCTTGCTTCCAATGACCTAGCAATGACACTGTCTCCAAAGTCACTGTGCAGTCCTTATTTCAAAATGTGATATCATCAGACTTCCTACTATCAGTATATTCCCTGTTTCTTTTTGAAAGCACAGGTGCAAAAAATAGGGCCACACAAAAAGGTGCACCAGGATGGAGCTCATCGCAAGCACTCTCTAAGAGAAGGGTCCCTGACCTATTCCAGCTTTAACTAAGCAATGGTCTATCCTCAGGATAGGCCATCAGTAGCTACTTAGCAGAGGTGCAGGGTGTCAGACCTCTGCCGATTAGATACTAATGGCCAATCCTGAGGAAAGGAAAGATTTTTACGTTCTGAAGAGAAAGGATATCACGTAATAAAAGCTCACAACCTCTTTAACCCTCTTATCCAGAAGGCCCTTTAAAAGTCAAGGACCCATGGTCTCACTTTTCTAAAGCTTAGGGAGACCCATTCATTCTCTAGTATCTGCCTAGATGACTTCCTATCATCCCTAGAGCTCAAGTCTTAGAGGAGCCCTATCATCACATTAAATTGGCTCCAATGGTAGATAAAATTTCCTTTTATGCCTCTAAGGCTTCATTCACACGACCGTATTTTGTTTCCGTGTCCGTTCTGACCGTATGCGGAACCATTCATTTCAATGGGTCCGCAAAAAAAAAGGAAGGTACTCCGTGTGCATTCCATTTCCGTATGTCCGTATTTCCGTTCTGCAAAAAAATAGAACATGTCCTATTATTGTCCGCATTATGGACAAGGATAGGACTGTTCTATTAGGGGCCAGCTGTTCCGTTTGATGGACTGTGGTATTTGGTATAATGTGCCACAATATGGTATTGCTTGCCCTGCCTACTTGTGTTGGCCCTGCCTTCCATCAATTTGGACATGACTACAAAACGGGGCCAGTTTTAGTATGTTTTCCAGGGCCACTTTCAGTTTCCAGTCCGCCCCTGCACATTACTTTAATTTACTAAGGCATCTTATGAGTGCCTTAATAATAATGGGCCTGCCTGGTGACAAGTGCATTCTGATGGTCTCTGTACTAAGGTACAATGCCAGTCATTTAAAGGTTAATACATCAGAGAACACTAGGGGTGACTTAAAGGAGTTGTCTACGTATATTCTGAATAGATCCCAAGTATCAAATCAGTAGGTGACGGACCATCGGCCTGCCTCCACCAATCAGCTGTGTGCAGTAGTCACCGGTGCCGTTGACCTAACAGTGGATGGAGCTGGAAGCAGAAGGCTCCTTGTAGTGGCCATGTTGGCATACTTCAGCTCAGCTCCCATTCAGTGGGATCCCCTTCTATTAGCTACAGCGAACAGCATCACATGGAGGGCTCACTGATTTTAATGGATACCATGCAATTCTGAATGAGAAGTCACCACCAGCTAGACACATTATGATTGTTGATGGACCATTTATGTAGAGGAGGTTCCCCAAACTGGACAACCCCTTTAACCAAGTATTCAACATTTAGAGGAATAAAGCGAAAGAGCTGTAGTCATAAATGGGGTGACAGATATCTCAGCCGGATCTCCATTACATTCAGTACTTGCTGCTTCAGCTCCTCTATTCTTGGGACCTGGAGGCCACATTTGTCCTTTCCTTGTTTAATGCTGTTTATGGTTTATTTGAATTCACATGCTACATTCAATCATCTTTCTTATAATGCCGTTCATTGTGTATATGCACTAAAATGTGCAAGTTCTATTCAGACAGTGTTAAGTTACATGTTGGCATTTACCCTCTAAGCCCAAGGGAAGGTCAATCCTTGAGCGATGGTTCCCTAGAGGTTCCTTCACAAGAGTTGCCTTCTCCTGGGCGCTCAAGGCTATATCTCTGCATGAGTCGAGAACTTGCCATCTTCAGGTCAAGCGCTTTCAAATAAAGCTGTGCCCATTTAACACCCAATTGTAATGTGCTGTGCATTTACTAGACATTTTTTTGTTTGTGTGCTTCATCTTGCTTGAGATGCTTGGTCCATCACAAAGTCATAAGGCCAGATGTCTGCTTCCCACACAGGTCAATAACTGAGCCCCGGGTACATCTTGCTCCTGCTTTGGAGACAATATGACAAGTTCATACACTAAAACTCGACAAATCCTGTATAATTGAGAGCTCAGAGCCGGAGATTTCTTAATAGGAAGCAGACAATTCCTTGATATCATTGATCGTGGTCTGTCAATGAGAGAACCGGTGGTTCCCCTGCTGACAACTGAAAAAGACTCGTAGAACATCACAATCTCACTTCTCTGACAACAAAAAATTTTTACGTGTCAGATTAATTTAGGCTTATTGTCAATTGAAAATGATGAGTACGGGTCATTTACACGCAGCCACCATGTCTGCGCTAATCAGATTGCATCAAACATCTTCTTCTAATATTAGGAAACTGAGTGCGGCAATTGTGTAGCTGACATATCTGACAATACATGCAGATGACTAAGTGACATGCCAGTCTCAGCTCTGTCCTAGACTAAGGTAATTATGATGCTGCTAATGATGACTTTCATACTTTCCCCCCCAAATCTTGCAGTCTCACCGTGTGTTATACTCAATTTCAATCAATAAGCTTTTCGTGCTTTTTTTTAAGGCTGCCCTTTCTTTGCCAAGAGGGACAAGCGAATGGGGTTAAACCTGCATGTTACTGTTAATTGCATCAGGAAAATCAACAGGCCCTGTCAAAAGCGCTCCATGCTTATGCAGAAATATTTCTCTGGGGTTCTGTGGTTAAGCATGCCATCTATCAGAAGGCAGACTGCAGGATATATCACTGCTGACAAGCAGATGCAGTCAGCTCTGCGGGACGCTGAAGTCATGGTGGATGCTAGGAGCTCAGCTGTCAGTCCAGCCAGGTAACCACATATCAATGTGAGGCGGCACTATGATTAAAAAACACAGACTCATATGTCAGCAGGGGCCTAGCTATAGGGGGTGCAGGGGTAGCAGTCGCTACTGGGCCCAGGAGCCTGAGGGGGCCCAAAGACCCTTGTGCCGCATAAGAAGACACACAAAGCACTAAGGGAAGGGGGGCCCAAGCTGAACTCTTGCACCAGGGCCCATGAGCCTTTAGCTACGCCCCTGTATGTCAGGATATACACAGCTGTACAGAAAACACCCATCTATGGGATCCCTGCAGAAGTCAGCTGAAAAGAAGAGGTTCTCCTGGCTACAGATGATATCAGATTGGGGGTCAACACGTGGCACCTCCACTTATCATCTGTTCTAGGCTAGGTTTTGCCGGATCCGGCAGATACTTCCGTCAACGGAAGTGCCTGCCGGATTCATGCAACGCAAGTGTGAAAGTAGCCTAACTCTGTATGGAGTAGAAGCAGAAGGCTCTGTACATTGTGCAGTACCTGGGAGAGCTGAGCTGCAGTATCCCAGCACGGCCACTACACAGAGTATGGCGCTATCTGTCTGCCTCCATATCTGTATACAGCATAGCCTCCGGTGCCGCTGCAGCCTAAAAAAGCTGGACTCCCACCAATCTGATATTATTGATGTATCCTGAGGATCGGTCATCAATATTCGTAGCTTGGAGAAGCCATTTAAAGCCTAATCTTGAAAATCTTGGTGTGATTGCTGTATTTTGTCCCCCAGTCTCCACCCTAGGATTAGTCCCCACTAGTATTATAAATTAAGAATTAGCATAATTAACAGCTGGTGCCATATGAACCCTGCCTTGCAGCTCACATGTGTAATAAATGGAGACGAATAGCTGCAAACATTAAGGGCTCATGCACATGACCGTATGTATTTTGCAGTCCATAAAATGCGGGTCCACAAAAAATACGGTTGATATTCGCTTCCGTTTCTTTTGCAGATCCATTATAACCCTGCCCCTGAAGCACTGAGCAAAGGGGGGCCCAAGACGAACTCTTGCACCAGGGCCCATGAGCCCTTAGCTACAACAATGGCTGGTCCTCTAACCAGCTCAATGACACTCAGTGACAGACACGAATGCCGCCAAGGAGGAAGCAGGAATCACTGTGTGACATAACACACTGTCAATGACATGCCATCTGACAGTTCACAGACTGCTGAAAGAGGTATATGCCTCTTAAAGGGAACCCAGATTTTGGACTATTATCTAGAGCAGGCATGCTCAACCTGCGGCCCTCCAGCTGTTGCAAAACTACAACTCCCAGCATTCCCGGACAGCCTACAACTATCAGCCTACAGCAGGGCATAGTGGGAGTTGTAGTTTTACAACAGCTGGAGGGCCACAGGTTGAGCATCCCTGATCTACAGTAAGACAGGAACAGTACTGCAGATAAGGAGTCCACAGAACCAGTGACATAACTATAAGGGTTGCAGCGGTCGCAATTGCCCCTAAAACAGGCATGCTGCCAATTACTGTATTTTTCACTTTATAAGGGTTCTCATCTGATTTAGTTTTTAAAAAGGGGTCTGATATGGGGGAGGGGTCTGATCTGAGGATCTGATATGGGCGTCTGATCTGAGTTCTGATATGGGGTCTAATTTGAGGTCTGATATGGGGTCCAATTTGAGGTCTGATATGGAGATCTGATCTGAGGATCTGATATGGGCATCTGATCTGAAAGGTAAGGGGGTATGTAAGGTGGATTTTTTTTTACTGGTCACAGTATAAAGGGATATTTTATTTACTAGAGCATATTAAAAGGGGGTATTGTTTTCTTTACTACCACACAATATATGGGGTTATTTTTATACTGGCACATATTAAGGGTCATTTTTCTAGTGGCACACATTGGTATTAATGTGTTAGAAGTATTATTACTGGGGGACAATGGGGAACATAATTAGGCTACTTTCACACTAGCGTTTACATATTCCGGTATTGAGCTCCGTCATAGGGGCTTAATACCAGAATAAAACGCTTCAGTTTTGTCCCCATTCATTGTCAATGGGGACAAAACTGAACTGAAGACAACGGAATGCTCCTAAAAGCATTCCGTTCAGTTCTCTTCAGTCTCCAGACCGGAGAGCAAACCGCAACATGCTGCGGTTTGCTCTCGGGTCTGGGCATCCGCACCAAGACCGATTCGGAATGACCCCCAATGCAAGTCAATGGGGTTCGGTGTGACACAATAGTAAACGGATCCGTCCTCCATTGACTTTCAATGGAGTTCATGACGAATCCGTCACCTTGCACTTTTCCCTCGCAGCTCCCTCCTCCCTCCAGCAGGGGGCGCTGTGGGGAATCTTCCCATTGTGTGAGCTGTCCTCTGGAGCTGCTGGGACAGGTTGGGAGCTGCTGGGACAGGTAAGTATAACCCCCCCTCCTCCTCAAGATAGTGTCTGGTGCAGGTGTACTGGGGGCACTGTTAGCACTATGCACTCTGACAGATAATTATTTCTATTAGTGGGACTTTGGGGATCACTATTACTTTGGGGGGCACCCTGGTACAGTATCAACTCAACACAATTATTTTTGGAGGACATTATGCTTGTGGCACTATTAGCGTCAGGGACAGTATATTCTGGGTGCAGCTATTTTTTAGGGCACTGTGTGGCAACTATCCGTGTCTGTGGGGACTGTTTCTGCAGTATTGTATTGGGGAGCACTGTGGGCACAGTATTAGGGACAGCAGGATGAGGTGTTCAGTAGTTGGGAGGATGATGGAAAATTAGGAAACTAAGACATCTGTGTGTCGAACTCTGCAGAGAGACAGGCTGGCTGAAAGTAATCATCATGGCGGTCTGGTCTGAAAGGAGAAGATGAGAAAAGAGAATATCTATATCAGAGGACACGTCACTGGATGTAAGAGGTACATATGTGGGGCTGTATTACCCTGTATGTTTTGTAGCACTGTATGCAATGTTTTCCAAGTTTGTCTTTAACAGCAGTGCTGGAAGGAAGGGGTTAGGATGAGAACTTGGTATGAGGAATTGCCATTTCAATTTTTACTTCAGTCAGCAGAAAGGCTAGGTGCACCTAGGTGTTTGAAGCTTTTCTAAGAGATGCTATCTTGGAGTACCTCAATGAAAATAAGCAAATAACGCCATATCAGAATGGCTTCATGAGGGATCGGTCATGTCAAACCAATTTAATCAGTTTCTATGAGGAGGTAAGTTCTAGACTTGACCGCGGCGAATCAATGGATGTCGTATATCTTGACTTCTCCAAAGCATTTGATACAGTGCCACATAAAATGTTAGTATATAAAATGAGAATGCTTGGACTGGGAAAAAATGTCTGTATGTGGGTAAGTAACTGGCTCAGTGATAGAAAACAGAGGGTGGTTATTAATGGCACATACTCAGATTGGGTCACTGTCACTAGTGGGATACCACAGGGGTCAGTATTGGGCCCTATTCTCTTCAAAATATTTATTAATGATCTTGTAGAAAGCTTGCACAGTAAAATATCAATTTTTGCAGATGACACTAAACTGTGTAAAGTAATTAACACAGAGAAGGACAGTACATGGTATACACTACCGTTCAAAAGTTTAGGGTCACTTAGAAATTTCCTTAGTTTTTTTCAATGAAGATAACAATAAATTAATCAGAACTACACTCTATACATTGTTAATGTGGTAAATGACTATTCTAGCTGCAAACATCTGGTTTTTAATGCAATATCTACATAGGTGTATAGAGGCCCATTTTCAGCAACCATCACTCCAGTGTTCTTATGGTACATTGTGTTTGCTAACTGTGTAAGAAGGCTAATGGATGTTTAGAAAACCCTTGAAAATCCTTGTGTAAGTATGTTAGCACAGCTAAAAACAGTTTTGCTGGTTAGAGAAGCTATAAAACTGACCTTCCTTTGAGCTAGTTGAGAATCTGGAGCATTACATTTGTGGGTTCAATTAAACTCGCAAAATGGCCAGAAAAAGAGAACCTTCATGTGAAACTCGACAGTCTATTCTTGTTCTTAGAAATGAAGGCTATTCCATGTGAGAAATTGCCAAGAAACGGAAGATTTCCTACAAAGGTGTGTACTACTCCCTTCAGAGGACAGCACAAACAGGCTCTAACCAGAGTAGAAAGAGAAGTGGGAGGCCCCGCTGCACAACTGAGCAACAAGACAAGTACATTAGAGTCATAGACACCTCACAGGTCGTCAACTGGCAGCTTCATTAAATAGTACCCGCAAAACGCCAGTGTCAATGTCTGCAGTGAAGAGGCGACTCCGGGATGCTGGCCTTCAGGGCAGAGTGGCAAAGAAAAAGCCATATCTGAGACTGGCTAATAAAAGGAAAATATTAATATGGGCAAAAGAAAACAGACATTGAACAGAGGAAGATTGGAAAAAAGTGTTATGGACAGACGAACAGAAGTTTGAGGTGTTTGGATCACACAGAAGAACATTTGTGAGATGCAGAACAACTGAAAAGATGCTGGAAGAGTGCCTGACGCCATCTGTCAAGCATGGTGGAGGTAATGTGATGGTCTGGGGTTGCTTTGGTGCTGGTAAAGTGAGAGATTTGTACAAGGTAAAAGGGATTTTGAATAAGGAAGGCTATCACTCCATTTTGCAACACCATGCCATACCCTGTGGACAGCGCTTGATTGGAGCCAATTTCCTCCTACAACAGGACAATGACCCAAAGCACACCTCCAAATTATGCAAGAACTATTTAGGGAAGAAGCAGGCAGCTGGTATTCTATCTGTAATGGAGTGGCCAGCGCAGTCACCAGATCTCAACCCCATTGAGCTGTTGTGGGAGCAGCTTGACCGCATGGTACGCAAAAAGTGCCCATGAAGCCAATCCAACTTGTGGGAGGGGCTTCTGGAAGCAAGGGGTGAAATTTCTCCAGATTATCTCAGCAAATTAACAGCTAGCATGCCAAACGTCTGCAATGCTGTAATCGCTGCAAATGGAGCATTCTTTGACGAAAGCAAAGTTTGAAGGAGAAAATTATTATTTCAAATAAAAATCATTATTTTTAACATTGTCAATGTCTTGACTATATTTTCTATTCATTTTGCAACTCATTTGATAAATAAAAGAGTGAGTTTTCATGGAAAACACAAAATTGTCTGTGTGACCGAAAAACTTTTGAATGGTAGTGTACTACAGAGAACAGTACACTGGATAGATTGGAGGCTTGGGCAGAGAAGTGGCAGATGAGGTTTAACACTGACAAATGTAAGGTTATCCACATAGGAAGGAATAATGCAAGTCACCGGTACATACTAAATGGTAAAATATTGGGTAACACTGACATGGAAAAGGACCTAGGAATTTTAGTGAACAGCAAACTAAGCTCTGGAAATCAGTGTCAGACAGCTGCTGCCAAGGCCAATAAGATAATGGGTTGTATCAAAAGAGGCTTAGATGCCCGTGATGAGAACATAGTCCTGCCACTTTACACATCACTAGTCAGACCACACATGGAGTACTGTGTACAGTTCTGGGCTCCTGTGAACAAGGCAGACATAGCAGAGCTGGAGAGGGTTCAGAGGAGGGCAACTAAAGTAATAACTGGAATGGGTGGACTACAGTACCCAGAAAGATTATCAAAATTAGGGTTATTTACTTTAGAAAAAAGACGACTGAGGGGAGATCTAATAACTATGTATAAATATATCAGGGGTCAGTACTGAGATCACTCCCATCACAACACTGACAGCAGGGGAACAGGGGGCACTAGGAAAATAAAAAATAGTGATTTGGACTCCTTATTTGCAGTACTACTCATGTATTACTGTAGATAATAGTCTAAAATCAGGGTGACCTCTAATAAATTAGGTGCAACTAACTTCAGTGGGTTTCTTAGTTACGCTGGCATAGGAATCATCAGCCTTAGGCCCCATGCAGACGAACGTATATTTGCGGGTCCACATTACTGCGGACCCACAAATATACGGGGGCCGCCCGGTGTGTGTTCGGCAGCGCTCGGAACACACACTGGGCGGCCCCATTGAAAATGCCTATACTTGTCCGTGCGTACAGACAAGTATAGGACATGATTCAAAAGAGCCGCAGCACGGAGCTAGCTCCGTGCCGCGGCTCCCGGCCCCATAGAGGTGAATGGGGCCGCATCTATTCCGCAATTTTGCGGATAGATACGGCCCCATTCATACGGTCGTGTGAATGGGGCCTTAGTATAATCTGCCCCATGGCGTTTTGTAGATTTTTTTTTTTGCAATGTGACTTTCAGTTAAGCGTGCATCCGTATGAGGGAGTTAGGAGGGATAGCCAACGGCCTAAGTAGTGGTGGGCGTCAGCTATCTAAATTGTATGGACATCAATGGGGAGGGAACTAAAGTACCTAGGGCAGCATGAACCCTAAGCACATCCTGGTATGGCTTATAGTATAATTAATGCCCAGGACACTGCTAGGCTAAGAACATATCTGATGTGTGAAGTGGTTGATGCCAAAAACATTTGTCATGGCGTGCAACAAGCTAAAGCCAGGGACACCCCCGAGGCATGGCCTGTGCTTGATAACACTGAGGTGCCACATTACGCAGTCTATACACAAAGCCAGGGACACCCCAGGCATGAGTGGTACATAGTGCCATAGATGCCTCACATCACCTGGTCTGTACATGAAGCCAGGGACACCCCCCTCCAGGCAAGAGCTGTACATAGTGCCATAACCACCCTACATGATGCCAGGGACATCCCTCAGGCATGAACTGTACTTGATGGCACTGAGACTGCACAATACATATTCTGGATTAATGCAAGGTACAATCCACATTGTATAGTCCATATTGATGCAAGGAATAAGCTACATTGCATGGTCTGTAGATGAAACCACGGACATAATGGATCTGGACGGAAATGGCTAAAATGGATGCCAAATGTGCATAAGTGATACTCAGGATCCGTTCTTTTCTCTATTTTTCTGTTCTTTTGACTGAACAGCAGAATGGAAAAATAAATGGTCACGTGAACCCAGGCTTATTTCTTTATTTACTGTTACTACCATACAATAGCACCCTTAGGCCTCGTGCACACAACCGATAGCACGCTGACCCATTAAAGGGGTTTTCCGAGTTATATATATTGATGACCTATCCTTAGGATAGGTCATCAATATCAGATCAGCGGGGGTCCGACACCCGGCACCCCCGCCAATCAGCTGTTTGAAGAGGAGGCGCACACCGTATCAGCGCTGCCTCCTCTTCATTGTTTACATGCTGGCCGTAACAGGGGTAGTGGTGAGTAGGTGTAATTACACCTCACCGCCCCATTCATTTCTATGGGAAGGATCGCTTCCATACAAGTGAGGTGTAATTACACTTACTCACCACTACCCCTGTTACGGCCAGCATGTAAACAATGAAGAGGAGGCAGCGTTGATACGGCGCGCGCCTCCTCTTCAAACAGCTAATCCTGAGGATAGGTCATCAATGTATATAACTCGGAAAACCCCTTTAATTTCTGTGGTGTCGTGTACGAGTCTGTATTTTTTGCAGATCTATGTGGCTGTTCTACAGATTATTGAACATGCCCTATTCCTGTTCACATTACAAACGAGAATAGTCATTTCTATTGATGGGAGTGAGAAAAATGCAGACAGGCAGTGTGCATGAGGGCCTTAGGCTGGATTCCCACATTCAAGGTTTTTTAATGTAATTTTTGAAAGCAAGGCCAGAAGTGGCTCCTAAATAGTGGACATGTACTCTACAAAGGAAAGACTGAGGGGGTCATTTACTAACCAGAAATATGTCAATATAAGGTGTACTTCTGAGGCAGATTGTGGCGGTGCTATCTGCAGCTTTACCGCGCTCACGCCAGGTCTAAGAAAGTGGGTGTGGTGTGCCCAGGGAAGGGGACAGGCTGGCAAGCCCATCTCATTCATCATTTTCTATGCCTGTTTTAGGCGTAGAAAATTGTTTAAATCGGGGATGCCCAACCTGCGGCCCTCCAGCTGTTGCCAAATTACAACTCCCAGCATGCTTGAACAGCCTACAGCTATTAGGGCATGCTGGGAGTTGTAGTTTTGCAACAGCTGTAGGGCTACAGGTTGAGCATGGATTGTCTAAATCTATGCCAGCAAGGGAGCTAGTGTAGCTTTAGAAGTGGCGGTGGGTCCACCAAAGCTCCTCTACATAACTTTGGTGGTGCAATGCAGGACCTTATTCTAAAACGCCAGTCTTAATAAATGACCCCCTGACTCTTCTCATCTTGTTGAATGCACTCCTGGCTTTGTCTTCAAAAACTGCATAAAAAGTCTTGAACATGGAAACCCAGCCTTGATCTTCATACCTGTGAATGAGACAGAAGAATTATTTACCACCGGCTGTATTGATCTGATGGGATGATGGTGGTCTGGTATGAGTAGAGGCAGTGTCGGACTGGGGTACCTAGGGCCCTCCATTAAAATGTATTTTGGGGACCCACCATACATATACATTCAAATATAATAAATAATCTAACAAGGCTGGTTGTGGTGCTGTACATTGAATATATGTATGTAGTGCAGTAAGTCTACTGTGTTATGTGCCACTTGTGCAGGGGGTGGGAGACTAGGGGCCCACCCTGCTCAGAGTCCCACCGGGGGATTCCCCTGTACCCCTGTGGGCCAGTCCGAGCCTGAGTAGATGTGTTATCACCTTGTATTTGGAGCTGCTTGTTCTTTCTACCGCTCTTTCTGCCTCCTCTCCGGTTCCTCCGTTGCCTACTCCTGTGGAAACCTCTGCTCTCTTTTCTAAAAAAAAAACCAACAAAAAAACAACCGATATTGTTAGAGGGATAAGCAGAAAATAATTCAGTCAGTTGCAAGCGTTTCCATACATTTACATGCCTCCAGGTGCTGTGTCTCCCTGTCTGGGGCCCCACTATTTCCACATCAACAGTTTGCCACCCATAAATCTTTCCAGATGTGGAATCATCGAGGCCCCTCTGCCATTTATTACGTTTCTTATCCTGCATCTCAGCCTCATGTTTTGGTAACAGCATCGTCATCTTAATCATCTGATTCTTTATTTACCTCGCACCTAGTAATCGCCCTGTTCTAACCTCTAGTGCCGCCTCCTGCTTCCTGATTGACAGGGCCAGGCAGTTTGCTCGATGAGCTGCCGGCCCTGACATCGATCGAAATCCCGCGCCTGCGCCGTGTAGGCTAAATTCTGCGCAGGCGCAGATAGTTCACCCGGCCGCCCGGCTCCTGCCTCTCTCACTGCGCCTGCGCCGTGCGGAGTAAAAGCGGCGCAGGCGCAGTGAGTTCCGCCGGCTCCCGGGTCTCAGTGCGCCTGCGCCGTGCGGAGTAAAATCGGCGCATGCGCAGTGAGTTCCGCCGGCTCCCGGCTCTCTCACTGCGCCTGCGCCGATTACGTCAGAGGACACCCGGAAGAGACGGCGGCCGGCTTCATCGGGGAAGAAGGTGAGTCTCTTCCGGGTGTCCTCTGACGTAATCGGCGCAGGCGCAGTGAGAGAGGCAGGAGCCGGGCGGCCGGGTGAACTATCTGCGCCTGCGCAGAATTTAAATCGCACGCTGTCATCGTCCCCTCTAATTGTCCGTCCTGATCTTGCAATCTCGGTCTCAAAATACCACTCTGCATCTGTAAAAACTCAGAATTGACCATCATCTTCCTCTGGAACAACTTGCAGGATAAGAGGACGGGTGTCTTTTTTCAGCCTTGTAAACTATGTTACTATCATATCCAATCTTTTTATATAGAATTTGTTCAACTTTTCTTTAAAATAAAGTAACAGAGTGGGTCTTAAAGGGGTTGTCCAGCCTTTTGAGTGGGTCTTAACCCCCTAACTGTTTTGCCAAAGTGGAGCTGCAGCAGTGGGCAAAGTAGCTAACTGGAGTGGGAGGGCTGCTTTAGATGCTGCTACCTCCTAAATGGTAGCAGCTAAAAACATGCAACTGATCTTGCTTGAAAGCAGACATTCCAAGCTTTCAGACAATACCATGACAGCAATATGTTCAAGACAGAGAAAGATATCACTGATAGAAGTGGGGATGCTGTGAATGCAGCTGAAAATGAAAGTAAAAACAGGATTTACCCGCGATTATTCCCAACTTGATTTCTAATAGTGATTTCTCCTCTGTTGCTTGGACTTTAGCTGTCATTTTGGTCTTGTATGAAAGCCTGGACTGTCAGCTTTCATACAATTGCAGCTTTCAAACAGTAGCATATTTCGAGCTGCTACCATTGAGAAGACATCACTATCTAAAGCAGCCCTCCCCCCGCCAGTTAGCTACTTTTCTCAATGCCCGAGCTGGACTCAGGCAAAACAGTCATGTGGTTAAACGGGTTGTCCTGCCGTTTGAGTGGTTCTTAAAGGGGTTGTCCAGCAGTACTAATTTTTGAGCAGGCCCCTCCTGGCATTTCTGGCTTGTTGATCCAAAACCAGGAGGTGGAGATCAACGGGAACTAGAGCAACCCTGGAATGGCAGCAGTGGGGAATCGGTGAGGGTATGGCTCTATTTTTAACCCATTGTGAACCATATATAAAAATGGTTTACAGTGATACCTGAAATATTCACCCAATTAGTCCTGAATTCCAGTGCAATCCATTTCTTGATACAACTTATGGATGAATTGCTAGCAGTCTGCAATGGAGGCCCAGATGGGTGTTACCAGATGGGATGTGTCCCTGCAGTGATATTATCCAATTAGTGCTGGTAACACCCATCTGGACCTTCATTGCAGACTGCTAGTAATTTATTCAGAACTTCCAGAAGGAATAATAAATGAATGGCACACCATAGAACCATAAGAATAGATGTTCCAGAATTATTATTACATGGGGAATACAAGCAGTTGCTAAAACAGACATGTCAGGAGAGGGGACGGGTCCTTTATTTTGCAATTTACAAGGCAGTTTACAATTACTCTTCTCCATGTTTTAGATTTAGAGGATGTCAGGCCAGATGATGGGATTCACATTTTGTGCCATTATCCTAAAGCTCAAAGGCTTTGGATAACTCATTCATTATCTCTATTATAGGTCAAAAATGCCAGGGAAGCCATATGTAACGAGTGTATTCCAGGTATACCCAGCCAGGCTCTACGCCTTATCTCCTGCCCACAGCCCTTATGAACAGCGTGGACAGGTTTGCGAGGTCCAAGCTCTCGGGGTAAGGGGAGCACCACCAATGAGACCAGGTGAGGCGATCACCTCAGGCAGCACCAGGTAGGGGCAGCGGAAGAGCCATGGGCTATGAGCGCTTTCATTGTGGCAAAGCGGTTAGGTTAAGAAATTGGCATTGGGGGGGGGGGGCGCCGTTTCAGTTTTCGCCTCAGGCAGCAGAAAGGCTAGGTGCACTCCTGCTCAGGGTGGATTACAGTAATCACACTCCCTCCATTGCACCAAATTCATCTTTCCCATGGGAGCAGGACCGTTCAGCTGCTGCCTCCTCTACAGGCTGGCCATAAATATAAGATAGCTGTCAGTTAAACGTTTGTTCAGCCGACAGCAATCATTTCTGATCTCCTCTTAGACATGCCTCCTTGGCTCAGCTGAGCTGTGTTCTTAGATACAAGAGGGGACGAAGCCATTGTCAGACTGCTTCGGCAGCTGCTTATCCACTCGAGACCAAGGGATCAGGCAGATGAAATCCAACATGCATGATGCTTATCTCTCCTGACGTCTGCCATCAGGGCTGAAATTGGTGTGTTTCGCCAACACATATCAAACTTATATGTCCAGCTGTAGAGTGATCTTCCTTTACTTCTCTTCTCCATCCCCCCGCCATCTTGTGTGTTCCTCCCCTCTTTCCTAATATTTTGAAACCCTACACAGACTATACCCATCAAGGGTGGATTCCACCCTCAAGTGGTTAACATCAGGTTTACACTATTACACTGATGTACTCTGAAATGCTGAGTTAGTGCCTTATATACTCTTAGGGTACGGTTACGACCACATAGCGTGGTCGTGTTGTGCTGCGTTTCGAGCACTATGTGGCTGTATGAGCCACAGCAGGCTCTAATTAAAATAATTATGACTGCACGGTTTAGCCGGTCTGTATTGTTAATGGCCATGCGGCAACAGCAAATGTCATGAACGTTCCTGCATCAGGTTGCAGGCGTTCGGCTAGGCTTTCAAAAGTGACATAATTTGACATGTTTTCTCTTGTTTTGGTTGCTGTTTACCACACCCCTTCCCCTCAGCTGTTGTGGGTGTGGTGATTATCTTTCCCCTATTTATCCCTTCCTCTCCTAGTATTCCTTGCGGTTTATACTTTCTGCTTACTTGTGTGTAGTGTTGTTCTCGGCTAAGATCTGGTTGCTGCAATATCTGCATTAAGATAAGTGTCATTTTCCCTATTGTGTTTATCCTACTTTTCCCTGTTGTGGTTTTGCCTTCTGGAGTCTCCTGTTCGTCCGTCCTCTTGGAGGAATGGGTTGACTCTTTCCTCTGTCACTAGCTGCAGGGTTCTATAGGGTGAGTTTGTTATTAGGTTCCTGTGTATGAACTCTCCTACAACTAAGGCCTGTTCATACTGGTAGTGAGTCAGGGCCTAGTTTCAGGGGTTCCCTGCAGGAGGTGCGTGACAGCAATAAGGTGTGACCATTAACACTACAGACCAGTGGTAATTAGCTTAATAAGAGCCCGCTGTGGCTCATATTCAACGGCAGTGTCGCTGCACTGCAACAGGTACCCAACTGTGCCATGTTGTCGTACCCTTATGGCTCATGCACACGAACGTATTGTCTTTCCGTGTCCGTTCCATTTTTTTTGGCGGACCATATGCGGAAACATTCATTTCAATGGGTCTGCAAAAGAAAAAAACTGAAGTTACTCTGTGTGTCCGTTTACGTATGTCCGTATTTCCGTTCCGCAAAAAAATAGAACATGTCCTATTATTGTCCATATTACGGACAAGGATAGTACTGTTCTATTACCGCAAAATACATACGGTCGTGTGTATGAGCCCTTAGGGTTCTAGGATTTGTACCCCATGGACACCTGAGTGGTGAACCTACCTACACTAATATGTCTTTTTGCTCTTGATGGGCTATGGGTTTGCCTTTGTCTTAAAGCATAGCCCGCTTGGCTGTTTCACTAGTACTGACCACCTCTGGCCACTGCATCCAGATCAATATCTTCTAAAAAAGACCATGAACTTTTTGAGTAAAGGGGATTTCTGACTAAGTTATCCCCTTATCTTGTGGGGATATTAGAACGGTGGGTGTCCTACTGCTGCTACCACCAACAATTACGACAATGAGGACCCTGTACCCCCACCGAAAGGGAGTGGCTGGTCTGGAACGCGTACAGCCACTCCATTCATTTCTATGGGAGCTCAGAAGATAGGCAAGCGCTGTACTCACCAATCTTTGGAAATTCCACAGAAACTAATGGAGCGGCTGTGCACATGCCTGACTGGTCACTCGGCTCAATCCAGTGGCTCCACGTGGTCCCCGTTCTTGTGATTAGTAGGGGTTCTCTGGATAGGTCTGTGATGGCTAAACTCCGGCACTCCAGCTGTGGTAAAACTACAACTCCCAAAATGTACACTTGTTTGGCTGTTCTCACAACGCCACAGAAATGAATGGAGCATGCTGGGAGTCGTAGTTTCATCACAGCTGGAGTGCTGGAGGTTAGCCATCACAGGAATAGCAGATAACTTTATACAACCGGAATATCCCTGTAGGGCTCATGCACATGACCGTTGCCTGGTTTGCGGTCTACAAAACACAAATACCGGCCATGTGCATTCCGCATTTTACAAAATGGAACAGAAATATCCTTTTCCGTAATGTGGGCAAGAATAGGACATGTTCTATATTTTTGCAAATGCCACGGAGTGGACATACGGATGCGGACAGCATCCACATCATTTGGGGTCCCGTTGAAGTGAATGGGTCCGAATCTAACCTGCAAAAAGTGCGGATCGAAAAATATATGTTTGTGTGCATGAGCCCTTAAAGGGGTATTCCCATCACATACAATGGGGGCATATCGCTAGGATATGTCCCCATTGTCTGATAGGTGCAGGTCCCACCTCTGGGATTTCCTGGGGTCCATCCACCCCCAAGCACTGCTCCCATACAAGTGAATGGGAGCGTACAGCGCATGCGTGGCCCCAGCTCTTATTCATTTCTATGGGGCAGACGGAAATAGCCGAGCCAGTGCTCAGCTATTTTCGACGGCCCGACAGAAATGAATGGAGGGCAGCTGCGCATGCGCAGTGCGCCCTCTGTCCTTTTCCCCGCTCCGTTTCCTTAGAGGGGTATTCCCATCACATACAATATGGGTATATCACTAGTATATGCCCCCATTGTCTGATAGGTGCAGGTCCCACCTCTGGGACCCGCACCAACAACGAGAATGGAGCGGGGAAATGAACAGAGGGCGCACTGCGCATGCGCAGCCACCCTCCATTCATTTCTGTCGGCCCATCGAAAATAGCCGAGCACTGGCTTGGCTATTTCCCTCTGCCCCATAGAAATGAATAAGAGCTGGGGCGGTGCATGCGCTGTACGCTGCCATTCACTGGTATGGGAGCAGTGCTTGGGGGTGGATGGACCCCGGGAAATCCCAGAGGTGGGACCTGCACCTATCGGACAAGGGGGGAATATCCTAGCGATATGCCCCCATTGTATGTGATGGGAATACCCCTTTAAGTAAACAAATTGTATAAACATAGAAACAGAGCATGTGGCAGTATTAGTATCAAACATTCTGCGTGTGGAAAGCAACTTTTATAAAAATATATATGTGATGTGGTCGATCAGCAAGGACATCTGAACCTTTGAGACGCTGATGATTAATCTTTATTGTATGATAACACAATGATAACTAATCTTTATTTTATGATAACATAATACGTCCCTGCCCACGGGAGCTTACACTCTAAATACTTCAAGAGTTTCTGGCACAGGTTGAAGCTGAACTTCATTTAATACTTCTTACCACATTTGTAGATACAACACATGTAATACGACTCCTTTGTAGGAGCTCCAGTCACAGCAGGCTGACGCCATTGTCTTCAGGTGAGGAGGATGAGAGCGGTCTTCACCTGTCCCATATGTTCTAATTGTATCATGTACAATGCAGTATTAGGAGTTCATCTCTGATGGGGCTCTATTGTGAAGGGGATCGCTTACACCATTTACAACAGCATTTAAAGGGGTTGTCTCCCTTCAGCAAATGGTATTTATCATGTAGACAAAGTAAACACAAGGCACTTACTAATGTATTGTGATTGTCCATATTGCGTCCTTTGCTGGCAGGATTCATTTTTCCATCACATGGATCACATTTTTCCGTCCCTTCATGTTCAGTGTCTTCAGCTCTCTGCACTGAGCATCCGCCCCTCCCCTCTGAGTGAAACTTTTAGCAGTCTTCTGATTGGATGCTACAGCTGTCAATCAGAGCAGAGGGGAGGTGCTGGGAAAGTACTCAGTGCAGAATGCGGAAGGGACCACCTACATGGCACTTGTGAGCGAAGCTCCAGGGGATTACAGTAGATTTCCCAGTCATGCAACCTGCAGGACGATTATCCCAGTCATGCTTATGCCACACGCCACCTCACCTGTAGCGCTGTCAGCAGTTTTAAGGAGTCAAAACTGCTGATAGACTCTCTTTAAAGTGGTTGTCTGTCTCACCTCAGACATTGGGGGCTTATAGCTAGGCTAAGAAAATGCCCCAATGTCTGATAGGTGTGGGACCCGCACCTATCTTTGGAACGAAGCCCACAAAGTGAAGGAGGGTGCACCGCTCCTGTGCGTCCACACTTTATTAATTCCTATGGGAGCGGCGAAAATAGACGAGCGCTGGCTCGGCTATTTCCGTCAGCCCCATAGAAGTGAATGGACAGGTGCACTTCCCATTCGTTTCAATGGGATCGCCGAAAACGGCTGAGTGCTGCTCGACTTCTTTTGGCGCTCCCATAGATATGAAGGGAGGGCGGCCACGCATTCGCGGTGCGCCCTCCTTCACTTTGCGGGTCCGTGATTTTCACAAGTGCGTGCTGGATCCGTCATCACAGACAAAAACAGGGCATGCCCCCTTGGTGTCACCATGGTCCATGGAAACCCACTGATGTGTGAATGCACACATTAAAGTCAATGGGGGTCATTTACAAAGACCGTCTTTTTACGCCACTTTGTTTCCCCCCCCCCTTCCCATAAGACTTGGGAGGCGCATATTAGTCTGTGCACCAGGGGTAAAAACTACTCCAGCCCCTGACCGGAATGGTTTTCACTCATCTTTTACGCCTGTTTTCAGGAGTAAAACTTAGTAAATTTGCTGGTGTCTAAGGTCCCGTTCATTCCCAAGTGCCGAGGACGTTGCAAAAACGCCCACGAGACAAAATATTGTCGCTTGGGCGTTTAAAGAGTCACAAAAATGGGTCCTGTCACTATTTCTATGCCAAAAACTTGCGTAAAACTTTCATAAATGACACCCAATGGATATGTTAGCGGTCCATGGAGATATAATATGGAACCCTGGGCACATGTCCCACTAGCGAACCCCCACCCCTAGGTCAACCCCAGAAGTAGTAGCTGTGCCAGTCAGGGCCAGGAGTCAACTATGGGGGTCATTTATTAAGACCGGCGTTTTAATAAACCCTATATGTGGCGGTGGATGTGCACAAGTTATGAAGAGGCGCTGGTGTAAATGTAAGGGTACTTTCACACCTGCGGCATCGGACTCCGGCAGGCTGTTCCGGCGGGGTAAACAGCCCGCCGGATCCAGGGTGCCGCAGGTGCACGTGTCGGGCTGGAACTACGCTCCGGCCCTATTGACTGTAATGGGGGTGGGCCACGGATCCGGCCTCAGCACGGCAAACCCTGCCGAGAGGAGGCCGGAACAAAAGTACAGCCTTTTGTACTGTTGTCCCGGCCACCTCCCGGCAGGGTTTGCCGCGCTGCGGCCGGATCCGTGGCCCGCCCCCATTACAGTCAGTGGGGCCGGAGCGTAGTTCCAGCCCGACACGTGCACCTGCAACAGTCCGATGTCCGATGCCGCAGGTGTGAAACTAGCCTAAGACAGCTTCCAACCTTTAGACCATTTTCCCCGCCTAAAACAGGTGTAGAAAATGATGAATGAGATGTGCCTGCTGGCCTGCCCCTGCCCACTTTTATAGACCTGGCGTGAACGGGGAAAAGTCGCCGACTGCGGCACAACTAACCTTTGTGCCTGAAATATGCCTAATATAGGTGTTTATCAGGATAATAAATGACCCCGTATGTTCCACTCCAAACTGCTTGTGACATAAGTCAGACCCAGAAGAGTTGAGTCTCCCACTGGGATCTGGGATTTTTTCAGTGCAAATTCTTCCTCCGGTTCAGTGCATTCGGGAACCTGAAGATGCCTTAATATGAAAGGGCCTGGACGATGTACCCTACTCTGCAGTTATGGTCGCTCCAGGCCACATCTGTCACGGGTGGATTATATATATATATTCATTTAGTTTTACATGGGGCTGCAATTTGCACAGGGTCATAGGACAGTCTGAATGTAATATAGCTGGTGCCTATTTTACATATATATTATATATATTGCAGAACATGGCGGACTATATAACACCCACTATTTATATTATTGCTATATATACACGCCGTAGCGGCTTTTTACGCCACCTTGTATTTTGATTGGTCCATATACATGCGATGTAGGCTGCTGCAGGACACGTCAGGTGCCTATCAATACCCATTATCATAGCGCCCTCCTTTTGGAGCCATAAAGGTTGCCCTTTACAATTGCACTGTGAATTTTGAAGAACCTGACTCATATAGGGGGTCATACATGTAACTAACAGTACAGCACTGTCCTCCCTGGCCCTGCCTGTGGCGCGGAGACTGCAGTTTACAGCTGCCTGTCACATTTGGCAGCCTGTGACACTTGCACAGCATGTATATGTTGCCTTGGTTTATTAGTACTATTAGGTTCCAGTCTCCTCCCAATTGCTGCTGCGTTTATCAGCAGCCCTCACTGCGCATGCGTCGCTGCGACCACAGTGTGCATGTCCGAGTGACGCATTGCAGGTACCCAACGACCAATCAACGCTCAGCTCATCGCGTTCGCGCAAGCCCCCTCAACCCGTCGTATACATCCGCGTTGGAAAGATAGTCCCCTCTCTTGAAGCGTAGCACTCGTTTTATTACCGATAGCTACTTCATACTAAAAGGCTCGGTACTTCCGATACCAGATTAGACGATCTTCACCGACCCTTGTTACTTCCATCTCCCGTACGAGCGGGGACTGTACGACTCATGTGCGCAGAGAAGCCGCGCCATCACTTTCTTCGTTAAAGGGGCGGAGTTAGCGCGCTGGCGGAGGAATCCAGGGCGGAGGGAGGTGTTTATGAAGAGCGGTTGGCGGCGGTTGGAAATTAGTTCGAGTCGAGCCTGCGAGGGGTGAAGTTGTGACTGCTGAGCTGCGCGCTAGTGACATCCATTGGAAATGGTGAGTGACGCCCTGCGGCTGCCTCGCCTCTCTGCGGCCTCTTGGCCATTTTCGTGCTGTCCCTTTCTAAGATGTCACCGCCTGTGCGCTGTCCTGGTTATCCTGGACGGCTTACTGCGCACCTGCGTTAAAGGAAAAAAATAAATAAAAACCAGTGCGGGACGTGGCTAACGATCATGGCTCGTGCAGTCATGGAGGACTTATCTCTTGACTGATCCTTCTTGTTGAAGATCTGTTTAGGGATCTCCATCAGTAGGGTATAAGCTAGCTGTAATGGGTTTCATAGTCTTATGGCTAACGCAGAGATATTTTGGGGGGGCCACCCTTGTCAATCAGGCTGCTGCAGTACCTCTTGGGCTAGATGTATTCTATGCTATTTGTACAGTGTGCTTTATGGCTGGTGGGGGTAGACCTGTCAATCATAGACCAAGGCTGCTGCAGAGCCTCTTGTGCTTAGGGTTGGCAGGGCTGTGGAACCTCTTGGGCTTGTGTGACTGCTGCGGAACAGCTTGGATTTGGGCTGTCTATGTATAAAGCTGCTGTGGTTCTTCTTTAGGTTTATCTGCCTGTCAGACCCCAGTCTCCTGGGTGATGTATGGATTGCACCTTGCTGTAGATGGTGCATGTCGGTGTAAGGCTGAGCCATGAGTGCTGCATAGTGTACATGTGTATATAATAGGGTCATTGTAGGAGAGTTCATTCATTGATGGTGGAGCTGCTGTCGAAACCCTAGGACTGGGTGTAGCTGGGTGTAATCTAGTTTCCAAGGTGAGCAGGGTTTGCACAGGGCTGCCGCATGCAGATCTCCCCCTCCCACGCCCTGCCGGTGACTGACAGGCTCTTTGTAGCCTGAAGAGGCTGTGGAGTGGTGTTACATAATCTCCAGTAACCCATGTGAAACTGGGTTGTGTGGTGGAAGGTAGCTCTGCGGGGACACCGGGTGCGGAGGTTATGTCCCTGTCTGTTTAAAGTGACTGATTTTTGTCAATTACCCCCCCCCCCCCCCCGCCCCTCCATGGTCTTATGCATGCATTACTTCATCTTGCAGTTATGGGTACTGTGTACTATGGCCTGTGTGAATGACCCCCCCCCCACCCCCTTTCCCAATAAATGGCTTGGTTCATGGATACCTTGGCCGAAGTTCAGCTAGGAGGTGTCACATCCCCGTATAGGGAGTTGGTGGAGAGGTTTGTCGCCCAGTGGCAGGAGTAGTCATCTCCTCCCTAGATCAGGGTGGGTCCAGCTGCATTGTGCTGCAGTTTCCGGAAGGAAGGACTTGCGTCCTGCCCATTCTGTCTCGGGTGGATATCCCACAGGGCAGTTCACATGCAGCCGTACACTTATCGTAGATACCCATCTAAAAATTTTTAAAACTAATCTTAAGGCAATATTATTGAAAATTGGTGCCATTGCCACAATGCTTTACTGTTGAGTCCCCACCCTGATGTGATCACTTTTGAGTCAACGCTACTCCACGGTACAGTGTAAAATAAATAAGATGTTAGTTCTTGTTTACATCTTTATAATGAGCTTTAATCATCCCCACACATTTGTGGTTTTTCCTATCCCCGGGCTGTTGTGTGTAGTAGAGTTGTGTGTGTTATAGGTCCTGTTAGGCGTGGCACAGCTATCAATGAACAGGCGGTAGCCGTGTACTCCTGGTATTGTTCCTTGTCTGTAACATAGGATTGTCATGTATCTCACCAGGCCTCTGACCACTGCTGCTCGGCTTGGGAATGTAGTGGCCGATGCAGAGCATTTGGCACAGATACTGTGCTTTACTGGTCACAGTTGGGGTACCCAGTGGGCAGTAAGTAGCTTGAAGCTGTAAAATGTAGCTATAATGGTGAACCATGAGCAGGCTTCAATCTGCCTCATGTCAGGTTGGGTTGTGCCCGCTCTGTAGTTCACATGAGCAATAGATGTAGTGATTAGTGTATGGGACAGATCTGCCGGGGGGAGGAGGATATGAAATGTATAATGTAAAACCTGGTGCCCATTGGGTGATGCTGCTCCCTTTATTTATATAAATAGCTGAGATGTGGCTGGTGTAACCATGGCAACCGCAATGGAAACTGCCTTGTTTACATTGATCTGGATACAAACAGCAGTGGCACATTCTGCTACTTCTTTCAAGGCTTTCTCTACCGCTGACCCTTTGTAGCAGTCTCTGCGCCTCCTCTGCTTCGGGGTATTGATAAAGAACTACTTGTTGGCGGGTACTTTACCTCCCTTGGTGCCAGTCTCCACCCTGACAGAATGAATGGACAAGCGTATTGTGCTGCTGAGATTTGGCTGCCTTGATTTAGTTACCTTGGAGCAAGTGGTAGTCTGCCAAAGCACTAGAGAATATGTAGACATCAGTGTCCAAGATGACGCTTAAAGGGGTTTTCCTGTGGATATTTATTTGGCTGCTTCAGTGGTCTGCACTGCCTCCGCTCTATCTTCTAGTTTCAGATGGCTATGGACACAGTCACATGCTCAGCTCTCCAGCCAATGACTGAAGAGCTGTGCATGTGACAGTCAACCAGATGTAAGCAGTACTGGGATAGGAGGAAAGCAGCCGCTGGAGCAGAAAGTATGTAAAAAAAAAAAAAAAACAGCACAATTTCAGCAAGTCTACTGTTCTCTTTCTATGGAGTGTTCCCTTATTGATATGAAATGTACCCGGTTGTCCTGCAGAATACCGGTCACAACTTGAGTCTGTATTCTGCTGACTTGGCAGTAGGTGGCACTTCAATAATTTAAGTTCTGGTGGTGCTGTGAGGTCCTGAGTTGTGGAGCCTTCTGTGACGTCTTCCTATTGGGAATTACAGGTGCACGAATGACAATTCCTTTGTACCAGAATTTCCCTTTATTCAGTCTGATCTCACAGGCAAAGGGAATTCATATGGGCAGTACATGCCTTGAACACTAGGTGGCATGAGGCAAGTTGCAGTCTGTATTCTGCAGGTGGTGGGCTGGAACGCTGCTTGTAAATGTAGCATGCGGGGAAACTGTCTGTTCTCCAGGGACAATAAGGACCCTGGTACTTGGGGTCTTGTGCAAATAAAATTTCACTTTGGTCTGTTGCTCCAATCTCTTCATTGGTGCTTTATTCTTGAGTCGAAAGTTGTGCCCTTTTATTATAAGGTAAACTTGTTCACACCCTTTAAGAGGTTTTTCTCTAACTTAGTTGGGTAGAGTGCCGAATATATTATTTTTTTTTATTTTATTTTTTTTTGCCCCTCTTGTCTGCATTGGTTGAGTAGAAGGCTGAACTACCACAAGGCCTCGTGTACCCAACCATATTTTGTGTCCACATCTGACCCTTGTTTTTTTTTGTGGACCTTATTCATTTCTATAGCAGCAAAAACAGATGTCACCCATGTGCGGTCTACATTTGTGTGGCCAGTCCACAATAGATAAAACATGTCCCATCCATTTTGTGGACAAGAATTTACTTTTAATGAGGACCAAGGAAAGTGTGGTATGCACACAGCCGGCATCCATGTTCTGTGGGGTCACGATTTGCAGACCATGAGACCAGACCACGAGCCATGTGCATGGGGCCTAAGGGTGTATTTTAATCCGCCGCTCTGATCCTGTTGGGCCTACAGTGGTCACATGCACAACAAGTATGTGGCTGCAGCGGTCACATGAATAATGAATAGCACATGGCCGTGCCTGGGTAATGCAGTTATTCTCCCATTCATGTCCACAGCACCTCCTGAAAGCTGCTGGTTGGTAGTTCCCTGCTGATAGTGATGACCTGTCCCAAGGATAGGTTGGTATAGGTTTGAGGGTCCAGATCCCACACCCCTGAAACAGGTGTGTGAAGAGGTTGCATAACACTGACCACTGCAGCCTCTTCCTAGGCCAGTGATGTCGCTTTCGTTGGACACATGGCCTAGGTGTAGCGGAGGCCCATTCAAGTGACTGAGCCTGGGCTGCAATACCAAGCTTTGGTGGTGTGCTTGATAAACATGGAGGCCGGGGTGCCTCTGCCTCTTCAGACAGCTGATGGTGGACCCCCTACTATGGATGCAGCCACACTGTGCTCTCAACCAGTCAATGGAGGGCAACCTTCACAACCCAGATGAAAGTCCTGAGTTCAGAGAACATTGAATGTGAACTGGAGCCTGGACGTGTACTGCCAATTTTCTATCTTTTAAGATGGAATCTAAAGCTGGCCATGGATGTCAAATGGCGATTCCCTGGTGACTATGGCATTACTTTAAGAAGGCATGTGGTCATGTGAAAAGATGGAGTTGACAGCTACCTGCTGACTATCTTCTGTGTTGAGGTTTGACTAGGTACAATTCCAACAGTTCTGGTCCTCTTTCTACCTACAAGAGGCTTTGATCTGGTACACTGCCTTCTTATCGGACCTGTAGAAGTTTCATAGTATAGTCCATTTAGACTCATTCCATACTTGCCCTAAAGCTATCCTCTTCCAGAACAGCCTGCTGGAGTTGACCATATTGGCCTAGCCCGATATTGCCATTACCTGCGAGACAAACTGGTGCATGCACTGGTTTTTGTCTGGCAGAACCCAGTCAGATCCCATTAGTCGGTGGGGTCTGCCAGTGAACTGAAGTATTCGGCTAGGCCTTGTATGGTGAACCTGGGTACACAGTATCATTACTGGAATAGCTGAGTGGAACTAGCCTTGATAGTTCAAGTCTACAACTTCTACAATCTGTAAAGCTTCATGTTCATGAGTCAAGGGTCAGAATTAGACTGACTTAAAAGCCTAGTCACCTTAGGCTAGTTTCACATCAGTGGAGGCTCCTGCTTAGCAGTGTTCCTGGTGATGTCACCGACACTAATGGGGGGGGGGGGGGCTAAGGCAGGACTAAAGCCTGCCTATTGGTGCTGGTGACATCACTGGGTACTCTGCTAGGCAGAAGCTTCTGCCTAGCAGAGACCTGATGGGTCACTGGATCTGTGAAAAAAAAACTGTGATTCATTTCCCCACAGGGCATCAGAGGGGCTGCCTGGGTGAAAGGGGTTATGTCCAGGATCAACTCTGAACCTGGACAACCCCTTTAAGAATAATGAGGTCCAGCATACATTACATCTGCCTTTGGCTGGCAAGCAGAGAACCTTCCTGACAAACTGTTGTAGTTTGTGTCTGGCTGATCCTCCGTTTGCCTGCCAGAATAGTCTGCCAGATTGTAGCTACCGCTGGTGTAATGGTAGCCTTAATGGTGCACCTCTGTTTTAAGTTATTAGAAGCTTGTATGTTGGGCTACTTGTTGGTGACCTGCCACCACATCTTGTCATCTGTATAAATGGGCTTTAAGAGTTGGTCAGTGCTCTTGACAATGATAAACTGCCAGCCCTAGGTAGGGGTCAGTACTAGCATGCCTCTTGTGGAGCTTAGCAGGAGTAGTGAGAATATGAACTCTTATTCTGCTAGATTTTTGTCTTGCACAGAGGAGGGGCTGAGAAGCTGTTCACAATGATGTGCTCTCTGCTGCATAGAAGTCCCACCTACTGGGCATGTGCAACAGCAGGATCTGACATGAGAAAAGTTCATCTTCTCACTGCTCCTGACAAACTTCACAAGTTATGTTAGTGCTAATCTACTTAGTGTGGTCAAAAATGGCAACTCTTTAGGGTTTACTTTATTTATTTATTTTTTTTTCTCTTCCCATTAACTGTACCAGGTTGTGAATTTTCACAGCAGCTGAGGTATCGGGCGCCACCTGTAAAGTGTAGAATAGCTTTTTGAAAGAATAGCTATGATCTGATCCTTTCGACCTCATGTCTGTGGCGATGTTCATCAGTGCACTACTGACGCTCCAGAAAGGGGCTGTCAAGTGCACTCACCGCCACTGGATGGCTAAATGGCTCTGATGTGTCATGTGAATGGCATGTGCGCTGTGATCGGCTCCTGCAGGACCCACTCCCATCAGACACTTATAGCATATCCTATTGATTATGCCATAAATCTCCCAAATGAGACAACTCAGACTGCCAGAAAGCTTGTGAGATGGGTGCACTGAGAAGTATGACTTTGCTGTGCTAGACTGGGATTTGTACGCTCATTAAACTTATTTGTAGTAAGTGCTGGATGTAACAGTCCTTGATGGGAAGCATGCCTTGTTGGACCATGCCATCAGACTGGTGTTTCTTTAGTATTTAGCTGTAAAAGTCCCCATTACCATCGGCTGGCTGCCATTACACATGGGCCTCTGACCCCCCCCCCCCCTTTTCCCAAGGGATTGTCTCTGATTTTTGTTCTCCCTGGAGATCACTCAGCAGATTTATCCTTTTACCTATTAAAAATACCTTTGGCCAAACCAAGTATAAATGTATGTGGGGATGGCATATAGTGAGTCCCTAATCTGTCATAGTTCACCCAGTGAATGAGGAGAGCGCTTGTTCATGTGGACACCTAAATGATTTCTGGGCAGCAGGCTATGTTCCTGTATAGGCATCAGCGATCACTTGTCCAAGGTGTAAATGCACTGATGAGCAGGCGGTTATCTGAAGGAACACCCCATTCTCAGTAATTGCCTGCTTGGTCGGTTCTAGCTAAAGGTGCCTCCAAGTTGACTTACCTGACTAGTGGTCGCTGTCTAGGTGCTGGTGGTCTTACAGGAAAGCTGTGCCGGAAATGTCGGTCTCTGCCCCAGCCATAGAAATCCTGATCATAGCTGTAACTGATGGCCCAGTGAAGTGAACATGGCGGCTGCTTATCTATCTGCCCCCTGTGTTTGGTTGTGTAGAACAGCTAGAAAGCATCTAAATTGACATTGTGTTAAAGGGCATCTGTCAGCAGTTTTGTACCTATGACACTGGCTGACCTGTTACATGTGCACTTGGTAGCAGAAGACACCTGTGTTGGTCCCATGTTCATATGTGCCCGCATTGCTGAGAAATGTTAATATATGCAAATGAGCCTCTAGGAGCAACGGGGGTGTTGCTGTTACACCTAGAGGCTCTGCTCTCTCTGCACCCACTGCACGTTGACAGGGTCGGGCAGTGTAAATGTGATCACACCTACCTGGTCAAAGTGGCAGTTGCAGAGAGTTGTCTTGGTGTAATGGCAACGCCCCCGTTGCTCCTAGAGGCTCATTTGCATATATTAAAACATCACTTATCTCAGCAGTGCAGTCACATATGAGGATGGGACCAACACAGATGTCTTCAGCTGCCGAGTGCACATGTAACAGGTCAGCCAGTGTCATAGGTACAAATCTGCTGACAGATGCCCTTTTAAGCCTGTGTTCATCTGCTCAGTGTCGGGGCAGTTTTGCACACTGAGGACAGGGTCACTTTACACTAGTTTCATTAGACAATAAACCATTCTCTGCACTTGGGTGAGATTTTGATTAGCCGGGAGCTGTGGTTGGAGAGATCATATTTAGTTGCTGTTTAAGTTAGGAGCATGTAAGGTCACATGTAATACCAGACTGGAGACCCTGGAGTCTACCTTCACTTCTGCTGTACCTTGCTCGGGCTGTGGGTGACTGTCCTGTGCAACCCCAATGAAAACTGACTTCTATCACTTTACTAGGTTGATTGGGAAGAAATAGTTTTAATTCTTTATGGTGGAAGAATTCTCTAACCACAGAATAGGTGAATTGGGATCATACATGCACACGGGGGACCTAGGCCTCTTGTCATCAAAGGGATCCACACCCATGTCCAGTGGGGCACCATGAAGGTGGCTATGCCTAAAATGGCCAGATGTTTACACGGCTATTTTGAAGTCCCATAGAAAGCGGGGGCAAGGCATGCACACAGCCATCTCTCCATTCACCAGCAGTGAGACAGGACCCTGTTCTTGATGTGGGTCCCTCTCCTATAGGACACAAACTGGTATGCCATAATACCATGACAGTTCCCTGTATACATCTCTCAGGATACCTGGACTCATGTCCTTGGTGGCAGATGGGACGATGCTACTTCACATGACCTGACGCCAATGGTGGCATTGCTGACTGTGCTTAGAGTATGACTATTGGGTCTCTTTCCTTGATTCCCACCCAGACCTGAAGTGGTTTCCATACTACTCCGGGGTCAGTTGTGGTCTTCCTGCTTTAGACTGGGTGCCTGCAGCTTCTTTGTCATGCCCATGCTTCTCCTTCATAGGATGCACAGGGGACAATTGGGAAACTCCTAAACTGAGATCACATTTTCAGACTAGGTGGTTTACAGTTTTAGGAATGTGTGGACTTCTACCTATGCTGTGGGTTGACGCTTTACTCACTCCTGTTTTCTTATCTTTCAGGCTGACCAACTGACAGAAGAGCAGATCGCAGGTAAGTTTGTCACAATAAGTTAGACCTTAGGCTTGTCTTCCACATGGTGCTTAGTGACAGCACATACAAAGTGTATGGATGTGACCATGGACAGTTACTTCTCTGCTATTTGAGCATTACTATATAATTGGGACTGTACATGACCCCTCAGGGCTCTTGTGTCCTCCTACCCCTGCCATTTTATGGAAGCCTTTCATGATGTGAGCTTCATGAATAGTTACAGCTGCATACATGTGGAAACAAGGAATGGCACTGAATCTGTAGAAAACTGGGATTGTATTTCTAGATGTCTTACAGAATTCACTTTCCTTCTAGAATTCAAGGAAGCCTTCTCACTATTCGACAAGGACGGTGATGGCACCATCACAACAAAGGAGTTGGGCACAGTGATGAGGTCGCTTGGGCAGAACCCCACGGAGGCAGAGCTGCAGGACATGATCAATGAAGTAGACGCTGATGGTATGTTCTCTGGTCCACGGGCTGTGTCTTGAGTCGTCAGAGCTGGTCTCTAATCCCACCTTCTGTCTTCAACAGGTAACGGAACAATTGACTTTCCTGAATTCCTGACTATGATGGCTAGAAAAATGAAAGACACAGATAGTGAAGAGGAAATCAGAGAAGCATTCCGTGTGTTTGACAAGGTATCAGAAAATGATGCAGTTTTTAAGTGCTGTCTGCTCGTACCTTTTGTAAAAACGTAGTGATTTGTCCGTTGCATTGCCTGTCAGCTTCCATTTGTCTTTGCATCTGGGACAACAGGCAATTCGAGATGTTTTGTCATAAGGAGGATGCGATCCAGTCTACCAGCATCAGGGTATAGAAGAGGAGGTTCTGGATAACTTGTAGCTGACAAATTGCTGCTTTTCTTGGGAGTCCAATGGAGGTGGTCTTGGTAATGGAGCAGCAACCGTCCCTGAATGTGTGTGAACATGGCTCAGCTACTGGCTAAGACCACTCCTGAGCTTGGACATCAATTGAAGTTACACTGACTGCTCCTCCTGCTGCTGGTAGATCAGACGCCATGTTCAATGTGACAGGCTCTCAAGATCATGCATCTAGTTCAGGGAACTACCTGTGCCTGTAGACTTGTTAGCAGTGAGGTCTAAATGCCATTAGTTCTGAAGATTCATGTGGCATTTTTGAAGCCTGTTCACTGCAGTATACTGGCTGCTCATTTTATGTGACTTCCTGAAGATGGGACACTTATTTTCACATGGTGCGGTTGTGCCGCAGTTTTAATGGTGTAAATGCAGACTGCTCTTGGCACAGTATCAGTCTTTGGGTACATTCACATAACTGCTAAACTGCCTCTTTCAATTGTATGGGGCTGTAATTCTCTGACCAATATAGTAGATATTTGACAGCAGTTGGAAAAAAAAAAAAAAGCTTGACTCTACCCCCTAGACTTCCATTGTTCACGCAGCCATTTTTCACTCTGGTGTGACTGCACCCTTCAGCTAGTTCCACACCTCCAGTAAATCCATCCGGCAGTCTGTTCCTGCAGAGGAAAAGCCTGTTGGAGTCCCCAACCATTTCCAGTACTCCAGCTGTTCTGAAAATACAACTCCCAGAGTTCTTGTAACTCATATAGAAGTGAAACGGCCAAGTACATGTGCATGCTGGGAGTTGTTGTTGCACAGCAGCTTGAGTGCTGAAGGTTGTGGATTCCTGCACTATAGTCGGTGGTCTGGCCAGGCTGTTCCTGTCTTAGTGGCTTCTTAGGCGACAGGCCTGTGATGTGTCTGTATGTTCACTCCAGTGCTGTCAGCTTATGGAGAGTCACTAAACCAGAATCTAAAAAGCCAGATCTCAATATCTCTGAAACACCTTTTCAATCTAAAGGGGACCTGTCACCATGAAAATGCCATGCAGTCACAGATGGCTAACTGCATATGTGAGCCTAAGGGAAAGCGGTTTTGGAGCAGAAGCTCCTACGTGACTCCAAGATAAAGCAGAGATTTAAATGAGCTGGTTGCAAGGTTTCCATATCAATCTGCTCTGCTCCTCCTGCCCTAAACCTGCTTCCTGCAGATTGCCCTGAATTTCAATGATGACATCTTAAGATGGGGTGTGTGATATGAAGACTGACCATATCATAGAAAATAAAATTCACTAACCCTGTGTTCATCAACTCCAGTCCTCAGGACCCACCTGCCGGTCACGTTTTCAGGATTTCCTTAGTATTCAGCAGGTGACAGAATTAGTTTCAATGCATCTGGACTTGCCACAGGTATTCATTCTGTGGGATATTCTCAGATCAGGACCAAGCAGGTGGTCCCTGAGGACTGGAGATGAGGAACAATGCACTAACCTACGTTGTGCTAAAGCTAGGCATATTGTAGACCAGGGCTGGCCAACCTGAGGCTCTCCAGCTGTTGTAAAACTACAACTCTCACCATGCCCTGCTGTAGGATGATAGCTGTAGGCAGACTGGGCTTGCTGGGAGTTGTAGTTTTGCAACAGCTGGAGAGCCGCGGGTTGGCCAGCCCTGTTGTACACAGTCTTGTACTTTACCAGTTGACTCTCTATGTGAATGGTGATGGGGCTTCTATGGCACATTTACTTTCCATAGTAAGAAGCACCCAAGCTGAAAGCACATATTTGCATATTGTTTATTCTGCCGGGCAGGATTGACACATGCAGCCTGTTTAGTTTGCATACATCACAATCTCAATGTAGACAGGTGCTTCTACCAAATATGTAACTCCTGATTCAGCAGGGAACTCGCTTGAGTCAAATGGTGAATAGTCTAACAACGCTGGCTTGTATTTGGCCAGGACTTGTAGGTTTACCATGTGCATTGTGATGTTACACTGTAGAGAATTGACTTACACCTTAAAGGGAACCTGTCACCTCCTTGGGCTAAAAAAACCTGTTAGCAGTACCTTAATTTATGTTCCAGCGTGATTCAGAAGATGATCTTTGTAAGGAGAAGAGATCCTTCAAACTGTGTAAAATTCATATTTTAATCCTCCGTTGGCGCGCTGCCTTGACTCGGCTTGAAGTCAAGGGGGCAGCGGCCTCCTTGACTCGAGTCAAGTAAACCAGTCCCCTTGGCAAGATGATGGACAGTTTGCTGATGGGCCAGGGATCGCGCAAGTCTCGCGCATGCGCGATATCTCCCTGCGCGATCCCGGCCCCAGCTCTTCAAATTCCGGGTGCCTGTGCCTGTACTGCGCATGCGCCAAGTAAGCGAGCGCTTGGCGCATGCGCAGCAGCACAGGCGCCCGGAATTTGAAGAGCTGGGGCCGGGATCGCGCAGGGAGATATCGCGCACCGCGCATGCGCGAGACTTGCGCGATCCCTGGCCCATCAGCAAACTGTCCATCTTGCCAAGGGGAGTGGTTTACTTGACTCGAGTCAAGGAGGCCGCTGCCCCCTTGACTTCAAGCCGAGTCAAGGCAGCGCGCCAACGGAGGATTAAAATATGAATTTTACACAGTTTGAAGGATCTCTTCTCCTTACAAAGATCATCTTCTGAATCACGCTGGAACATAAATTAAGGTACTGCTAACAGGTTTTTTTTTTTAGCCCAAGGAGGTGACAGGTTCCCTTTAATGTATAGGCCAACCTGTTGTGCAAGGCAACTGTGCCCTGTCATAGCGTTGACATGTGGTGATGCTAAATGCTGTGGTTGCTGAGCTTACAGTCTGAGCTTCCATTTTCTACAGGATGGAAACGGCTACATTAGCGCTGCTGAACTCCGTCATGTTATGACAAATCTGGGTGAGAAATTAACGGACGAAGAGGTTGACGAAATGATCAGGGAAGCAGACATTGATGGAGACGGCCAAGTAAATTATGAAGGTGGGTTCCAGTCTACAGTAAACGTGGGATTCTCTGCCTCTGGTCCCCACTGGACTGGAAGTGTGCCCTGCTGTCTAAACATGTGACTTGTTGCTGGCCAATCAACGACTGCACGGCACATAATTGCGGCCGCCATTGACGAGCCACAGTGATATGAGTAGACAGCATGTCACTCTTCTGGTCTAGCGGGGACTGGAGGCAGATGTGATGGCACTGGAGTATTTTAACGCTCTCCTCTGAAAAATGGTTCCTAGTCTCAGAAAGCTCTTCAAGCTTGTTGCACATTACATGTATGTTGGTAGCCTCTGGTTAAGTGGCACAGACAACCATCTATTGTGTATGGTGGCCTCAGCTCTCCTGCTAGGGGTTAGGAAGTAAGGATCAGGCTGTTTCACTTCAAAATGCCCCCCAAAAAATGGTCTTTCCAAGATTTTAATACTGGATAAGTCATCAGTATCTGATCGGGGGAGGTGTGGAACCAAGGATCCCCACCAATCAGCTGGTTGAAAAGGCATCAATGCTTCTGAGAGTGCCCCAGCCTTCTCTGTTTGCTAACCACAGTACATTGTATAGAGGCTGTGCTTGGTATTGCAGCTCTGCCCCATTCACTTCTGAGGCTGAGCTGCACCTAGGCCATGGGACTGAACAGGTCACTGGCCTAGGAAAAGAGAAGGCTGTGGCACTACTAGTGCCGGTGCCTTCTCAAGCAGCTGATCAGCAGAGGTCCAGGGTGTCTAAAATCACAATCTCTAAACTACCACCAGGGCTAGGGATAAGCGAAATGACTTCGGATGAAACATCCAAAGTCTATTTGCATAAAACTTCGTTCTAATACTGTACAGAGTGAGCACTCTGCACAGAATTAAAATGTATTGACTCCAAAGAGCCAAAATTACCACTTGGAACCGAACCAGAGTCCAGGAATTTAATATATCTCGTGAGACTTTGCAAAGTAATAACTTTGGCTCATCAGAGCCGATACATTCTAATACTGTACAGAGTTTAAACGCCATACAGTATTAGAACAAACTTTTGTGCAAATAGACTTTGGATGTTTCATCCGAAAGAAAGCACTACAATGTGCATGCTTGACAGAGCATGCGTGTCTGGTGGGAGCCACTGAGATGGCAGTTGACTGGTATCAGGTGCATGTCCAGGCTTGGTGTGCTGCTGTGTCAGAGGTGCACACCCCAGTTACAACTGTTATGGAGTAACTTGACAAGTGCAGCCACCTACTTTCCTGTAAGCAAAGCAACTCTGTTTAGGGTTGTCGGGTCTCAGGTTTTTGCTCCACTGCCTTTTATATGTCCAAAGAATGAGTAAAGCCTTTAGAATATGTTGTAAGATCATCTTATTTGCATTTTCACACTACTTATTCTCTTCTCTTGCAGAGTTTGTACAAATGATGACAGCAAAGTGAAGATTGTACAGAATGTGTTAAATTTCTTGTACAAAGATGTTTATTTGCCTTTCTTTGTTTGTAACTTATCTGTAAAATGTTTCCCCCTTACTGTCAAAAAATGCATGTATAGTAATTTAGAATTCCATTCATGTTTCCCATATTCCTGTCACTGTCTTCTTTTTCTTAAACTTTTTATTCTTTTTGGTTTCCATGAAAAGTTGATCAAGTAACAAATGCTGCATGTGGCTTACTCTGGATTTTATCAAAGCCCTTTGTGCACATGGAAGACCTTGATGAATTTAGTCACACGGGAACATCGGGGCTCTTCAGTTTTAATTTTTTTACTTCCTCCCCCCTCTCCAAGTTGGATTTCTTCAAGTAACTTGTCTGCTTGTTGGAATGTGGAGTAAACTACTCAAAACTACAGATAGTTAACAATATTGAACTTATGTTGCACTAATGCAAAGCTGGTATATCCAGATACATGTCTTGTTTTCTCCTTCCACCCTTCCTGCCTCTCCTCCTGTATTGTTTGCTCCAAACCTGGAACATCTTCACATGCTTACAAATTATTTTTTTTTTTTTTTTTTTTTTTTTTGAATTACACTGATGTGAGGGGTCTGCATAGCATTACCCAGCAGTGAGTTGTAAGCTCCTTCACCAGTTTAAGGTTTACTTTGGTTTAGCCACTTTTCAGAAGAACCTGCTTATGGCACAATTTGCCTCAAATCCATTCCAAGTTGTATATTTGTTTTCCAATAAAAACAAAAAAGTCAACCTTGGTGGTAGTCATTTATTGTATGCCTGCTAAATGTGAGGATCTTGTTACACATGTCAGTATGGGGTACTTGCTGGATGGTGCTTATTAACCACTCACGTCTCGTTCAAGCTTTGGTAATGTTGTGTTTAAAGCTTAGCATTATCAGCTTTCAAATGCAACCAGGCCCATATCTCTAGCTGCTAGCTAGCCTGAGATGTAAAAAGTAAAGAAGCCCTCTAAAATAAAATCATTTATACCACTGTTGCTGTCCCCACCCCAAAGAAATCAAAATCTTTCATACATCATGAGTAGAGATGAGCAAGCAGTGCTCGTTACGAGCACTGTAACCCTCGGGTGCATTGCGGATCCGTCCTCATCTGCATGAGTGTCATGCCAAACGATCCGTCCTCATTGACTTACATGCAGATGAGGACGCATCCGCAATGCCTGCGGGCATTGCACACGGGACCCGAGCGTTACAGTGCTCGTAACAAGCACTGCTCGCTCATCTCTAATCACGAGTTTTCCAATTCTAATGTGACTGTGGTTAAAGATTCCTCCCCCCCCCCCCCCCCAATTACATGGATGACTGTTTTAGTCACACATGAAGGATGTAAGCAGCTGACAAGATTTTATTTATCAGCAGCACCTTTTACACCCACATTAATGGGACTGAATGTTTGCTACTGTAAATGGCCCTAATGATCTGCGGTGCAGCTAATGTGGTGCATGGGGGTGAGACAATCTGCTAAAGGAGGCTAATGCCCTTTAGGCTGGATAGCATGTTTTAGCTGCTTTTGCTCCATTGCAAAGGGTGAAATGTACAGGAGAGACCTGCAGATGTCAACTTGCAATGAGGTCAAGAAATCAGATATTGTCGTCCACTTTGCTAGTTCTGTACAATGCTGCAAACTTGCCAAATGAAAATCTGACAGAAAATCATCAGCTAATTGGTCACATACAAACCCTGCTTTAAAGGGATTGCATACCTGTCAACTTGATGGCACTTTGTACTGATTCTTGTCAGATCTGTTCAATGTATATTCAGTAAGCTACTAGTGGGATGCAAATGTAGAAAGGCACTTTAACTGACTGCAATATCTTGCAGTAGTTGCCTTTTGCTGCATCTGTGTTCCACAGTACATGGCAGCTGCAGTGGCTCATTCTCCCACCACTCTTGACATCTCAAACTTCTAGGCTGCCCATACTTTCAGCATCCCAGGCAGCAAGATCTGCATGTAATAGCTGGGCTGCACTTGTACATACAACTTGAAACCACCTGTGCAGGTGCCGGCCTAGCAACCAGCAGGGAGTCACATGTGGTTGCCCTGTATGGGCACCCTTAAGATTTATGCTTAAAGGGGTTGTCCCATGAAATATAGTATACAGGTTTCAAACCAGCACCTGGATCTGAATACTTCAGTAATTGTATGTACTTAAAAAAATTTGTGTAGCTACTGAGTTATTCAGTAAAACATATCTTTATAGTGCCACTTAATTTCTTATTTCTTTGTCCTGCTCACTGAGAAGGCTGCACATGCTCTTTCATCTTTCAACTGCCTCCTGAGCTGTGATAGGGAGAGCTGAGACACGCCCCCTGAGCTGCAGCAGAAAAGACACGCCCCCTGAGCTGCAGCAGAAAAGACACTCCCCTTGAGCTGTCAGCTTGATATGAATCTAGGAGAGCAATGAAAGAGGAGATCTCTGCATCCATGTGAGGTACAGGGCTGGTTCTAGCTTTACTAGAAAGGTATCATTATGGACTATATGATATCTGTTTTTTTTATTTTCTACATTATTCATGGGATAACCCCCTTTAAGTGGAATTCAAGCATAGTTTGCAGGCAATTGTCACTAAGGAAGCTTTCCTTCACTACAATTGCCTGCTCGGTGTAGACCCCTGCGATTACATATTGGTGCTCTTTAAGATAATCTGCAGGTGTAATATAAGAATTGCTTAGAAATGTTTGCAGTTCTAAATTTCCCTTAGTTGAGTCAGTCTAGGGACTAAGCAGTCCTTACATGCAGTATATAAGGTTGCACAGATTTGCTCTTGCATGCACCACAAGGAAGTGTCGGTATCAATTTCATGACTTCATGTGTTCACTTGAAGGGGTTTTCCAAGATTTTAATACTGGTAACCTATCCTCTGGATAAGGGATCAGTATCTGAGCAGTGAGGGTCTGATACCTAGGACCACCGCTGTATCAAAGTTTACAAAACACAACACGCTTCTATGTGAGAGATTAACATGTTGTCACTGGCCTCAGAAAAGCTGAGAGGTGGTTGTGGGCACTACAAGTGCTGCTGCAGTCCTGATCAGCAGATGTCAGACCCCCACCGATCAGATACTTATGACATAGCCTGATGATAGCTCATCAGTGTTAAAATCTCAGAGCCCTTTTAATACTGCTAATCTGTGTATCTGACATTAAAGGGAACATGTCGCTGCAAAATCTTACCTACAAACTCCCCAGAGTACCTGAACAGTCGGCTCCTGGCTGTTTATTTTATATGGTTCTGGTATCTGACTGCAGTGAAAGTTTTTGTTCATATGCTGATCAGACCTTCCTGACTGAAATCAAAGTTTCTGCCCCCAAATCCTACCTGTTCTCTGCTGACTGAGGTTTCCTTACACAGGCAATGTAATCGCTTGCCTCTCCTTGTCAATCAGCAGAGAAGGGGCAGAATTTGGCTGCCTCAACCTTGACCTCAGGGCACGGGTCGGCCTCCTTGACTTCAAACTCTTGGTTGGCATACAGCAGGAGCAGTGAAGAAAAATTTGCTGCATTTGGAAGACAGAAGAACCATGTAAGGACACTTGTTCTAGGAATGCTTTTCCATGACTGTATTCTTGCATCCTGCAAGCCTGAAGTGACCTTTAAAGCAATACACTTATGAAATCTAAAACGTTTAAAAATTAGTAAACCAATTCATAGAAAACCTGTTTCCTAGGGCTGTCATGGACATTCAGATGACCGTATGCGGATCCATTTTTTTGTGTGTTCAGTTAAGCATGTCTGTAAAAAAAAAAATGGATTGCATTTTTTGTGGACCCATAGACTTCAATGGTCCATGTCCTGATTTTTCACTGGCAAGTATAGGACACATTTGTTTTGCAGGACCGTGGCATGGAAGAAAAGATGCGGACAATACACGGAGCGCTCACCACGTTGGGGCCTCACCTAATCCGCAAAAAAGCAACATACAGTCGTCTGAATGGGCCATTGTGAACTTTTGGTGGCTCGCAGTTGTTTGAAAAGAGATCAGTGATACAGCACACAATGTAAATGTTTCTGCTCTTATGGTGAGAAGGCGGGGCAGAACGGAACTGAAATTCAGCCAGGTTAGGTCTAGACTGCTAAAGCGTAGGTTCACATGAGGGATTTTATCTGAATTAAAACCCATCGTGTATCCCACAGCAGAAACTGCTTTTGTGCAGGATGGTAGACATTTGAGATGCCTTGCAAAAGACAGTCTAAGGCTCCCTTCACGTCCCCAGAATGTGTCCGCATCCGTTCTGCAAAATTGCGCAATGGGTGCGGACCCATTCATTTTCAATGGGGCCGCAAAAGATGCGGACGGCACACAGTGTGCTGTCCGCACTTCCGTTCCGCGGCCCCGCAAAAAAATAGAACATGTCCTATTCTTGTCCGAATCCACGGACAAGAAAAGGCATTTCTATTATAGGACCGCAAAATGCGGAACGCACATGGTTGCTACTTTGTGATAATTGTGCATACCATTCATTTGGTGCCTTCTCCTAAAGGGAGTCTCTGTGACATACTCATACATAAAGAAGTAAGGGCCCCATAGCAAGGACAGAAGGGCTATTTTTCAATGACCTTTGGGCCATTTTTTTCCCCACTGCCTCATTTGTTAAAAGTTGTTCCTTTAGATGGTAGAGTCCTGAACAAGTTTTCACCTCCAGTAGAAGAGATGATCCCAAATGGGCCCCCTCTTGCCCTGGGCCCCATAGCAATTGCATGGTCTCCCGCTATGGTATGGTAGTTGCGCCCCTTGCTGTCAGCCGTTTTGTTGACTCAAAACAGACGTGGGCAGGGACATAGTAGTGCGGAGAGAATGAACTTTGAATTGAGTGGACACTGTTCCTGGAAGTGCAGCTGCAGTGCTTCAGTGTATGAGCTGTGCCTCATACACTGTCCCTCTGTTGTATGAGGCCTGTCAAGTCTGGCCAGGAGACTGTTGTCACAGCAGAGTGGAGGGACTGTGGGGTGGCTCCTGCATGGAAGCACTGCAGGTACTAGTCAAAGCCAAGTTCAGTTTCAAGTTTTAAAATGGTTTTTCACTTTAAAAATCAACGACCAAAGTTATTCAATGAAGTCATGTGCGACTTTGTGAATAACTAACTTTGGCTCATCGGAGCCCATACGTTCTAATACTGTGCAGAGACTGATCTCCGTACAGTATTATTCTGACGTTTTGTACGAAGTGACACCTGTTTTAGGTGTAGAAAATTGTCTAAATGTAAGATAGCTCGGAAGCTTGCACCTCTTCATAATGCCGACAGATCCACTGTCAGATATAGGGGATATGAAGACTGGAGTCTAAAATTCTGGTCTTAATAAATTACCCCCTTGGTTTTTTTTGGTAATCTTAGGCCTCTTTCACACGAACGATACAGATTGGCTCCGGATGTGTTCAGGGCGGGTTCAGTGAAACTCGCACCATTTTGCAAGCAACTTCAGTCAGTTTTGTTTCCGATTGCGTTCAGTGGTTCAGTTTTTTCCGCACGGGTGCAATGCGTTGATGCGTTTTTCACGCGCGTGAAAAAAACCTGAAGGTTTACAAACAACATCTCTTAGCAACCATCAGTGAGAGACGCATTGTATCCGCACTTGCTTCCGGATGCAATGTGTTTTTCACTGAAGCCCCATTCACTTCTCTGGGGTCAGGGCTGCGTAAAAAACGTAGAATATAGAACATGCTGCGTTTTTCATGCAACGCAGAACTGATGCGTGAAAAAAAAAAAACGCTCATGTACACAGACCCAGTGAAATGAATGGGTTAGGATTCAGTGTGGGTGCTATGCCTTCACATCACACATTGCACCCGCGCGGTAAACTTGCTCCTGTAAAAAGGACCTAATAGATTTAGCCCATTGGCTGACTTTTTTTTTTGGCTTAGTTTGCTTAATAAGCAACCCACCGTGTCTCAGTTTTACAGGATCCATATCACACTGATCCACAGTATGGCGGTGTGCATGCCAGTAATGAGTGCCGTTTGATACTGCCATTTACGTGCAGCAATCATTCTACTATATGTGGACGAACAGTTCTTAAATGGCCATATCTCCCTATACCATTTGCATTTGTTACCTTTTCCACCTATATACCTCCACAGTCCTCAAAAACCTCTGCCATATGTAGTGAATGAGTACGGAAGAAGACAAATTACGGTCACAGAGATCTTTGGAAAAGAACACACCGGTAAGATTCTTCTCCACTGTTTGTGTTGGGGGCTCCATTCATAGAAGATTGCTGCAGAATCCATCTGCTCTGACAGGAAATGCATGAAAACTATGGACACTGTTCATTGGGGCCCATCCCGCGCTATTGGAGTCTGCTGTGTGACTACTTTTGTGATTGGACAGACCCAAGGATCCAAAATATGCTGGTCAGACATTACATTTACTTCCTTTTATGTACAATAACAAGACTGTCGCATGGTCTGCTGCTATGGTAGTTCCGAACATAGCGGGAGACCATGAAAGAACATTGAAAGCATGTCTTATGGCAGCAGGCAATGATCCATCCTCATAATTGCCTGCTTGTCAGTGTAGGGGAGAGCTTCATATACGAGCTGTATGGGGATGAGCGATGGCTACTGCAGTCACTGTCATTGCTCCTCGGCAGCAGATCTCTTTTTAAACAGAACGATCTGCTGTTTGCTCGTTCAGTGGGAGATCAGCGCCACCTTTACACAGGGCTATTATCAGGAATGAACTTTCATTCGCTATAGTCTGCCCAATATTAGTCCCGTGTAAAGGGACCTTTAGGGAAACCATAGGATTCCCTGGGGATTACATTATTCATTGATCCCTTCTTCTAGAGGGAATTCTCATCAGAAATGACATGACATATGAGCAGAAAAGACGCTCCCGTTTTAAGCTGCAGCAGTTATAAGGATAGAGGAGCCCGGCAGAAATCTTTAGGTCTGTGATATAGAAACCTAAATTATCTATGCAGGTTATTGGTGAATTTTCAGTAATGGTAAGAATCCAATAAACCCATCTCTCCTTCTCTGGTGTCCTCAAGACACGTTCTGCCCAGAAATCCTAGTCTTGCAGTAGGGGCAATTGTGTGAATCCAAATATATATGTCTGGACATATGCTACACAGCTCTGTGCGTTGTGTAGTGCAGGGATGCCCAACCTGCGGCCCTCCAGATGTAAAATGCAAAACTACAATGCCCAGCATGCCCTAATAGCTGTAGGCTGTCCAAGCATGCTGGGAGTTGTAGTTTTGCAACAGCTGGAGGGCCGCAGGTTGGGCATCCCTGGTGTAGTGGATGAAGCTGGTAACCGTCCATTTCACAATGGACCGAGCTACAAGGTAACAGCTGAGTTGGCAAAGGTGCAGGGTCGGATGCCCCCCAACCACACATTAGGCCATTATTGGTAAAATCCTGGACAACCCTCTTAAGAGGCCCTTTGCATGGGCTGAGAATCTTAAAGATAATCACTGCCGATGAACAAGCAAAACACTCATTCATCAGGTAATCCGATCGTTTGCGCGCATGTGAAAATTGCCGTTTTTCCAGCAGCAGGTTGTGCTGTATAAACACAATCTGCTGCCAGCAAACGAGTCAGTATGGTGAAGAGCGATGACATTAGTGATCACTTCTCCCCATACTCTGGAGGACATCGCTTCATGTAAATGCACCGGTCTCCTCCGCTAGCTACCAGCAAATTGTCAGGAAGAAGCACTGGTATTTGGCTCTGTTGGGGTGGTATAATGTGCCACAATATGGTATCCTGGTCCAGCTTTCCATCAGTTTGGAGCAGACTACAAAACGGGGCCACTTTAAGTTCCCAATCTGCCCCTGCCAGCAAGGAATGCTGCTCCTTAGTTCTGCTAGTCAGTGGGGGGCCCTAGGAGTGGAGTCCTCACCAATCATGCATTAATAGCCTACACTAAGGACTAACTATTAATATCCTGGAAAATCCTATTAATGCCTACAAGAATATTTCATGTACCATGTTACATTATTACCTTACATATTACTGACTTAGCCTTTGATAGTTTGACTACACAGTGCATTGTGGTCGAGCTCCTCTGTATAGCCTGCAGCTGGGCGTCATGGTAAACTCTAGCATTACTGGTATGTGGAAGCTGCTGGGGGGCCATTGTCTTGGCTGTCCGGTTGGTCCACATGTCAGCATATTGTAGGCAAGTTTAGAAGACATTGCTGTAGTTACTAAAGTAGAGCACTAGAGTAGTAAAATGTCTGCACTACAGATGAGAAGGAGCAATCAACAGATCAAGAGACATAAGAAGGTAACACATATCCCTTATCTTTCATGGATGGTGGTAGTTTATATCTATGATGTCAACTTTGGAATAAATATGGGCTTTTGAGGGATGAAGATGACAGAAGGTTCTAGTAAAAGTGGAAAATACACATGGCTGCACTAGTACTGCAGATTTTGAAGCTACGCCTCAATATTGGAGACAATTGCAATAGTAGATTCATTTGTGCAATGTGAATTTTTGGGATTTTTTTAGACCTTCTGATCGAGTGATGATTTAAACACAATATGAAAGTTCTTGGTCTAACAAAAATACAACATTCTTAGAGTTTTTGTAAATGCTCAGATTGTAATTTTTAGCCTGAAGACATAGGAATGAGTGCAAGTTCCATTTTGGATTTTGATGTTTTTCTTTTGCCTTTTTGATTGTGTAGCTGAAAGTATAGCAACAATGCTTAAATGTTCCAGAAAACACTTTAAGGGAAACTGTCACATTGAACATTGTGGTCTGAGCTGCAGGCAGCATGTTATAGAGCAGGAGGAGCTGAGCAGATTGATATATAGTTTTATGGGAAAAGATTCAGCATAACCTGTATTTTATTTGTGAAAAATCACTTTCTTTGGAGTCCAGTGGACGGTCCAGATTGGTGGAGTGTTCCAGTGATGGTCGACCTGCTGGAAGTTTATCTCATCTGTACACAGGATCTTTGGAGCTCAGCCAGAGTGACCATTGGGTTCTAGATCAGCTCCCTTACGAAGGCTCTTCTCCCCCAATTACTTAGTTTGGTGAGGCGGCCAGCTCTAGGAAGAGTCTTGGTTGTTCCAAACTCCTTTCATCGCTACCAGTCCTAAACACATTGGTCAGGATCCATCCAAAACGCATACTTTATAAACGGATCCTGCTCCATAGAGAAGAATTGATCTTGGAACAGGATCCGTTTTGGAAGCACAGACAAAAATGGTACAACCCTAAGATGTGTCTCATGATCATGCAATGTGCGTTCACAATACAGAAGTTACCTCAGAGCGGGTTTGAACAAGAGCAAACCGGCCACCACTACTACATGGCCGCGGTGGTCGTAACTAGGGGCAACGGCCTGACTGATGTGTGTGGGACAATGGATATACAAATAGGAAAATCTTCTAAATGGTACATTTTATATAAATACATTCTATTAGTAATTATATTGGTATGGCTATATCTAACTATACAAACTACATTTGTTAGATGGGAATACCCCTTTAAGTTCATGCCAGATTTTAGAAATGTATAAAAAAGGAAAAACTTCTTGATAAATTTCTAAAATTATGTTCATACTTTTTAAAATGTGGGATATTAAGATGGGAGAGTTGATTTTTTTTTTATTTTAGCACAAAGTCACCACATAAAGTGTAAAGGTTTGAAGACTTTCTGAGTGCACTGTATGTCATAATATAATTTGATAGAAATTTCCCTCTACAAGGGTTGGCACATGAAAGACAGTTATCACCTATCCACAGGAAATGTATGATTGCTAAGGGTCCAATCACTGGGACATCCAGCATGATGAGAATGGGGCTTCTGTGTCCCCTATTTGTATAAAGGGAGGTCATATGTGCATCAGCTATTATTGTTACTTCCATAGAATTTGAATGGATCAGTACTGTGCATGTGTGGGCACCGATACTTTGAAACCAGGAACACAGGCCCCCATTCTCATAATCATGGAAGACCTCATGGTCAGACCCCCAGTAAGCATACATTTATCAGCTATTCTGTTGATAGGTGATAAAAGTCTTTTGTGGATGATCCCCTTTAAGGACAGCACCCTATTTTGGGCCCTCAGGTCTAAATGATGAGTTTGTCAAACTCCTTAGATGCCACAGTTGCTATTGAGCACCACATCTAAAGGATTAAATGGATGAGATTGGAGGTATCTATTTACCTTCAGGAAATGACGCACTCACATTCAGATGTATGAGACAGACTTACAGAAAGGTCTGCAATAAATCTGCTGCACATCCTAATAATGTTATGAGTCATTCCCTTTTGTGCCATATAGATAATAAGCCCTTGGAAAGAGGGGGCCATCCCTGGTTGGTCACAACCTAGGAGGCAATGCCAGAAGATATAGATGCCATGTAAAGTGAATGGAGAGGGAAATAAACCCGGGGGAGGGGGGACATTATCCAATTATCCCCGTGCACCAGAAAAATGGTGAAATGAAAGTTGCATACATTTTTGTGACTTTTTGGGGGTGTAGAGCTTACCATTTTTCCAAAACAAAGTGGGTCGGGAGAAGGTAATGCCAGAGGTTGCTATAGCCAGACCTTTACATTAATTATAATTTAAGCCAGGAATCTAGTGTAGATTATAGTGGAAATCTACACAAGCTCCCTTGCTGGTGTGGACTTTCATTTTGGAGCATGGACCTGCTCAGTTGTGCCACCATTATTGAGATGTGTGCCTTTTAATAATTGTGACAGATCCAGCTCACTATTTGCGGAACAGAAATTTGTTGAGAAGGAACCTGGGTTTTGTTTCAGTCCCACCAGCGGGAAAATCCACCAAGCTATCCAAAACCCAGACAGGAAGATAGTCCAGATGACATACAAGAATGATTGGAAACACTGGAGATGAGTTCCCCTCATTGCTCCCTGTAGTTATTGGCACACAGAGAATTTCCAGCTGCTGTGCTCACCGTGTTTGGTTAATGTAAATTCGTCCTGACGAATGATACAAAATAAATAGGGAGTCGGATTTAGCTATAGTGATGAACGCAGACATGGAAAGATGGGGCTGCTTTGCAATATTTGTTGAGCTTGGTGGGGAAACTGGTCCAACAGGGTGTCTCAGGGTTGGGTGTGACAGCCACGTGACTACCACCCATTAACACCCTAGTGAAGGGTAACATCCCAGCATGATCAGATAAGTGTCTGAAACCAGTTATCATAAGAGTCATGACCGATCCTTTGTCTGTAAACCAAAACTCAGTAATTCTCCATTGACATGACTGTAAATATTATTTGTATGCATACACATACTGACGCCAGAACCCGATGATTATACAGAGACAAGCAGCAACACATTGACACTACTTATCTTTTCCTGCAAATGAAGTATATGGCAGCTGACTTTTTAGGGTGGGTTCACACATGGGTTTTTGCTGGCGTGTTTCTGTACTTTTGAGGTTTTAGGGGAAGATTTATCAAGATCAACACTTTCTGCGCCAGTCTTGATATTCCCTGCCCTAAACAGAAATGTACCACGGCTCAGATATTCTGTAGATTTCTGGCTTCATTTGCATCCGTACATGAAGAAAAATCTGTCAGGCTGCCCCCTTCCCAGCTTTGCCACGCCCCTTTCTGAAAAGCAGCAAGGGCAGCATTTAAAGGGAGTCTTTCACCTGTTTTTCACCTGTATAACTAACAGCAGTGCCCCACAGAAGATTGCAGACACATCCAAGATATACCTGTGTGCACTGTGTGTCTGTATTACATGTCCAGGAAAAGCACTTTTATTCTGCTGGAAATTTGCTCCCAAGTGCCAAGCTGAAAGTGAAACTAAAAACAGTTTTCTCTCCCGACTCGATTTCTAACAGCTATATCTTCTGAAAGCTTGGAATGCCAGCTTTCAACCATTTTTCTATCTGCTACCACTCCCAATATATCAGCAGCTAAAGCAGCCCTCCCCTCTTCAGTCTGATTTGTTTTGAGTACTTGCAGCAGCAGAGCCAGGCACTTGGGATCTGTTTTCCTGCAGAATAAAAGTGCTTTTCCTGGACATGTAATACAGACACACAGTGCACACAGGTATGTCTGGGATGTGACATGTAATACAGACACACAGTGCACACAGGTATGTCTGGGATGTGACATATAATACAGACACAGCGCACATAGGTATGTCTGGGATGTGACATGTAATACAGACACACAGTGCACACAGGTATGTCTGGGATGTGACATGTAATACACACACACACAGTGCACACAGGTATGTCTGGGATGTGACATGTAATACACACACAGTGCACACAGGTATGTCTGGGATGTGACATGTAATACAGACACACAGTGCACACAGGTATGTCTGGGATGTGACATGTAATACACACACAGTGCACACAGGTATGTCTGGGATGTGACATGTAATACAGACACACAGTGCACACAGGTATGTCTGGGATGTGACATGTAATACACACACACACAGTGCACACAGGTATGTCTGGGATGTGACATGTAATACAGACACAGTGCAGTGCACACAGGTATGTCTGGGATGTGACATGTAATACACACACACAGTGCACATAGGTATGTCTGGGATGTGACATGTAATACAGACACACAGTGCACACAGGTATGTCTGGGATGTGACATGTAATACAGACACACAGTGCACACAAGTATGTCTGGGATGTGACATGTAATACAGACACACAGTGCACACAGGTATGTCTGGGATGTGACATGTAATACAGACACAGTGCAGTGCACACAGGTATGTCTGGGATGTGACATGTAATACACACACACAGTGCACATAGGTATGTCTGGGATGTGACATGTAATACAGACACACAGTGCACACAGGTATGTCTGGGATGTGACATGTAATACACACACACACAGTGCACACAGGTATGTCTGGGATGTGACATGTAATACACACACAGTGCACACAGGTATGTCTGGGATGTGACATGTAATACAGACACAGAGTGCACACAGGTATGTCTGGGATCTGACATGTAATACAGACACAGAGTGCACACAGGTATGTCTGGGATGTGACATGTAATACACACACACAGTGCACACAGGTATGTCTGGGATGTGACATGTAATACACACACACAGTGCACACAGGTATGTCTGGGATGTGACATGTAATATAGACACACAGTGCACACAGGTATGTCTGGGAAGTGACATGGAATACAGACACACAGCGCACACAGGTATGTCTGGGATGTGACATGTAATACACACACACAGTGCACACAGGTATGTCTGGGATGTGTCTGCAATCTTCTGTGGGGCAGTGCTATTAGTTATATAGGTGAAAAACAGGTGAAAGACTCCCTTTAAAGAGGGTGATTCGACAATTGTTTAAAAAGTCGCAACACATAGTTAGCGACTATTTAACGTCACTTTTCAGGCGCAAGGGACATGATAAATCTCCCCCTTAGTGTTTTTTTTTGCACCTGCAGTTTCTGATGCGTGTATAGCAGTAAAAATGTTAGTCCCAAATGTTAGCTGACAGTCTATGGGAAATATGTAAGGCAGGACACACAATTTTTTTTCGACTGCCATTTTTGTCAAATAGGTGAATTTTAGGTCTCTGGTGTTTATTGAAAAACTCAGCATCGTGAAACATTTGCCATTTTTCTGGTGTTTTGACATCTCCTCTGTAGGGGTAAAAATGGCAGAAAAAGTGGTTTATAACAGTCATTTACAAAAAAAACTTTGCTAAAAAAACCCTCATGCTGGTTGGAAAAAAAAGCGCAAAAATGGCACATTTTTTAATGGTAAAAAAGTAGCCAGTGCAAATTAATGCGTGTAGGGAGCTTTAGGAACTTACTTCTTCTCATGTAGTGCTCCTTCTCAATTTAAAAATGAGGTTCTTCAGTGAGCATTAGGCTTCATGCACGCAACCGTATCCTTAGTTCCTTCCACGTGCATCCTGTATTTTTCTCACTCTCATCATCCGCATTCGTGTGGCGCAGGGCCACAAATTATCGAACCTGTTCTATTATTGTCTCCATTTGGTGGATGGGTTTTTTTTTTGATCCGTGTGTAAGAGGACTAAATGACTATTCTCATCCACAATCTGTTCCAGAATAGGACATGTTTGGCAGAACGGTCACACGGATCCACGAAGATATGGATGTCTGGCCACCGCTCCCATTCACTTCTATAGGCTCAAGGAAATTAGCCAGGGCTCACTATTTTCGGCGGCCCCATAGAAATGAATGGAGGGCGGCTGTGAATGCTCAGTGCATCCAACACCACTTTTGGTGCTTCATTTAGGAGATAGGTGTGGGGTCCCAGCGGTGGGACCCACAGTTATCAGACAATGGGGGCATATCCTAACGATATATGCCCCCATTGTCTGAAATGTGAAATCCCCTTTAATACACAACTCAGATGCTTCAGGCCTTTATGATTGAATAGGAAATACCAAAAATACCTCCTTACTCTCCAAAAGAAGTTCTGCAGCAGCTGGGATGTATGTTATAAGGAATAATATACCTACTGCTATGTTACAAAGAACATTACATGTCTCTGTGATCTCTGTACATAAAACGTCAACCATGAACTGTGACATTTCCACTTGTGTCAGTCGCTAGGTGTTTATGTGTAAAGTATTTGCAGCTGTGGGTGTGATTGTTGTGGAGCAAACAAGTGTATTCAATGGGACAATGGGACAGAAAGAACCATAGCAACCAATCACAACCCGGCTTTCATTTCTCAAGAGCAGAATATGAAATGAAAGCTGTGCTGTGATTGGTTGCTACGGGCAACTTTCCCCCCCGATGGCCTATGTAGTCACTGATGACATGTATTATAGTTATTACGAGGAACTATGGATCCTATTACTGATGTACTGACTTTATATAGTTTAGCTTGTGTGCTTTTATAATCTGTGGCAGTATAAATGATTTATTGCAGCTCATTGGGTACATGTCCTTGTTAACAGGCTCCAGAGAACGAACAGGAGAAGCTGTATACAGAGAGGGATGCATGGTGGCTATATTCATTCAGGGTAAGCATGCATGTGTATACATATATTGGAGTGCTACACGGTGTTATGGATGGCAAGGGGGGCCCAGGCCTACCCCAATTCTGTAGTTGTAGTATATGCAGGACCAAAGTACAACAGGGGGTATCTGCAATTGGTTTGTACTATTTGTAATGTTAAAGAAGCACTTCCACAAAAAAACGTTATTCTCTGACCTGTTAGAAAGGTACATGATGTACATGATGTAATCTGGGCATATATCTGGGCATATTACTGTGAGGGGGCACATAACTGGTCATATTACTGTGAGGGGGCCACATAACTGGGCATATTACTGTGAGGGGGCACATAACTGGTCATATTACTGTGAGGGGGGCACATAGTTGGTCATATTACTGTGAAGGGGGCACATAGCTGGTCATATTACTGTGAGGGGGCCACATAACTGGGCATATTACTGTGAGGGGGCACATAACTGGTCATATTACTGTGAGGGGGGCACATAGCTGGTCATATTACTGTGAAGGGGGCACATAGCTGGTCATATTACTGTGAGGGGGCATATATCGGGATATTACTGTGAGGGGGGCACGTATCAGGGTATATTACTGTAAGGGACACATAACTGGGGATATTACTGTGAGTCTGCAAGGTAACCCAGCTTGATGCATTTCAGACCCTGCTGCTGCAAAAGGGATAACATGTTAAGACACCCTATGTACCCTCAAAATATTGGACACTACAGCCATGGTTGCCATAGCACAGCTATTAGACAGAGATCCTTATAGCCAAGATGTGGTACAATTTGAGGCATCTAGGTTTAGAGAATTGATCTAAGTCCAGCCCAAAAGAAGCTTGGCATTGCAGAAGGGGGCATGGCTGTATGAAAGGGCTGTGGCCCAAGACGCAATGCTTCAAAGTAAGCCAACCAATAGTTGGTATAGAGTTAGACAAGTGTCTATCCCCGCACCACATGTATCATCCAGTCTGATCCCCTATGATAAATCTGGTGCAGGTCTAAGATAGCTGGTCTAAACTTACACCATGTACAGGATTATTAAATCTGCCCAATTATTCGTAATGTGTTTTATATTTCACTATAGGTTTTTAGCTAACACCTGACCACAAAATTATTTTGGGGGAAAAAATAATGAAAAAACACAGCGCTCAAAAAAAATGCAGTGTTATTCCTAAAAATGGTATGTGTGAAACCAGCCTTATATAGTCGCAGTGTCATAGGACATAAGAGTCATGAAAACTCTGTTTTTCTCTCATCAGGAATCCCCTCGTCCAGGGACTTATAATGTCCGTGATTTTCTTCAAGATGCACAACTTAATCCTGTTAAGCAAACATACAGCTTCAAAGGGCAAGGACGGAAAAAACCCTTGAGCACTGCTGGATCTGGAGAAGCTTTATTACCCGGCTGCTACAAGATTCCAGAATTCTGCGATTTGGTGGAACAACTCCCACGTCTCTCTTCTTTCCGCAGCACCTCGAGAAGTGCTGCTGTCCACGGGGTAAGAGATAAGGTAAGGCAAACATTGCCATTTGGGTGCATTCACACCGCGTTTGCAGTTTTTGTAAGGAGGATTGTAGTTCAAAGAAATCTCCATTAGTGCAGTCTAGGGGAAGGAGCGGACTCTCAGCATAGGTCTCTATCATAGTGCTCTGTGTACATGAGTCATATGCAGATTCTTTGCCTAGGGGCTCTTTCATATTTCACGTGTCCATTTGACATCCTGGGAAAATCCATCCGTATTTGGTCCCTGTGTCTGTGTGCCACTAATGTTCTGTCAGTGGTTTTCACGGCAACATTTCATAATACACACCTCAGCTGCTGCAGAACCTCAAAATAAACATCTCAACTGCTGCAGAACAACATAATACACACCTCAGCTGCTGCAGAACATCATAATACACATCTCAGCTGCTGCAGAACCTGAAAATACACACCTCAGCTGCTGCAGAACAACATAATACACATCTCAGCTGCTGCAAAACATCATAATACACACCTCAGCTGCTGCAGAACCTCATAATACACACCTCAGCTGCTGCAGAACATCATAATACACACCTCAGCTGCTGCAGAACATCATAATACACATCTCAGCTGCTGCAGAACCTGAAAATACACATCTCAACTGCTGCAGAACAACATAATATACACCTCAGCTGCTGCAGAACCATCATAATACACACCTCAGCTGCTGCAGAACATCATAATACACATCTCAGCTGCTGCAGAACCTGAAATACACACCTCAGCTGCTGCAGAACAACATATACACATCTCAGCTGCTGCAGAACATCATAATACACACCTCAGCTGCTGCAGAACCTCATAATACACACCTCAGCTGCTGCAGAACATCATAATACACACCTCAGCTGCTGCAGAACATCATAATACACATCTCAGCTGCTGCAGAACCTGAAAATACACATCTCAACTGCTGCAGAACAACATAATATACACCTCAGCTGCTGCAGAACCTCATAATACACACCTCAGCTGCTGCAGAACATCATAATACACACCTCAGCTGCTGCAGAATTTCATAATACACACCTCAGCTGCTGCAGAACAACATAATACACACCTTAGCTGCTGCAGAACCTCATAATACATATTTCAGCTGCTGCAGAACCTCATAAGACACACCTACTCTGCTGCAGAACATTATACTCTATTGCTACAGAACACATAAGGCTTTAATCACATCTGTGTGAGGAGCCTTCACTGCAGACCAGGTCATAAATGCTCCATGATCCCATGGATGGCAGCCATGACACTCATCATATCTTATCATAGTCAAAAAGATCCATCAGATGTTGTCCGGGATGTGCCAAATCAGGCACTACCCCGATTTTCATTGTTGTGCTCCTGTGTCAGAGCAGAAGAGTGAAAGATGTGAACAAAGCCTAGTATACATCTCAGATGCTGCAGAACATCATAATAGTGACAATAGTGACAATAAGAGGGCAATACATGGAGGGGATAAAAGAGGAGAAAACTACGCTTCATTCACACCACCGTATTTTGTTTTCGTGTTCGTTCCGTTTTTTTTGCGGACCGTATGTGGAACCACTCATTTCAATGGGTCCGCAAAAAAGAAGTAAGGTACTCCGTGAGCATTCCGTTTCCGTATGTCCGTATTTCCGTTCCGCAAAAAAGATAGAACATGTCCTATTCTTGTCCGTTTTGCTGACAAAGATAGGCATTGTTAGAATAGATCCGCATAAAACGGAAACACAAATGCCATACGGAACGTCATCCGTTTTTTTTGCGGATCCGCAATTTGCAGACCGCAAGACACATACGGATGTGTGAATAAAGCCTTGTTATGAGACACCGTTGGACAATACAGGGTTGGAATATGAGGGGAGAACTACAACACCCAGCATGCCCATACTTTTATTATAGGGTATCAGTGGCCATTATAGGGACATGAGTATAAGAGGAGATAACTACAACTCCCAGCATGTCCAGACTGTTATTATAGGGCATTAGTGGACATTACAGGGACATGAGTATAAGAGAACTACAATCCCAACATATCAAGAAGGTTATTATTGAACCTCAATAGACATTATAGTGAGAGGGGTATACGAGGGGAGAACTACTACTCCCAGCATGTCCATACTGTTATTATGGGGCATCAGTGAACATTACATGGAGAGAGGTATAAGAAGAAAGAACTACGGTGGAATCATTACTGTGTGGGGCTACTAAGGGGACTGGGCAGGACTAGGTGTGTATAGGTAGACATTGAGTGGAGGCTTTGCTTCATGCCAAAAAATCTGCCCTCTTGTTATTATGGGTCATCAGTGGACATTACATGGAGACGAGTATTAGGGGAAAAAACTACAACTCCCAGCATGACTGGACTCTTATTATGGGCTATATAACATGACACTACAGTGACTATTAGGAAAGAATTACAACTCCTAGTATTCGCCAGCCTGTAGATGAATAGAACCCATTAACCTCTCTTCCACACACAGCACAGGAGCTCCGCACCCTCATTATATGGTGGTGACATCACACAGGTCCTTCACCAGTGTTTCTCTTCTGCACTGCTGAGCTCTCTCTCTTCCTGCACTGGTCACATGATGATGAAATCACACAGGTCCTTCTCACGTGGTATTTTCTCCTCTGCACAACCAGCTAGCCAAGCAAATTAGCCCCCTCCCCCATCTGTGCCGAGGTCCCCCATCTTGCCTACCTTTGCCATCCCAGCCACTTCTTCACAGATATTGGAGCTAATTGTTAAATCATTGTCTGGACAATACTGTACTGTCATAAATTATAGATTTCTCTAGCCAAGGGTGATTTTATATTGCTAAGAGTCAGGCTGTCAACTAGCACCATATTAGCGAGCGAACCTTTTCACCTTTCCTTACAGCCGGATCCCTGTGTCCTATTTCTTCCTTCACTTGGCAAATAAAAGACAGTTAATATCACCTTATCCTCCGGGCTGAGCTACAAATATCAGACGCAATGTAGAAAAAAGGACATGGATCGCACATCCACATGCCATACATTGATCTATTGCTTCTCAGTATAATAAACATGTCCTATGAGGCACCTTGTATATGTCTTGTATACGTCAAGGTGGATCCGGTTTATAGCCTACCCATTATCACATCATACTTTGGGGTTAATTATAATAAATATCACATTCAATGAAGTTTCTGCAAAATTCTGCATCATAAGGTCTTAATGCATACCGGAGTCAAGTACACAGAGCCCGTCCTGCTCTGGTGTGCTACCATACATTACTGTATTGTGGAAGCAATTCTCCTAGGGGAGAATACTCATTCTGTCGAATTCATATACAATTGAACAGGAAAGCCCCCAGTATGCTTCCATATGCAATAAAAGGTGTAGGGCGGTGAAAAAGAGGTCTACGGGTACTATACTACGACGCCATACAACTGTATTCTATTGGTAACGGACCCGTATCATCTTCTATCTCCCTCATAATCCCTATTTCATGTCTCATTTTCAGGATGTAAATACAGATCCCGGTCAGTATAATCTCAGCACTCCACCTGTAGACCATCATCAGTGCAAGTAAGTAGCAGCATACCTACCGATAACCACGTGTCCACTGGAGGATCCGGTTACCTTGTAGTAGCACATTCGATTCAATAGATTTCAGTTTTTTCTGCACTGGAGCTCCACCACACCCGGATCAGACACAGCTCATTTCATCAGAAAATACAGTACAGTCATGGCCAAAAGTTTTGAGAATGACACAAATATTATATTTTCACATGATCTGCTGCCCTCTGGCTTTTATGTGTGTTTGTCAGATGTTTTTATCACATACAGAAATATAATTGCAATCATATTATGAGTAACAAAAGCTTATATTGACAGTTAGAATGAGTTAATGCAGCAAGTCAATATTTGCAGTGTTGACCCTTCTTCTTCAGGACCTCTGCAATTCTCCCTAGCATGCTCTCAATCAACTTCTGGACCAAATCCTGACTGATAGCAGTCCATTCTTGCACAATCAATGCTTGCATTTTGTCAGAATTTGTAGGTTTTTGTTTGTCCACCCGTCTCTTGATGATTGACCACAAGTTCTCAATGGGATTAAGATCTGGGGAGTTTCCAGGCCATGGACCCAAAATCTCTCTGTTTTGTTCCCTGAGCCATTTAGTTATCACCTTTGCTTTATGGCAAGGTGCTCCATCATGCTGGAAAAGGCATTGTTGATCGCCAAACTGCTCTTGGACGGTTGGGAGAAGTTGCTCTCGGAGGACATTTCTGGTACCATTCTTTATTCATGGCTGTGTTTTTAGGCAAGACTGTGAGAGAGCCGATTCCCTTGGCTGAGAAGCAACCCCACACATGAATGGTTTCAGGATGCTTTACAGTTGGCATGAGACAAGGACTGGTGGTAGCGCTCACCTCGTCTTCTCCGAATAAGCTGTTTTCCAGATGTCCCAAACAATCGAAAAGGGGATTCATCAGAGAAAATGACTTTCCCCCAGTCCTCAGCAGTCCACTCCCTGTACCATTTGCAGAATATCAGTCTGTCCCTGATGTTTTTTCTGGAGAGAAGTGGCTTCTTTGCTGCCCTCCTTGAGACCAGGCCTTGCTCCAAGAGTCTCCGCCTCACAGTGCGTGCAGATGCACTCACACCTGCCTGCTGCCATTCCTGAGCAAGCTCTGCACTGCTGGTAGCCCGATCCCGCAGCTGAAACTGCGAGTATATGCAAATTGCCATTATAAAAACTGAAGCAGTAGACTTTGTAAAAATTAATATTTGTATCATTCTCAAAACTTTTGGCCATGACTGTACAGTCCACAAGTCGTAGCAGCATAAACTCTCATTCACACATCAGTGTTTGGTCAGTGATTTCCATCAGTGATTGTGAGCCAAAACCAGAATTGGAGCCTCCACAGACATAAGGGAGAGATCCGCACCTGTTCAGTGTTTAGAGCTGAACCTGGTTTTGGCTCACAATCACTGATGGAAATCACTGACCGAAGCATGATGTAGTGAGTCAGAAGATTTCTACTCTGCATCGCAAAAAAGTAGTGCATGCGGTAGCACGGACAGAAACCCCACGGAAGCACGATGGTTCCGTGCCTCCGTTCAGTGAATGGGTACGTATCCGTGATATGGGGTGCACAGGGCCAGTGCCCGCATACTGCAGACCCGCTGTTTGCAGGCAGAAATACGGGCAGAACCACCGTGTACAAAAAGGATAAAGTCATTGTGGCGCCTCTGCTTCCAGACCCCACTCTTCATTAACAAGCTGCTAATTTATGCTGTAAAGTATTATACAGCACTGCAGCTCACGTCCTAAAATATAATGAAACACCGTAGAGGTGATTGTGGCATCCTGCCGCTCTCCAGCTGTCGCCAGCCTCCGCTATAACATTTGGCTGAAGTTTCCCGCCACAAAAATAAAGTTGAAATAAATGATCACGTTATACCAATAAAGAAAACCAGGAATGTATTTCATTAACAAGTTAAAGGGGTTTTACGGGAGTAGAAAAGCGCCACACCTGGCTACAGGTTGTGTATGGTATTGCAGTTCAGTCCCAATATCAGACAGCACCCATGGAGAGGTGTGCTGATGTTTATGGAAGAAAACATACTATGCTTTTCTCATTACCGTATTTTTCGCTTTATAAGACGCACCCCAGATTTTAGAGTAGGAAAATAAGGAAAAAATATTTTTCATCAGACCTCATATCAGATCCTCATATCAGACCCCCGTAAATTTCAGGACATCACATCAGACCCCCATATCAGCCCTCCATGTCATACCCCCATCAGACCTCACATCAGCCCTTTTAGACCCCCATCAGACCTCACATCAGCCCTTTTAGACCCCCATCAGACCTCAGATCAGCCCTTTCAAACCCCCATCAGACCTCAGATCAGCTCACTCACCCCCATCAGACCTCAGATCATACCACTCACCCCCATCAGACCTCAGATCATACCACTCACCCCCATCAGACCTCAGATCATACCACTCACCCCCATCAGACCTCAGATCATACCACTCACCCCCATCAGACCTCAGATCAGCCCACTCACCCCCATCAGACCTCAGATCATACCACTCACCCCATCAGACCTCAGATTATACCACTCACCCCCATCAGACCTCAGATCATACCACTCAACCCCCATCAGACCTCAGATTATACCACTCACCCCCATCAGACCTCAGATCATACCACTCACCCCATCAGACCTCAGATTATACCACTCACCCCCATCAGACCTCAGATCATACCACTCACCCCATCAGACCTCAGATTATACCACTCACCCCCATCAGACCTCAGATCATACCACTCACCCCCATCAGACCTCAGATCAGCCCACTCAGCCCCATAAGAATAAAATAATATTACCTCTCCTGCGCCACGGCTCCGCTCCGGGTCTGCCGCTCCTCTGTCTTCTCCTGCCGGCACTGCACTGTCTCCCCCAATTGAATAGATACTTCCAAAACATAGTTACATATAATTATGAAAACATGACTGTTCTCTTCCAAAAACAGCTCTGCACCTGCTCACAGGTTGTGTATGGCATTGCAGCCCAGCCCGATCACTTTAATGTGACATTTTCGGAAAGAAAACTGCCATATTTTTCGAATCTTGTAAAACGTTTAATTCTCACCTATGAGTGCAGGAGGGAAAGTGCCGAACTTGCATGCAGCAAGAGCAATGGTAACGCCCTCATTGCACCAAAGGACTCATTTAACCATAACTTGGGAATGGAGCCTTGGATCAACAAAAGAAAAACAGCGTTTTAATCAGGTGAACCAGGGGCGGGTTGGCCATAGACCTTACAGGGAAATTTCACGGTGGGCTGATGCTCAGGGGGCTGTCTGAGCCCTCCTCACAGCTGGGCAGTGGAAGTTTTTGGAGATGTATTTTGTGATGCACTGTGGTATTTGGCTCTGTTGGGGTGGTATAATGTGCCACAATATGGTATTGTTGGCCCTGCCTTCCATCAATTTGGATCCGACTACAAAACGGGGCCACTTTAAGTATTTTTTTAAGGGCCACTTTAAGTTCCCAGTCCGCCCCTGAGGTGAACCACAGCTATATGTCTATGCAAACAGTTGGATAAAGTGGTGACAGGTTCCCTTTGAAGATGCTTCAAATTTCAACAAGCAATGTGCGCCATTTGATATATTTGGCACAAACAACGCCAAGGCAGACTCAAGGAAAAGTGAATTTAGATTTTACCCTCATGATAAATTCCTCCCACAGTGAACGCTGTAAAAACAAAAAAGAACATATATTAAGACCAGCGTTTTAGACTCCGGTCATAATAAAGCCCCATAGCTGGTGGAGGATCCGCCGAAGTTATGAAGAGGTGCCAGCACATCAGCACCATTTCTAAATGTAAGACAGTTTCCTAGCTGTCTTGTATTTAGACCATTTTCTACGCCTAAAACAGGTGTAGAAAATGATGAATGAGACGGGCCTGCCGGCCTGTCCCCTTCCCTGCCCATGCCACGCCCACAATTTTAGACCTGGCGTGAGCAGGGCGAATTCTCAGATAGCCTGAAGTATGCCTAATATAGGCATATTTCAGTATAATAAATGACTCCCAAAACCTGTAAAACAATGGTACTACATTAGTAATTGTTTGCAGCCTCCTAATACAACATATGGAATATAAATGGTGCCATTAGAATGTATAACTTGTCCCACAACAAAAAAACGTCTACGTGAATAGAAAAATAAAATGTTATTGCTTTTGAAAGAAAATGAAAGTAAAAAATGAAAAATGAAACTTGTTTAAAACAGAAAGTGGTTCAAGTACCCTATTAGAGCGTTCTGATTTAATATAGGAGAGTCTCCCATTCAAGACCTTCATCTATAGGTCACAGCTAAGATGCTACAAAGGGCATTTCTCACTTAAAGGGGTTCTCTGGGAATTAAGAAAATGAAAATACTTCAATATTACTTTAATATAAATATATTTCCAAGTACCTTTCATTAGCTATAACGGATTGTTTTTTCTGGGGAGCAATTATTTGGAGAAATAAAATGGCCGCTGTCCTATTAGTACACACAAAACCTGTCCTAATCACACAGCAAGACAAGTTACTTCACAGCACTGAGGTAAAGAGCTGCCTCATCCTCCTCTCTGCTCTGCTTGTCAGGGATTATGATACTGAATACAGCCGATAAGATCTTCAGATCCTCATGAACTCCATTCCAACAGAGATTCAGCTGAAGATCTTATCTGTATTCAGGATCATAATCCCTGACAAGTAGAGCACAGAGGAGGATGAGGCAGCTCTTTACCTCAGTGTTGTGAAGTAACTTGTCCTGCTGTGTGAATAGGACAGGTTTTGTGTGCACTAATAGGACAGTGGCCATTTTATTTTTCCTGATAATTGCTCCCCTGACAAAACGAGCCCTAATAACTAATTAAAGGTATTTGGGAATATATTTATAATAAAGCAATATTTAAGTATTTTCATTTTCTTAATTCCCAGAGAACCCCATTAAACGACCCTGTATGGTCACACATTACAAGGGCAGCCCATTGATTTCAATGAGAACTGTGTAATGCTTCGTTTCCCCTGCGGTGGTGCTGCAGGAAAATTGAACACTTGCTGCCAGGGTCCTCTGAAGACTGCTGGTGGTACCAGCAGAAGGAATCCCTGTGATCCACTTATCATCTGCGGGCCCAATATCGGGGATATTTCTATACCCTGGTATCACCCACATTAATATGATCAACCTTTTCTGCATGAAGTCCTGAAATGACTCATTGACGAAATCTATTTGTGTAGTTGCCATAACAGTGACAACCTGGTAGCCCCGAATTATTAACAGGTGTTTTCAAGCAGAGAAATGTAGGGCATGGCATGAAAATGCATTAAAAGACAATTGACCTGTTAGGTATGTGAATAGCCATTGTCTGTGTGCTGCACCTGTGTGTGCCGTAACAATATTAAGCCGGCATTTTCTCTTTTATCCCTGCAGGCATTTTATGTTTCGATCTGCAGCACAGAGATTCCCCACAGTTTACTTTATTCCTGTAAGTACAGTCAGATATGTTTTCTTAGCTGCCATTGTAGTAAAACCAGTATCAGTATGCATGACAGTTTGTGAGGAAAGGGGGTCCTACAGCAAAGAATAAATTGCCCCCTCTTATTGGTTCTAGTCATGTCTCCACATGCCTCCTAACACGGGACAGTAGGGCTGGTTGCACATTTGCCCTCCTCCTTTCATTACTTTTGGGTCAGTTCTTCACTCCCTGCAGTGACTAATTCAAGGAAATCCTGTGCAGTACCTTAAAGGAGTTCTCCGGGAATTAATAAAATGAAAATACTTAAATATTACTTTATTATAAATGTATTCCTAAATACCTTTCATTAGTTATAATGGCTAGTTTTGTCTGTGGAGCAATCATTAGGAGAAATAAAATGGCCGCCGTCCTATTAGTACACACAAAACCTGTCCTAATTAGCCAATGTCCGATGGTGACGGGGACAAGCCTTCCTATTATTGCGGGTGACGCTAGGGAGGCTCATCTCCATCACAGCTTAACATTCGGTTGGGCATCCCTGGTCCAAAGAATGTCTAATATTAATACTAATAATAATAATATTAATACTAATGTCTTAATATTAGACAAATTTACTATTATAGCACATGGACCTTTATAAATTTGGAGTGTTGTAAATCATGCACCAGATTTACACTAGACGGACAGATTTCCCCCAAAAATTCTGTCCATGGACCAGATTTACACTAGACAGAGCGGTGCCAAAAATTCTGTCTGTGTGCCAAAAATTCTGCTAGTCGAAGTTTATAGCAAGTATAAGTTGGTGTAGTTTTACCCCAAAATTTTGGTGCTTTTAGGCCACAGCCATTCCTATGAAGGCATGCTCCCTATGTCGGACGAGGCGCAAAAGCTTTAGAAAGTGTGTCAAACAGTTGGTAAATGTGGTACACCAAATCAGTAGTAAAACCACATTGAAAGCTGAAACAACTTTCCTGCATTGTGTGTATAGACGGTGTAGCGGGTGTGTGCTTTATGGCAGTTGTAACAACTGAGAGCTACTGATCAGACTCCAGGACATGATGGAGTGTATGGTCTCCCTGGAGACCAATGAGTGGCAGAGAAGCTGTGTGCATAACGTTGCTATTTTGCTTCACCTAGGCTTCCACCCATACCACAGACCTGAGTCCTATTTGATATATCATGACATGATTAGAATAACATGTAATTTTCTGATGATACAGTACATTCCTTATAATAAACCAAATTCTCCAGATGGTTAGGGCTACTTATTAAAATGAGTGTTATTTGCCTTGGCAGCGGCTGTCTGGCACTGGTTGCTAAAGTTAAAGGGGTATTCCCATCTCACAAATGTAGTTTGTATAGTTAGATATAGCCATACCAATATTATTACTAATAGAATGTATTTATATAAAATGTACAGTTTAGAAGATTTGCCTATTTGTATATCCATTGTCCCACACACATCAGTCAGGCCGTTGCCCCTGGTTACGACCACCGCGGCCATGTAGTAGTGGTGGTCAGCTTGCTCTTGTTCAAACCCGCTCTAAGGTAACTGCTGTATAGTGAACACACATTACATGAACATGCGGAGACACATCTTAAGGTTGTAGCATTTTTGTCTGCGCTTCCAAAACGCAGAGAAACGGATCCTGTTCCAAGATCAATTCATCTCTATGGAGCAGGATCCGTTTATAAAGTCTGCGTTTTGGACACATCCTGACCATTCTGTTTTAGACTGATAGCGTCCAAACCGCAGATGTGAAAGTACCCTAAGATGTGTCCCCGCATGTTCATGTAATGTGTGTTCACAATACAGCAGTTACCTCAGAGCGGGTTTGAAAAGGAGCAAGCCGGCCACCACTACTACATGGCCACGGTCATTGTAACTAGGGGCAACGGCCTGACTGATGTGTGTGGGACAATGGATATACAAATAGGGAAATCTTCTAAACGGTACATTTTATATAAATACATTCTATTAGTAATAATATTGGTATGGTTATATCTAACTATACAAACTACATTTGTGAGATGGGAAATGTAGGTGAGCAACCTTCAGCATGCCAGCTGCTTTGAAACTACAACTCCCAGCATGCACACTTGTGGTCATAGGGTGAACCTAGGAACTGTATGTAGTCCGGTGCAGCATCGGAGGAGATGCCTGATATTTCCCTGGTATGTCCCTCTTCATTGTAAGAAAAGATCATCTTACACAGATCTTGGAAGGTGTTGGTCATTTTCTATACACATATCACAAGATATACCTATATCTTGTTAAGCAAGTCAGTGCTATGCCATAACTGAGTATTTGAAAAAATGTAATATGTGACAAAAAAGGCCATAAAGCATTAAAGGGGTTGTCCCACAAAAAATATTCAACATTTTTCAAACCAGCACCTGAATCTGAATATTCTTGTAATTGCATGTCATTAAAAATCGAAATCTATCTTTATAGCGCCACCTGCTGTTTGCTGTTTTTCTAAATTCTTTGTCCAGCTCACTGAGGTTGACATGGTCAGTTCGACTGCCACCAGCTATAGGCAAAAGGACAAGCCCCCTGAGAAAGTACACACTCCCTAATCTGCCAGCTTGATATAATTTTAGCAGAACAATTGGAGCAATGAATGGGGAGATCTCTGGATCCATATGATCCATACAGCGCTTGTTCTGAGTTTGCCATGTACTAGATTATGTATGATTTTCATTTTTTACATTAATCATGAGATAACACCTTTAAAGGGCTTGTCTAGCTTTTCGTACCTGTTGAAAAAAATCATTCTCATCTGCTCCTTGCTGCTGTTTTCCACCTCCTGGCTCCCTGTGGTCTTCCGGTCCTGTAAACTTCTGAACAGATGGGGTCATGTGCTTTGAAGCAGCCAATGACTGCCCTCAGAGCTGACATGTCCTCAAATGGCATCTTAATGTTGGGTCATGTGCTTATGGAGACATGTCACCGCTGAGGCCAGTCATTGGCTGCAGCAGTGCACATGACCCTATCAATCTGAAAGTTTACAGGGCTGAAAGACTGATGAAGGGGGCGAGGGAGCTGACGAGTATGATTTTTTCAACAGGTACAAAAGGTTGCGGCTGCCAGTACCCAAAGCTGAGCAACCCCTTTAAGGGTTTACTTGCATATGTATAGACACATATGGTCAGACCTACATATTATGCACGCAGTAGTGTGGTAAGCGCACTTTTTGTATACTGCCAAGCCCATTCATGCCTCGCACACTCAGGGATTAGGTAAATAATGCATTGAAATTTTAGATTTGTTTGCCTTACACGGTTTAGGTTACATCCGCTTGATACGGGTGCAGTGTTTCCATGGCTCCCTTTTCCACAACCTGTTGTTTGTCAGCTTGGGGAGGATTAGGTCTGGGAGTCCCTATTATCAGCACTTTAACCGGATCAGATGGAAAAGTCAATGGTATAGCAGTCAAGTATTATTTATAATCAGCAGCACATTTATAAAAGCTAAGAAACAGAGAAATCCCATTACAGTGATGTTCTATGGTGAAATAAATGATGATATTAAATAAAACACGCCATGCCTTACTACAGTACCCGTCTACAGCCATGGCTCATATCATGGAAAATACAGTATAACTGACTGTTAATTCTCCTTCTAAATCAACGGTTCTTGTGATGCTATACTATGTCTTTTCTTGGCTATTTTTGGGCTTGTAAAAAACAGAAATTCTAGCGGTTTTTACAATCACTTTTTGGGGTGGCGTTTTTTTTGTCACACACAGTAGGGGAGATTTATCAAACTGGTGTAAAGTAGAACTGGCTTAGTTGCTCAAAGCAACCAATCAGATTCCACCTTTTATTTTCCAAAGGAGCTGTGAGTAATGAAAGGTGGAATGTGATTGGTTGCTATGGGCAACTAAGCCAGTTCTGCTTTACAACAGTGTTTGTTTCACATTTTCTTTTTCTGTATATGTCTACGAGGAAATATCTCTTTAAAAAAAGCCACACGCAATTCGCATGCTGCGAATAAAAAAAAAAACAACATAAAGGGAGCAAGAAACGGGGGAAACTGTCTTCAAACACTTGGGGGTCATTTACAAAGACAGGCTTCTTACGTCAGTGTTTTTTTCCCTTTTTGCGCTGGTTTTACTGGCAGAAGATGCGCCTAACTTATGACAAGGTGTGTGCCTAGTCATAAGTTAGACACAAGGTCGTGCGTGTGGCGGAAATACTGGACCAGCCCCCGGCTGGAGTAGCTTTCTGACAACACCTTGACGCATACCTTGCCATAAATTAGCCGAATCTTATGGCAGCGGAGAGGTAATTCTAAGCCGGTCTTAGTAAATGACCCCCAGTAGGTACAGATTAATGCATATATCACTCCAGGTTTTTAGGCTTGTTGTTCCACCCGATCTGATGTAGACTGTGTTCTCTCACAGCCAGGGAGAGATCCGCATGTGGTTTTGGCGCACAATCACTGATGGAAATCACTGACTAAACACTGACGTGTGAATAAGGCTTTAAGGTCCTTTTACACGGGCCGATTATTGGTTTAATTATTGGGGATGAGAATTTGTAATAACTGTTCTCGAAAATTGCTCTCTGTAAAAGTGCTGGCGATCACCCAAAGAACAAGTAAACGTTCATTTATCAGGTGATCGTATCTTTAGTCCAGCACCCAAAATAATTATTTCTGGGCTGTTGCTCAGAAACATGGAATCTGTATGAGGACAAACGATCTCAGTAACGATCGTTCATCATGTACAGAGGAGATGATTGCTGCATGTAAATGCGGCATCATCTCTGCTGACAATCAGGCAATTATCAGGAATGTTTAATTTGTTCCCAATAATTGCCTGGAAAATCATCTCAGACCATTAAAAAGCGTACAACAGCATCCATCTTCCAAATACTGTACATAGTTACATAGTTGTTAAGGTTGGAAAAAGACAAAAAGTCCAACCTGTAATCCTGCTATATCGATCCACGGAACAAATCCCTTGATCAATACCCATTTTCCTTTTAAAAAGGAGTTGGGCCAAAGGGAAAGTGTGTATAGAGCAAGATTTCTATACATTGCCATAAACCTCAGTGTTATTTTGAATTAAAAAGTCATCTAAACCTTTTTGAAGCCACCTCTTGTACTTGCTGTGACCAGCTCCTGTGGCTATTCCAGAGATTCACAGCCCTTACTGTAAAGAATGCTTGTCGCCTCTTATGACTGAATCTTTTTTTCTCCCGGTGTAGGGAGTGACCCCTTGTTTTTTGAGGGGGTTTAACACAGAATAGCTTCCCTTGATATTTTTTGTATGGTCCTTTTATATATTTGTACAGGTTAATCATGTCCCCACTACACGTCTTTTTTCAAGGCTAAACAAATTTAGCTGATTTAATCTTTGCTCATAAGTAAGATCTTCCAGGCCCTTTAGCGGCTCTCCTCTGTACTTTTTCCAACTCCAGGGCATCCTTTTTATGGACTGGTGCCCAGAACTGAACCACGTATTCCAGATGAGGTCGCACCAACGCTTTGTATAGTGGCAATATTACATCCCTGTCCGCGAGTCCATGTCTCTTCTAATACAAGACAAAATTCTGTTGGCCTTAGAGGCAGTAAGTAGGTTTAATTATCTACTCACATAATAGCAATCAATAAAGGCAAACCAACATCATGTGGCATGCCCCCGAAGAGGCCGGAAACGGCAAAAACCGTGGTGGGGCCGATCATTTGGTGTAACTCAAAATCCCTATGGCATGTACCGGCCCTACAGACCCGGCACTAACCATAAGGCAGTGTATCAGTATTAGCTGGACTGTTCCTAAAGTAGGGGAGCCTAAAGGAGCTAATCAGCACCAGGTGAGGCGACCTATTTTGGTTTTGGTGTCCTTCCCCCCCCATTCCCTACTTTTTAGTCTGTATTAGGTATTATAAATTTTCATCACTGATGCCATTGACATTTTCTTCAACTCTAATGGTAGTCTATGTCTGCATCTCTTTCATTTCTGTAAGTTGTTATTTATATGGTATAAAGTGCCCGTAATATGATATTATGTCTCCGGTGGCTCAGGATATATGATAATGAGTTTCTGCCGCTAATACCCGTGCAGCACAATCTCCTGTAACTTTTAACCATCAGCAAATGATGCTCTTTATTCAAGTAGAACACAAATCTCTTCTGGAATATTGCTTTTCTCACAATTTATTCCTGCATTCAAGGTACAAAGCTTCCTCTATTCCCTTCAGTGATGTCTTTGAAATTAATTCTACGTTTTTTTTCCCCGTCCTTACTTGGGCAGGAGACGGTTTTCATTTTTTGTACCGTGCTTCAGATCACATATTCTAATCAGTGCTGACATTTAACCAAGTGATATCATAAAGTGATTAGAAATGCAAACTTTTCACAAAAGAAAAGTTTATTTTAATCTGTGACTTGTCATTTTAGTTTTTTATCGCCTTTACATATAACTGGATTTTATCGCAGAGTGATAAACATCAAGGGCTCCGTCTAATCTAGTAAAATGTAGTCCAACCTTCTACTAGACTTTCCTGATAGAAATTTCTATTGTAAGAGTAAAGCAAGAAAAAACAAAGCAGCAAATTATGTATTCCAGAGTATCGTCGGCTGACGTGTCTGTAGAAGGAGATATATTAAAGGGGTTATCCGACCCCTGAAATGCCCCCCCATATGCCCGGGCCCCTCACACAAAATGTACTTACCTCACTCCCCGGCACCCACGTTGCTTCTGAAGCCCACATGGCCACCGCTACATCTGGCGTTGGGGGGACAGCCTATAGCAGGCGGTGACAGGGACAATAAACAAAAGCTATAATATACGCTATTTGGTGCTCACTCTATCCTTGAATGGAACGGTGTTCTTTTTCCAGGACAGGCCTACCAGGTCAAAAAGGGAAGAAATAACAAAAGATAGTGGAACAGGCACTCAATATCCGAAAAACTAGTGGTGGATTTACACAGATTTATTACAACATATATCTAAATACTACAATGTGTATATACCCTCTATGAATAATAATACATAACCTAGGTACAATAGATGCTAAAAATCAATAAAATTCATAAAAATGCATAGAAGTCTTCAACATATGTCCAGTGGCGTGTCCTTAATAGCATAGATCTGCGGACTTGAATTGTAATTCTTTGGAGAGCTCAAGTCCTTTATTGCTAAGTGTAGGCCTTGTCTATAACTTATAAAGGAGATAGTGTATACCGTGGCGTCCCACGGTGATGTATATACACTAAAGTGTCTTGTGCCGTAATTTACTCACTGTTAACCTCCGATATGAAGTGTCGCCATGCACTATTGGATAACATGTGCTGTTGCTTTGTGTCCCACCGTTCGCGTAGATTCTCCGGCCGTGTATGCCAGCACCACGGTACCTTCAGAATGTGCAGTCTATGGCGTCTCACGTGATATTCCAGTCACGTGACCGGGTTCCTTCAGCGGTCCTGCCGGCAGTATTGCGCTGTGAATCAAATCCTTTTGCTGGAAAATGAATGTAGAAAAACGCTTATGGTGGAGAAGTTTGCCAATATAAGTCCTCTTATGCCAGACGCGTTTCGAGACGTCCCGTCTCTTCCTCAGTGGCTATATTATTGGCCACCTCTCCACCTCTTTTTATACTTCCTTTGACTGGCATCATCCAAAACCCGCATTGGATCCAACATAAATTGCTTAATCGGGACTTCTCTTGGACTTTATTTCTATTTTACCATAATTCCTCATTTTACTTATCATTCATTCCTCCTTTAAACTTAGCACTTAAAATTGTATTTTCTTCATTCCTGCGTTTTACATGCGATTATAATGCGTTTTTTCTGCACATGCGTTTTTCTTGCATTATGACCTTCTCATTGCATATATTTATTCTAATGCATTTATTTAATTAATATCCATAACAAATATTTACAACATAGCACCTCAATATATATAAGCTATATGAGTGATAAGTAAAATGAGGAATTATGGTAAAATAGAAATAAAGTCCAAGAGAAGTCCCGATTAAGCAATTTATGTTGGATCCAATGCGGGTTTTGGATGATGCCAGTCAAAGGAAGTATAAAAAGAGGTGGAGAGGTGGCCAATAATATAGCCACTGAGGAAGAGACGGGACGTCTCGAAACGCGTCTGGCATAAGAGGACTTATATTGGCAAACTTCTGCCACCATAAGCATTTTTCTACATTCATTTTCCAGCAAAAGGATTTGATTCACAGCGCAATACTGCCGGCAGGACCGCTGAAGGAACCCGGTCACGTGACTGGAATATCACGTGAGACACCATAGACTGCACATTCTGAAGGTACCGTGGTGCCGGCATACACGGCCGGAGAATCTACGCGAACGGTGGGACACAAAGCAACAGCACATGTTATCCAATAGTGCATGGCAACACTTCATATCGGAGGTTAACAGTGAGTAAATTACGGCACAAGACACTTTAGTGTATATACATCACCGTGGGACGCCACGGTATACACTATCTCCTTTATAAGTTGTAGACAAGGCCTACACTTAGCAATAAAGGACTTGAGCTCTCCAAAGAATTACAATTCAAGTCCGCAGATCTATGCTATTAAGGACACGCCACTGGACATATGTTGAAGACTTTTATGCATTTTTATGAATTTTATGTATACCATTTTTAGCATCTATTGTACCTAGGTTATGTATTATTATTCATAGAGGGTATATACACATTGTAGTATTTAGATATATGTTGTAATAAATCTGTGTAAATCCACCACTAGTTTTTCGGATATTGGGTGACAGGGACAAGCCTCCCTAGCGTCACCCGCGATGCTCGGGAGGCTTGTTCCCATCACCACTTGCCATTGGCTGCCCCCCTTCCCCCAAGGTTATCATCCGCGCGACGCGGAAATGCAGCAGCGGCCATGCCAGTATGAGAAACAACGTGGGTGCCGGGGAGTGAGGTAAGTACATTGTTTGTGAGGGGCCTGGACATATGGGGGGTCATTTCAGGGGTTGGATAACCCCTTTAAAGAGTTTAGCCCGTCTCACCCATTGGTGGCATATCGCTAACATATGCCACCAATGTCAGATAGATGTGGGTCCCACTTATGGGCCTGAACCTATCTCTAGAATGGGGCTCCGAAAGCGAAGGAGAACGTGAACCGTGCATGCGCGGCATACTTTCCGTTCACTTCTCTGGGAGTTCCGAAAAGAGCTATTGGCTATGTCCATAACTCCCACAGAAGTTCATGGAGAGCGAACCACACAAACATAACCGCTCCATTTACCTCTATGGGATATCTGGAAATAGCTGAGCCAGAGCTCAGTTATTTTTCGCATTCCCATAGAAGTGAAAGAAGGGTAGCTACGCGCTACATCCTGGTCTGTTTTGGGGGCGCCATTTTAGAGATAGGGGCGGGTCCCAGAGGGGCTATCTCTGCCAGTCCCTCCCCTGTTCTCGATTGGCAGGGCCAGGCAAGATGACTGTGTAGGAACCAGGCCATGTCCATCAATAAGGAGAAGGAGGGGCTTGCAGACAAAGCAGGAGGAGCAATGGTGCACAGATCTGTTCTCAGTGCACTTAATGGCTTACTTGTATATTGATTATCACTAAGAAAACTGGTGGCATACATGTCTGGAAGCAGCTATCATATATTTATGGCCCGCTGTATGTAAAAAGTGGATTTTGATATTGATGGCCTATCCTCAGAAAAAGCCATCAATATAAGATCAGCGGGGGGAGGGGGCTTTACGACTCCCAACACCCCCTGCCAATAAGCTGTATAAATGAATGCTTATATGTCTTCCTTGGCCGTATGACATCACATTCATCAGTCACATGGCCTATGCACTGCTCAATCCCATTCAAGTGAACGGGGCTGAATTGCAATCACCGCCACCGCTATCCAATGGATGGCTGTGGCACTGTGCTTAGTATACTGTGAGGAAGCCACAGTGTTCACCAGAGCTTTGGTGAGTGCTGCTGCTTCCTCAATCAGCTGATAGGTGGGGTTGCCAGGAGTCAGACTCCCTCCAATCTCATATTGATGACCTACACTAGCCTACACCACTCCTTTCAGTACAGAGATGGCTAGACTACTTAAAATAAGAATCAACTACTTTTTATGTCAACCCCCCTTCCCATACCTCCCAACCGTCCCGGATCCGGTGGGACAGTCCCAGATTTCAGTGGCTGTCCTGGTATGGGGGAGCTATGTCCCGCTTTCTGGCAGCTGTCTCTGTTTCGGCAATCTGCTTCATCATCCCTCCCCCTGTGGTCTCTCCATACCCGGCAGTCATCCTAGGCTCCGTCTCCTCCACAGACTAGAGAAGCCCATGACCTGTTGCTACTGCTGCTAGGAAGAAGGTAAGCATGTGGTGGTTATTTTTTTTACTTTCTGTGAGGGGGCACAATGTGGCATATTACTGGGGGGCACATAACAGGGCATATTACTAGGGGCACAGCTGGCCATAATTCCATGAGGGGGTACAATGTGGGCATAAATACTGTGCGGTGGCATGAAGGGTGAATAACTACTATGTGGGGGCATTAAGGGGACTGGGTGGAACTAGGTGACTGTATAGTTATATTTTGGGCAGAGTTAGAGGCATGGCCTAGTGCAGATAAAATTTGAAATATATCCCTCTTTGTTCGTTTACAAAGTTGGGAGGTATGCCCCTTCCTCATAGATTATAAGCTCTTGCTAACAGGGCCCTCACTGAAACTAGTTTCAGTTGTATATTAGCCAGTAACTTTGTGATGTCTTTTGTTTTGTGTATGAAACCCCTGAATTGTAAAGGGCTGCGGAATATGGTCTTGCTCTATAAATAAAGATTATTAATATTATTATTATTATTTCAATGGGAAATAAATTCAGTGTAAAGTAGCATCATTTCAATGTAGTAATATCCAGTATAAAAGTATATGACAAGCATAGAAAAGATAGTTTACGCTTTCACATTTTAATTGACAAAGGTGGATTTCCGCGTAATTGATAGTAAGAGTGGTTAAGCTGTCTGTAATCTAATTGTAAAGGTTTAACATAAGCGTCACGTGAGACTTAGCTCCGGTATTGATCCCAGTGACCTTTGACTTTCCAATAAGCCATAGAACTTAGCCTAAAGGCTGTTGCGCTTAAGCAGTACATTGTATTAATTCCATAAATTCCCAGCAGCAGTCATGTTAAGAGACAAAAGTCCACATAATGCAGTAAGATGAGTCATACAACCTATTATTTAGCTAAGCCCTACTTAGTGCGATCCCCTGTTGTAAATCTACTACATGCTGTAATGGGATGCTGAGACAGACCTTTCCCAAAAGAGCATGCTTGCAAATTTACAGTAACTTCTGGTTTTATTCCTTGTAGATATTCCTAGAATCTATTTACATGAAATACAGAAAATTGGAAAGCAATATGGGAATATACTATAAATCTAATGTTAGGCTTTAATCAGGAACATTGTAAAGTGCAGTAAAGTGAGGCGTTAGGCAAGGCTCATATGTAGACTAACATTGGGCAAAGATAGGTGTAGCATTGGGGCGGCCTATGTGGTTGCTAAGGTGCGCCTGTAGGGCAAGGATCCAGTCAAGGTTGGTTTTATCACTTATATTAGTTGGTAGGAACCTCCTCTCTGCATTCCACAATCCACATTATTAGTATGTAGATAGGAGAATCATTCCAGGGATCACAGAAAAAAATGAGACAAGTGTTAAATCCTGTCTCAGGTAATTAGAGATGTTGTGTATTACACTAAAGAATAATACCACCATACAGCTACTGAATAATATCTCCATATGGCGAATGAATAATGGCACCATACAAGTAATAAATACTATTACCATACAATTAATTAATACTACCACCATAAAGCTAATGAATAATACACCCATACAGCTACTGAATACTATCTCCATACAGCTAATGAAAAATAACACCATACAACTAATAAATACTATTACCATACAGTTAACAAATACTAACACCATACAGTTCATAAAAACTACTACCATACAGCTAATGAATAATACCACCACATACCACTACTGAATAATACTACCATACAGCTACTGAATACTATCTCCCTATGGTGAATGAATAACAGCACCATACAAGTAAGGGCTTGTTCACACATCAGTTATTTGATCAGTTATTTCCATCAGTTATTGTGAGCCAAAACCAGGAGTGGACACTAAACAGAGATCAGGTGTAATGAAAAGATCTGCACATGTTCTGTGTTTTTGACCCGCACCTGGTTTTGGCTCACAATAACTGATGGAAATAACTGATCAAATAACTGATGTGTGAACAAGTCCTAATAAATACTATTGCCATACAGTTAATTAATACTACCACCATACAGCAAATGAATAATACTACTACATACCGATACTGAATAATACTACCATACAACTACTGAATATCTCCATACAGGTAATAAATTCTATTAACATACAGTTAAAGGGGTTTTCTGAGACTTTACTACTGGTGCCCTATCAGTGTCTGATCGGTGAGGGTCTGACACCTGGGGCCCCGCTGATTAGCTGTTTAAGAAGGCACCAGTGCTTGCCGTTACGCTGCGGCCTTCTCTCAGCTTTCCCTAGATCAGTGGCGACCCGTTCATCGGTCACGTGACCTAGGCCTAGTTCAGCCCCTTTGAAGTGAATGGGACTGAGCTGCGATACCAAGCACAGCCACAATTAAATGGACGGAGCTGTGCTTAGCGAGCAGGGAGAAGACACTACTATGAGCACTGGTGCCTTCTCAAACAGCTGATCGGCGGGGGTTCATTCATTAGTTTGTTTTTTAAAATCATTCTGTTAAACCACAATTCAAAAGCAATGTCTGATTCTCATTAGCTGATTTTCAGTAAATTTTTATTTATTATTACTTTTGTCAGTTTCAAGTAATTTCAGTGAACATTGTGAGTTTTTCTTTCTTTAACAGAGGAGTACCAACAATTTTGTCTGTATGTAGCTAATGAATAATGCCACCATACCGCTACTGAAGTAAACCACCATACAGTTAATGAACAATATCATCATTTAGCTACTGAATAATGCCACCATACAGCTACTGAATGATGCTATCATACAGCTTATAAATAATACCACCATACAGCTACTGAATAATACCGCCATACAACTAATGAATAATGCCACCATACAGCTACTGAATAATACCGCCATACAACTAATGAATAATGCCACCATACAGCTACTGAATGATGCTATCATACAGCTTATAAATAATACCACCATACAGCTACTGAATAATACCGCCATACAACTAATGAATAATGCCACCATAAAGCTAATGAATAATGCCACCATACAGCTATAAATAATATCACCATACAGCTAACAAATTATACCACCATATAGCTAATAAATAATACCACCATACAGATAATGAATAATGCCACCATATGGCTATAAATAATATCACCATACAGCTAACAAATTATACCACCATATAGCAAATAATATCAGCATACAAATACTGAATACTACCACAATACAGAGACTGAATAATGCCACCATACAGCTAATGAATAATACCCCCATAAAGCTACTGAATAATACCGCTATACAGCTATAAATAATATCACCATACAGCTAACAAATTATACCACCATACAGCTAATGAATAATACCACCACACAGCTAATGAATAATACCACCATACAGATAATGAATAATACCACCACACAGCTAATGAATAATACCACCATACAGATAATCAATAATGCTACCATACAGATAATGAATAATATCACCATACAGATAATGAATAATGTCACCATACAGATAATGAATAATATCACCATACAGCTAACAAATTATACCACCATATAACTAATTGTATACCTACTGAGCTTATCTGACCCCTCCAGGGTCCTAAACTGGGCATACCGCCGTGTGTGTCGCCTACAGTGTTCCTTTAGTTCGGTTTCTCATTCAGATGTAAACTTGCTTTTAGAAATTTTGTAACAAATATGGAATGATAAGTGATACTTAAAGGGGGCTGAAGCATACTCAGGATTAGCAGGCCTCCTCTACTGCATAGTTTGGTGAACGAAAGAGGTAAAGTGGATTTTTGGCATAACCTACAATAACAAGGCAAATGTAAATATAGCGTAAGCCAAATTAATTGAGAGATCCTCGCCCAAAGAGCTTACAGTTTGTGGGGAGTAAAGGGCAGATGGAAGAGATGAGAAAATCATAATACAACCTTCAACATTCCTGTAGTCAGATCCAGACAAAATAAAAGTTCACCGTATGTAGGAAAACATATGCAGTGTTGTGCTGGTGTATGTCATCCACACCCAGACTCTGATGTGAAAGGCTGGAGTGGAAAATATGAGAAACGGCGTAGCGAGGTGAGGTGTGCACTTAAAGGGGTTTACTGACGTAAGAAAAAAAAAGATCTGCACTTTTCCCCCAGACACAGCACTGCTTTTGTCACCTTTTGGCACGCAGCAGTATTTGCAGGGGCGTAGCTAAAGGCTCATGGGCCCTGGTGCAAGAGTTCAGCTTGGGCCCCCCTTCCCTCAGTGCTTTCTGTTTTTCTTATGCGGCACAAGGTTCTTTGGGCCCCCTAAGGCTCCTGGGCCCAGTAGCGACTGCTACCTCTGCTATAGCTATGCCCCTGAGTATTTGTCTGGCCGCTTCTTGGTATATTTGCCGGGTTGTGAATGGGGACGGGCAGTGATGCGGTTGCTTCTGGCAATGCTGGAATGCAGAGAGATCAGCCTGCCAGATTTCTTTACCGCATATGTGAAACAGGCTTAAAGGGGTTGTCTCATATCTTAGCAATATGCCCCCATTGTCTGACAGGTGGGACCTGCACCTATCTCCTAAACAGAGCCCCGAAAGTGGTGGAGGGCACACTGAGCATGCACAACTGCCCTCCATTATTTTCTATGGGGCCCCTGAAAATAGCTAAGCGCTGGCTCAGCTATTTCCATCGGCTCCATAGAATTGAATGGGAGCGGTGGCCGGTCATGCGCGGTGAGCACCCATTCACTTCTATGGGGAGAGTGCTTGGTGGTGGCTGGACAGGAGTCCTCCAGCCACCACTTTGGCCCGATCCGTTCTCGATATAGGTGCCGGTCCAAGCACCTATCAGTCAATGGGGGCTTATCCTAGCAATATGTCTCAGATGAGAATACCTTTTTAATCCTAGAGTGAGCAGGAATTTGAATGAATGAATGAATGAATACAAATGACACATTCAGCTCTGCTACATTTGTCATATATACATTTGCATTTTTAAAGGGGTTTTCCGGGAATTAAAGGGGTTGTCTCACTTCAGTAAGTGGCATTTATCATGTAGAGAAAGTTAATACAAGGCACTTACTAATGTATTGTGATTCTCCATATTGCTTTCTTTGCTGTCTGGATTCATTTTTCCTTCACATTATACACTGCTCATTTCCATGGTTACAGACCACCCTGCAATCCATCAGTGGTGGTCGTGCTTGCACACTATAGGAAAATGCATCAGCCTCTCTGGTGGCCAGGACCATGGGAACACACATAGGCTAGTGCTTTTTCCTATAGTGTGTAAGCACGACCACCACTGATGGATTGCAGGGTGGTCTGTAACCATGGATACGAGCAGTGTATAATGTGATGGAAAAATGAATGGACAACATGGACAATCACAATACATTAGTAAGTGCCTTGTAGTAACCTCCTCTACAGGATAAATGCAACTTACTGAAGTGAGAAGACCCCTTTAACTACTGATGACCTATCCTCAGGATAGGTTATCAGCATCTGACTGGTGGGGGTCCTACACCCGGGACCCCCATCAATCAGCTGTTTGAGAAGGTACCGGCGCTTCCATGAGCGCTGAGGCCTTCTCTCAGCTTTTCCTAGGCCAGTGACGTCACGTTTATCGGTCACGTGACCTAGGAGCAGCTGATCCCCATTCAAGTGAATGGTGCTGAGCACGATACCAAGCACAGCCGCTGTACAATGTACGGCGCTGTGCTTGGTGAGCTGAGAGAAGGTACAGGCGCTCAGGGGAGCGCCGGTGCCTTCTCAAATAGCTGATCGGCGTGGGCCCCGGATGTCGGACCCCCACCGATCAGATACTGATGACCTATCCTGAGAATAGGTCATCAGTAGTTAACTCCTTTAATAAATTGTAATAAATCGATATGTTGCCATGTTATAGCTATACACTGACTGATCGCCAGCTCTGTTTCCTCAGATGCTCCGACACATAATGGAATTTGTTCTGTCCTGAATTGTTGCTCAGCAACAGCCCAGAACTTTGGCGTTATCTGGCACGGAGAGTATGGTTACAAGCTGGGTACTATGTACACGGGGAGGACTTTGCACTTATTAAGGCGGCTAGTATAAACAGTGAAACTATTATGAGCTCACAGTTCATTAGCTTACAGAGAGGTGTTACAGACTGGATTTTTATGAAATGAACCAAGAAACGCCGATAGCAAAAAGAAAAGTGTCTGTGCGTCCTGAGTATCGTATTTCCCATAGGCCTTCAGCAAACATGTAGCGCTGGTATTTTAAAAACCCTCAAAGAATGCAAAAATGCGGAAAAATGTCACCCAAAAAAACTATGGGGGCATTTATCATTTTCTGTCCACTGTATTACCACATGGCATTTTTCCCCTATAGAGTAGATGATGTGGGGAAAAAAAGCCAAGGAAAAAAGCCTGAAAAAAAATGCAAAAAACTGCAGCATGCTATGTTTTTGACAGAAGAGAAAAACAAAAGACGCCACCTAATGAAGAAAATCGCTAACACAAAAAAAAAGCACTTGTGCATCCTGCATTTCATATTTTCTATAGATTTTCAGCTAACATCTGGAGCTGGCATTTGTACTGCAAAAAAGTGGCAAAATGCAGTGGTGCAAAAAAGCTGTAAAAAAACACAAAAGTTTAAAAAATGCCACTAAAAAAAATATGTGTGGAACCATCCTAGGATGATTTTAGAGGAAATCTTATCCTATGAAGCTGGCTGACCTGTTACATGTGCTCTTAGCAGATGAAGGCATTTATGTTGGTCCCATGTTCATATGTGCCCGCATTGCTAAGAAAAATATGTTTATTATATGCAAATGAGCCTCTAGGAGCAATGGGGATGTTGCTATTACACCTAGAGGCTCTGCTCTCTCTGCAACTGCCACACCCTCTCCACTTTGATTGACAGGGCCAGAGAGTGTAAATGTGATCATTGCATTCATTCACTTCATGTGTAGGGCAGTAATATAAAGTTTTTTTTCTTAATTACACTTTGTTAGGGAATTATGTTAACTTTTTAGACAACAAAGGGTTACATAGCACCTGTAAGATTCAGAGGCAGGCCTTTCAGCCTGCCTCTCCTCTCCCTATCCTACCTTCTGCATCCCTACCTCATCTTTATCTCTCAGCATGTCTATATTTTACTAAAAGACTAATATTACATGCCTTCCTTCATATTTCATCTGCTGCCAACACTGATCGGTGGCACTAGTGCTCCCCTCTATCTTCCCAGCATGTCCCTGATTAGCAATTGGAAGATAGGGATAGGTGTGGGGTTTCAACCATCAGCACTGACATTAGGTCCTGTGTTCTTGTATACTTACTGTCAGCATTGATCGCTGTAGCCCTGCTCCTCTCACTATCTTCCAAATGCTAACCCGGGACATGCTGGGAAGATAGAGGGGAGTGCTCCTGTCAGTAATCAGTACTGGCAGCAGATGAAATAGGAACGGAGGAATATAATATTCGTTCTTAGTAAAATTTATTATAATTATACGGTAGAATTGTGGCATGATTTTGGTGCAAAAGAATTACATCTTAGGCAACACCCATTCCTACTAAGTCACGCCTTTACAGTAAGACACACCCCTTTAGAGAGCTAGACGCAGAAGATTTCTCTTAAACTAGTTACATCCCAAAAAATTTGCAAAATTTTCGCAAAATTTTGGCACAGTTGACAACAAGGTCTAGGTGCACTCACATTAGTAAATGAGGCCCAATGTCTTTACTGATATAAGCGACTCCCTGATATATTCATAGTGTTTTTTCCAAAGGTGATTCTATGCTTAAAATAAGGATAATTTGTGTGGAACATTCATAAATATTCCTTACTAAAAAGCTCGCTGATGTGATGTGTTAAATGTCACTCTGTAATTAGTTGCTCTTTACCAGCAATTACATTTGGTACAATGTGTATCTCACTGTCAACTTAGCAGTAAGAAAATAGCAGATGAATCCACAACCAAAAAAAACTGGGAAAAAAAGGAAACTAAAAAATCGTTGTATGCTACTCTCAAAAAATTAGTGGAAGGGTGCATGCATTTCAGGGCACCTCTTAAAGGGTTTTTCCACAAGGTTGTCACTAGTTCAAATCATCCAGAGCCCTGAACCTAGTTGGCACCAACAATACAACTGTTCAGTTGAATTCCTGCGGTGGGACACAGGAGCCAATGGCTCCTTGCCCTGCCGTTCACCCTCACAGGCCACTAGGCCAGAGGTCTACGAGACAGTAGATTGACACAGGTGGTCATTTTTATCATCACCTTGAAATCAGATAGTACTAGGGGCACTATAGGGCAGAAGTAAAAGCATACTTCCCAACTTTTTAAAAGCACAAAGAGGGACAACATGTGTGGCGTGGCAAATTTGTTCACACTAGGTCCACCTCTAAAACATAACTATAAACAAACAATCCCACCCAGACCCCTTAATGCCCCCGCATAGTGATTATTCCCCCCTTTGTGCCCCCTTCACAGTAATTATGCCCAGATGTGCCCACTTCACAGTAGTTATGCCCACACATACTCCCTCACAGTTGTTATTCCCAGATGTTCCCTGTCACAGTAGTTATGCCCACATGTACCCCCTCACAGTAGTTATGCCCAGATATGTGCCCCCTTCACAGGAAGAAAAAAAACTATAAATACTCACATAGTTCCTTTGATGATCATAACATCTCACCCTGTGCTCCCCAGTGGCATATAGGGTACTGTTATACATCTTGCTGCTGGGCTGTGTAGGAGGAGCACAGAGGCTGATTCCTGGGCATGTACTGCTCCTCCTACACAGCCCAGTAGAGGGATGTCTGACCGCATCCTGCTGGGGAGCAATAGCAGCTCTGCTGAATGATGAAGCAGGGAGCAGACGTTCCCTGCTTCACCATTACAAGCAACTGTCTCTGTGTCCTATGGACAGAGACAGCTGAGATCGGGACATACCTCAGCCTTTTTGGGACTGTTCCACTGGACTCGGGATGGTTGGAAGGTATGGGGAAAGTACTGCGGGCAGTAAAAGTACTAGGGGCACTATAGGGGGGAGTAAAAGTACTCGGGATACCACAGGATACAGTAAAAGTATTGATGGCACAACAAGGGGCAGAATAAGTATTGGGGGCACAACAGTGGGGGCAGTATAAGTACTGGGGCACTACAGTTATCATTATACCTACTGGGGCACTAAAGGGACATAATACTTACTAGGGGAAACTATAGGGGGCATTATACCTACTGATGGGTACTATAAAGGACATAATATCTTTGAACAGTATACCTACTGGTGGTACTCTAGGGGACATAATATCTATAGGTGGCATAATACCTACAGGGGGCACTACAGGGGCCATTCTAACTATTGGGGACACTATAGGAGGCATTATAACTACTGGGGCCACTACAGGGGGACATTATACATACTAGGGGCACTACAGGGGAACATTATAACTACTGGAGACACTATAGGGGGCATTATAACTACTGAGGGCACAGCATGGGAGCATTAAAACTACTGGAGGTACTAGAATGGGCATTGTAATTACAGGGGAAATTATACCTATTGGGGGCACTATGGTGGGCACTTTACCTACTGGGGCATAATGGGGGCATTTTAAGTACTAGTGGGCACTACAGGGGGCATTGTAACTGCTAGAAAACAGACGTTGCTTGAAGCTGCAGCAGGTGTCCTCTTGCCGTTTATCTCCATTCAATGGGCTAAGCCGTGAAGTGATCTGTTGCATCCAAAGTGAACAGTGGCAGTTTCAGCAGTGGTATACGCTGTGGATTTTGACAGCAGCAGTGTAAACACAACCTAAGAGCAGTAATGCTGTAGAACAGTCTACCACCAGAACTGGATACAGGGTCCAATTGAACAAAATAAATAATAATACTGATAATATTATACAGAATACTTGGTCATTACTTCCAATTACTGCAAATGTTTAATTGTCATAGCTGCATAACAATTAGAGTCAAAAAATTTTCTTCATTTTCCAGAAAGAAGGTCCAGGACCTGGTGACTATAGTCTGAAGAGCGCCTCCTCTCCTAGTATTTCATCAAGCTTTAAATCCAGCGTGCCCAGATTCAGGTCCTCATACAGTGTAAGTTTAAAAAGGTGTAAAAGAATAAATATATTGCATTACTTTTCTACATATAGATAAGGTTTAGGCAGAGCTGCATTAGCAATACTGCAGGGTTAGGGCCAGGGGTGTACATAGAAATCATTGGGCCCCATAGCAAGAATCTGAATGGGGCCCCTAACCCCGCCCACTACCCCAGCCCATCCCACATGCTACCCTGGCTCCTCCCATGCCACACCCCCATTTGCCAATAAAGAAATGTATACATGAGCTACTGATTTATTTATTTATTTTTTTTAATTAAGGAGACGTTATACTGAATAGGGGAAGCCACAAGGATGGATTATACTGTATATTATACAGCATGGTGTACGGATTATACTGTATATTATACGGCATGGTGTACGGATTATACTGTATATTATACAGCATGGTGTACGGATTATACTGTATATTATACAGCATGGTGTACGGATTATACTGTATACTATACGGCATGGTGTACGGATTATACTGTATATTATACAGCATGGTGTACGGATTATACTGTATATTATACAGCATGGTGTACGGATTATACTGTATATTATACGGCATGGTGTACGGATTATACTGTATATTATACAGCATGGTGTACGGATTATACTGTATATTATACAGCATGGTGTACGGATTATACTGTATATTATACAGCATGGTGTACGGATTATACTGTACATTATACAGCATGGTGTAGGGATTATACTGTATATTATACAGCATGGTGTACGGATTATACTGTATATTATACAGCATGGTGTACGGATTATACTGTATATTATACAGCATGGTGTACGGATTATACTGTACATTATACAGCATGGTGTAGGGATTATACTGTATATTATACGGCATGGTGTACGGATTATACTGTATATTATACAGCATGATGTAGGGATTATTATGTATATTATACAGCATGGTGTAGGGATTATACTGTATATTATACAGCATGGTGTTGTCACGTACCGTTTGGTTATCGTGACACATGTTTCATGTTGCTCATGTTTGTGCCCTGGTATTCCGGATTTGGTTGTATGCTGGTTGCCAGGGGCAACGTGTATATTGTTGGTGTCTCGGTTGTTCTCCGTGACACGGCTTTCATGTTGCTCATGTTTGTGCCCTGGTATTCCGGATTTGGTTGTATGCTGGTTGCCAGGGGCAACGTGTATATTGGTGGTGTCTCGGTTGTTCTCCGTGACACGGCTTCCATGTTGCTCATGTTTGTGTCCTGGCATTCTGGCTGCGGTAGTAAGCCGTGGTTGCCAGGGGCAACGTGTAGTTTTGGTTGCTGGTATGTTCCCTGATTGCATACTTCCCTCCTTCCCTGTCTGGTTCTCTTGGGGTTAACATATTGACCTGGGTGTGGTCACTAGGTGCTTTTATTCTGTTGTTGCTAGCCTGTTGGGTTAGTTGTGCTTCAGCCTCCGTTTGTGCTGGAGCTATGCACCTTTCCTGGGATTCCATCTGCCCAGTCCTTGTGGCCACTTAATATGTCATCGAGGTCTTCCCATCCCCTTCCCTTATCCTGGTTATGTGGTGTGTGGTTTATGTACGGGTGGGTGTTTGGTCTGTGACTGCCATGTGTCTTCTGACATGGAGTCCAGACATTCCCTGTATGTATGTGCCTTCGGTGAGAGGGCTCCAGGGTTCCCCGGAGAGGGAACAGCGATACTGTGAGTTGTTGCTGGTGAGCTGGTTCCTGGGTGTGTTGTGTGTACTGAGTCCTGTTAGGTGTTCGGGTTCCAGTACATGTGCCTGGGCTCAGTCTTTGGTGTATGGACTGCTGGTGCTTCTATCAGCAGTATCAGCAGGTAAGTTGCCGGGTGCACCGGGACCATCCTGGAAGTGCAGCCAGTGAGTTCTGGATAAGTGCATCCCTACCATCTGGGGCTCTGTGAAGAACGGGGCTCACTGGGTTTCTGCCCTCTGGGTTTGGTTTCTGGTATTTCCGGTGCACTTGGTTCAGTGGTATTCCTTGCCACTGGCTTCTTACCTGCTAATCGGTCTTCATCTCACTGTAGTGTATCGGTGTATGCTCGGTGTGGAGTTTCCCCTCCCACACCGTAGCGTGACAGGTGTACGGATTATACTGTATATTATACAGCATGGTGTATGGATTATACTGTATATTATACAACATGGTGTATTGATTATACTGTATATTATACAACATGGTGTATGGATTATACTGTATATTATACGGCATGGTGTATGGATTATACTGTATACTATACAGCATGGTGTACGGATTATACTGTATACTATACAGCATGGTGTACGGATTATACTGTATACTATACAGCATGGAGTGCGTATTATACTGTATATTATACAGTATGGTGTATGGATTATACTGTACATTGTATAGCATGGTACAGGGATTTTAATATATATTGTATATAACAAATGCATGGCGGTTACACCATGCCGGACAATATAACCCCTGCGCCACGCTGTACAATATACAGTACGTACAGTGTATGCATATACCCACACACATACATAAATACATACACACACATACATACACACACACACATACATACACATACACACACATACATACACATACACACACATACACACACATACATACATACACATACATACACATACACATACATACATACACAGACACACACACACATACATACATACATACATACATACATGAAACACATAAAAACTTAGTTTCTTGTCCTGACGCCACTCTGGCAGGGGCTGGGCCTTGGTCTTCTTTCCCATCTTGCCGCGGCATGAGGGAGGAGGCGGGGCCAGCTGGGAGCGCACAGGAGTGCTCTCAGGACTCGTTAGGGTAAAAGTTGCGGCGGTGAGGGGGGCCAGGAGAGGCCCGGAGCGCAGGGACGGGACGCATCTTAATGATGCAGAGTAGGGGGCGGGGCCTCCCGTGCGCTCTGGGCCCATCTGTGCCACGGACCCCGTAGCAGGGCCGTGGTCTGCCTATATGGGCGGTACGCCACTGGTTAGGGCTCATTCACACGGCCGTTGGTCGGCTTTTCTGTGCATTGCGGACTGCAATTTGCGGTCCCCAATTCACGGGCACCATCCATGCGGCTGCTGTAATGGATCTAGACCCATTCAACTTGACAACATGTTCTATTTTTTTGCAGTGCGGAGGCACGGACAGAAACCTCACAGAAGCACTCCGTAGTGCCTCAGTTCCGCACTGCACCTTCTGGATTGTGGACCTGAACAATGGCCATGTGAATGAGCCCTTAAAAGGGTTGTTTGGGAATTGTTTATTGGCTATCCCCCAACCTAGTGAGACTTGTGAAGAGAGCTAAACTTACGTGCCCCTCAATGCTCAGTTCAATCTTCGTGGCTCTCCGGCTGACTTCACCAGACTTCTGGTACCGCTTGAAAACTTCTTGCATAGATGTGGTCACATGCAACGCTACATCTAATGACTAGCTTCAGAGGTGACATTTCCCCAAGCAGCATGTGACCTAGCAGTGACATGCCGTTTGGGGACATGCCACTGCTGAGGCTAGTCATTGGCTGCAGCGGTGCACATGACCCAGTCTTACAAATGAGTATCAGAAGTCTGGTGAAGAGAGCCATGGAGCCCGAATGGAGGATCGGGAAGCAAGTAAGTGTAGCTTTACTGGTCCGGTGGGGGAAGGAAGAGTGATGAAGACATCTAAAAAATAAAACCTGAAGTCTCCCAGCATTCCTTGCTTGTTCAGTGTCTGCACAGAGCCTGTTCTGATGACTCAGGGAAGTATAGTCTTTCAGAGTCGTAGCTACCGGGGGAGCAGGGGGGGGGGCGACGGCTCCGGGCCCAGCAGGGATGGCCTTAGTACAATCAGGCGAATACAAGTGAGCGCTTCCATTATGGAAGCGCTCACTTGTATGTAGGGACCCCCATCAGACCTCAGATCAGCCCACCCAGCCACATAAGGTTAAAATAAAAACCTTTTTTACCTGTCCTGCGCTGCGGCTGCCCTCCGGTCCGGCGCTCCACTCTCTTCCCTGACCCACGCACACTATGACCTGACGCTGCACGTCTGATGGGGGCACATTAAGCTGATCTGAGGTCTGATGGGGGCACATTCTGATGATCTGAGGTCTGATGAGGGCACGTTCTGCTGATCTGAGGTCTAATGGGGGGCAATTTCTGATGATCTGAGGTCTGATATGGGCACATTCTGCTGATCTGAGGTCTGATGGGGGCACATTCTGATGATCTCATGTCTGATGGGGGCACATTCTGCTGCTCTGAGGTCTGATGGGGGCAGGGGACTGTTAGTTTAGTGATGTAAAAACTGGGGACAGGTTTCCTTTAACATAGGAGTCCCCTTGTTTTTTTACTCCTATTACTCCTATATTTTACTGCATTATGTGGTAGAGTATTTAGAGTAGGGTATGTAGAAAGTCTATTGTACTGTACTTAACAGCATAGATGATCTAGCAGTTTATACAGTCATCTTTCTAATACGATATTATAACCACAACTAGTAGTATGTGCCTGTGAAGTTGGAAACGTGCGTTTGGGAAGCCACTAAGTGGGGGGCCCACTCAATGTTCCCCCCCCCCCCCCCCCCCCGCCATGCTTAACCTCTAGCTACGCATCTGCTTTACATCATCCATTTCATGGCCATTCTTTTCAGCCGCGCCCTGCTTTCGCTGATAGATGAGGGTCCTGAATGGGGCATCCCATGTAATATCTCAGAATATAGAAGCGGGTTTTCTAAATCAGGCAAGTGCAACGTTATATTAGATCATTGCACATGTAGCAGCTAACCTGAGATTATATTGCTCCATACAAACAATCCTGGGTTGTTATCAATTGTCCGGTTTTACTATCGTAAAGTATTCTGGGATGGCTGAAACACTGAAGTCAGTGCGTTGTTAAAATCACGCTGGGTAACTTATATAGCGAGGTGATTGGCAGTCGCTTGAATGTGAGGAAGTGCAGTTGGTGGGACGCCAACATTTCAGGACTAGTTTACATGGAGTGGCCTTTATGCTGCGCTACATTTAGTGGCAGTGGAGAATGGCAGCTGTTTTATTATCAGGTGCTAAGCCATTAGAGCAGCTGCAAATTACACATTTCCTCTCACTGCCGACAAGCAAACAAGTTGTATGCCCTCATAAAAATGATGTACTCTCATAAATGCTTCTGGCCTTCTCTGGGCTACGCACAGCCTTATATTCTCTTGTACAGTTATGTTTTTGCCTGCTTCTATACATGAGTTATTTTTACTTCCATTTCATTCTAATCTTATTATATTTTGGGTAATAATATTAAAAAATAATATTTCTTATTTGTCAGGGATTATTTAGCAAAAATAGTAAGAATTGTTAGAGGAACAAAACCAGCAAAGAACTCTTAGGCCCCTTGCAGATGAGCGTGTGTCAGGCACCGAGTCCGCATCGCAGCTCCTGGCCTGAACTCCTAGCACTGACGGGGTCACATAGTATTATATTATAGACTATATTGGGTAACACTAACAGCATTATGTCAGTGCAATCTAATGCTTTCCAGAACTGTAAGGGTTACATAACATCATAAATCAATATAATACTATGTGACCCCCGTCAGTGCTGGTACGTCAGGCTGGGAGCTGCGTTGCGGACTTGATGCATGATACACACTCGTCTGCAAGGGGCCTTAAAGGGCTTGTCCAGCTGGCCTATCCGCCACACATCCCCTCTGGTCAGCTGTTTGGGTGCAGTATACTTACCAACTTTTTAAGGGGCTGCTGGGAACATACAATCTCCGTCCAGGAACGAGAGCTTATGGGTGGGGATTACATTAGCAACTTTCCTAAATTTGGAGACTATGGTGTAGCTCCGGCGCAGGAACTACAAAGCTCCTTCAACTGTATAATGAACACAGCTTGTCACTACAATGCTGAGCCCATTGATTTCAATGGGAACAGTGCTGTAGTAAAGAGTACTGTGTAGTTCCAGTGCCAACTTCTGGCGTCAAGCTACAGGAGTACATCCAAACAGCTGATGTGGTTTGATCCCCCGCCAATCAGCTAATAGTACTGCTTGGCTATTTCCATGAACCCCATAGAAGTGTATGGATCGGTGGCCGCGCTTGCGTGGTGTGTTTCGCATTCATTTCTATGGAGCTTTCCGAAACTAGCTGAGAGTGCTGCTCCTATATAAATGAATGGAGGGCGACAGTGCATGTGCGATCCAGTCTCCTTCACTTTGCAGGCTCCGTTCTAGAGATAGGTGCTGGTCCCAGAGGTGGGATCCTCACCTACCAGACATTAGTGGCATATCCTAGCGATATGTCTTTAATGTATGAGATGGGCCAACCCTTTTAAAACTCAGAAAGGGGTCATATGAAAATTTCCATGGTACCTTATATACATTTTACCACTAACTGCACCTTATGTCTATGGAATGGACCCTCTTAGTTGTCGGGCCTCTGTACCACCTCTGGGCTGTAAGATGCTGGTAATATGGTGTCAATATCTCTTTACTCTCTTGCATGACAAACCAAGGATATTTCTGTTAGTTTAGGTAACAATCTGACAGAATAAAAATTGTGATGTGATGTATGTATAGAGACGTTTGTATACACCCCTGAGGAGCGCTGTATGGTGGCCACTGAGACCCTCGTAGACCGTGTACAGGCTTCCTGCTCTATTCATGAAGACGTCCCTTTGGGCGCTCCTGCTGCCTCCATTTAATCCAGATAAGACTAAAAATAACTCAAATCTTATAGAAGTATTCAACCTGCAAACACAAGCCCCGAGCCAACACCCCGTGAGTCATAAAAGGCCAAGGGACAGGCGCAGCTGCAATTTGGACAAGGGCTGTGACTTGTCAGGTACAAATACATTTATTTATCCAATATTAGTAATGGAAGCACATCATGGCCGCGCACTACTACTCCTCTCCTCCCTCTGCAGTGCATTCAATAGAGGCAAAACAAAGGTGCAGCAGCAAATGATTACCCACAGTTATAAACATTGCCTCTAGACAAGGCATTCAGCGGTAATTTGTGAGTTAATTATTGTTTGGTGAGTTAATTACTCGTTAATTAACCTGTCGCTGGCGTTTGCTTATTGTATCATATTTTCTATAGGGTTGTTCGGTTTGTAAAATCAATGAAAGTTTGCCTATGGCTCATTTTACATTATTGCGGCACCACAAAGTGAAAACATTAATTATAACGCGGCATGCAAGGTGTCGTTGAAAGTGGAGAATGGAAACATCTATTATTTGATTCGGTTTTAATCATAGCTTGTCTTTATTGGCACGGATGTCTGGTAAGGGGAACTGTAGGAAGGTTGCTCTGGGCTTCTATTGTATTAAGAAGGATCTTGGCAATAGAAGACTGGCACGGTAATATATACTGATGCAGCAGAGCTGAGGCTGTGATTTAGTTATCGTCATCATACTGTTGTTCATAGGACTGCAGGTCACCCTGAATATTAGGCGATATCTGGAGGACCATAAAACAGTATGATAGTATACCGATAATATTTTGTGCTTAGGATATTAGTATATGCAATTATATTTGTAATCTTATTTGGGGAAAGTATCATCACCACTATCTTTCCCTGTTTATAGTCTTTCTGGAAATGTTCAGAAACCTTCCCTGTCACAAAAAAATCTGTCTAGTGTAAAACAGAAGATGGAAGGGGGAAGAGGGAGATGCAGCTGCAGCTTCACATCCAGTACTTCACTGAAATGAATGGAGAATGGAGTGGAAAGGAGGAAAATCTTTGGGTTGCAGGAAGAGCCCACTCACTCCTCAAGTATAGCTGGAGAGAAAGGAACTAGAAACCAGCAGGAGAAAGGAAAATAACCAAAATCTGCCTGTTATACTCAACCAAATGAAATACAATATTAATATGCCATCTCTACATTGACAGCCAGGACTTTCAGCAAAGACAGCCCCTACTGTCATGTTATAAAACCCCTATTTGGAGAAAACCCTGTTTTTATAAAGGTCCTCATACACTATAGGCTGTTGTCAGCAAAATATGACATTGTAGGCAGGGCTGGCTAACAGTCTAATGTGTATGGGTGCAGTGACCCACTGGATCACTGCTAAAGGGTTAATGCTATAATGTAGTAGATCACAGCTAAAGGATTAGTGCTATAATACTCAGGTTCATACTTTAAAATGTCTACCATTATGCTCACTGATTCTGTGTATCCTGTAATCCAGAAGGATTATGTATGGGAGGAAATAGTTATTATGGCAGCCTTGGTAACAGTTGACGGGTAATAGGCTCGTTCCATTTTCCTCTGGCTGGAGTAGTAGAGTGTTCCTTTGAACAAGTTAGGGCACAGTGAAGACCGGTGTGATGTGTGTTCCTGCAAAGTGGGCCAAAATAGAATCCTGCTTCAGGAAAACACCATTCCTGTGAAAGCAGCTCTGCTAAGTATAAGCCTCTGAGGAAAGTAGCATTGAATTTTTGCAGATGGTTGAGTCCCAAAAAGGCAGTGCTTGAATGAGACAGTAAATGTAACACAATCTTATAGTTTTGGATTTTACTGCATGTAGTGACGGTTAACTAGTTTCAGGATCTGCCACACTACTGAGATGGACTGGCCATCCGTTCTAGGATTGCACCCTGCAGCTGAGAACTGCAAAAAATACAGAGAACTGATTTGCAGTTCTTTGGTCATTTGGAAATATTGCATGGTATATCTAGAGAGAGAGACATACTGCTTATCCCTAATACAGGTAGGGAATAAAAAAGTATTGCTTTGTGAAATACTGGAGAATTGTGCCTGCTGCTTATAATTGCACTGTAACACCCATCATCTTCTTCCGTATAGAGACTGTATTCTGTTACCATCAAATGAGCCTGGTCATTGCCTTTGCTATCTTCTGGCTTTTCACCTGTCCTTTAGCCTTGCACCCTGCCAGCCATCCACTATCAAGGCCACCCCAGCCACCACCAGTCAAGAGCCCCAAGCCTAGGGTGTGACCCGAGGGGAGCAAAGGGTGCATCCCTCCATTCTCTGCCCATGCAGCTCAGGAAAGTGCTGGAGCTGGGATTAGACACTGTGAGGCCTACAACAACTTTCATTGCCTCAGCTACCACTCCCATCCTCTCCTCCTCGCTCTTCCCCCTGTGGGCCAGCACCCGGCATGGGGAGCTCCTGACTCTCTTCCGACTGATGATGTTTCAACTTCTGATCCTTTTAATTTCCTAAGGGATAAACCACCAGATGTATTTGGCAGGAGCTTTTTCATCTCTACTCATTGAGAACACATACAGGCATGGCAGAGGAGTCTAGAGTCAGGAGGGAGAAGCGTTCAGCTGACAGCTCTGTGGATACCTTTACTCGATAGACCATACTGATGTCATAATGGCTGTGCAAGACTTAGACAAGGAAAGGACCTGCCTAGTACTCATTTATTGCTGCCCAATGAGCAAACATTTACTGCAGTTAGCGGGACTGGGTGCTACATCTTATTGGGTCATAAGTAGTGTTGAGCGAGCATGCTCGGCCGAACTCGCTATTCGACCGAGCATGCCTACACTCGGGTCCGCTCGGTGTTCGGCCGAACACCGAGTGTACTCGAGCGCAATGCTCGAGTCTCTTCCCCGCACTGTAATGTTAATTTGTACGCTAATGCTACGCATTGTATGCTAATGCGTACAAATTCAGTTAATTAGCATACTTTTACAAGTGAAAGGAGTAAAAGAGGAGAAGTCACGATTCTGACCTTTTTCTATTAACCAGACACCCTCCCCTCTTCCGAGAGGGGAGGCCTGGTTTAGTCCCATTGACTAACATTATGCTCGGGTGCTCAGCCGAGCACTCGAGCAACCCCTAGTGCTCGGCCAGAGCACCCGAGCATACGAGCACAGAGGTGCTCGCTCAACACTAGTCATAAGACATTGGACACGTTAAATGCCATTACGTTCCTGGAAACTGTATCACCATGGCTTTGATAATATGTATTGTATTTACCATTGGCTGATCAGTGAGCAGGTCATTTTGCTAAACATGAACTAAAAGTATTTGGCTAGCATTTAGTAACACATTGTGCGGGTGACAAGATACCACATCTTAATCCTCAGTAAATTTGAATGGGCAACGTACTGAGTAATAACCCTGGGTCGTAGTCAGCCTTAGGCCTTAGTCATTGACTAAGTCATCCTTCTACTTGCTGCAGAAAACAATGGCAAAAATAACCAGTTGAATTCAGTGACTTGCAGATCGGGTTTTCTTCAGCAACAAAACAAACATAAAGCCTTTGGAGATAATGTCCATTGAGACGGAGACAGCTAATAGCCTGCTCGACGGAGGCATGACCTAGAGTGGTCCAATGGTGGTCTGGAGTACATGTTCTGCACAGATCATCACCGTGAAGGAAGTCATTTTTCTGCTTACAAGCTGGCATGGAGTGAGCCAGTCTGGCCCAGCAATTATACCTTCCTCCTCATTAGCAGATGGGTTTTCAGGCAGTGCAGAGGCCAACATGCTAATCCCTCAGCTGTCTGAAAACATAGCAACAACCCAGCAGCAATATGTACGAGCAACCTGACAATAGAACGACATCACTATCATGTGTTCTGGGCAAACAGAAAGGTTTATGCATTGGAACAGGGTAAAAATAAATGCAGCTTGCTTAAAAAGAACGCCAAATAACAATTATAGACCCTAATAAAAAATAAGAACACATATAAGTTTCCATAATATCATAACCAGAGATGAGCAAATCAAATCCAACGAAGTGGAATTCGATCCAAATTTCAAGATAAATTTGACTCGCCGCAAAGCCAAATTTCCTCGTGGTAGGAAATCGATTTAACCTGAAATAGTGTGAAAAACAAAACAAAAATCATACTTACTGCCTCCTTTTGCAAACGACGGACTGGCCGCCACCATCTTGATTGAAGATCTCGTCTGAAATTCTGAGCATGGTGACATATGATGTCACCACGGTGGGCGGCGTGACGTCATCTCAGGCCGGCCGGGTGAGATTTCGCGCAAGATCTGCAAGCTGTATTATTACTCTCAGATGCCGCGATCATGTATGAATGCTGCATCTGAAGGGTACAATGATGGGGGCAGCGCTATTGCAACTCCCTGTCATTGCCCCCATCTCAAAGCGAATTTTTTGTAAAAAAAACTGCCAAATTGGATTTTCCAAAACTCACACCTCTTTAATCATAAGAATAAAATGATTTTTTTTCTCTAAAGGACAGAATGAAGACAAGGGCCACCATCACCAATAACCCAACCAGAAGCCACCTTGCTTCAGACAACCCAGTGTAATGTTGGCATATTGGTTGCATCATATGTCTATTGAGCACATGATTGTCATTTAAACGTGTCCATTTATTATTTATAGGTACATGAACTCATTGGAATAAAACAAGGTTGTGTCTTACTGTATCTGCTATGGACAGAAGATTTAGGGGGTTGTCACTCTATAAGTCCAACACTGCAGCATGTGAAAACCTGAAGGAGTGCCCTTTGGTGACAAAACCTGTGCAGAATGAAGTGGCAAAACCCATCACTAAATATTTTTTGCTGTAAGACCCTCTCTCATACAGTGATACTTCAAAGTTTGTGAACCCTTCAGAATTTTCTATGTTTATGCATAAATGTAACCTTAAACTACATCAGATTTTCACTCAAGTCCTAAAAGTAGATACAGATAACCAAATCAAATAAATAAGTCATAAATATTAGACTTGTCATGTCTATGAGTGGCAAAAGTATGTGAACCCTTGCTTTCAGTTTCTGGTGTGACCTCTTTGTGCAGCAATAACTGCCACTAAATGATTTCCATAATTGATCAGTCCTGCACATTGGCTTTTTAGCTTGTTAAAACAGCTTTAACACTGTTATGTTGGTCGATTTCCTCCCATGAACTGCTTACTTCAGGTCCTTCCATGACATTTCTGTTGGATTTAGGTTAGGACATTGACTTGGCCATTCCAAAACATTATTCTTCGTTAACCATTCCTAAGTAGAACGACTTGTGTACTTAGGGTCGTTGCTTTGCTGCACAACCGATGTTCTCTTAAGATTCGGCTTATTGGCAGATTTCCTGAAATTGTCTTGTATAATTCAGAATTCATTGTTACATCAATGATGGCAAGCCATCCTGGCTCAGAAGCAGCAAAACTGTCCCAAACCATGATACTACCACCACTGTTGGGTGAGGTTTTTATGCTGGAAAGCATTGTTTTCCTTCTCCAAAAATATGGTTTCTCATTTAAACCAAAAAGTTCTATTTTGGTCTTCTCTGTCCACAAACATTGTTCCAATGGCCTTCTGGCTTGTCCAATGGCCTTCTGGCTTGTCCAGGTGATCTTCATCAAACTGCAGACATGCAGCAATGTTCTTTTTGGACAGCAGTTCTCCTTGCAATCCTGCCATGTTTAGTGTCCTCCTGTAGTTGCTTAGAGAATGCGTGTCAAGATTTGAACCCAGAAACTCCTGCATCCCTTGATGTAGTTCTTCGTGCTGAGCTACTGGAAATTCTAGACAGCGCCTTTCCTGAATGTGATGGAACGTTTTCTGCCCCTTCATAGTTTTGCCTTTATTGCCTAATCAATTCCACCTTTGGACTTTCTATTTAAGCCCTTTCCACTTCCTCCTTGCCAGAATATTGTTCTTCCATCCTCTGGTCCTTCTGCTGCTCTTGCAAACTGTAGTGCTTATTTGTGTACAGGACTTGCCTCTGCCTCACACTACAACTATTGCCATTCATCTGTGTACCAAATTTGGACTATTACCTGAGTATGCTTCTGTCTCACGCTACAATTATTACCATTCATGTGTGTACTGAACTAGGACTATTTGACTATGACTCGCTTCAGTAAACTCCAGTCATCTGGATTGTTAGTCAATGGTCTTGTACCTCGCTTTCCAGACCTTGAAGATTCCACATACCAGGTGTGCGATTGTGTTAATATTATTACAATATCTTGGTTTTCTTTGTGACCTTGCTGACTATTGGTCGACCACTTCTGGGGAGGGTAATAATGGTCTTGAATTTCCTCCCTTTATATGCAATCTTTCTTGCTGTGGATTGGTCCAAACCAAGTCTTTTAACCTTTTCCAGTCTGATGAGCATCATCAACTCTTCTTCTGAGGTCCTCAGAAATCGCCTTTGTTTGTGCCATGATACACTTCCACAAGCTTGTTGTGAAGATCAATCTTTGTTCTTTTAATAAAACAGATCACCCTTTTCCGTTGACTGAAAACAACTGACTCTAGTTTCATCTTCAAATTAACTGCTAATCCTAAAGGTTCACATACTTTCACCACTCACAGACATGTGATACTGGATCATTTTCCTCCATAAATAAATGACCAAGCCAAATATTTTGACTCATTTATTTGATTTTCTTCTCTATCGTCTATACTTTTAGGACTTGTGTGAAAATCTGATGTAGTTTTAGGTCAAATTTATGCAGAAATACAGAAAATACTTAAGAGTTCACATACTTTCAAACACTGCGGTATATGTAAACTACTGACTTAAATGTGTTGTCTGGCTGATGACAATTTTTTAAATCCAGCTCAGATCAACGTAAAACTATTAATTAAGGGATTTTCACCTTTCCATTCCCCCAAAACCTACTGTTCCACTGCTGGTCTTCACTGCTGGGGCCAGTAATTGTCTATGCGGTCATCTTCTGCATGTTAAGAGAGACCAGAGAGGAGAAGTCAGTCAGGCACCCAGTCAACATTAGACCTGGTCAGTTCAGTGGGTAATGTGTATTGCTATATTCCCCCTGTGGTGGCGCAGAACAGGAACTGAACACTTGCCGACCAGTTCTTGCATAACTTACAGCTGATCACTGATGGTCCTAGAAGGTTGCTGATGGTCCTAGCAGCTCAACACCCTGTTGTCAGCTTATAATAGATAGAAACTTATAACACAAAGAGATGAAAGTCCATTGGGCATGAACACTTTTTATAGACATCCAAATTAATTTTTTGTGACGTGCTGGGACAGATAAAATTGCTATAACTACTCCATTATTGTACGTTCCATTAGATATAAAGAGAACACGTAACAGACTGCCATTCGTAGCCACACTTGCTTTATCACATTATCAAGAGCAGAGGAAAGTTGCTATTTTTATTTTAGCTCTGATCATCTCCACCGGTATCAGCGCAGAAGCCGGATTTCTCAAAGGGAATTTATTTCCAGCATGCAGCTTCATTGCCCTCAGTATTAGTTGTTATTACATAGTAGTACATTGAGGGAGAACGAGAGACAGAGCCAAATATAGTTGTCGTTCTTCGGTGATTCACTCTCCTGTGTATCATTAGTTACTTAAAGGCAAGCTGTGGTTTCACTGCTCCATGTGTCACTTTCAGCACGGGAGAAGTGTCAGGGAAATGTTAACAGTAATGGTGAGTGACATGTTAACACTAGTACATGGGGACGTACAGATTTTTGTAAATGGTGAATTGCTAGTTGCTTTTTCTATATAGCACATGAACTAAACTGAGATTATGTAATTTGGATGACACAGTACCTAAAGTCTATCTCTTATACATCTAAGGGCTCATGCACACGGCCCATTGTGTTTGGGTCATCAGAGACGCATTTTTGAGGCTTGGATGGGGACCCATTCACTTTAATGTGCTATCCGCATCCGTTGGTCCGTTCCATGGCCCCGCAAAAAAAAAAAAAAAAAAGTCCTATTCTTGTCCATTTTGCGGACAAGAATAGGCATTTCTTTCATGGGCCACCCGTTCCGTTCTGTAAACTGCAGAACACACACGGCCAGTATTCGTGTTTTGCAGACCGCAAAATACAGCGCGTTCGTGTGCATGAGCCCTAGGGCTGTATTAGACAACCCAATTCTGCCAGCAATTGTCGGGAAGAAAGCGTCCTTCCCAGCAATCGCCTGCTCACTAGCGGAGGAGACAGATGCTATTACATGCAGTGATCTCGATCATTATACCATCGCTCGTCCCCATGCTGTGCAGTTGTTTGCTGGCAGCAGATTGTGATTAGACACCACAATCTGACGCCGACAAGCGATCATCTTTAAACCTGTCAAAAGATTTGCATTGCCCAATGAACAAGCATTTGCTTGTTCAATGGTAAATTGGCTGCAATATTACACTGCCAGATCATCACTAACAATTGTTCATATGAACGCTCGTTAGTGATGATTGGCCCGACAATCTCCTGGTGTAATACAGGCTTTACTGTGAGATTGGATACCATCTTTTGTTTTGTTTGTTGGGCAGAGGTAGACTGTAGTTTTATGGACTACTTTACTTTTGCTTAGCTGGGGCGGTATTTTGTGCCACAGTATGGTATTGCTGGCCCCTCCCCCTTGTGTTGGCCCTGGCTTCTGTCAATTTGGACCCGCCTACAACATAGGACCACTTTTAGTTTTTTTTCCAGGGCCACTTTAAGTTTCCAGTCAGCCCCTGATGGATGCCCTAAATTAAAGGGGTTTGTCAACATGCCAGATTCTAATATATAAATCAGTATAGCTAGGTTATTCGTATCTGCTGTTCCTTTTCCTCCCTGCTTACTCATTGGCTGCTTTTCAGCTCCGCTGAATTAGGTTAGGGCAGTTACACACCCATGGTCTGAATTCTGATAGCCTGTTCCGGCAGAGAACAGCCTGCTGGAATTCTCCAGATCTGGCACTTCTGGATACAAACAGAATGCCTGCCGGCCCAATTAAGTATAATGGGTCCATCGGAGATTCGGCCGCATGCCGGCAAACAATGCGTAGAATTGGCTGGACCCAAACGACTGCGCGCTGCGGTTTGTGTCCAACTGATTTCGATCATTGTCTACAGGAACAGCCTTCCAGAATTCACACCTGAAGTATGAAACTAGCCTTAGAGATTTCATCTGTGACTCCAGTTTACCTGCAGTGCCTACAGGAAGTCTGAGATAGTCTGAGACACACCTCCATAAAGACATGGTTGATTGACTTTGGTGTGAAAGAACATGACTGGCCACACAGAGTCCTGACCTCAACCCCATCCAACACCTTTTGGGATGACCTGAAACAAAGACTGTGAGCTAGTTCTCCTCTCACATCGCTGTCTGACCTCACAAATGCTCTTCTGGATGAATGGGCAAAAATTCCCAAAGGCACACTCCAAAGTCTTGTAGGAGCTTGGGGGTGGAGGGCAACTCCATATTAATGTCTATGCATTTAGAATGGGATGTCAGAAAAGCTCCTGTAGGTGAAGTGTGCAGGTATAACAATACTTTTGTCCATAAACATGTCATAAACAAGTATATGACATATTGGCTATGAGCTGGACACATTGGACATGGACGTACTTGAAAAATAAGAAAAAATTAAAAAGTATTCCAGTACCACAACCCTCACCACAGAGCTGGAATGTGAATTATATTACATAATAGTAGAGGTTCTGTTTAGGTGTTTCTGAATAAGGGTACATAAGGCAAGGACTATTGCCGCACAGCCTGGAGCAAAACGTTAAAAGCCAGACAGGAGACAATGTATTCTATCATGGGAACTAATGAAACTCATCTCTAGCCCCTTAATTTAGCCTGGATAGAGCCACATGTTCTCCAGATCTCTGTGCTTTCTCAAGCGTTTTGTGCTGCTGTTCGGATCACTTAACTCAAATTTTCGTTTTCTTCTTATTTTAGAAAACTCCCGGTCCAGGAACGTATGATCCAACGAGACAGTTACCGAATCAGCCACCCACAGTTGCCAAAATGGGTCGCATGCACGGCCTTTTCTTCCGTAATTCATTTGACTTTTAAATTGTGAATCATAGAACATAATTAAAGATTTGCTTCCTTCTGCTAAATGGGTTCTGCCTCTAAAATGCTAAGGCACTATGTATACACCAGGGTGAAGCTGACAGCTGCATATGACGAGTAATTCCTACCGTCCCTGATCCTAATGTACTTGGTCAGTCTAATTGTTGACGTGCTGCTCCCTCAGCTGCATCTACACATCCATTTTATAGATATGGATATCCCATCGGTACAATCCCTGTCTACATGTCCTATTAATTACCTATACCAGGGGTAGGCAATCCCCGGCACTCCAGCTGCTGTGAAACTACAACTCCCAGCATGCATAATTGCTCTGCTCTTCTAAGAACTCTCATATAGAAATGAATGGAGCATGCTGGGAATTGTAGTTTCACAACAGCTGGAGTGCTGAAGGTTGCTAATCCCTGTCCTATTAGTAACAGTGATACACAGCTAGCAATCAGAACCTTGACTAAGTCACTTAAACACAGGTCATCTCAGATGTCGGCCACTACCCTGCAGTAGATATGTGAATGTTGCCTCATCAGATGGCATCAGCTATTCTGCTGTGACTTTTGCACAAAAACAAAGATAATTTTATTAAGGCCTCATGAAAAAACTGAGTAAATGGAGCCAGGGTGGAGGTGCAGAGTCTAGATACCTTACAGTGGATGGCCTTGTGTACTGTGTTGTGTCTCTGGAGCCAGATGTGCTGCAAACCAGGGGTTGCAGGGGTGCAGATCACCACCGATCCGATACTGATGACCCAGAAAACCACTTTAGCTGGCACCTGACTCTGACACCTGACTCTGACACCAGACTCTGACACCTGACTCTGACACCTGACTCTGATTTTGATGTCTTTCTTCACAGATCAGGGTCAAAGTCAGAATGAGTTATAGATTTACTGTTTATTTGTATGCTAAATCACACAGCCAATGAAAGTCCATGGCTGACTATAGGTGAGCGTATAGCTCTATGGTATGTGCAGTTGCAATAATTGGCATTTTACTTATCTGAAATGCTGATGAAAACATGGTCATTTTACTGATTTGCAACTGATTTTCAGTTGCCCAAATTTCTGTAAGGTAACCTGCAGAAGTGTAAAGGCACCATTTTAGCAAAAGGTCACCACCTTCAAAACATAAACAGCTTATGATTATTGAAGTCCCCTAATACAAAGGTATAATGAACACAGTGGTGTCACAGAATGAGAAACAATGCACACAGTGATGTCACAATACATGGATAATGCTCCAAATAATGGGGAGAATGTACATAGTGGTATCACAATAGTGGAATAACGTGCACAGTTATCTCACGGTAGAGATAATGCAAACAGCAATGCTTCAGAGTAGGGATAATGCACATAGCAGGGGTAACCATGAAGCTTCATAGATAATAATATAGGGCCATATTCAATTTTCCACACCGCCTTCCATAAGCCATATTCATTACGAACTGCCCTTTATCTGTTTGGAAATAAACCCCTTTAGCTGATCGGATCCATCGAACCTGCTATACTTGCATCCCCTGTAGGTCTGCCCATATATATGGTGCCTTCCTGTTTGAGAAAAGGGATGAAAACATAATATGTGCAGGAGCTTCCCTCAGATATGTTGTGATCATGGGAGATAAACCGCTGCCACGGGGGACCACACCTTATTCATCTTTCCCTATTGAAATAAACATGTATATGAGTATGGTGGAATAAGGAGAAACAGCTGTCTCCTATCTAGCTACCTGGAAACTCAGCCAGTCTTACCGGAGTGGACTGAAACTTTACTGACCAGCCCTACTACGGTCATAGCGTTTAAAAAAATTTATTTGAAAATTCCCATTTCAATTTTTACATTGTTATGTGAATTAATTTTCCGTTATAGTGATTCTCAGCCTAGGAACCGACAACTCCAATTGTGGTAACACTCACCTGTTTGCAATCTTGCTGTTCTGGAAGTGGTTTGGTCCTGTGACCAGTGCGGCCAATTATTGGCCACAACATTTTAGCACATGTGACCATTGAGACCAGTGATTGGCCACCATAATCACAGGGCCAAGCCACTTCTGGCCCAGTGGGGACTGGAAGCAGTCGAGAACAGGGTAACTACCAGACAGGTGATTTTTATTTATTTTTTTATATAGTCACAGGTTATGACCATAAGGGTTGTCAGTTTCTAGGCTGGACAACCCCTCTAAACCATGTTGCCATATTGATCATCTGGAAATGTTACAGCCATGTCACCTTCAACCTTTACAAAGGACTATGGGACCAAAGGCATGCATACTATACTATGTCCAAGCACCTGGCGAGAGGAGACCCTGCACTAGTTGGTCGAAACCTCTTTGCTACTCCATGGTAAAAACCTGGACTCCCATCTAAACGTGAACTACAACAGGTTGGGGAATTATCCCATGGAAATGGCTTGAAGAGGGGAAAAACAATGAGCGTCTTTGTCCTGGGTGGAGAAACCAGCATCATAAAAAGGTGGCTATGTGGCCTTCTCTCTTCTGTATGCCACCATCTACCAATAAACATGGCTTATACGAGAGGTAATGCAGAACTGAAGAGTCACAGGGGGATTGACGACACTGCACCTTTAAAATAACATGTCGCTGTAGAAGGACTTGTTTTACCGGGTTACCAGAGCAACCTCCATCTTGAGGGAGAGCAGCTCTGGCGATGAGATACTTGATGTATTTTTATTTTAATTACTTTATACACAGTAGGACGGTAACGGAAATGAAATTATGCGCACAAGCAGCGAGAGGAAATTGATCTATGCTAACCTCGCTGCTTACGGATTTGCTGAAGTCTTATAATAGCACAATTATTTTATTCTTATTTTTCTTCCAAACTTCTCCTGCAATGATAAAGAGGGGGTCATTTTCACACCTAACATCTCCATTCTCTATATGGGCCACAGAGTAATGTTTGGAGATGTTTCATTCCAGTTATCTTTGTCAATGGGTTCATTTGTTTTTGAAATTTGTGATATATCACAGGGCCTTCACTATTAATTTATTAATATTATTTTTAATCTTATGTTAAGTGATTAATTACCCAAAATGTAAGATTAGGAAATGTTTACTAGGTACATATTGGCCCGAATGTGCTACCGCTATATCTGCAAATCATACCATTTCTGTAGGTTTCAGGGAGGTAGGGTTTTGTAAAGGTCAGGGAACTCCATGGTGACTTGTAATATTCTTAAAGGGGTCGACAAGGCTACAGATATTGAGGACCTCTTCTCAGTATAGATTGCTGAGGATCCAAAAACCGGCACCCCTACGAATCAGCTGTTTCAGGCAGCCAAAGTGGTGGAATCTATACAGTGTAAACAGCTGAAGAGGAAGGCTCTGTACACTGTGTGGTTTCAAGCGCTGGCGTATGGGAGCTGAGCTGCAATACCCCAGCATGGCCACCACTCAATGTATGGAGCTGTCTGCTTCCAGCTCTGTAAGTGTATCGTTTATTGTGCTTACTGCCTGAAATAGCAGTGGGGATGCAGAATTTCGGACCCCTATGGTGGACTGGGAACTTATAGTGGTCCTGGAAAAAATACCAAAAGTGGCCCCATTTTGTAGTTGGGTCCAAATTGATGGGAGGCAGGACCAGCAATACCATATTGTGGCACATTATACCACCCCAACAGAGCCAAATACCACAGTCCATCACAAAATACTGCCAGCAGCACAAAATACATTCCGAAAAGCTTCCACTGGCCAATCCTAATAATAGGATTGATTATTCCTTATACTACATATTTCAGCTACTGCAGAACCTCTTTCTGTAGATGAAACAGAAGCCTCATGTCAATAACTGGTTGGATATAATTAAATGCTTTGTCTGAATTGTATAGCATTACAGTGCTAATTAGAGTGTGGACCCACAGAAAAGGCCAGCAAGAGTGAACCCTTCGAAAAGCACTAGCAGCATAATAACGTGTCCTCCATATAGCGCCAGCCATATACATTCCCAAGTACAAAGTGACACTCATTCAGTGCTTGCCACCATGTACCCGTATTCAAAGCCAAACTTAAAATGCCCTCGAAAGCTAGCAAAAGTGCAACCAATGTCAACCACAATGCTCTGCAGACAGTGGCGTACCGCCAATATAGGCAGACCACGCCACTGCTATGGGGCCCGCAGCACAAGGGGGCCTGGAGCGCACAAAAGGCCCCGCCCCCTACTCTGCACATACAAGCTACTAAGTTTTGTTGACCAGCATTGTGAACGGCAAAGGCAGCGCAGCGATGCTGCTGCTGTCTGAAACAACCAATAACAAAGCTCCTTACACTAAGGAGCATTGTTATTGGTCAGTTTGAGCGGGCTGCCACAGCGCTTGGAGGAGAGGAAGGAGGCGCACGATCATCACTGGCGGGGTAGGGTAAGTGGCCTTGCTCAGTAGGGAAATTTACTGGGGGTCCCAGATCTGAGCGGCTTGTTTTTCTCCATAATGATGAGTCTGAAGTCTCAGCCGAGCGCTTTCTCTACTCCCTGCTGAGCGCGGCACTGAAGACAGCCTCAATAGCAGGTCTATGGGACAGTCTTCACTACCGCGCTCAGCAGTGAGGAAAAGTGGCTGAGCGCGTCAGTCTCCTGCTTATAGAAGTCAGCGAGGGCTGGACACGCCAACAGCAGCGATGAACACCAGCCTCAGGGCAGGGAGACCCTCAGGGCAGGTCATTCTGTTGTCCTGTAGCCAGAGAAATAAAGGAGGAGCAGTGTATAGATGCAGCACACTGTGATGTGCCTGTGTACCCAGTACGGGGCCCAGCAAAAGCCTCCTGGCTGATACACAGATGTCACAGCATGGCTGTCTTACAGATACCCCTACTCTCATTGCCACTGCAAATCCTGGAGACAGCAGGGGGAGAAGAGAGGATGCTGCAAGCACCATGAACCTGGAGGCTGCATGTTCAAATGTCAGTATAACGTCTCCTTGTGGCCCCCATACAGTATAACATCTCCTCGTGGTCCCCATACAGTGTAACGTCTCCTTGTGGCCGCCCTCATACAGTATAATGTCTCCTTGAGGCTGCCCCATACAGTATAACGTCTCCTTGTGGCCACCCTCATACAGTATAACGTCTCCTTGTGGCCGCCCTCATACAGTATAATGTCTCCTTGGGGCTGCCCCATAAGTATAACGTCTCCGTGGGGCCCCCAAACAGTATAATAAGATTTTCAGTAGGTCAAGTATACATATATTTATTGGCAAATGGGGGTGTGGCAGGGGAGGAGTCATGGCAGCATGTGGGATGGGCCAGATAGTGGGCGGGGTTAGGGGCCCCATTCAGATTCTTGCTATTGGGCCCAATGATTTCTATGTACGCCCCTGTCTGCAGAGTCAGTCACAATGGCTTGCTCACATTCCCATGACAGCAACATAGTTGCCAACAGTCCCAAATTTGCAGGAACTGTCACTAATTATAGACACAGTCCTTACAAATTCGGATTGTTCTGGGCCAAAAATGGACAGGGCATATATAACCCCTGTCCATAAATGGGTGTTCCCGTATAGTTTGAGGAATTCCTGGAGACGGGGTCCACTTATCTCTAACTTACCAACTGTGATGTTGGTAAGTATGCAGCAACAATGCCCCTTCTTCTGCAGTAGCTGAGGTATGACCATGCCATCCAGAGGGTTCCCCATATAGAGCCTGGCCTAGGACCTCATTTATCACAGCTGTCTAATAGTAAGATTGTGTTGGTGGCCCACAGCATCCAATCAGAACTCAAATTTATCCGTAATAGATTGCTTGTACCCGGATAGTGCCACTATAGGCCCTGCCCATGTAGGACTATGTAGCGCAGCTTATTTCTGAAAAATTGGGAGATAGGACGAAACTGTATTATTACCAGGGGCTTCCACAGGATGGTATACTTAGTTCTTGGTGTCTTTTGTGATATGTTCTAAATGAGTATATATTGGTGCTCTTGTGACTATATCATCTGTATAATATGGCGTTATCACTTCATAGGAAATATTTAACTTGGACTTGTATTTCAACTTTAGCTTTTTATTCAAATATAAAGCAAATGTTCATTGTCTGCTAGTCATGGAAATAGTTAAACTGTGGGCCGGAAGATAATGTCTAGGGGAAATGAGGTGGAATGATATCTCCCACAGGATTATCGTGCATTAGTTGTAGACTAGACATTGGATATTTTTACATTTCGGCAGCTAAAATGAAAATGTTAGTACATTGGTAAAAAGTAAAATCTACTGGAAGCTATCACCTCAGATGCTATGAGGTGAGCATGCAAATGTGGCAATATTGGAGGTAATTGTTCCCTTCTACAATATCTGTTGCAACACCTTTCAAGTCTTCAGTGTTCAAGGCATGTGGGAATGGGTAAGTGCCATTAAATGTTTAAATGCTAACATTCCTTTACATTGTTTGGTTAGCCAACCTTGATGCTAAATCCTACCCTCATCCCCTAACTAAACCTGAAGTGAAAGTGAGGCGTGCAAAATTATTCGGCCCCCTTGCATTAATACTTTGTTGTGCCACCTTTTGCGGCGATTACAGCTTCAAGACGCTTGGGGTATGTCTCTATCAGTTTTGCACATCTAGAGACTGAAATTCTTGTCCATTCTTCCTTGCAAAAGAGCTTGAGCTTTTTGAGGTTGGATGGAGAGTGTTTGTGAACAGCAGTTTTCAGCTCTTTCCACATATTGGTCAATTGGATTCAGGTCTGGACTTTGACTTGGCCATTCTAAGACCTGGATACCTTTATTTTTGAACCATTCCATTGTAGATGTTGCTTTATGTTTGGGATCATTGTCTTGTTGGAAGATAAATCTCAGTCCTAGTCTCAGGTCTTTTGCAGACTCCAACAGGTTTTCATCCAGAATGGTTCTGTATTTGGCTCCATCCATCTTCCCATCAATTTTAACCATCTTCCCTGTCCCTGCTGATGAAAAGCAGGCCCAAACGATGATGCTGCCACCACCATGTTTGACAGTGGGGATGGTGTGTTCAGGGTGATGAGCTGTGTTGCTTTTACGTCAAACATATCGTTTAGCATTGTTTCCAAAAAGTTGGATTTTGGTTTCATCTGACCAGAGCACCTTCTTCCACATGTTTGGTGTGTCTCCCAGGTGGCTTGTGGCAAACTGTAAACAAGACTTTTTATGGATATCTTTGAGAAATGGCTTTCTTCTTGCCACTCTTCCATAAAGGCCAGATTTGTGAAGTGTTCGACTGATTGTAGTCCTATGGACAGACTCTCCCACCTCAGCTGTAGATCTCTGCAGTTCATCCAGAGTGATCATGGACCTCTTGGCTGCATCTCTGATCAGTCTTCTCCTTGTTTGAGATGAAAGTTTAGAGGGACGGCCGGGTCTTGGTAGATTTGCAGTGGTCTGATACTCCTTCCATTTCAATATGATCGCTTGCACAGTGCTCCTTGGGATGTTTAAAGCTTGGGAAATCTTTTGGTATCCAAATCCAGCTCTAAACTTCTCCACAACAGTATCACGGACCTGCCTGGCGTGTTCCTTGGTCTTCATGATGCAGAACCCTGAGACTATCACAGAGCAGGTGCATTTATACGGAGACTTGATTACACACAGGTGGATTCTATTTATCTTCATCAGTCATTTAGGACAACATTGGATCATTCAGAGATCCTCAATCAACTTCTGGAGTGAGTTTTCTGAACTGAAAGTAAATGGGCCGAATAATTTTGCACACCCAACTTTTCATTACAAACAAAGTTTAAATGATCCAATAAATTTCGTTCCACTTCACAATTGTGACCCACTTGTTGTTGATTCTTCACCAAATATGTAAAATGTTATATCTTTTTGTTTGAAGCCTGAAATGTGGAAAAGGTTGAAAAGTTCCAGGGGGCCGAATACTTTCGCAAGGCACTGTATATTAAAGATTTATTTTCCTTCATTTTTTGGATTTAGAAGTGAGGGTCAACTGTGATTATATCATAGTCTTCATATTATGATGATCATTATCTTCATGTTGTTTGTTTGATCTTGGTCTATACCAGATGTTCTAGAAATTTGGTACTAGTTTTCAGGTGTTAGCAATTTCCCGGGTACTTTACTCTCTTTGAGTGTTATCTCTGAATCTAAGAAATTTCTTCTCTCATTCTAACCATTGCAATATCATTCGCACAGAACTTTCTCACTATATTTCTCAAAGCATGCTTCTCTTTCTTGGCAACGTGTTATGAGATGGGTGCTTGTTCGTTGCTGGGTACTTGTTCCACTTCCTAAAAAATAGCAACTGGTAGACTAGGTGTTAGCTGGGTTCGTCAACCTGATTTTTGTTTTCTGAACAAAATTCACAGCCAAGTAATATATGTCTTTCCTTCTGGAAAACCTTTTTAACCTCTTAAGGGGCCAAACTATTTCAGATTTCAAGACACAGCAATTTGTTTTTTTTTCTTCATCTCCACATTAAAAAATTCTATAACTTTTAGAGGTGATGGTTTGAAAGAAGGCAGTAAGTCCAGGATTGTTTTGTGGATTTTGTTTTTATAGCATTCACCATGTTCAGCTTGTTTAATTTTGGGATTTGTAGTTTTCATTTGTGCTATTTTGGGGTACATAACGTCTTTTTTAATCACTTTTTACTGTGTTTTGAGAGGAGGAATGGACATTAAACAAAAGTTTGGCCATTTTTAATTTTTATTTACAATGTTCATCATACAGGATAAAAAATGTTATTTTATTCTACAGGTTTTTATGGCTGTAATGATGCAAATTATATATAGTTTTCATTTTTTTTACAAAAAAATTGTTTTACTTGATTGTTTTATTTAAAAACCCTTTTTTTAAACTAGAGGACGTAGAGCATTTGAATATGCAATCTTCTGATAACCCTCATACTTTTGTATTGCAGTATAACATAATACCTATTATGCTGGGCCAATTAGGCAGGGCCGAATAGGCATCCATATATGGCAGGCCTGGGGCCATTTTTAGGCCCCTGGCTGACATAATAACCTGTTGGCATCCAGCTATCTCTTTGGGGGTGAGGGAACAATAGAATTACAGGGAGAAATGATCATCCAAGTAGTTAAATGACCTGGATTGAAGTTCTCTTTGATGTTGGCATTTAGGTCACATTCACACAACTGTGTGACGGCCGCGTCAGTTTTGTGGACCGCAAGCTACAGATCTGCAAAACATGGGCACCAGCAGTGGGCACCCCGCATCATGGTGCAGACCTATCCACTTCAATGAGTTCTCGATCTGCAAGATGCATCAAAAGATAGGGCGTATCCTACCTTTGTCAACAACATGTGGATTGTGGACCCTTTAAAATCAATGGGCCCACACTGCAATTCGGGTGCACAGGGCCAATGCCCATGTTTTGCGGATCTACAGTTTGTGGTCTGCAAAACGGACACAACCACCACACAGTTGTGTGTATGCAGCCTTAGAAATGTAGTGCCCGCTCTGTAACACTGCCAAAGCTTGCAATTCAATATTCAATGTCAAGGGCACATCTCTTGAACCTGGGTCAAGTCATACAGCAATCTGACCAAGTTTCACAAACAGATTTTTTTATAAAAATGCCGCAGCTCTAGTGGTACATTTTTAAGCAGTTTTTTTTTTTTTTTTTTTTAGCCAAAGCCAGAAATAAATTCAAAAGGAATGAGGAAGGACTTCTGCTTCTCCTTCCTGTTGGATCCAATTCTGGCTTTGGCTCAAAAAAACTGCATCCAAAGTTCTGGGTGGATATTCTGTGAATATATGTTATGTCACCTTTCCTTTTAGCTCAGAAGGGTTAATCTCACTGAATGGAAATACTTGAGCGCTGCCAACACGCTAGCAGGCTGTATGTTAGAGACAGCGCAGAGAGAAAAGTTATAATTATTCTCCATATATATCTGGAAATGCATAAATATTAACTATGAAAGAGGTGAGAAGAGCCAACCTGACAACTTTACTCCCAAATCTGGACACCTAAACCCACTGGGGAGGACGTAGTACTGACATCTCTTTTATATTATGCCAAACCGTGTGCATGAAAATGAACACTGTTCTTTAGATTGTGAATTTTCTGTCTTTTTGCTCTGCAGTTTTATGCAATCTATTGCTCCCTGTTACCAGCCATTATTTACTGGGGAAGGACTGGCCGTAAATGTCTTGAACAGGATTAGAGGCAGTAAATCTACAACAGTATCTTCACCCACAATCACGAAGTTGTCTTACATATCGCTAGTTTGGAGTAGCAACAGAATCATTTACAGATGAGCAGCTCTCTGTAGTGTAAAATAGCGCCATACAGTGCTAATATGGTGCCCAACAGTGCATCTTCTTCACTCTTCAGTGATTCTCTCCTCCGCTAAAAAGAAGCTTCACGTGAACAGCCAATTATTTTCCCTTTCAGATATGATTTCCATTTCCTAGGCCGAATACTATTCTTTAGCATTGCCACATAGAAAAAATTAAAAATAAAAATACTGCAAGTACGCTTCCCTGTTCTGTGGCTGTGCCACTCATTCCTTGCAAACCACAATGACTTCACAATGCAATTCTATCCATAGTGACATATTGCTTCAAAAATGGATGACATAGCCTTTATAATATACAGTGCCTTGAAATTTTCCACATTTTTTTTCACGTTACACCCACAAACGTAAATGTATTTTTTGAGGATTTTATGCGATAGACCAACACAAAGTAGCGAGTATATGTGAAGTTAAAAGAAAATGACACATGGTTTTCAAATTTTTTAATAAATAAAAATCTGGGTAGTGTGGTGTGTATTTGCATTCTTCCCCTCCCTCCCAAGACCACCTTTCGTTGCAATTACAGCTGGAAGTCTTGGGATATGGTCTCTACCAGCTTTGCACATCTAGAGGCTGACTTTTTTTTAACTATTCTTCTTTGCACAGTGGGGATGGTGTGTTCTGAGCACATGACTAATAGTTGTCCTTTGGACAGATTCTCCCACCTGAGCTGTGGATCTCTGCAGCTCCTCCAGAGTGACCATGGGACTCTTGGCTGCTTCTCTAATTACTGCTCTCATTGCCTGCGCTGTCAGTTTAGGTGGATGGCCATGTCTTGGTAGGTTTACAGTTGTGCCATACTCCTTCTGTTATCGGATGATGGATTGAACAGTGCTCCGTGAGATGTTCCGAGCTTAGGATATATTTTATAACTTAACACTGTTTTACACTTCTCCACAACTTTATCCCTGACCTGTGTGATGTGTTCCTTGGTTTTCACGATGCAGTTTGATCACTAATGTTTACTAACAAACCTCTGAGGCCTTCACAGAACAGCTGTAGTTATACTGAGAATAAATTACAAACAGGCGGCCTCTATTTACCAATTAGGTGACATCTGAAGGCAATTGCTCACAGTGGATTTTATTGAGGGGTATCAGAGTACAGGGGGCTGAATACAAATACCCATTCCACTTTTCAGATTTTTATTTATTAAACATTTTGAAAACTATGTATTATTTTCTTTTCACTTCACACATACTTACTACTGTGTGTTGGTCTGTCACATAAAAATGAAAAATTGTGGAAAAGTTCAAGGAGTACTGTACATCACTATGGCTGCAATGTCGCTGAGGCCTACTTATACAACCCCCAAAGGGGGCAGAAGTATGTGATGGTAAATAAGCCTTAGACTGTGGATGTTACATTCCCTCTTTCTTCCTTCCCAACTCATGTACAAAATTATTTTCAGCTTATTATCCAGGGAAGGAAAAGGATCAGACCTTCTCAATTCACACTCAAGGCTGAAATTATGGTCTCCACAGGAGCTTAAAAAATGAACAAGGTAATGGACGGCTCTGCTGTTTACTGTGTAGTATATGAAGCATGAATATTGCCGTGTGTGTTAACATACCGCACATTCTGGAGGAAAGAAAGAAAAGTCATCTGCACTCAGGGGAAATTAGAATGTATCCCAAACACATGCATAGGACACGAGTCAAAATGTAGATCCACATTTTGGGCACCATTAGATGGAAAGGGACACATGGAAAGGGGTTGTCAAGATGAGATAAACCCTTTAAAGCAATTCCCTATTATGATCTGCAGAGTTACTCTAGGGCTAGTTTCTCGTGGGAATTATCCAAGCACATGTTTTGTAGCCATATCTGATGCCCCAAACTAACAGCCTCGTAGGAATCTATGATGTAAGCTGGGACCAATCGACCTGCAGACAGGCCTGGAATTTTTGGGCATAGCAATATGCCTTGACTTAAGCTGAGTAAGCCTATATATATGGCCTATATATGGGGCAATGATTGGGAATAAACTGTTAGTTCCTGATCATTTTCTGATGTGCAGGAGATCGGCAATGGGCCTCAAGGACAGTGGAGAGGATTGGAGTAGTTGTGTTTACAGTTCTGACAATCCCCGGGCTCTGCAGTGATGGGAAGCGTGCAGCCATTCTTCAGCTCGGGGCACACTCTGGTTCTGGAGCTCTCTACCTGGTGGTAGTGAGTGTTAGTGAGTTTTTGGGTGCAAGGCAGGGATGCCTTGAATGGGTAGTGGGAGACAATAATGAGACAGATTGTAGTGCAACAGATGGACTGTACTGCAGCCAATCAGTGGATGGTTCACACAGGCACTGAATACATTATGGTGACTGTGAAGATTGCACTTAGACACTTTCCCAGTGTATGGAGGGCAGTGGGCTCAACTGAAGTTCCCTTTAAGTCTCTTTTTATATAGTCTACAGAATCCTTCCAAATCAACCAAAGGATGCAACTATATCACTATATCACTATACTTGTTTCTCTGCGGTATGCTCAGCAGAATACAGTCTATAAACAGATGGCCACTCTGTTCCTTTTGTATGATGGGGGACTTGAAGCTGATTATACCCACCAACATGCAGCGAATTCCAGAACTGCCAGTTATGTGTTACCTGACAGGTTCTCTGCACTTTCTCCTATATGGCCATTCAACCTTCTGTAGAATCCAGTAACTCTGTCCCTCAAGGGCTGGCGCATATGCTGTCATTTTACTGCTTTTCAGTCCTCAGGACTGAATACCCTGGAGCTGTTACGCTCTGCTGTTCCTTCACTCATAGCTACACTAAACTGATGTAATTTCCTCTCCTAGAGGAAGGAGTGTTGCCAGCCCAAATAGCAACAGTAACCCAGGAACCAACTGCTCTCTCTATACACAACCCCTTGGGACATACAGTGTACAAACCAATGCAGTGGGTTAATGCAAATCAACCCCTCTATGGGGATGAACAACCACTACTACAATCATTCATCTCCATTCAGTTCCATTGGTGCTGCCAACAAACAGTGATTTTCTGTGCTGTATAAACGATCATATTACCTGACAAACAAGCATTTTGCTCATACAGTATGTCTCGTTATTTGCAACCTATTTACATCAGGAACAAGTATTCTTAAAACATACTTGAATTTTTAAGAAAGCTTGCACTGATTCTTTGTATCGTCATAACTGTGAAGGAATAGGTCTTTTTTGGGCTTCCCTAATGTCTCTTTCAGCCATATTATTGCCTGTTTCAGCTGCACAGCTAGATGCATTTCACTCAGAAGCAGGGGGGGGGGGGTCTCCGTTCTGTGGAATCTGCCAGCACTTTACTGCTGTGACGTCCTTTCCCTTACTTCCCACTATGTTTGTTTTCAGCTCCGGATCTCACAGAACAAATAAGAAGGGAGGATTCACACTTACAGACACACAGGACTTCAAAAGCTGTGTAGAAGCAGTTATTTTATCAGGGTCATGATCTTAGCTAGCTCTGACGCCCCCATTTCCTTTGAGCCGTCCTCTGTGTCTCTGTTACTAGAGACGTATGTTGCGTGAGAACAGGAAGTGGACTGTAAATTAGGTGGAAGCGAGATTCCTAGCAGCCATGAGTTTACACCATTCGCTATTAAATGAAATTGTGAAAGGATTTGGTCATCTTTTACTGAATCTGAGTTGGAGCTAAATTATAACTTTCATCAACATCTATATTTACATTTCTGAAACTGTCAAGTCCTGGATTCCCAGCATTCTCTGTTTCTTCAATGGCTGCATATGGCTTAAGCTGGCCATGTACTTAAAGGGAACCTGTCTCACAGGCAGCATGTTATAGAGCCGGAGGAGCTGAGCAGAATGATATATACTTTCATGGGAAATGAGCCAGAGAAACTTGTAATTTATTCATTTGTATCTCTGCTCTTTCTGAGCTTAGTTGTACACAGGGGCCGTCATCAGTGAATGACAGCCTTCCCTGTATAAGCATGTATACAGAGATAATAGGACAAAGCGGGACAATATATGAGAGCAGCTTATTCTCAGGGGACCCTTCAAATAAAAAGGGATTGTAAAAAATTGACCTTTTTTTTTTTTTTTTTTTTTTTTTAAAGATTGACAGACAGAATATACTAACAAATTCACTATTTACAGTTCACCAGAAATAACATCTGTCTAACTGAACTACTCTCAAATATCACTAGTATCACAAAAACAACGGAGTATAAATAGTTCATAAAACTTCCAATTTTATTAATATCAAATCTAAAAACATGTAAGTAGAATACAATGTGCAAATGAACCCAGTAATTTAAACCTGACACCAATTCCTGTACTTATTACATACTCATTACAGGCTTAATCCTTTACTAATATAGCTCTCCGCTCCTAATCATATCGATGTATTACCACATACCCTATTAGTAACCACTGCGGCGCTAATAATACAACAACAAAGTAAAAAGTGTCTCCTCAACGCGTGTTTCGCGTTTGCTTCCTCAGGAGAAGACAAGGAGGGAATATTTTTTCCACTTTTTAAACTACCTTTGGCCAATAGAAATGGGTATTTGAAATCATGTGAGATTATCAGATATGGTCCGAATTACGGCGCTTGGTCACGTGTCCACCCCGCGTGTTTCCGCTTCCGCCCTTCGCCCGAAGCCCACACTAGTGAGGGCAAAACCTCCCAGCAAAATGCTGGGTGGCTGACGTCACCAGCACATCACTTCCTTGACGATTGGCCAAAGCGTCGCAAGGTTTCTAAACTAGCCAAGCGTCACAGACCTATCTAGCCAACATGGAGAACGGGTCACTTAGGAAATGCTATATAAATCAACATATTTTCTCCAATGGAATAAATACTAAAACTAATCGGTATAAAAATCCCCCTAAGGTGCTGCATATGTCATAAAATATCATTATATAATACCCATAATAAAAAAATAATACCTTCATATATAACCAATCCTGTTAATAACCTCATGTGACATATATCATTAACCTAATTAATAAACCATATTAACAAAGTGCCAATATATACAGTGCAAAAACACAATATAATCTAAAAATAATAATAATAACAAAGGTGCCTCAAATATAAGGTGCCAATATAATTCACAATCCTCATGATTATTGTGCATCAATTCATACATAATTCCTCATAAAGTGAACAATACAACAATTAAAATCAGATCATAATGCAATATATTTAACCAAACTTTAAAATCACCCCTCCTTTTTTTATTATGGGTATTATATAATGATATTTTATGACATATGCAGCACCTTAGGGGGATTTTTATAGTGATTAGTTTTAGTATTTATTCCACTGGAGGAAATATGTTGATTTATATAGTATTTCCTAGGTGACCCGTTCTCCATGTTGGCTAGATAGGTCTGTGACGCTTGGCTAGTTTAGAAACCTTGCGACGCTTTGGCCAATCGTCAAGGAAGTGATGTGCTGGTGACGTCAGCCACCCAGCGTTTTGCTGGGAGGTTTTGCCCTCACTAGTGCGGGCTTCGGGCGAAGGGCGGAAGCGGAAACACGCGGGGTGGACACGTGACCAAGCGCCGTAATTCGGACCATATCTGATAATCTCACATGATTTCAAATACCCATTTCTATTGGCCAAAGGTAGTTTAAAAAGTGGAAAAAATATTCCCTCCTTGTCTTCTCCTGAGGAAGCAAACGCGAAACGCACGTTGAGGAGGCAAGTTACCAGGCACCTATACTCGGTATGTGATGACATTTTATACTTTGTTATTGTATTATTAGCGCCGCAGTGGTTACTAATAGGGTATGTGGTAATACTTCGATATGATTAGGAGTGGAGAGCTATATTGGTAAAGGATTAAGCGTGTAATGAGTATGTAATAGGTACGGGAATTGGTGTCAGGTTTAAATTACTGGGTTCATTTGCACATTGTATTCTACTTACATGTTTTTAGATTTGATATTAATAAAATTGGAAGTTTTATGAACTATTTATACTCCGTTGTTTTTGTGATACTAGACAGAATATACTGTAGAAAGTTCCAGGACTTTTCGTTCTACAGTGATGAAGATTTTTTGCATATGACTGGACAAGCCGTGTATCTGGTAGAATTATGAGGGGAAGGGAAGGTTTTCATTAATGGCACAGCAATTCTAGTGGTGATATTGGTTGCATGATGTGTAGCCATAGATGTTCTACAGCATGATGCCAATGCAGTGACATGTACGGCAGTGCTCCTGCCACAAATAGATAGTCCCACAGTGACAAATAGACCTATCTGCAAGTCGCTATCAGGTCAAGTTTAAAATTACCGGCATATATCATTTAGCTGGGTAATATAATCCGCTCGACACCAGCTGAGACAAAACGCCATTAGACTCTACGATGAGTTGTCTCTTTAATTATAAACCGCATAGTGATCCATGTAACAAGCTGGCCAAGTAATTCCCTCTATAATGGGGTTAAATGCCCTCACTGCACTCAGGGGGTCACCATCAATACGCATTATTTGTTTGCAAATAAGCGAGAAAAAGAAAATAAGGACGGCACTCACCAGTCTTCTTATCAATCTTCCATAACTTTATTAAAGATAAAACATCCGTATGGCCAAACAGGGGTTAGGAGCAGATGCAATCAATCTGCTATTGGACTGAGCACCATTGCTGTCTTTTTGTTTCCGGTGAGCCCGTATTATGCTGCTGAATAAGTAACCCGGTTACAGTGGTGCCGCCCCAGAACTTTTTCTATTTCTCTGGTGTATTTAATACGCATTATTTGGGCTAAACCCATGCATGAAAAAAAGTAGTCTTATGACTTGTTGTGTTCCTCAAGTTAATTGGTAGTTATGACATTTTTCTTCAGAAAAACGGGTATAGAAAAAAATAGACGAGAGATAGACTATGGGGAAGGGTTTTGGGGTGCCATCAAGCCATTTGGCCTTGGCTAGGGAATTTAGATTTAATGATATGGTGGTGAACTGAACATTTTCCCTAGGTGAAGGCAAGCCTAGCTATAGCTTTGACATAGACTATTAGAAAAAGATGGCTTCCATCTAGCATTATAGCTCACCTCTATTGAATGGAGAATGGAGCCTAACTGCAATACCAGACACAGCCTGTAGAGAAATGTGGAGCTGTTTTTGGAAAAAGCAACCATGTTTTTCTAATTTGGTAAAACCCTTTAAATCGTTTACATACTGTTCACATACTGAGGCATATTTATCACCATTACACCAGCTTTTATATGTCATGGCCTGGAAGGAATGGGAGCGGAGGATAGGAGTGGTAGTGGCTCTGGCTGAAATAATCATTCATAGTGGCAATCCTCACACCGATGATCCGTAGGGCCAGGCAGTGATCAGAGAGTGCACTCTTTCTTCCCGTGGGCCACACCCCTGATGTTGGGGTATTTGGGGTGCCCTTGGTGTTGTGGATTTCATGCGGGTGCAAGGAAGGAGATGGAGGTGCAGAAGCTGGCGAATGGTGCTGGAGTCAGTAACCAGACCAGTTGTAGAAGATAAACGTCTTTCTTTACTACAGATGTACTTCACCATGGTCAGCGGACATTAGCTGCGGGTGCCTGCTGTATGAAACAGTAGGCACCCCGCGGCATGGCTCCTGGTCCACTCAGGGGTGGACGCCATCTTTAAAGTCCCGACCGCCGACGTAAATAGCCATTTGGTGGTTGGGAAGGGGTTAAAGACCATTTTTAACAACTGTTAAAAACAAATGCAAAATGGCCTTTAAAAACTCGCAGACGGCAGTAAATGGATGGAAAATAGTTGAGAAATGCCCATGAAAAACTGACCGTGTCTCTGTTTTTCATGGCAATTTTTTTTTTTTTTACTGCCGCATGAATGTAGCCATAGACTGTACAGATGCTAAAGTAAATGATCTGCATCTGTGTGATTTTTCCATGTTTATTCCTCTAAACAAGCAAGTTTTTTTTATTTTTGCAAATGGTTGTCAGGTGCCGTTATGATACATAAGTAAAACATCACTCAATTAGTATGATAGAAAGCTGCGTTCAGTGCCAAGATCTGAGCCGCTGTGACAGGAACCCCAGACTTGTGTTTTCCTGACCTCATTAGTCAAATAATTACAGTAATAGGGACTGAAATGTAGCCTGGACTGACATTTTGTTCCTTCTGCAATTTTCATCCCCAGGAGTAGAATAATGAAATTGTCATGAAAGCGGTATACTCCAGGTATTATTGTACAATCAAACATATGCTGTTTTTGGAACACTGTGTATCTTTAATGAACGGCACTGAATAAAATGCAGAAGAAAACTTCACTTTCCTGACATTTCGGGTTATTACTATGGTGCAATGCATGCTCTTCCTACTGGGCATTGGCTATTTGCACCAATATTTGCACGAATGCACTTATGGTTACAGAAGTCTCTTAGACATGATGGAGGCATCAGTAGGGAAATTTACTCATATAGGACGACTTGAATAGGAGAATTTGGGTGGATTCTTAGACTGCCATTGGTGTTGCACTGGATTGACTGGGATGCAACGGTTAAGGGATCCTTGGTTTGTACCTGTAACCTTTGTATGGAGGTATGGACTTTGCTGTGGAAAGTGTTCATACCCTTTCACTGTTTTCATATTTTGTTTCGCTGCATCCTTGTGCTAAAATGTTTTAAAAAATCAAGTTTTCCTCCATTAATCTACACTTAATACACCATAATAAGAAAATAATCAGAACAAAAACCAATCCATGGGGAGGACAGAACTGCCTGTAGAGCTCAGAGACAGGATTGTGTGGAGGCACAGATCTGGAAAAGGACAAAAAAAAATTCTGCTATACTGAAAGTTCTTAAGACCTCGGTGGCCTCCATCATTCTTAAATGGAAGTGGAAAAACCAGGATGCTTCCTAGAGCTGGCTACCCCATCAAACTAAGTAATCGGGTAGAAGGGCCTTGGTAACAGAGGTAACCAAGAACCCAAAGGTCACTCTGGCTGAGCTTCAAGGGTGTTTCACACGAGCGAGTTCAATGAGTGTGTGTATGCAAGAGCTCCCATCCTGACCTACGTAGCACTGATAGGATGGCATAGCATTATATTGATTTATGATGCTATGTAAGGATTAACTATAAAGATAGAGGGCCGCTAAAACATAGCTTTTATTCATAAATTTAAAATGTCTCGTTCTACAACAGAAGGGCAACGTATTTAAAACGATACCATAATTAAATGCTAGAGCCAACTGGTCATTTATATGTTAAAGCCAACTGGTCCTTGGAAGCATAATATTGTTTTCTGCTTCCAAGCTAGCATAAGAAAGCAAGAGTAGTGGAGTATGATGTCAGCTGCACCAACAGATCCAAGGCTAATAGATCACCTTAGAATCCTCAGTCATTTATTGAAGTACTGGTGCATTGCTCAACATCAATAGAGTGGGAATGTTATAATAACTTGCAACACTTTAGCAAGTCTTATCAATTTATCTTCCCAGTCTGCCCCACAACCTATTGCAGTACGGCTAAATTCGCTGTCTACATGTGCATTCTAACCCTAAGCTAATGCTCGACGCGTTTCCATGGCTAAACAAACAAGCCCTTTCATCAGGAGCCGCTGCCAGGGTAGACAAACAAACACAAAAGCAAAGGACGCTGCACGCGACTGATGGGGCGTGTGCAGCTACGTAGCCAGCGGCGCTCAGATGGCCGTAGCGCGGCCGCCGAGTGCCGCTGCTTTTGTTGAAGAGACCACGCCTACTGGGTAGGTACAGCAACGGGGGACCAATCACAAGCAGGAGTCAGTCCAGATTGACAAACCCCTGTCTCCCATATTCAATGGCTATGTACACCCAGGAAATAAATATTATTACAGGTGACTACTGGCGGTTCTATTATTATATATAATTGTGGTGACTTTTTAAATATTGATCGGCGGATTAGGACCCTAATAAAAGGAAGTCTAAACAAAACAAAAATGTGAACTGTTACCATAAATGACTCAAAAGGAAGCAGTAAATACATGTTCTATGCATAATCCAGTGGTTGGTTAATAATCAGGTAGTAGGTAGGGCTATACATGATAGGGCTATGTATCGTGAACCGATACGGGGTAAGATGGAACTAATGCCATGATATAAGTAAATCTTATTAGGTATTTCTCACATGGCTAGATACTTCCAGTGTATCGTTTTAAATACGTTGCCCTTCTGTTGTAGAACGAGACATTTTAAATTTATGAATAAAAGCTATGTTTTAGCGGCCCTCTATCTTTATAGTTAATCCTTATTGCACCTGAGGATCGCCAATTTTGTTATCCATTACCAAGTTAATCAGTTTATGATGCTATGTAACCCTTAGAATTCTGGAATGTATTGGATAGGAAAACTTGATTTTCTTTTCATTTTTGCACTTGCTGAAAAAATGCATGTAATAGCCCTGTATGAGAATGCCAGGTACACAACTTTATCTTTCCACTAAGATGTTTTATTGATGACCATATCTGGTGACATGTCTCCCCATTTTCAGAGTTGTCCAAGTAGTGGGGCCCAATTGTTCCATTTCACATTATGAAATTTTGGTGGAATTGCTCAATAGATCTCCATTCATGATCTAATGGGGACTTAGCCTAACCATTGCAATCCAAGCCTTAACCGCCAAGACCAGCTTTTAGCTTTGTCTTTCATTTCAGTAAAGATGAATAGCACAAAACTGACAAATTGGGACAAGGCAAATGCCTTTTGAGAAGACCTCCCATGAAGGCAATGAGGAGAGGATGTGGATATGCTGTGCCACTAAACAGATTTGACTTGGGTCTACTTCTAAGGGCATTATCTTGGCAGAACCGTGGTCTCACCCTTTAACCTTATACAGTGGACCAGATTTTGCAGCAGGCGAACCACTAGGCTGCTACCTCTAGGAATAGTCTCTGTTTGGTGGGGACTGACCCACAGGAGTCAAGGGGTCAAGAGACACTCGTAATCAAACAAAAGTGTAGTCAGGAAACAAGCCAATGTCAGGCTAGGCTGTGTACAAGCAATCCTGTAAACAGTCCAAAGATCAGGGAGAGCAAGCCAGGGTCATAACTAGGAACAGGCAGAGGTCAGGTCAGCCAATAAAAGGTCACATCAAGAAACATGCAGGGTTTGGTACAGGGATAGGCAAACAAAACTATAGTGCACCTTTGCAGGTATCTAGCTAACTAGAACCTATTACTCAGGCACTCTTCTACAAGAGAAGGTTCCTCAAATACCTTAACATGGCCAGCCATAGGCTGGAAAAGATTAAGGTGCCCACTGGCCCTTTAATAGCTGTAGATAGCATGCATGCCCTACTGGGAGTAAGAGGCAGAGCAGGCGAAAGGCAGGCCTCAGCCTGTGTAGAGTGTACTGTGCAGCACTGCCCTGGTGGTCACGACAGCCAGGAGGGACCAGCAAGACACTGCCAGCCCAAGACTACTGGAGAGAGCAGGTGAGCATTTTGGCACCCATGCCCACTAGGAGAAGTGAGAAAATGGGCACGGACAGCCAGTTTAATAGATGGTGTTGTCAAAGAGATGGTAAATGTCTTGAATGACCTTGTCAGACATTGTAGGGCAGTAATAGTTATTAGAAGTTGGTCCATACTGTATATGACAATATCAAATCAATATTACGTTAGACCTATACCACAAATTGCACTCCTACTGCTTTTAATGGTCATCTGGTCTGCGGTTTTCCATCAGTACTACCATTAAGATGAACATATTTCCGGAAAGATATTTGGAGTTACTACTGACAATACTCCCGTTTCTATATTTCTCAGAGCCTGAAGCGTGAAGATTATTTGAGATTTACTATCTGTTCCTCTATGGTTAGGACATGAATGTGCTAAAGATAGATAGAAACTAGAAACTAGAGAGCAAGAGTTATACGAAGATCTAATAAAAATAATATATAGTCTAGGTTATGTCTTGTTTTCTTATGCTGGTATTTCTTATTTATATGTGAAAATTGGTAGCAGATTTATATTCATCCAAATCCATTGCATAACTATAGAAAAACTATGTAAGTTGTATAGGGCCTTTTAGTGATAAATTTTGGGGGCAAAGGAACATCAAGCAAGTTGACATTGGACATGCCTGACCTTTATTCCCATTGCAGATAAAATACTCCCAGAAGTATCTGGCAGAGACTATCGTCTCCTCATTAAAGTGGAGTTGTCACCAGATTTCACAATAAAAACTAGCTAACTCATTCTCTGACAAGCTGTGTAGCTTGTACCGAGCTGTGTGAGATTTCAGCATCACCGGAGGCAGGAGCGTAGCTAAAGGCTTATGGGCCCTGGTGCAAGAGTTCAGCTTGGGCCCCCATCCTCTTAGTGCTCTGTGTGTCTTCTTATGCGTTACAAGGGTTTTTGGGCCCCCTCAGGCTCCTGGGCCCGGTAGCGACTGCTACCTCTGCACCCCCTATAGCTACGCCCCTGACGGGAGGAGGTTCACTGAAAGGAGCTTGTCAGTTAAGCTCTAGATGAATGGAGATTGGGATCACTATGCTGGCACTAGAGAATGAAGAGAACAGAGAAGCTACTGAGCATGTTAGTCCACCTCTGAATGCAGGAGAAGGTGGACCAGAAGGAGAAACAGCAGGGGGCACTACTAGAGAGGAAAATCTCTCTATCTGAATGGTAGCAGCTAGAAACATGCAGCTGGTTTTGTTTGAAAGCAGACATTCCAAGCTTTCAGACAATACCAAAATGACAGCAATATGATCAGGACAGAAGAAGATATCACTGATAGAAATCGGGATGCTATGAATGCAGCTTAAAGTGAAAGTAAAAATAGGTTTTACCTGCCATTATTCCTGACTTGATATCTAACAGTGATTTCTCACCTGTTGCTTGGACTTTAGCTGACATTTTGACATTCAGCTTTCAAACAAGACCAGTTGCATGTTTCTAGCTGCTACCAATCAGGAGATAGCAACATCTAAATCAGCCCTCCCCCCTCTAGTTAGTTACTTTTCACACTGCCAGAGCTGGACTTCGGCAAAACAGTTAGGTGGTTAAGCTGGTGGTGCAGTGCCAAGTCCCTTGTGATCCACTGTGTATAATCTTTGGTATAGTGAGCAGTTCCAGATGACACTGCGATGTCGTATGCAGCCCCTTGGGACCTTAGTGTGCAATGTACATTTGTTCAAGATCTATTGGTTATTACCCATGGTTTAGTTACCAGTATTGACCAGTATCATTACGCCTGCTGCACTCAGCCACAAACAGCAAAGCACAGAGCGGCGTGGCTCTGTTTTTTTCAGGAGAACTTGGGATAGGTGAGTTTTTACACCAGAAGCACCACATAACCCTGTGGGGGGGGGGGGGGCAGACATCATATTTGGTGGGGGACATTTAGGGCATCACTTTGTGAGGGGAGCATTTAAGAGTGCATCATACTGTGTGAGGGGGGCACGTAAAGAACATCACTTTGTTCTGGGGGCTTTTAAGAGGGCATCATTTTGCGTGAGGGGCACCTAAGGGATCACCCTGCTGTGAGGGGACACTTAGGGATATCATACTCCGTGGGGCACTAAAGGGATATCATACTGTTTGAGTGTTACTAAGGGGATTCATTAATGTTACGGGGCACTGAAAGGACATTCTTACTGTTTGGTCGGCAGAAAGGAGATTAGGTGGGCTTAGAGGTGTAGATTATTGTTAAAAAAAATTAACGCAGTGCTACCCGTCAATGATGTTGTCCCTCCTTACATTTTTTTTTCACAGTATGGACCTTTGTCCTACAGCAGACTCAGGTATGTGGACCTTTCCAAAAAGTACTTGAGTTCCCCTGGTTTAGTGTCTAGCTCCAGGTGACCTAGTGCTATACTCCTTAGTACTATGTGACCTACTGGTGCAGTGACTATTCTAGGAAGTACTAAAGTCCACATAGGAACTGTATCAAGCAAGCTACCAGTCTTCCAAAACTGCTACCAGTCTTTCTTATCACTTCGGTTGGTAGAATGCTAAGGCTACACCTAGGTTCTTCACTAGAGCATGCCATGAGGCTGGATGGACTTGGCCGCAAGGGATCCAGATTACATCTGTGGAGTAAGGTAGCATAAAACTACAGGAATGACTAGGAAGGTATAACGAGTAGTTGTTGAACATGGTCAAACAAGGAGATACAGATGCAACTGGAACAATTAGCAAGTGGTAAATCCAGAGACAACCCAAAAAGTCAATAAACCAGAAGAATCAATAAACCAGATCAGTAAACTAAGGGTTAATCCAGAAACAAACTGAAAGTCAGTTTAGCAGGAGTTCTAATGCAAGAGTAGCACAATGCACAGAAGCCAGGAAAAATATGCAATCGCAGGCAATGACACAGAATCATTGCCTGATTGGATGCCAAGCCGGCTGGTCGGCATGGTAACTTTCTGATAATGACAATGCAACTGGGTTATGCATCACTCCTGATCTCCCCAAGGAAGGCTACACAAACCAGTGCAAAGACTGCTGGCAGGAGTGGAAGATCATGGCTAAGAAGTCAGTGGAGAAGTCACTGATGACCTGCAATGGCAGTTTGTAGCTTAGGGATAAGACCCAATCATGTGGTGTCTAGTCCCTGATGGGACTGTTGCATGTAGAAATACAGTACAGACCAAAAGTTTGGACACACCTTCTCATTCAGAGTTTTCTGTATTTTCATGACTATGAAAATTGTAGATTCACACTGAAGGCATCAAAACTATGAATTAACACATGTGGAATTATATACTTAACAAAAAAGTGTGAAACAACTGAAAATATGTCTTATATTCTAGGTTCTTCAAAGTAGCCACCTTTTGCTTTGATTACTGCTTTGCACACTCTTGGCATTCTCTTGATGAGCTTCAAGAGGTAGTCACCTGAAATGGTTTTCACTTCACAGGTGTGCCCTGTCAGGTTTAATAAGTGGGATTTCTTGCCTTATAAATGGGGTTGGGACCATGAGTTGTGTTGGGCAGAAGTCAGGTGGATACACAGCTGATAGTCCTACTGAATAGACTGTTAGAATTTGTATTATGGCAAGAAAAAAGCAGCTAAGTAAAGAAAAACGAGTGGCCATCATTACTTTAAGAAATGAAGGTCAGTCAGTCCGAAAAATTGGGAAAACTTTGAAAGTGTCCCCAAGTGCAGTCGCAAAAACCATCAAGAGCTACAAAGGAACTGGCTCACATGAGGACCGCCCCAGGAAAGGAAGACCAAGAGTCACCTATGCTGCGGAGGATAAGTTCATCTGAGTCACCAGCCTCAGAAATCGCAGGTTAACAGCAGCTCAGATTAGAGACTAGGTCAATGTCACACAGACTTCTAGCAGCAGACACATCTCTACAACAACTGTTAAGAGGAGACTGTGTGCAGCAGGCCTTCATGGTAAAATAGCTGCTAGGAAACCACTGCTAAGGACAGGCAACAAGCAGAAGAGACTTGTTTGGGCTAATGTACACAAGCAATGGACATTAGACCAGTGGAAATCTGTGCTTTGGTCTGATGAGTCCAAATTTGAGATCTTTGGTTCCAACCACTGTGTCTTTGTGCGACGCAGAAAAGGTGAACAGATGAACTCTACATGCCTGGTTCCCACCGTGAAGCATGGAGGAGGAGGTGTGATGGTGTGGGGGTGCTTTGCTGGTGACACTGTTGAAGATTTATTCAAAATTGAAGGCATACTGAACCAGCATGGCTACCACAGCATCTTGCAGCGGCATGCTATTCCATCCGGTTTGCGTTTAGGTGGACCATCATTTATTTATCAACAGGACAATGACCCCAAACACACCTCCAGGCTGTGTAAGGGCTATTTGACCAAGAAGGAGAGTGATTGGGTGCTACGCCAGATGACCTGGCCTCCACAGTCACCAGACCTGAACCCAATCGAGATGGTTTGGGGTGAGCTGGACCGCAGAGTGAAGTCAAAAGGGCCAACAAGTGCTAAGCATCTCTGGGAACTCCTTCAAGACTGTTGGAATACCATTTCAGGTGACTACCTCTTGAAGCTCATCAAGAAAATGCCAAGAGTGTGCAAAGCAGTAATCAAAGCAAAAGGTGGCTTCTTTGAAGAACCTAGAATATAAGACATATTTTCAGTTGTTTCACACTTTTTTGTTAAGTATATAATTCCACATGTGTTAATTCATAGTTTTGATGCCTTCAGTGTGAATCTACAATTTTCATAGTCATGAAAACACAGAAAACTCTGTGAATGAGAAGGTGTGTCCAAACTTTTGGTCTGTACTGTACTTGTTAGTGTAGTAAGACTGTATTGTATAAAGGTATAGCAAGCAGGAATACACACTGACATACTGTAGTATATATCTAAGCAGGGGCGTAGCTATAGGGGAAGCAGGGGAAGCAGTTGCTTTGGGGCCCAGACCCACAAGGGGGCCCCTCAGGAGGGAGACTAAAAGATTTTATTGTCAGGGCCCCCTCAACAGTATTATACAATGACATTATATACAGTGACACTATAGGAAACGGATGGAGCTGTTGTCAGGCCTTGTCTGGGAGAGCTTCTGTCTCCCAGACAATCTTGACCAGCCACAAGAGTGAGGGTTGTATGTGAGTTGGGGGTTGCAAAGAAGTTTCTGGGGGGGGGCCCTGTTCAAAAATTTGCTGTGGGGCCCAGTTAGTTGTAGTTACGCCACTGTATCATAGCACCAAAAATGAAACAACTCTTGTGAACACTGTGATTAAATAGAAACTGGATCTTAAAAAATGATTGATTGAATTCTAGCTCCTGAGCCCGGGCGTTTGCGATGGGATAAAATGAAAAACCAATAAAGTATGATTATTGCATGCAAACAGAGAACAATACATGCAAACAAGCCATAGGGGGGAATTTATCATTAGGAAAATATTTGAAGTCAGTTTTGCTTCAATCTGTGTTGGAGTACTTTGTGCCACATTTATCAAACGTCACAGGTTGTTTGATAAATGTGGCTTGTCCTTAAACCTAACACTTCTGTCTAGAGAATCTCCTCCACTTTTCCTACTCCACCCTCCTCCTGGAGTGAGATTGCGACTATTTTGCGACTTTTTTAAAAAGTCGCAATGATAAATCTGGAGTGAAACTCATTAACATAGTTAACCACACCCACTTTTCCACCCATATTACAAAACTGGAGTGAGTGGTGTACACATGCAAAAAGTCGCAAAATTTTGCGCAAAAAAGTCGCAAAAGCCCTATTTTGCGACTTTTTGATGCCAGAATTCTGGAGTGATGGTATGATAAATCAGGGCCATAATGTGCAGGATATATAATGTCAAAACTGGGAAATGTTCTCCATATTTTTTCGGTTTTATTGACTTTTATTTATATCTGCTCCTGTGCTCAGCTTCAAGCATGACTTCCCTCTAAGAAATGCAGAAGAAACCCTCTTGGGTATAAATGCTTCTCATCTGTTTACTCCTCAGTAATGGGGAAAGCATTCAGTATTAACCGGCAACAGCCATTTCGTGCTGCTCTGCATGGTGGCCGGGCAAAATGCGGAGCAGCACGAAACGACCGTCGCCTGTTAATCCACATCTTGTGTACCAGCTTTCCAATAAAATTGAGATGTATTGGATGGTGAGGGCCCCATTTCTCTTTGCTATTTTACAAGTTTGGACTGTCTATGGTGCACCACCGTATGCCGATACTTAGCTAAATATATCTTTCGCATGGTGTCACGGTATAAAAAGAAGATTCCTAAGCAGCAGTAGTGCCAGTCTAGTTCCGGTGTTCAATATTAGCATATTCTGTAAAACTGAAAAACAAGCTAAAAAAAAAATAATTGTGAGACTAAAGAACTGAGATCGAAGGCTCTGCCAACACTAAGGCAGATTGGAAGCAGTCTGTGTCCTTACAACTTAAAGGGGTTCTCCAGGAATTAAGAAAATGAAAATATGTAAATATTACTTTATTATAAATATATTCCTAAATACCTTTTATTAGTTATAATGGCTTGTTTTTTTCTGGGGAGAATCATTAGGAGTAATAAAATGGCTGCCGTTCTATCAGTACACACAAAACCTGTCCTAATCACACAACAGGACCAGTTACTTCACAGCACTGAGCTAAAGAGCTGCCTCATCCTCCTCTCTGCCCTGCTTGTCAGGGATTATGGTACTGAATACAGATGATAAGATCTTCAGCTGAATCTCTGAAGGAATGGAGTTCATGAGGAGACATGAAGTACAGAGAGGAGGTGGGGACGTGGCTGTGTCCTGCTGTGTGATTAGGAAAGGTTTTGTGTGTACTAATAGGAAGGCAGCCATTTTATTTCTCTTAATGATTGCTCCCCAAACAAAACAAGCCATTATAACTAATGAAAGATATTTAGGAATATATTTATAACAAAGTAATATTTACGTGTTTTCAATTTCTTAATTCCCGGAGAACCCCTATGATAAGACCACAGCACATTTGAGTAGGGTTAATAAACTGCATCCAAGGAGCACTTATCAAAAGGGGGCATGGTCCATTGGGTGCCACCCTATGGTTACAGCCTCATGGTCAGGTTTCATGATGCAGTTTTGGAAGCCAAAATCAGGAGCATAAAAGGAGAGACTTCTCTTTTTTTTTAAAATTCATTCCAGGTTTTGGCTTCCAAAATTGTACTGAGAAACCTAACTGTGTGGCCGTACCTTAATGCCCAAGTAACCAGTATTGAACCTAGAATCTTTAGCTAGCTTTGCACATTAGATTAATGCTAGCTGAACCCATCAATTTCCAACATCTAATGTGTGTTTTTGGCCCCCCAAAATCTCCCTTGACAGCAAATTTCTAGAGAAAGAAGAATTGCAACGCATGATTTCAAAATGACCAATTCCCTTGCTCTTCGGGGAGAAGTGTCTGGCAGCAGTTTCTTGCCTTTCCACATGAAGATCACAAGCACACTCGGCCACAAGGAAATTAACCTGCAGCAAGGATTTGAATATCTGCAGCATGTACATTTCCACTGCAGATTTTCATTGCAGAATTTACCCCTTTAAATTTACTTTTCATTGTTTAGAAGGTATTTGTTTTGATCATTGAGCATCTAATAGTCTTATCATAAGTGGATCAGAAGTCCCAATTCCTGTACACGAGTTGGTAGATTATCTGACTATACATAACATAGATCGCACACTTCAAATTTCTGGGCATCTCTAAATTATTTCAAGTAGGTTTCTCAAAGGAAGTCTAGAATGCAGTCATCACCGAGAAATATAATTGTTGGTAATAATATAATAATAATATTAATATAATGGTTAATAATATTAATATAATGGTTATAATAATAATATAATGGTTGGACAAACCTTGCTGTTTTCTTTCTGGCAGTGTTTAACGCTTTTCCATGAGTTGTGTCTGGTTTAGCATCTTAGCAGTCCTATTATTCCAATACAGCCCCTTTAACACACAGCAGTAGTAACTTGAAGCTCTTCGTACCAATGCAAAATATTAACTGTAACAGGGCCGCCACCTACCATGTAGACCATTTATAATGCAATCGTTTTACATGGAGGAGTACCTTATGCCCCCCTTAGATACCAAGGCCTGGATGTGACTGACCTCTACATAATATACAGCTATGCCCCTATACAGTAGCTTGGCTTCATACTCACCTGTTTAACCCCCCCGCCAGTTTCAGTATTGTCGTTCCCCTGCCTCCTTCCAATTTTTGTATAGGTCCCGATATGACTATGTATTTTTCTGTTACTTTTACACTCCCTGTGTATGTAGTACCCCGGAGTGAGGCACTACCATTTTGTCAACTGGCTATGGGTTCCTATGTCTAGCAATGTATCCCATCAGTATATTTATTGCAAGGTCTTCCTATTTAGTGCCTTAATATTGTTATGCAACTGTTTTTACATGTTTTATGCCTGGTTTTCCAGCAGGTGGCATATGTTCTGAAAGATTCCTTTAGAAAGAATGGAACTAACCATTTTCATTCTGCCCCTTTGGGCAGAAGTGAGTTTGCCTGTTTTCCAACAAAGGAAGGGTTTTCAGGAAGTTAGAGTAGTTGAGTGAGAGAGTCCAAAGAGACCAAACAATGCGCAGTGAGGTCATTTTTTTCCTCTCATGCTGTCGGAGCCTTGGGAAAGCAGCTTGTAGAGCAGCCCACTCCTGATATTAATAAGACTTTGTATCTTAGAGAGGGACAACGGGTCCAAGACACCCCACTCTGTAATCAAAACTTGAAGCTAAAAACATAATTACAGAATAAACAGTCAAGGCCAACTGCCAGAACCGTGCATACTGCTGGAACCAAGAAAGAGAAATATCAAGTACTGTTGCTGCAAGTCTATTTTAAGTAAAGAAAAGTTAAACTTTAAAAAGTCTGGACTTCATATCGTTCTTTGCCCCAACTCAATCTATGTAACGGAGACTGACGCCCAGGGAGAGACAGCCGGAAAGTAGAAGCACCGTGACACAAACATTAGGCTACAGTATACCCCTTGCAACCTACACACTGGAGCTACTCCTCTGCATGCTGCATGTATAATATCCTTTTGAAGTGTAAGTATAATTTCATTCTTTAATTGTGTAGGGACAGTAATTTTAATAACTTTTCTAATATACGTCATTAACAGATTTTGGGTACTTTTATTTAAAAAAAAAACAGCCTCTAAAGAGATATCTTAGTAAGTCTCTAACTCATTGCTAAGGAGAATCTGTATTCGGCATAAGGCTTTTTACAAGCATCCCTCCTATTTGACTTCTTGCCAGTGCTGATCCCTAACAGTCCGGCTTCCCTGGACGCTGGTTAGTTAGTAAGATGGAGGGGAGTGGGGCTGTCAGTGATCAGTGCTGCCAACAAGTCCAAGCCAGACAATGAATACAGATTCTCCTTAGCAACATCCAGCGAGTATAGTTCAGAAGATTCAGATTTTCCACATCAGTGTTTCCCAACCTTTGGGTCTCCAGCTTTTTAAAAACAATGATGGAGTTGTAATTTTGCAAGACCTGGAGAGCCACAGATTGAAGACCATTGATCTGTATCATACCAATACCAGGCAGATGCATCTCCTAAAAGCATTTTATAGAGTTTCTCATCAGACATGTTGGGATCTTGAACGTTAATCCTCACAGATATAATTGTAACTATGGTTTAATTATGTCCTTGTGGTTCAGGTGTAAGGGCTCTTTCACACGAGTGAGTTTTCCATCCGGATGCCATGCGTGTAGCAAACACATAGCATATGGACTAAATCATGACCCATTCAGTTCAATTGGGCTGAGCTCGATACCATTTTCATTGTGAAGGTGACAGCTGCAGTCCAAAGCAGTAAATGGACTTGGTAATCAAAGCAGTAAATGGTATGTAATCTTGTGCATATGTAAAGTCAATCAAAAATTATACAAAAAGTCTACGTGTAACCCGTGTAGCATTGTTATTACACCTAGAGGCTCTGCTCTCCTTGCAACTGTTGAGCCCTCTGATTGACAGGGCCGGTGTGATATGATATCTATACTGCCTGGCCCTGTCATTCAAACTGGAAGAGGTGCAGCAGTTACAGAGAACACGGAGCCACTAGGTGTAACAGCAACGCCCCCGTTGCTCCTGGAGACTCATTTGCATATCATAAAACATCATTTTTCTCAGTAATGCAGGCACATATGAACATGGGACCGACACAGATGTCTTCAGCTGCCAAGTGCACGTGTAACAGGTCAGCCAGTGTCATAGGTACAAAACTGCTGACAGATGCCCTTTAAAAAAGTTCCAAGAGCAATAACAGAGGAATGCACAATGCAGGCTTCTAAGAAATAATGCATTATTTTACAGAAAATATAAGTATTTATGAAAAAAGAAAAGTCATGTCACACTTGCTGGGTCTTCTAGAAGCTCTATCATGGTCTTCAGTCGTGCCATGCGATATATAGAAGATGATGGAATCCATAACAATCAGTAGATTATGTGTGGTGAATATTAATTTCATGTTTTCTTTGTTCATCTGAACACATTTTCTTCTATTGTTTTCCTACTTAAAAGTTTTTCATGTAAAAGAGAACGCAGAGCCAGAATGAATATGAGATTGACCTTGCAGAATAAGTAAAGAGGAACTGTCTAATTTTTCGCTCTTTTGACAAGATGCTGATGTCTTCCCCAGACAATAAATCTTGTTGCCAAGAAAGAAAAAAAGTAATTAAAAAGCAGATTAAAAAATAAGAATAAATACCTGCGGTGCCTTTGTTTTCAAGAAAAGATGAGTAAAAGAATACAAAAAAACAGAGAAAAGATTAATCTAATATGTCTGACAGAAGGAAAGAAGCCCCTTGTGGTCCTTCCAGAGGCTGAAGAGAAGCGCGCTGATGATGTCACTAGGTACAGTGCAGAGGATTTGCTCTTTTACCACCTTAGTGACCGACCAGTTTCATTTTTGTCATCTCCAAGATTGGTAACTTTTTTATTATTCCATCAACATAACCATTGGACAGTTGTTTTTTAAGGGGCGAATTGTATTTTTTCAAATAGAACCATTTTGGAGTACATATAATATAGTGTGTAACTTTTTTAATTTTTTGTGGGGCAGGGGAGCGATTCACCTTTTTTATTTATTTTATTTCTGCGGCGGTATAAATAACATGATAAATGTATTCTCCTGGTTAATATGATTGTGACAATATCAATGTAGATAGATAGATAATGTATAGGAAAGAAGGCAGCACTCCAATATAACAATATAATGTGAAAAAAGTGGATGGTTTATTAACCCATCTGGCAGCAACGTTTCAGCTCTACTCAATGGAGCCTCCATTGAGTGACGAGGGGACATCCTCTGCGTCTGGAGGAAAGAAGGTTTGTACACAAACATAGAAGAGGATTCTTTACGGTAAGAGCAGTAAGACTATGGTACGCTCTGCCTGAGGAGGTGGTGATGGTAAGTTCACCAAAAGAGTTCAAGAGGGGCCTGGATGTATTTCTGGAGGGTAATAATATTACAGGTTATAGCTACTAGAGAGGGGTCGTTGATCCAGGGAGTTATTCTGGTTGCCTGATTGGAGTCGGGAAAGATTTTTTTCCCCTAAAATGAAGAAAATTGGCTACCTCACTATTTTTTTTTTGCCTTCCTCTGGATCAACTTGCAGGATAACAGGCTGAACTGGATGGACAGATGTCTTTTTTTCAGTCTTATGAACTATGTGACTTTGACGGTCACTGCAATTTTGTAATATTTCCTTTATTGCTCCTATCTCCCATTCTGGGCTGTCCATGGACCATGTCCATGCAGCTCTTTCTTATTTCCTGTGATGTTATGTCCACTGGTGGGGTAGTGCTGGGGGAGTGTTTATGTAGCTAGCTGGGCAGAAGAAGCTATAAACTAGCTGGGCGTTGTTAGGGGCGGTGCTGGAGCTGTGCCAGAGGAAGGAGAAGTGCATCATGGGTTTGGTTGGATATAGAAACAGGAAGTGCTACCTACAGGATGGCAACCAACCAGAGCGATTGGTTTACATGGTGAAAATGGGTCAGGAGACTCCAAACCGAAAAAAAAGCATTGAGAAGATGTACATGAGGTAAACACTTACCTCAGCATATCCATAGAAATCCCAGAAAACCCCTTTAAGGTTGGGTACCAGTGGCACCTGAACCCTTATGGCAGACACACATAAGAGAGGAGGCCGCACATTCACATGACCTCTTCACTGAAGTCTACGGAGCTTATGTGTGACCACTTCTTTTCTTCTGGATAGGATTGACAAACAGCCATCAGGAGACCCCTATTTCCAGAGAGGCAGGGTTCCCAGTGAGCAGTGGATATTTGTACACTTATAAATAGTGACTGTCAGGGGGTTTGCTAGAAATTCTGGACCTGACAGATAAGAAGATCATGGCCTGGGAAGAGAGGGTGGATGATGGATGCTTCTGGATCCCCAGGGTGGGTCCACCAGGTCATATGACCTTGTGCCCTATATAGTCTGACACCTCTATGCAAAGTGCATTGACGCTAACGGTTTAGCATTCTGATAAGGATGCAATAATAATGTTCTCAAGTATTTTTAAGGTTTCAGATTCAATGAAAATAAATATTTTTATTGCAGATTCCGGGCATTACTTTCTGGTTATCTGACATTCAAATCCAAGTAAAAAGTTAATGGTGATAGCGTCCTGGGACTGGCTTCTAAAATAAGCGGCTCTTTTTGGCAGCATTTACCAAAAGATTTAGTTATAGTGGAGCTGAATATTTGTGTAGTGATGTGAGGGGAACATGCTGAGCACAGCTGTATGTTCTCTTGAACACTACATTCATGATAAGGTGCTGTTTGGACTGAGAAAGTTTGTGTGCCCTTCCTTTAAGACACAGATTAGTCGTATAAATTCTTGGTTTCGAATAAATAAGGTTTTAGTCTCAGGAGACGTGACCTTCGTCCAAATGCAACATTGCTAGTTGGGCCTTTAACTTTACATGGCATTTATGTTACTGGTATCCTCTAAAGGCTTTGAGCCTCCACAGGCACCTATTCTCGCTAAGTGGGTGTGGTTTAACAGAAAACAGGTGTGCTTTTGTGGGCAAAGGGGCATGGCCTCAGATGCAACATTCTGGGTCAATATAGAGTCACAATTATGGTGTAAAATTTCATTGTAAATAAAATCAACCAGTTAGTATAAAGTTATACAAAAGTGTGTATCCCTGCACCACATTTATCATCCAGCCTGAGCCCCTGTGATTTTGGTTTGGTGCAGGTCTAGAAACACTCCTTTTCCATTAAAGAAGTTGTCTTACTTCAGCAAATGGCATTTATCATGTAGAGAACGTTAATACAAGGCACTTACTAATGTATTGTTATTATCCATATTGTCTCCTTTGCAAGCACAACGACCACTGATGGATTGCAGGGTGGTCTGTAACCATAGAAACGAGCAGTGTATAATGTGATGGAAAAATAAATCCAGCCAGAAAAGGAAGCAATATGGACAATCACAATACATTAATAAGTGGCTTGAATTAACCAATAAACACAGTGATGTCACAGTACAGGGATAATATACACAGTGATGTCACAGTACAGGGATAATAAACATAGTGATGTCACAGTACAGGGATATTAAACACAGTGATGTCACAGTACAGAGATAATAAATACAGTGATGTCACAGTACAGGGATAATAAACACAGTGATGTCACAGTACAGAGATAATAAACACAGTGATGTCACAGTACAGGGATAATAAACACAGTGATGTCACAGTACAGGGATAATAAACACAGTGATGTCACAGTACATGGATAATAAACACAGTGATGTCACAGTACAGGGATAATAAACACAATGATGTCACAGTACAGAGATAATAAACATAGTGATGTCACAGTGCAGGGATAATAAACACAGTGATGTCACAGTACTGGGATAATAAACACAGTGATGTCACAGTACAGGGATAATAAACGCAGTGATGTCACAGTACAGGGATAATAAACAGTGATGTCACAGCACAGGGATAATAAATACAGTGATGTCACAGTACAGGGATAATAAACACAGTGATGTCACAGTACAGGGATAATAAACACAGTGATGTCACAGTACAGGGATTATATATATATATATATATATATATATATATATATATATATATATAGAGAGAGAGAGAGAGAGAGAGAGATAAACCTAGCAGAGCAATGAATGTGGAGATCTCTGGATCCATGTGAGGTACAGGGCTGGTTCTAGCTTTGTTAGAAAGAGATTTTCATGTACTATGTGATCTCTGATTTTAATTTTTTTATGGCGTACAAAGAAACTTCCCCTTCATGTCCAGAATCCGACGTGCGACCACATCTTAAGATGGGAATACCTCTGTAACATAAGGACAAGGATAGTGCTGTCACACATGCCCCCTTTGTTTCCATACAGTTACTTATAATATTCTCAGGCTAATATCTAGACCAGTGTTGTGAGGTTATAAGAAATTGCTTCTAGCAATATCCCCTTCTTCAAAGACACTCACATTTCTTATAATAAATGGCCAATTTCCTGCGGCTGAGGAGCGTTCCTCGCCAGGCTTTATTTCTACACTTAACCATGAATGATGCTTTAATGTCTTTAGAGAGTATTTTAAGTATAGTAACCCATAAAAATCTCACATATGTGGCTTTGGGATGATGCTGACAATCTAACGAGCCCTTCCCCTGTTTGTGAATGTCACATGGCCCTGTGAATGCCTTTTGCGTACATCATGGCTCCAGGGCACATACTGGAGGAGTGTGGGAACTTTCCTAAATCTCGCCCTAAAAAGGAACAGACAGATCTGGGAACGTTAGACCAAGGATAAATAAGTAGGAACAGCCAAATTTCTGGTCAAGCTGGACACAATTATTTTATGGTCAAGGATCGAGGGGCCTTGTGTCAATTTACTGAAGAAAATAAAGTTTATTAGATATTTTATATAAAAAATATACAAAATTGCCTAGATGCAGTGAATCAGAAAAACGTGCCCTTGTTGCCAACTGGATGATGAATTTAGCTCAGTTATTTGGAGAAAGGCCTGAAAGACTGGAATAAAACTTACATATAAAAGGGATTGTCTCACTTCAGCAAAGTAGGGAAAGTTAATACAAGTCACTTACTAATGTATTGTGTTTGTCCATATTGCCTCCTTTGCTGGCTGGATTAATTTTTACATCACATTATACAATACTTATATCCAGGGGTTATGACCACCCTGCAATCGAGCCTCTCTGGTGGCCTGGACCATGGGAGCTCACATAGGCATGCATGCGCAGCAGCTCCAGTCCACCTTGTATGTGCGCTGCAGCGGTGGTCATAACCCTGGAAACGAGCAGTGTATAATGTGATGGAAAAGTGAATCCAGCCAGCAATAGAGACAATATGGAGAATCACAATACATTAGTAAGTGGCTTGTATTAACTTTCTCTACATGATAAATGCCATTTGCGGAAGTGAGACAACCCCTGTAAAGTCAGTCATTCGTTTTATAGTAGACAACTGTAGGTGACCACCTAGGTTTCATAAAAAAATAATATACTGTAACTGTGGCAGCGTTGCACAGCTTTAACATTAAACTTCTAACCTATGAGCTTCAATCAATCCATCGGTGGTGGAGGAGCTCATTGGCACAGAAGGTCCAGGGAGTGGTGAGCATGGTTGGCAAAATTCACTGTTCCTTGCTTCCTATTCCTTTCCTAATTCGGGCACCGATTCTGTTCTGGTTCAGCTTCAATACATTGCATAAACTGTCCTGATGTGCTGCAGCAGGCAAAGCGTAATGGACCCATAGTGGCAGCAGAGTTTAAAGGGGTTCTCCGGGAATTAAGAAAATGAAAATAGTTAAATATTACTTCATTATAAATAAATTCCCAAATACCTTTCAGTAGTTATAATGGCTTGTTTTGTCTAGGGAGCAATCGTTAGGAGAAACAAAATGGCCACTGTCCTATTAGTCCACACAAAACCTGTCCTAATCACACAGAAGGACAAGTTTCTTCACAACACTGAGGTAAAGAGCTGCCTCATCCTCCTCTCTGCTTGTCAGGGATTATGATCCTGAATATAGATAATAAGATCTTTAACTGAATCTCTGTTGGAATTGAGTTCATGAGCAGATGTGGCTAATGAGCATCAGCTCTTGTATCCAGTCTCCATTACCACAGCCCCACATTACTACAGTCTATCCTGTCCGTCCTCTGTACTTCATGTCTCCTCATGACCTCCATTCCCACAAATATTCAGCTAAATATCATATTAAACTGTATTTAGGATAATAATCCCTGAGTAAGAGAGGAGGATGAGGCAGCTCTTTACCTCAGTGCTGTGCGATTAGGACAGGTTTTCTGCGTACTAATAGGACAGCGGCCATTTTGTTTCTTCTAATCATTGTTCCCTAGACAAAACAAACCAATATAGCTAATGAAAGGTATTTGGGAATATATTTATAATGAAGTAATATTTATGTATTTTCATTTTATTAATTCCCGGAGAACCCCTTTAAAGTGCACACTACTTACTTTTGGTCTGGTCTGAAGGGTACTAGCGTCTGGTCAGTATTTAATTTTGGATCTGATTTAGGCTGTAATCCGGAGACTCTTAATGTTAGGTTGTGGTCTGGGGTCTGAATTAATTCATGGATTTGGTCTGGGGTCCATATTAATTTTGGGTTCTGATTTGGAGTGGTCTGTATTAATTTTCGCGTGGTCTGAGGGTTTGTATTAATTTTGAGTTTTGATCGGGGTTAATCTTGGAGTCTCATTGGAGGTCTGTATTAAATGCATGTCAACATGTAAATTTGTTTGAAAACTGTCGACATGGACCTGCCGATCACTGGCTACAGTGGTGACCTCAGTGGTGGTGACAGCTGAAGTGACATGTCCGTGTTGAGAGGGAACAGACAGACAGAGACTGCCGGGGAACCATGAAGCAGGAGAGAATCAGTAAGGACTGTCTTCTTTTATTATTTTATACCATTTTAAGCAGTTAAAAAAATTACACAGCTCGGCAACCCCTTTTAATTTTCGGGTTCTGGTTTGAAATTTGAGTCTGGATGTTTTGTGCATCCAATGGAGCTTAAAACGTCCTCTGGCTTTAGACTGAAATGTTGGGAGTAGTGATGCGTAAATTGATTACTATTAATGGAAATTGTTAAAAAATCAGCCTTCTCGAGCAGTGAGGGGCTGGCCCCACTGCTCAGGACACTCACCCTTCTGCCTCCATTGACAGGGCCATAAATCTCGCCTGGCCCTGTCAATCTCGCGCCTGCGCTGCTGCTCCAAGTAGCGGTGCAAGCACAGAGCTGATACAACAGTATTGTGTTAAAACTTCTCATTGGGAACACATATAATTGCTATAATTGATAAATAAAATAAAAAAAATACATAAAAACCTAGAAATGGCAACACATGTATTACTACAATATTGTGGAACTGCATGATAAATACTGGAGTTCAGGTATATACAGACATCAGTCATGGAGAGCATGTGTTGTGGGAGACCAGTATATATTCCTACGATCTTTGATGCTTCCATGATAAGGAATATAAAGTGGGACAGATTGCTGTTCCCACAAGTACAGACATAGACGACGATACCAGCTGACAAACTGTGAGAAGTACCTTTAAAAAAAATGCAACATAACATATATGTATACTGTAGTAAACATCCTGTGATGTTCATATTGATTTACCATTGGCCACTTGTGTTTGTTTATGGTTTTAAATGGGTTTTCCAGGATTTACTTATAGCTTACCAAGAACAGTGCTGTAAATTGTATAGCGGCTTAGTACTGAACTCAGCCCCGCGCCTAGGCCATGTGACCGATGAACGTGTCATCCCATGGCCTAGGAAGAGGCCTAAGCACTCACAGACCACCAAGACCTCTTCGTACAGCTAATAGGTGGGGTCCCAGGAGTCGGAGCCCTGCCATTCTCATATAGATGATGTATCCTGAGGATAGGCCATCAATATGTAAATCCTGGAGAACCCCTTTAATGATTACTAAACCTCAGCTATGAGTAAGAGCCCATCAGACTTGAAAAATGTCAGCAGGCCGGTTCATGTTCTTATCTGAAGATGTAAACCTATAGAGATTTAATAGTTGGAGCTGAACGTTCCTCTTCTACTTTGGATACTGTCCTACACTTGATGTCAAGCCAGGGTCCCTGCACCCTACCTTTGATATGCAGACTGTGGCAGAAGGTTGAGGTGTAAACATTTCAATGCAATTTTTATGTTTCGCATATCTAGACTGGGAGACGTGCTCTACCCACAAAAGTCATATTTTCTTATTGAAGTTCATTTAAATGAATGTTTTTTTGCTACAGGGTGATATTGATCTAATGCTGTTTATTAGCGTGTCTGCAAAAAATGTGCAAGTGCAAACTTGTGCTCAGAATGTGGCTAGACAATCACAAGACAGGAGTATTCCAGGTGGAGGCAAACATGTATGATAATAAGACTATAACAAAAAGAACCGGCAGACCAGTAGAGGGGTTTGAAGCTGTTGATACTATGAACCAAGGGTGTAGCGATAGGGGGTGCAGAGGCAGCAGTTGCTACCGGACCCAGGAACCTGAGGGGGCCAAAGACCTTTGTGCCGCATAAGAAGACACACAGTATTATAGAAAGTGCATGCTTGTCAAGTTACACCTCTGACTGGACGGAAGGAGTTAGGTCAAGAATTTGGCATGGGGGAGGGGGGGGCAGTTTCAATTTTTGCCTCAGGCAGAACAAAGGCTATATGCTTCCCTGCCCCTGGCCACAAAGCACAGCAACCCCTGGCCATGCATGCGCTGTGTCTTCTGTTCCTTCTTGGGTTCTGGTGGCCGGAATGAATAACACCTTATCCAAATTGAAGGATACTATTGTGGCTACATGAAATCCAAATATTCTAGATACTCATTTGGTTATATGAATGACCGACAATGTGTAAAACTGGAAAATAAATGCACAGGGCAAAAAGTGTACCCCCAATCTATCCCAAAACTGTGACAAAAAGAAAGGAGACAACCGTGTCACCTTTCATTCATCTGAGTATGTATCATCGGAAAACTTGGATTTGGAGAACATTCAAAACAATAGCACAATGAGGGAACAATGACCTACTGTACTATGCCTGGTGATGAGGTTATTAGCAAGATGGAGAAACCATACCAGAAAGAGGGAACATATACCATCAAATAACAGCACAGGCGGGTAAGGCAAAAACACAAGAAACAGAAGGTATCCTGTCTGCACCTACAACTACAAAAATATTGACGTTGAGCCTGAACATACTAAAACACTCATAATCCAAAAGAATGTTGACCCTTTCCTCACTTGTACTTACCAAGGATCAAGTGGACATACTAGCTAAAGGCTCCTGCTCAACACTTTCACTTATTCAACAGTCTCCAAATTTGTTAGAATGCTGAGCCTTAAAAATGTAAAGCTTTTCAGATAACATCATACATCCTCTGCTGGATAAATTCTGCTTTACAGAACAATGCACATTTCTTGGTCTTATGGAATTACAAATGGAGAATATACATCCAAAACCCACTCTCACTACATCAAGTCTCGAGTACCAGCATTGGACCATATTCTAAGGCTCCATTCACACGACTGTATCTAATCTTGCGGAATAGATGCGGCCCCATTCACCCCCATTCAGCTCCGTGCCGCGGCTCATATGAAGCATGTCCTATACTTGTCCTCATGCACTTATAGGCACGGAGGCATTTTGAATGGGGCGCCCGGTCGTGTTTCCGAGTAGTGTGTGGAACACACTCCGGGCAGCAGCCGTAGTATTGCGGGTCCGCATTATTGCGGACCCGCAATATTACGGCCGTCTGAATGGGGCCTAACAGTTGTAGAAAAGGATCTCAGAAAATTGTATAACACATTAAAACCATAATGCATCAATATATATTTATCTAAAAGGAGGCAAAGTGGTGATGTACCACAAAATGTCCTGGCCCTAAAAATCCTCAATGATGTGACAACATACAGAAAATTAAAATGGGATCCTACTCCAACTTTCTCAGAAGCACTAAAATGCGTAATAGAAGAAGGGGTAAACATCAGTATGTAACCATCCAAACAGGCACACTGTATAATGGTTGAACACCCAATTACACCCATCTTTCCTGGACTTCTGAAAATCCATAAAGATGAATTTTCACCTCCCCTTCGGCCCATCAACTCTGGAATTGGGTAACTTCATGAGAAAATGTGTGAGTACCTAGACGGTAGACCACAACCATTAGTCTTAAGAACATAAGAACGGAAAGGCTGAACACTGATGTGAACTCAGCCTTAGCTGTGAGTAAGGCTCCATTCACACGTCCGTATTTTTGCACATCCTGGAAAACGGTCAGTTTTTTGCGGATCCGTTGTTCCGCAAAAAACTCAGTTTTTCCAGGACATCCGTTCCGTCTTTCCGTAAAAAACGGAAAGGATTTATCCATATGTCATCCGTTTTTTGCGGATCCGCAAAAAACGGAAGGATGAATAACATCTTTTTTTTTTCACCCCTCCTGGAACGGAATCCGCAAATACGGATGACATGCGGATGGCTTTCCGCATGTCTTCCGCATTTACGGACGTCCCATAGACTTGTATTGGGCTACGGACCGCAAAACAGGAGGAAAAGTAAGACAGGAGGATTTCTGATTGCGGATTCGCAAAACGGAACGGAACAGAGAAACGGATGCGGACAACATACGGTGCAATGTCCGCATTTTTTCGGGACCTATTGAAATGAATGGATCCGCATACTATCCGCATAATTGTCCGCAAATGCGGAAACGGATGCGGAGAGGATGCGGATGCAAAATACAGACGTGTGAATGGGGCCTAAGAGTGTGTGTCAGCAGCTGGGGTGAACCAATGTTCATGCTTTTATTTGAATATGTAAACCCATAAAGTTAGAGCATTGGCAGATGCTCAGTCGTATCAGCTGCTTCAGGGCCCTCAGTGGCAGTACACACGGAAACACATAACATAATGATTACTGTGTGTCGGGCGGACTGGGAACTTAAAGTGGCCCTGGAAAAAATATGAAAAGTGGCCCCGTTTTGTAGTTGGGTTCAAACTGATGGAAGGCAGGGCCAGCGATACCATATTGTGGCACATTATACCACCCCAACAGAGCCAAATACAATAGTCCATCACAAAATACTGCCAGGAGCACAAAATACATCCCCCAAAAAATCCACTGGCTGCCCCCCTGGACATTGGCCCACCGGGAAATTTCCCTATAAGGTCTATGGTCTATGCTGTGTGTGTACTGACAGTGGAGGTCTGGCCTGTAATAGATGACAGGCACAGCAGAAGAATTTGGGATGTGCCTGTCATCCAGTAGGACCCAGCCTGTGCTTTCCCCAACAGATGTAATGCAGCGTCATAATCATACCTGCAAGGTAAAGTAGAAGAGCTTATGGGCAGTAGATTATTCACCGGCACTCTCCTACTCAGCCCAGAAGATGTTGTGCTACGAGGCTAGGTAAGTATAACTTTTTTTATTTTATTAATGCTACAGGGACAGCCCTACTGAAGGCACTAAGGGGTCAGCACTACAGTAAGGGGGCATTCTACTGTGTATAGGGGCAAAGGGGGCATTCTACTGAGTGGGGCACTAAGGAGGCATATAGAGCCCGGGTCAGATAATGTAAAGGGGGTTGCTGGAAGTTGGACATGGACATTCCCCTTCTATTTTGGATAGTTTCCTACACTCAGGGGCGGAATGGCCATAGACCTTACAGGGAAATTTCCCAGTGGGCTGATGCCCTGGGGGCCACCTGGGCCCTCCTCACGGCCAGCCAGTGGGAGTTTTTGGGGATGTATTTTGTGCTGCTGGAAGTATTTTGTGATGGACTGTGGTATTTGGCTCTGTTGGATTGGTATAATCTGTCACAATATGGTATTGCTGGCCCTGCCTTCTATCAGTTTTGACTACAAAACCAGGGCCACTTTTAGCATTTTTCCAGGGCCACTTTACGTTCTCAGTCTGCCCCTGCCTACACTTGATGTCTGGCAAGGGTCCTACCTTGGATATCATCCCTGTCTAGGAGGCTCTACAGACTATACACTACAATTAGCCTGAAATGGTTAAGAAAACCTCTGTTGCACCCAGTGCAGAAATAGTCTTATCACCACAGGAAAAGCTATGTGATATATGCAGCTCTACACGTACTATAAACACAGCTTCAGTAGAACAGTAATTCTCAGGCTGACAGGATTTTTCAGATACCTTCAACGGCCCATTCATAAACATTACTAAGATGTTTTACATTACAAATCTTGACCTTAAGTAGTGGAAAGCATAGTATTCCTATTATATTAAGTTAACCCCTACCCACAGGATACAGAATAACTAATATATGGGTGGGGACATAGCCCATAAGACGCACCTAGGTTTTAGAGGAGGACAATAAGAAAAATATATTTTCATTAGACCTTAGGTCAGACCAGCAATCAGACCCCCAATGTTAATCAGACCTCAGCTCACAGCCCCAATCAGACGCGAATATTAATAAGACCCCCAATAAGACCTCAGATCAGACCCCCAATCAGACCTCAGATCAGAGCCCCAATGTGAATTACCTCCCATTCAGACCTCAGATGAGATCCCCATGCCTCAAATCACACCACCATGCCTCAGATCAGCCCCCATGCCTCAGATCAGCCCCCATGCCTCAGATCAGCCCCCCATGCCTCAGATCAGCCCCCCATGCATCAGATCAGACCCCTATGCCTCAAATCACACCACCATGCCTCACATCAGCCCTCATGCCTCAGATCAGACCCCCATGCCTCAGATCAGACCCCCATGCCTCAGATCAGCCCCCAGCCATAGGTCAGCCCCGAGCCATAGGTCAGCTCCGAGCCATAGATCAGCCCCTACTCCAGCCATAGATCATCCCCAGCCATAGATCAGCCCTCAGCCTCAGATCACATAAAATAAAAAAATCCATTTACCTCTCTTGCTCCGGACACTGCCACTCCTCACCTCCAGCGCTCTTCTTCCTGCCCTCGGCTGTGCTGTGGCCAGATGCGCACAACGCGAGGTCACAGCACAGCCGATGACAGAGGACCAGAAAGGTTGAGTACAGAGTTTGGGGAGCACTGCATTCATCCCTTCCCGGTCCTTCAGTACTAATGAGCACTTCCATAATGGAAATGCTTATTAGTATTCGCACCATAAGACGCAGTGACATTCCCCCCCCACTTTAGGGAAAAAAGTACGTCTTATGGTCTGAAAAATACGGCATCTGGCCAGCTGTACGTTTTTTCGGTCCTGGGTGTTAGTGAAACAGGAGGGAAAATGATGCCAGAACTGATCCCATTGTTTTCTATGTGACTGTTGACGGCATTCAACCAATCAGGCGTAACACGGGATATTTTCCTGTGCTATACAGAAAAACTCCAGACAGAAAACTGCAGCTCAGGCTTAAAACAACTGGTCAGACACAACCCTACTTATGAATCTGAGAATGTTAAACATCCACATAAAGTATCTCAATTATTTCACAAATTGTAATCAACTGTACAAAATGGCAAATGGCATTTCATAAGCGTCAGCCGTGGGTTTCCAGCACTTCTACCCTTAATAATATTTCAAAACTATGTGGTCATGTTCATTTTTTCCAAAAGAGTGTCCGTTTTTCATAACCAGTTTTCAACCATTTTTTGCATCTGTTTTCTGGATATTTTGCTTCCGTTTTTAACGGTTGTTAACAACGCACAGTGCACCTCTAACATAGCACCAGGAACCACCATGTACAGAAACGAGCAGGGAGGGAGACGGAAGAAATCCAACCCAAAATATGCAATGTACATCTAATAAACATCTACAGCAACTTTCTCTGCAACTTCGGTGGCATGCCACAGTCCCATGTCATGTCCCATTCATTTCAGTGGGAGACATGCAGGTTTTCTGTCTACCTTCATCATTATAAAAACAAAATTAGGGAATAAAGCGCTGCCGAGCATCAAGGGTATGCAAAAGTTGCAAGTTAGCAAGTCCTTGCCTAATAGAAAGAAATATGGCAAGAATGGAAGATTCCTGATTCACAAAGATAAAATGGTTCATTGTTTTATTTCATTGTGGAATACAAATAATATTTGTTTTTGCTTTTTGTTGGTTATTGCCTGGAATATTTGCAGCAGTTTCATAGGTTTCTCTTATTTGCTGCTGAAGGAGTGACATACTTCAGGTTAATGTGACACCTGCAGTCCACCAGGCATGAGTAAATAAGGGTTCTCTTATGAAGTGTCAGGAGGTCGCCATAAATGTGGACTCTAATAGCACAAACAATGAAGCCAATGAGTCACCCCTGCTTACATTTTCTTCATAATGTCACTTTTTTTCATGCTCCCTCCATCTGTTAGGCTTCTAGCAAAAATGAGAGATTTTCTGTACCTTCACATTTTTTAAAAATGAAATACTTAAGACACAGCAATACCTAAATGATATGTGTCTAGCCAAACAAAAAAAGTTTTTCAGAGTAGAAAATAATAGCATATTAATAATAATTAAAAATATATTATAATAACCAAGTGTAATATATACAGAGTATTAATAATAAATAATCAAGTACCGTATTTTTCGCTTTATAAGACGCACCAGATGATAAGACGCACCCCAGATTTTAGAGTAGGAAAATAAGAAAAAAATATTTTTCCCCAGACCTCATATCAGACCCCCCATAAATTTCAGGACATCACATCAGACCCCCATCAGACCTCAGATCAGCCCTTTCAGACCCCACTCAGCCCTCAAATCAGCCAATCAGCCCACTCAGCCCCCATATCAGCCCACTCTGCCCCATCAGACCTCAGATCAGCCCATCAGCCCCCATATCAGCCCACTCTGCCCCATCAGACCTCCGATCAGCCCACTGTGCTCCCATCAGACCTCAGAGCAGCCCACTGTGCCCCCATCAGACCTCAGATCAGCCCACTGTGCCCCGATATTAGCCCACTGTGCCCCTATCAGACCTCAGATCAGCCCATCAGCCCCCATATCAGCCCACTCTACCCCATCAGACCTCCGATCAGCCCACTGTGCTCCCATCAGACCTCAGATCAGCCCACTGTGCCCCCATCAGACCTCAGATCAGCCCACTGTGCCCCCATATTAGCCCACTGTGCCATCAGACCTCAGATCCACCCACTGTGTCCTACGTCCTGACGCTGTACGAGGTCAGGACAGTGCAGCGCTGACAAGAGAAGACCCGGAGCGGAGCTGCAGCGCAGGAGGGTGAGTATGTTTCTCCGCTCTCGGCACCTATTACATACTAAAGAGCGCTTCCATAATGGAAGCGTTCACTAGTATTCACTTTATAAGACGCACGGCCATTTCCCCCTACTTTTGGGGGAAAAAAGTGCATCTTATAAAGCGAAAAATACGGTATATTATATATTATAGTGACCAAGTGTAATATATACAGTATACTAATGATAATCAAGACTACAATAATAACCAACTTGAGCATATATAGTATATTAATAATAATCAAGTATAATATATATTATAATATAACCAGGTATCAGATTATGTTCACATCATGTTTGGAGCCTATGTTTTACATGTATTTAGGTTAACCTTTTGGAAGTTTCCCCAATCTTCACACAGGATCTTTGGAGCTAAGCCAGTGGACAAAGTTTCAAGATTGTTCCAAACATCTTCCATTAAATAATTATGGAGGTCACTTTGCTATTGGGAACTTTCAGTGCAGCAGAAATGTTTTGTACTCTTCTCCAGATAGGTGTCTCCACAAAATCCTGTCTCTGGGCTCTACCGGCAGTTCTTTCCTCCTCAAGGTTCGGTCTTTGCTCTGAGATTCATTGCCAGCTATGAGACCTTATACTGTATGTCATCTCAGAGATCTCAAGAGAAATCTGAAGTCCCAGAGCTAAATGTCAAGTGTCATAGCAAAGGGTCTGAATACTTATGTCCATACAAAATTTTAGTTTTTTTCTTTTTAATAAATTTGCAAACATTCCTAAAATTCAGTTTTCTGTTTGTAATTATGGGGTATTGAGTGCGTATTGATGGAATAGACACAGGGTACAGAACCTTCTGCTATCGCTTTGTACACTTTATAATTTCTGGCACCACAGTTGCCCAAAAATGCTGACTGGCAGGGAAGCCGGGTGTGAGACCTCCACTGATCTGATATTGATGACAGGGGCCTTTGATAAGCCCCAATGCTTATGTATAGAATTCTGTACAAGTGCAGGTGATTGGGCAGTCTCCACCCTCTTTTGATGGTCTTAATGGGTCTTGGGAAGGCTGCTCACTCTCCCCTCCATTATATTTTCTAACTAAGGAGCCATTTGCAGCAGTACTAGGTAGAAACCTCTTCCCAGAAACTCACCTTATAGGCAGATGATTTACCTCCCCGTACCTTTAGTTCAAATTCTGTTCCCTTTCAGGTTTAGACAAATGGGTGGACTTCTCTTTGTCTCATTTTGGTATAATGCAGGCTGTTAAAATGGACACCTTCCATAAATTGCTTTATATTATAAACCATATCCATTCTAATGACAATGTGGTTTCAAACATCTCTCCTCTATGATTACATCTTGTATTTGAGGTGGAAAACCTCAGATAAAACGTACTGTTCTTATAAAGCCAAAATTATTGGTCAGGGTAGGCCTGACATATTTTCTCTTGCACTATGCCTTTGTTCTGGCAACTTGTACAAGGACATTTTCCAAGCATAGGTTAAACACAATTTCCCAACTTTGATCAACTCACCTAATATTTAGTGATGAGTACTTCTCCTGTCTTCATCTCCAGACACAGTCCTGAGGAAATGGGATGTGGTTTCCCTTCCTCTATTCCACAATCAGCTCAAGTCACTGTTGGCCACTTTCTCTTCTCTGGTACCCTGCCTGGGTTGGAACCTCCTGGGGACTGGTTTCTCCATAATCAGAGTTGTGTCAGTTCCACCAACCTATACACAGGTCTCCCATTCTCTTCTTTTGAGAGTCTATGCTTGTAGTGATTCTCCACCTTCGCCTGGTGCCTCCAGTCTAAGGTTTACTAAGAGATAGAATAATAAAGAAGTTTCTTCCTCCATTCCAGCTGAACTGGGAGGCAGATATGACCTACATGGTTATACCCAAGACAAAAACTCTAAAGTAATATGTAGACCATATAGATATGAAGATGTCCTGGAATCTATTTACCCTTCAGATTCACCTCTCTGTTGTCAAGGCACTCACACATATCTTGTAGGAATATTGGTGTTTTCCAGGATCACATGTTCTCTTTATGTGATTTGGCTAACTCACGTGGGGTTACTGGTTCTTCTACCTGATTTAGTCACTAAAACCAATAAATGCTGGGCATATGACACATTTTGGAATCCCAACAGTGAAAGGAAGAAATCACATAAACTGATAGAGCTGCCTACTACATTTCTATAGTATTGACCCCATTGTCATTTTTGGTCACGGGAGTCCTACTAGTTCTCCTGTCAGGGTTTCAGTGGCTTATTTGCAATTTAACATCTCCTTCCATTTTCTACTTTTCCTTCACTTCTCCACTTCTCCTCTCCTACACTTGTCTACCTATTCCAGTCCAGGGGTGGACCATGCAGGAGACACCTCTCCTTCTTTCTTGTGCTTTTGCTCTTCTGCCAAATTATCATTTCTACATTTTTTATATTTATGACAATTTTAGTATGTTTGTGCTTGTTATTTCTTACATTAAAGGCTGATCTACACTGAAATAAATTAGCTAAGGATTATAAATATATATGACTTACATTCAATTCTTAAGATGATGAACATGTATAATTTATTTCCTCTCGCCTACATATTCTGCAGCACTGTATAGACATAGCCACTCGTCACATCAGTCCCTGTCCCAAATGTGGGATAATTTGATTGGTGTCTAATTAATCAACACATTTTCTGAGTGTGGAAAAAAAAATTGCAGTACCATGGGGAAACCAATACAAACAAGGCGAAATTTACAAACTCCATCCAGATGTATCCCTGGTTGTTTTCGAACCAAAAATGGCAGTTTTGAACCCAATAAAGAGCTGCAAGCTAACAGGGCTAAGCACTGAGCCACTATGTCACCTATTTGATAAAATTTGGTATCCATATAAATGGGATGTTAGTTTTTACTAGCATCTTTTGCCCTACTGCAATCAGGGCAGAGGCTCCTGCTGTAGCCTGTTGTCTTACAGCCAAAAAGAGGACTACAGGGAGATGAAGGTGGGCCATGTTGATGTTCTCTGGCACATATAGAAGATTTTCTTATATATTTCTAAGTTTTAACATCAACATGAGACAAAATAGTTGCAAAGAAAAGCAGGAAACATTTAGTGTTCCTTAAAAGTGACCAAAAATGGTATCTCAATCCTATCATATGGGATTGAAGTATTTATCTTAAAGGGGCATTCCAGTTTGCACCAACTTCTATTAAAATAATCATTTATGAGGGTAGATTTAATTTGGTAATGTATTTCTTTTCCCTTTATTACTCCTATCTCCCATGTCCATGCAGCTCTTTCTTATTTCCTGTGATGTTATGTCCATGGGCGGGGCAGTGATAGGGGAGTGTCTATGTAACTAGCTGGGTGGGAGGAGCTATAAACTAGCTGGGCGTTATTAGGCACAGTGCTGGAGCTATGGTAGAAGAAGGAGAAGTGCATCATGGGTTTGGCTGGATACAGAAACAGGATGTGCTACATACAGGATGGAAACCAACCTGAGGGATTAGTTTACATGGTGGAAACGGGTCAGGAGAGTCAAAACTGAAAAAAAAAGTATGGGGAAGATATACATGAGGTAAGCAACTACATGGGCATATCTGTTAAAGACCATAGTAATCCCAGAATACCTCTTTAATGGCCATCAAGTTGCAAAGTAATTCATAAAGTAGATGGGTATGAACAAAAAAAGGTTCCATTTATCGACAGTAAGCAGTTATCTTCCAAAAAGTTGAAGAATTGAAAGATATTGGGGCAGATTTACTAATAGTGTCTCATTTTACACTGTCTAAGAATATGAACTGAAGTCTTAATGTTAGACAAATTTACTATTCTGGCACATGGACCTTTGTAAATTTGGAATGTCGAAAATCGTGCACTAGACTTATGCTACAGTTTTATCCTTGTGCCACAAATTGTGTCCAGGCAACAAAAATTTTGTCCATGTGCAAAAAAAACTGTCTAGTTTAAGTTTACACCACTTATAAATTGGTGCAGTTTTATTCCAAAAATATGCCAAAATATTGGGAGGATTTTTTATGCATGGGGGCCACATTAAGGTAGTGAAGTCATGCCCTATTATCGGATGAAGTGGAAAAGCTTAGAAAACAATATAAAATGATTAGTAAATGTGATGAACCCCATTTTTTGGTGCAAATTGCACCAAAAACATTGGTGCATTTTCATTAGTAAATCTTCCAAATGTATATTAGGAGGTTATATAACTTATACCATTATTAAACATAACCAGCAAATCCCTTTTAATATAATTCAGACTCACATTATAAACAGCTTTATTTTTGAACATTCTGTCCGCTCTGCAAAAAACATTATAAAAACATTATTAAACAAATAAATAGTAATTATATCGACATTTACTGCGGTATTACCAATTTAGGGCAAAGAATTTGCCTTAAAGATAAATATTTTAACAAATATCATTTGACGGAAATGTTCTATTTCTAATTAACATTAAATACATTGTATAGTTCGGTATTTGAAGTTCAACACGGTGGGTAAAGTTTCTTACAAAACAGACGATTCTCTCAATTAGAATTTCTCAATTACATAACACCCACTAATTACACAAGAATGCCTGTAATACCGCATCTGATGGAACATGACATGACTGCACATCAGTCCGATAGAAGAAACCTCAATAGGAAATCAGAGGCATACAGACGCACCGTAGGGCTCCATACAATTACATGGGTGTTGAATTAAGGCTCCATTCAACTTGGAGATTGCGTGGTGAAGTAATATGGTGAAGAGGACACTTGTAAATACATTAAGAACTAAAAGTCTGGCTCCATACTGGGCTTCCTTATCTCAGCGCCACATTTGCTGTTCCTTCTCAATATTACATCCAGCTGACATTGCGGAGTGGTTGTCCTATTGAGATTTGAACCCATGGCCTCAGTCTTGTCCTGCAGGTGGGTAAACCAAAGTAACATCATCTAAGGCTGTGATGGCTAACCTCCGGCACTCCAGCTGTGCTAAAACTATGACTCCCAAGATGCACAATTGCTTGGCTGTTCTCAAAACCACAGAAATGAATGGAGCATGATGGGAGTCGTAGTTTCACCACAGCTGTAGTGCCGAAGGTTAGCCGTCACTGATCTAAGGTATCGCTGCAAATCAAGAATAAAGGAGCCCCATCTAGAAGTTCACGACTGTATATTCACCCAACTTCCCTCCATGCATTTTGAATTGAATGGATACAGCTTAGGATGGGTTTGCATCACATTTTTGCCATCTGTTTGACGTATAGCTAATAAAATAAAAATACAACAGCACAGCACACCACACATTTGTATTCTGCAGAGTCTGGTAAAAAAAAAAACATATTCGTTAACATGCATGGTGAATGGATACCACTGTCTGGCATCAGTCTGAGGCACCCGTTAACGCATACTTTTTTGTATACACTAAACAGATGGCAAAAACGTGGTGTGAACCCACCCTTATACGTCTAATAGGGCCTGCATGGGGCAACCCCTTTGAGACCTGGGCTACACAGCTGTCAGATGTGGGTCTCTGTGATAGGCTGTTCAGGATTATAAAGGTAAGCACCTTCCATGTCCACCATTCATGGTTGCATTGATTAAAGGGGTTGTGCATGATTAGAAAAACATGGCAGCTTTCTTCCAAAAACAGCAACACGCTTGTGCGCCAGTTGTGTGCGGTATTGTATTGAGCTCTGCCAAGGGGCAGATTGGGAAATTAAAGTGGCCCTGAAAAAAATACTAAAAGTGGCCACATTTTGTAGTCGGGTCCAACATGATGAAAGGCTGGGCCAACACAAGTAGGCGGGGCCAGCAATACCATATTGTAGTACATTACAGAGCAAAATACCACAGTCCATCACAAAACACTGCCAGCAGCACAAAATACATCCCTACAAAACTTCCACTGGTCGGCCGTGAGGAGGGTTCAGGCGGCCCCTTGGGCATTGGCCCACCAGGAAGTTTCCCTGTAAGGTCTATGGCCAATCCGCCCCTGGCTCTTCCCCACTGACTCCAACAGAGCTGAACATACACAAACCATGGAAAGGTAGGGTGCTGTCTTTTGGAAGAAAGCAGCCATGGGCACCGTCAAGAGCTATATATGACATGACTACTATGGTGTTGCAAGGAATATGCAAATGGCGGCTGCTAACGTGGAATGTTTGGGTGGATATATGAGTTACATGCAAAAAATACAATATAATTACTGCAGAGGAACAATTGATCCCGGAAGTATAGAGTATAAAAAAATTTCTACTTAAAGAACTTGTTTTTAAAATTAAAATAAATTTTCAATATAAATGAATTAGACAGATGATTATAAAAATTAAAATCTCAATATTGCAGGAATTCTTGGTCAGATTTGGAAAGTTCCAGTTCTGTTAGAATCTTTTTTACAGTTCCCGAGGAATAATGGTAAACGGGTACACTGGGCTGCTGGATTCCAGGTCTAGTGCAGTTATAAAACATTCTACAGCAGCTTCATGCTTCCCCTGGTCTTGTAAAACTTCCCCCAGTCCCTTCCAGGCATCATGTGATGTGCTCTGAATTTGTACAGCGTCCCGGAGATACTTCTCGGCCAGCGCGTTCTGCCCAAGCCTGTTCAGTATAAGCCCCTGGAAGAAAACAAAAACAGGAATTTATGATGTAAAGTGTTTTATGTCACCAGGGTTTCTAGGCCGGTGAATGAGCCAACTGTTGTCAAGGCCCATGGCCTCCATGCTTGTAAATGACCAAAAAAGTTTCAAATTGCACTAGAGTTTTCTAAAGACACTCACAAGGATAAAAGCTAAAGAATACTGATTGAACATTTATAAGGTTTTATTCTGAAAGACTAATTTTTGGGGCTTTCCAAAAGTGCTGTGGTTTGAAAACAAGAAAAATATTGACCAAATTAAATGGGTTGTTCAAAGATGTTTTCCCATCCTTACGCTTCATCCACATGTTAGTGTTCGGTCAGTGATTGTAAGCCAAAACCAGGATTGGAGCCTCCACAGACATGAGGTATAATGGAGAGATCTGCACCTGTTCTGTGTTTAGAACCGCACTTGGTTTTGGCTCAAAATCACATATGGAAATCACTGACCAAACACTGTGGTGTGAATGAGGCATTACAATAAGTCATCAATATTTTATTTAGTTGAGGTTCAACTCCTGGCACCACCTATGATCAGTTAAATACAAGGCTAGGGCTAACAATGGCAAATTCTTGACCGAATTAACATTTCCTGAAACTTTCATACAGTTGGAATTAGGGTTGCACCAGGTATCAAACTTTCAATACCCAATCAATAGTTCTGCACTCAAATTGATACGATACTGAGATTTGCTGTTTTCCGATACTAGGCTGCGCTACTGCTAAATAAAAAGTTTTTAAAAAATAATAAAAATATGTGGAATGCACACAGCTTTTTTGGTGTTTTATTTTTTGTTTTGCCTGGTATCCAATGGTATGGAGTATGGCACTACTTTTTCATGGTATCAAAATCAAATCAAAATTTTGGTATCGTGACAACCCTAGTTGGAATTCTATATTGATGGCCTGTGATAATACATCAATACTTATGTACCAAAGAGCTTCTTAGAGAGTAGTATAGTTGATCGCTTTGATTAAAACGATATCTGTCTTGTGAAATTCAGTTGCAGTGTTCCTGACAAAAAAAAAAAAAGACTTTTATTTTTTATGCAAATTAGGGCTTTAGTGCACCAAAAGGCATGACCCTCACTGAAAGGCTGAGGAACTGAGGTGCTCTGAGGGACTAGGGCATGCCCCTTGTTATGCTGAAAACTTCACTGACATAATGACTTTTTGCTCTGGAAAACTGCAACCGATTTTCACAAATATATCATTTTAATCAGAAGGATCAACCCTACCAGACAGTATGCTTGGTGTAATAGAGCTGATGATGCTGACAAGTGTCCTTTAAATGTGACGTTCAAACTTCCAAAATTGAAACTTGAAGAAATGTGTTGATGGCAGATTTTGGAGGAAAAAAAGGATTGGGCATATTGGAACCTGCCCAATACTTTGTTCTCATGGGAGATAAGCCACTGCCAGATATCTGGAAAAGGCTTATTCTCCTCTACTGAGAAGAAATGTATGATTGACCAAACTGGGAAGAACAGCTGTTGGCCAACAGCCATTGAGAGGCTTTTGTGTTGGAAAGGAGGACAATGCTTTACTCACCTCATAGACAGTGTTCCCTTAGCCGCAGCTATACACATAGACATTTTTTATGGAAGCATTTACATAGACACAATTGAGGTTATTTCATTGGAGCAGCAAATGAAGGATTAGAATTGGGAAGAGAGTGTTAAAAGGGTTGTACAGTATTAGAAAAATATGGCGGCTTTCTTGTGGAAACAGCCCCAAAGCTGGTATTGCAACCCCACTCCACTGAGGAAAATGGGCTAAGTTACAATATCATACACAAACCACTAAAAGGTGTTACGGAAGAAAGCGGCCAAGTCCTTCTAATCCTAGGCAACGCCTTTAAACTCTTAAATTCACTTGTCTCCCCACCAATAAATGCGGAGGGAGCGAATTGGCCCATTATGCTTTGCACAGATCAAGTGTATGCTCCATTGTGGGCATGCATGAGGATTGTCAATAATGAGCTTAGGATATATTTGTGTATTAATGGTATATACCTGAATATAATCAGGAGGCAGTTCCCGGAACCGTGGTGGAACACACATCGGAAGCACTGTAATGCTTACATTTATGACGCAGAGTTCTTTTGTGAGTTCTTGCAAGTCTATTTTTAAGTTTATTCCTACTTTTGTCCCTGGCACTATAAGAAACATGTAGGTAATTTATTAAAGAAAACAACCATGCGGACTTTAGGAGAATAGGGAAGTATAGAGGATATGACGCTATGCGTTCCAGCTTGGAATGCAAGCCATCGGAGTGTGGACATGCTATAGAGTACATGATTTTTAGCTGGTGACATTATTGCTGAGTGTTTTCCCTCAGGTGTTTTTAATGTAATGATACTCAGTAGGGTATGTAAAGGCAAGAAGCCCATTATCAACTATCCCCTGAGGAAGCGAGATGCGAAACACGTGTGGGGACCTGAGCTATACTGGTCGGTATTAAGACAACCTTAGGGTGGGTTCACATCACCGTTACAGATTCCGTTTTTGTTTTCCATTAAAACATGGTTATAACGGAAAATAAAAACAGAATCCATAAAATGGATGTCAAAACGGAAACCTTTAAGAGGCATTCCGTTTTGATCCGTCATAATACAAGTCTATGGGAATCATAACGGATCCGTCTGGTTCCCGTTATGCAAGACAGGACTTTTTTTCCGTATTATGATTAATACGTATTATGATGGTAAGCAAAACAGAATGCCTTTTAAAGGCATCCATTTTGCATTCGGTTATAATGCGGGCAGCATAACGGATCCGTCCTAGTTTCCGTTAAGTAGGACTGGACTCCTGCATAATGGAAACCAGGGCGGATCTGTTATGTTTCCCATATGTATTATGAAGGATCAAAACGGAATGCCTCTTAAAGTTTTCTATTTTGACGTCTGTCTTACGAATTCCATTATTTTCTGTTATAAGAAAACAAAAACAGAGTCCATAATGGTGATGTGAATCCACCCTTATTATGCTTTTCCTTATGAATTTAGATGTTATTCTATGTTTTTGCACTAGGCACTTTATTCGCTAGAGGTTTATACTAATTGTGGGGTAGAGGATTGGTCCGCGCCATTTCTTAGCTGAAGGGAATTTGTATACGGTGATTAATATTGTTACATGCCCTCTGTAGATCTATTTATTTTGGACATGAATGCCGCTGCATTTTTCACCTTTCACCTGTTTTTCATTTATATAACAAAGAGCACTGCCCCACAGAAGATTGCAGACACATCCCAGACATACCTGTGTGCACTGTGTGTGTGTATTACATGTCACATCCCAGACATACCTGTGTGCACTGTGTGTGTGTATTACATGTCACATCCCAGACATACCTGTGTGCACTGTGTGTCTGTATTACATGTCACATCCCAGACATACCTGTGTGCACTGTGTGTGTATTACATGTCACATCCCAGACATACCTGTGTGCACTGTGTGTCTGTATTACATGTCACATCCCAGACATACCTGTGTGCACTGTGTGTGTATTACATGTCACATCCCAGATATACCTGTGTGCACTGTGTGTCTGTATTACATGTCACATCCCAGACATACCTGTGTGCCACTGTGTGTCTGTATTACATGTCACATCCCAGACATACCTGTGTGCACTGTGTCTGTATTACATGTCACATCCCAGACATACCTGTGTGCACTGTGTGTGTGTATTACATGTCACATCCCAGACATACCTGTGTGCACTGTGTGTCTGTATTACATGTCACATCCCAGACATACCTGTGTGCACTGTGTGTCTGTATTACATGTCACATCCCAGACATACCTGTGTGCACTGTGTGTGTGTATTACATGTCACTTCCCAGACATACCTGTGTGCACTGTGTGTCTGTATTACATGTCACATCCCAGACATACCTGTGTGCACTGTGTGTCTGTATTACATGTCACATCCCAGACATACCTGTGTGCACTGTGTGTCTGTATTACATGTCACATCCCAGACATACCTGTGTGCACTGTGTGTGTATTACATGTCACATCCCAGACATACCTGGTGCAATGTGTGTTTTACATGTCACATCCCAGACATACCTGTATGCACTGTGTGTCTGTATTACATGTCACATCCCAGACATACCTGTGTGCACTGTGTCTGTATTACATGTCACATCCCAGACATACCTGTGTGCACTGTGTATCTGTATTACATGTCACATCCCAGACATACCTTTGTGCACTTTGTGTCTGTATTACATGTCACATCCCAGACATACCTGTGTGCACTGTGTGCCTATTACCTGTCACATCCCAGACATACCTGTGTGCGCTGTGTGTGTGTATTACATGTCACATCCCAGACATACCTGTGTGCACTGTGTATGTATTACATGTCACATCCCAGACATACCTGTGTGCACTGTGTGTCTGTATTACATGTCACATCCCAGACATACCTGTGTGCACTGTGTGTCTGTATTACATGTCACATCCCAGACATACCTGTGTGCACTGTGTGTCTGTATTACATGTCACATCCCAGACATACCTGTGTGCACTGTGTGTCTGTATTACATGTCACATCCCAGACATACCTGTGTGCACTGTGTGTGTGTATTACATGTCACATCCCAGACATACCTGTGTGCACTGTGTATCTGTATTACATGTCCAGGAAAAGCACTTTTAGGCCTCTCACACACGACCGTGGAACACGGTCCGTTATGGGCTGTGAAAGCCCGGACCGTGCTCCCTCTGAGGATGGGAGTGCACGGCGTCATTATATGCTATGACGCCGTGCGCTTCCTGAGGCCGCTGCTGTACAGTGGCGGCCTCAGGAAGCACACGGCGTAATAGCAACCAATGACGCCGTGCACTCCCGTCCTCAGAGGGAGTACGGTCCGTGCTTTCACGGCCCGTACCGGACCGTGTTCCAGGGTCGTGTGTGAGAGGCCTTATTCTGTAGGAAAACAGCTCCCAGGTGCCCAGCTGAAAGTGAAACTAAAAACAGCTTTCTCTCCCGACTGGATTTCTAACAGCTATATCTTCTGATTTACTGGATATAATGCTGTGATTTTGGTATCATTTGAAAGCTTGGAATGCCAGCTTTCAAAGAAGGCAATTTTTCTATCTGTTACCAATCCCAAGATACGAGCAGCTAAAGCTGCCCTCCCCCCTCCAGTCTGGTTTGCAGCAGCAGCTGCAGAGCCGGGCACTTGGGAGCTGTTTTCCTGCAGAATAAAAGTGCTTTTCCTGGACATGTAATACAGACACACAGTGCACACAGGTATGTCTGGGATGTGACATATAATACAGACACACAGTGCACACAGGTATGTCTGGGATGTGACATGTAATACAGACACACAGTGCACACAGGTATGTCTGGGATGTGACATGTAATACACACACACAGTGCACACAGTCTGGGATGTGTCTGCAATCTTCTGTGGGGGCACTGCTGTTAGTTATATAGGTGAAAAACTGGTGAAAGACTCCCTTTAATGTTATTTGTGAAAGATTAATAAAATACACATTTATATTAATTGTGGTACTGTGTATATGTTCTTATTGGTGCAGTGGACTTCTCCACCAATAAAGCTGCATGGAAATTGAGCAGACGTCTCCAGAAGGCTTGGCTGCTGAATAATGAGAGCAGACTGATACCAACTAGAGTATCCATTTGCAAAGTTAATTAGCCCTGTATGTTATGCATTGATATCAATGTGCAGCCTCTTACAATTAGTTGTCAGTACAAAATAACTTCGAAATTGACCAAGCATTGTTCATCTTCCGGACCTGTTTCTCAGCTGCTATAGCAGCAACATGCGTCATTTTGATAAATGCTCCTCTCTGTCTTGGCCATCTCCTATCTCACTGCTCATTGTAATTGAATATGAAGCAATTAGTGGGGAATTACTAGACACCAGAAATTTTGAGTTTGCTAGTTTGTTTCTCTGGTAGCAAATTTCGTTCTCTGAATGGTTTCCTATAATAGTTCAATATATAGCCACCTGTGTTCAAGAAAAAATACTTTCATATTAAAGAGAAGCAAGGAACCCAAGATCAGTTGAAAGACTAGATATTTTTTAGAAGAATTTGGGTAAGTGTTTTAGACTTAGGGCCCATTCACACAACCGTGTGAATGGGTCCGCATCTATTTTGCAATATTGCAGAATAGATGCGGCCCCGTTCACCTCTATGGGAGCGCACAGCCACGGCACGAGCTGGCTCCAATCCACATAAAAAAATAAAACATGTCCTACTGTATACTTGTCCGGCACCCGTAGTATTTCGGGTCTGCATTTTTGCAGACCCGCAATAAGACAGTCGTATGAATGGGCCCTTAGGCTACTTTCACATCTGCGCTTTGTATTCCGATTTTGAGATTCGGCAGAGGATCTCAAAACCGGGGCCAAACACTTCCGTTTTCTACCCATGCATTGTCAATGTGGACAAAACAGATCAGGATGCATTCCGTTCCGGTTTGTTTCGTTTTCCGACCGGACCCAAAACGCTGCAAGCTGCGGTTTTGTGTCCGGCCTGCGAAATGGAACAAACCGGATCTGGCACTAAAAACAATGTAAGTCAATTGTGCCTAACCGTTTTTTTTTTCAAAGATCCTAAAAAAAAAAAAAAAAAAAGGTCCATCACCCGTTGACTTACATTGTTTTTAGTGACGGATCCGGTTTGTTCAGTTTCGATTTAAAGGGTTTCTGTCACCAGTTTTTTCGGTATGAATCAGGATAGAGATGTGCTAATGTCACCTGATTCCAAATATATGTGTTTTATTTACTGGTGCCCCCATTTTTATATAAAATGAACTTTTATTTTATGCTAATAAGGCCTCTAGGTGCAAGGGGCGTTACCCCTGCTCCTAGAGGCTCTGTTGATTGACAGGACCAGGCAGAGAAGAAACACTCCATTCACCATAGCTTGCAAGGACCTTCAATGATGTCATGACCATGTGATCAGTCACATGGTTTAGGAGGAGACAGGCTGTTTGTGTGATCCTAACCATGTGACTGATCACATGGTCATGACATCATTGAAGGTCCTTGCAAGCTATGGTGAATGGAGTGTTTCTTCTCTGCCTGGTCAATCAACAGAGCCTCTAGGAGCAGGGGTAACGCCCCTTGCACCTAGAGGCCTTATTAGCATAAAATAAAAGTTCATTTTATATAAAAATGGGGGCACCAGTAAATAAAACAGATATATATTTGGAATCAGGTGACATTAGCACATCTCTAATGTCAGCCTGATTCATACCGAAAAAAACTGGTGACAGAAACCCTTTAATACAACCACATCCTAAAGGAATGGCTGGATCCTGGTGTATTAATTGGAACGGAAGCGTTTTTGCTCCAGTTTTGAGGTCCGGCAACATCTTAGAGCAGGGGTAGGCAACCTCTGGCACTCCCAGCTGTTGTAAAACTCCCAGCATGCATACTTCCTTGCTCTTCTCAGAACTCTCATATGAATGAATGGAGCATGCTAGAAATTGTACTTTCAGAATAGCTGGAGTGCCGAAGGTTGCTAATCCCTGTCTTAGAGGTTGATGTCTATGAATGATCGCCTCTGTTTATTCTAACCGGCTCAGATCTTCCACATCTTGCCTGAGCAACAGTGTTAATTGGTTCCTGATCATCTGTGAAGATGTTATTGTTTGCTGGTTTGGATTTGTTCCGGACTGTTTCCTGACCATTTCAGTTGACCATCAATTTCTGATCGGCAGGGGTCCAACACCCTGCACCCCCGCTGTTTCATAGTAGCTCGGGTGTCTGAAGTCAATGGAGGAACTACACTGCTCCGTTCATTGTGTAGTGGAGTTCCTGGACCTGGTTATTGTAGTGCTACTCCCATTGAAGTGAATGGGAGACCAAGCTGTAAGTACACTGCACAACCACTACAAGTACCATTGATACTAAACCCTGGAGAGGATGAAGCACTCGCACAAGCACAGTGGCCCCTTCAATCAGCTGATCCGTGGGGGTGGTGGGAGTCGAGCACCCACCGATTTTATATTGATGACTTATCCTGAGGATAGGTCCTCAATGTCTGTAATCCAGACAACCCCTTTAAGCCACACTTTTGCATGAGGCTGTATATAATATGTCTCATGGGCGATGCTAACAACAAACTGTTTACCATGTAGAAAGATATGTGAAGCTTCACCAACAATTGTATTGGGTCATTCTGCGTCCCCGTCGTAACTTCATTTATACTGCAAATCCTTGATGTTCTTAATTCCTACAATTTACTTCACTTTTCCTCTAATTAAGTGCACGTCAAATATAAGCTTTCTTATGAAAATTCAGTGGCAAATGTTTCCGCGGCATTAATTCAATGCTTTTCACTCTAGGCACAGCGCAGACATTTGATTATTTAGCAGATAATAATGTCTGCCACTAGATTTAGGGGAAATTGATTAATACAATGGAAATGTGACGCGCATATTAACACACCTCTGGAGGCTCGCTGTCTCCAGACACCTATCGGAGATCTGACGGCTTCATATGAGTATGTTTTTTAGATTCCAAGCAGATTATAAGGAAATTAGTTTAATACAACAGAAAAGAAGTAAATGTAAATGATTCAGGTTTTGACATCAGATTGCATTAAGACATTTACAGCTTATTAGACAGGTCTTGGATTTAAAGGGAACATATCACTACATATTTTTGTTATTTATTTTCTGTATGTGATCATGGGGATTGCTATCCTGTCTGAAGTAGTGCTATGAGCTGTGAAGAGCAGCTTAACAGTGGCCAGACAGACATGAGAAACCTCAGTCAGAAAATGGACTTCTATGGGATAGAGTTGTGGGCATGCTTTGTGTCTCATTGTGCAGGGAGGGGGAGGAGATGAGCAGTCACCATCAACTACTGTTGATGGTGGATCCTGTAAGAAGTAAATGTAAATGATTCAGGTTTTGACATCAGATTGTATTAAGATATTTACAGCTTATTAGACAGGTCTTGGCTTTAAAGGGAACATATCACTACATATTTTTGTTATTTATTTTCTGTATGTGATCATGGGGATTGCCATCCTGCCTGACCTGGTGCCATGAGCTACGAACAGCAACTTAACAGTGGCCAGACAGACATGAGAAAGCTCAGTCAGAAAACTGACTTCTATGGGATAGGGTTGTGGGCATGCTTTGTGTCTCATTGTGCAGGGAGGGGGAGGAGATGAGTAGTCAACATCAACTAGTGTTAATGGTGAATCCTGTGTTATGTGCCATCAGTTTTATAACAGAGGTGTTATCTTTCAGTGCAAGTGTCTATTCACACTGTTTTTCTGTCTATTCACTGTGTATTTCAGAGGTCTACGTCAGGAGGATTCTGTATGGAGCAGTGTAGTTGACTACAGTACTGTGGAAAAGCTTTACGCAGGTGTGGAACAAATGGTGCAAAGTAAGAATTATTTCAAAAACATTAGTGTTAATACTTTCAAATTTTAATTTATTCTGCAGCAGGATAATCCCATGCATAAAGCCAATGTCATTAAGAACTATCTTCAGGGTAAGGAAGTACAAGGAGACCTGGAAGGGATGATATGGCCTCCACAGAGCACTGATCTCAACATCATCCAGTCTGTCTAGGATTACATGAAGAGACAGAAGGATCTGAGCAAGCCTACATCTACAGAAGATCTGTGGCTAGTTCTCCATGAAGCTTGGAACAACCTCCCTGCCGAGAGCCTTCAAAAACTGTTTATGTAGAAGAATTGATGCTGTTCTGAAGGTAAAGGGTGGTTACACCAAATATTGATTGGATTTAGATTTCTCTTTTGTTCATTCACTTAGATTTTTTTGTAATTGATATAAACTATTAACACTTTAAGCATTCTTACTTTGCAGCATTTTTCCCCACACCTGCCTGAAACTTTAGCACAATACTGTATGTTATTCCATACAGTTGAAAAAAAAGGCATGCTGATGTATCCTAGCCCAACAAGTACCTAAAGGGACCCCTTTTGGAACAGTGCGAATGGGATCCTATGAATAAGTTTGGTGTATGTATCGGAAGTAGATAAACCAAGCATTCACTGCAAGAGCATTTTGTGTGAAGACACACTGATCCTGCCACTGATGCTAATAAGAGACTGATGACACAGCAGAAGCTAAAAAGCCCGTATTCAGTAATATAAAGTGTGGTCTTTAGTTGGGTTACTAATGGGCGCGACCCACTGGCGTACATAGAGAAGTAAGGGCCCCATAGCAAAGATCAAACCAGGCCCCCCACACAGGACAGAAGGGTTTCTGCCTAAACCCCTTTCAATGACCCTTGGGCCATTTTTCCATTGCCTCATTTGCTAAAAGTTGTTCCTTTAGAGGGTAGAGTCCTGACCACATTTTCACCCCCAGTAGAAGAGGAGATGATCCCAACTGGGCCCCTCTTGCCCTGGGCCCCATAGCAGTTGCATTGTCTGCCGCTATGGTAGTTACGTCCCTGGCGCGACCTAAGACACTGCCTACAGGAACGTAGATATATACCGTATTTTTCGCTTTATAAGACGCACTCCCACCCCCAAAAAAAGTAGGGGGAAAATTGCGGTGCATCTTATGCAAGCGCTCACTTGTATGTATAAGGTGCCGGGACCCCCATCAGACCTCAGATCAGCCCACCCAGCCACATAAGGTTAAAATAATAAAACCTCTCTTACGTGTCTTGTGCCGCGGGGTCCGGCTCTCTTCTGTCTTCCCGGGCCGGTGCTGCACTGTCCTGACCACGTACAGCTTCACTCCCTCAACTTTATGTTGAAACATAACAGGTAGTATTTAGTGTTAGGTCCCGTCTTACAGAGATCGCCTTGACGTTTGGCAGACGGGCTCAGATAATTTTGTACAAAATGTATTTGCCAAGAATCTCAATTTCATATAAAATAGTTTTTTTAAAAAAAAAATAATTTTTCAAAATTTTTTTGACATTTTTTAAAATAAGCGTAGCATTAACACCAGAATACCTTCTACTACTATGGCATTGTTGTACTTGATTTGCTTTGCAGGGTGCTGTTGCATTGTATCTTTTTTCCTTTGTGTATTTAGCCATAGCAACGTGCATCTGCTCATTTGGTGGTGCTGACTGACCCCCTTTTTCTTTGCAATGACGCTGCACACAGTCAGGTGACAGCGCAGTGTCGGCCGGATAGGACAGAGGAGCGCCGGACCCGGTGCGGAGCTGCGGTGCAGGACAGGTAAGAGAGGTTTTTATTTTAACCTCATGTGGCTGGGTGGGCTGATCTGAGGTCTGATGGGGGCACAATAAGTTGATCTGATGTCTGATGGGGGCACATTCTGCTGATCTGAGGTCTGATGGGGGCACATTCTGCTGATCTGAGGTCTGATGGGGGCACAATAAGCTGATTTGAGGTCTGATGGGGGCACAATAAGCTGATCTGAGGTCTGATGGGGGCACATTCTGCTGATCCTAGGACTGATGGGGGCACAATAAGCTGATCTGAGGTCTGATGGGGACACATTTTGCTGATCTGAGGTCTGATGGGGGCACATTCTGCTGATCTGAGGTCTGATGGGGGTAGAGTGGGCTGATATGGGGGCTGATCTGAGGTGTGATGGGGGTCTGACATGGAGGGCTGGTGGGATTCTGACATGGAGGGATGATATGGGGGTCTGATGTGATGTCCTGAAATTTATGGGGGGTCTGATATGAGGTGTGATGAAAAATATTTTTTTCTTATTTTCCTACTCTAAAATCTGGGGTGCGTCTTATCATCAGGTGCGTCTTATAAAGCGAAAAATACGGTGTATATATATATATATATATATATATATATATATATATATGTATATATATATATATATATATATATATATGTGTGTGTATATATATATATACACACACGTCATATACACACAGCAGGCCTCAGATAGAGCAAAACAATATTAATAGTACTAATAATAACATTCAGACCCAATATAGCTCAATATGACAAATACGCAATAAGAGGACATGTGAAGGGAGTGAATACATTTCACTGCCCTCTATCTTTACAGGTCCGGTAATAACAGTATAATTCTACTGAATCCCATATTTTATTAATATGAATGGAGGCTTGTACGGAGACAGATTAAGCATTGCTTTGCGGACGTATTATTGAATCATGCTGAGATTTGCAGAACCTCCAGCTCAGGGGAATGTAATCTGCGGTGACAGAAATGACAACCTGCTTTACTTTACCACCAGCACATATAAATTGGTCAAAGGCTGGAATGATACAGAGCTAACGCGTCTGCTGCGCGTGACAAAGGAAAGGGGCGTAATAATGGGGAAATGACAGGACCTCTGGCTGGTGCTGAATCATACACCGGCTTCCATCTTAAATGAACGGCAGATCGTTAGTCATCTATTCCGTGCTAGCTTTTTTAGTTTTCACTTGCATATTACTACTATTATACTTAGGCTACTTTCACATTTGCGTTGTTAAAGGGACACTATCGCGAAGAAAAAATTTTTGATATGTTTTACAACATAACAAAAGCAGGTTTTAACATAATGTATTTTTCAAATTGTGTAAATGTTTTTTTTTTTAATTCAGTTTTCTTGCCTTACATGGGGGCTGCCATGTTGGAAGTAAAGTGTGACAGTCTGGATTTACAACACAATGGCACCTCAGGCATGTACATAGGCTTCCTCAGTCGCTGCTGACCCTATAGAGAATGAATGGAAGATGTGAGCCCGCCCCTGTGATGACACCAGTAACACACAGCCAGGTCCTCCCTCCTTGCTGCTGGGGACTCAGAAACAGAGTAGATGGAGGTTCTTGGGGCTGTAGGACCTTAGTGATGTAATCGGCCATGTGACCAGTGGGGGAGGAGACTGAGGAGCAGAGATCTGTGTTTTTGTAATGAAGCCATTGTCTCATCTTATCTTGCTGAAGCAGTGATGTCACCGCTGAAGGTGTGAATTGGTGATGTCATTGGTACCACCCACTTTTTTGCAGCATGCCTACTTACAGGTTGCTCAAAGCCTCATTTGGCCAGCAGAGCTCCCCCTGGTGACCAAAGATGGTAAATATGGTAAAATCTAATATTTATTTATAATATTTCACACATTGGAATTTTTATTTATTTATTTATTTATTATTTCTTACAAATATATAATAGATTTTTTTAGCATAAATAAAATATAGAACAGGTTTTTGTGATAGATTCCCTTTAATTCCGATATTGAAATCAGGCAGAGGATCTCAATACCGAAATTAAACGGATCCGTTTTGATTGTACACGTTCTGTTAGGATGCGGTTGTGTGAAATCAGAACGGAAAAAACAGATCCGTCACTAAATACACTGGAAGCCAATGGGTGGCGGATCTGTTTTTTTAGGCTCCTAAAAAAATGGATCCGTCACCATTGACTTACATGGTTTTCAGTGCTGGAGCCATTTTTTTCCGTTTGTATAAACGGACACAAAACCGCAGCTTGCGCTAGTTAGAATGGCTTGCTGTAGCAGTGCTGTGTCCTTTGCATGGGACTGCCCCTCTAAACATATGTTGGGCACCAGTAACCATCATGGCCTCTAACCTATGGCTCACCAGCTATTCCTAAACAAGTCCCAGGATGCCCTGACAGTAGAAGATTGTCAGAGGATGTTGGGAGTTTTAGTTTCAGAAGAACTGGAGAGCCACAGGTTGGAGTCCATTGTGATACCCAATGCTCTCTGGGTACCCACCTGTCTCTTCCTGGATGCTGCTCTGCTCCTCCCTTCTGTTTCTCACTCTGTGGGTCGCAGAGAGTCAGTTTTGTGCATTTATAACGGGCTAGTGCCTGACTCCAGCCAAGTGCCAAAAAGGGTTGTCCCACGTAAAATATTCTACATTTTTTAAACCAGCAATTTGATCTGAATACTTTTGTAATTGTATGTAATTAAAAATGTATTATAGCCTCTAGGTTATTCAATGAAATATGTCTGTATAGCGCCTCCTGCTGTTTGTTCCTTTTCTAATTTCAATGTCCTTATCAGTGAGGTGGACGCACATGGTCAGTTCCATCCTTCAACTGCCACCAGCAGCAGTAAAAGGACACGCCCCCTGAGCTGCCAGCTTGAAATAAATCTAGCAGAGCAATTGGAGCAATGAATGTGGAGATCTCTGGATCCATGTGTTTGCTTGTTCCGACAAGATTGTCATGTACTATATTATGTTCGATATTCATTTTTTACATGGGATCCTTTTAGTTTTTGAGTCTGCTATGTTGTATTGGTTCCTGCTCCATATTGAGAATGCTTGCCTTTCTACGTCAGCTGTTGCTGATGGGACTACGTCAGAGGCAGATACCATGGGATTTACTGTGTCCATACTTACTCGCTGGGAGAAAGGGTCAAGAATGCAAAATCAACTCCCTCGTTTAGCCCCAAGTCAAATCTGTTAGTGACCTAGTCTGCCATAAGTACACAAAGTTAAATGGTGAAACTCAGGCTTTCTGCAGCCACCCCCCTAGCAGGGGAATAAATGGAGATGGATTTATACAGCTCCCATTGAACATTACAATAAATCTGTCTTCAGTGACAGTCAAAGCTCCCCCTACTGGGGGCTGCAGGCAGCCAGACTGAGAATTAGAGGTGATGTCTGGTCACTATGATTACTTAAAGGCGATGTACAACTTTGTGACCAAATGTAATTGTCATAGTACATTAAAGTTTGCATGACTGCATTAAACTGCCTTCAGCCATGCAAATTGTAATCAACATCCTTTCGAGGTCCTTGATCTCATGTTGATTATGATAAACAGATTGTGCAGACTAAAGCATGAGGCACAGGTGTTTAATGCCAGAGATTTCTTGTACAAGTCATTCTAAAGGAGTAAGAAACAAAACATCTTGGAGACAGAACACAAATTGCTCTGACTTATTACTGCTGATATACCATAACTTGGATGAATGAGAACCTTTACAAACTTCAACCCCACTTTATTCTTACTTGTAAACAATACATTTTTGCATATATTACGCTTCTTGGACAAAATAAGATGCAAAATGACATATTCGGCTCTGTTATACTGTATGGCTGTAAGCGCTTTAAGGCAGACGCTGCCAATTTTATTCTTCCCCCTATATGGCAGCTAGCTGTGTGGTGTAAAATGAATCTGCAGACACTTTTTTACCGGCGGCAAAGTACAGACAAGATCAACAGTCAAACAAAGCCATTTATTAAGGTTTTTCTCACAACGGTTAAAGCTGAGCATCATTCATGGAACGGAGCTGGGAGAAAAGTCATACTTTATTACATAGCACTGAAAGAGGAGGAGGAGGAAGAAAACCCTTCACCTATGGCATCCTATAAAACCTAAGTGTAGCACCAGCCTTTCAATTAAACCTTGAACCTTTTGCAGCTTGTGGTTCAGATGAGTCGTGGCCCCCTCCCCGCGGCACAGCCACTCATGATATAAGCTGTATTTATCTGTGACACACTAATGTGACTTCTACACTCTGCCATCTGTCAGCGGTTGTCTGCATACATGACAGGACCACTTGTAATTACATCCTCCTTAACAGTATCTCTTCTACATCACTGCCTCTCATTTGTGTGCACTCAACTACATGTCCCTCTGGTGATTAGAGAATCTGATGAAACGCTGGACGACGTCATTATATGGTTATACCTGCGGGCAATGGTCGCTTACTGATATTGGAGGTCATAGATATGTCAGTTCTAATCTGACCAACTGCAATGACTGCACAACAAAGAACATTTTTTTCCATGACCTGGAAAATCTTTAGGACTATAGCAAAACCAGAGGTAGCATTTCTGAGTGGGACCAAAGGCACCCGTGCTATATGAGATGATACCAGTGTTATAAATGGTGTACAGTAAGTGGCAGGACCTGTTACAGATTTTGCCTGCGGAGCTTTTCCAGGAATATATATTGATTACAGATCCATAGGACAGGCAATCAATCTGCCAACAGTGGAGGTCCAGATCTGTCGTGGCTGATACTGCAGCTCAGATCCTCCATGAATGGGGTTGAGTTGCTTACTAGGCAGAGCTCTACGTAGGGGCACAGGAGCTCTGTAAGCTCCTGTGCCCAGCTTTTTATTCCTCACTGCCTGCAGCCCTGGGTCTGTGCTGGCTGGAGGGGTTAATATTTGCTAATGAATCCAGGGAGAAGGAGACACAGAGCAGATGGCAGTGTAGGGGGGCGTGGCCAGCACAGTGACGTCTGGTGTACAGACTCTTATCCGCTTGTGCACGAAATCAGCAGAGCAGGGAGAGAAGCTGACATCACAGGTCATGTGATCCTAAGTGAAATCTGAGAACGGAGCAACTGCAGATAAAGTAAGTGCATTGAAAAAACATTACATTTGCCTAGTTAGAAACATACAAAGGACAAAAAAATAACTTGGACAACCCCTTTAAGTTGCTGTAATAGGAAGAGCTCTATGTAGGGATGCATAGCTGTCTCTGGAGAAAACACGACAGGAGCCAAAGGGGTTCAACCCCCAATCATTACACGTGAATAGGGTTGAGTTATTGTACTAGGCAGAGCTCTACGTAGGGATGCTCAGCTGCCTCTGGAGAAAACACAAAAAGGAGCCAAGGCGGTCCAACCCCAATGATCACACATGAATGGGGTTGAGTTGCTGTGCTAGGCAGAACTCTATGTAGGGATGCACAGCTACCTCTGGAGAAAACACAAAGGACCAATGGAGGTCCAAACCCAACAATCACATATGAATGGGGTTGATCTGCAAAGAAGGGTAAAGAAGGGGGTAGTCGCACCAATCAGACATTGCCTATCCTTATTGTAGGCCAACAATGTGTATGTCTGGAAAACATTTGAAATGAATTTCCAGCTTTTGCCTGAAGTAGAGGAGCTCACCCCAACCTTGAAGTTCTCACCTACATGGTCATCACTGATCAAGGGATCTATGGATATCTCTTAGAAGAATGTTCCTGCGGCCTGTCTGAGATAACAGTGAGTCATTCTTTATACAGGTTTCCAGACTGGTCATGACTACTGCTAGTGGGAACCTGAACATACTGGTTGGATGCTGGAGTGGCCTAAAACATGAGAGGCTATACCTTCTCTAATCCGCATAGAGTGATTTTGGAGGTGGAAGCCAACAGTTTTGGCAAAAACAAGGGTTTTAGGCTTTTTCCCACTTGCGTGTTATTTTAAAGGGAACCTGTCATCAACTTTATGCTGACCTCATTGAGGGCAGCATGAAATAGTGACAGAAATGCTGATTTCAATGATGTGTCACACATCAGCTAAAAGTAAGTGGTTGCCGAGAACCAGCTTTATAATTATTACAGCCCCGGCCTTGAAAAGAGTCAAATCTACCTGAGAAGAGTCATGGTTATTCATAATCTCCTGCTGCCTCCGCCCATCTGATAATGATTGGCAGCTCTCTGCTAGAGAGAAAGGGAGAAAACTAGGTAGAATACTATCAGTTATCAGCAGGTGGGTAGGGAGAGCAAGAATTCATGAATAACCAGGACTCTTCTCAGGTGGCCGGGACTCTTTTCCAGGCCTAGTCTGTAATGTTTGTGATGCTGGTTCTCGGCAACCACTTACTTTTAACTTATAAATGACAGACCGCTGAAATCAACTCACCTGTCTCTACTTTATTCTGCCGTTAGTATGGGCTGCATAAAGTTGATGACAGGTTCCCTTTAAGAACTGACCAGGATCGGAGAGACAATAAGGGAACATCATATACAGCAATTCCATTATATTTTTCTATTACCTTTATGAAAGGAAGCAAACACACCACGGAAGGGCGAGAGGGGAAAAAAATGACATTTCCTGCGTCTTCCTTGCAGCCCATCAGCAGATACGTCCGCTGGCACTTGGAAATATGTCTGCTGATGGATTGCAATGAAGCCGCAAGAAATTTGATTTCCCCTTGCCTTGCAGTGTAATTGGATTGCTGGTCACTATCTGCATTCGCTTCTATTACACTTGGAAACAAATGATGTAACCGGACTGATTTTTCCATGGAAAATATTGTCCTAATTGTGGCAAAATTTCTTTGTCTGAACACATATTGAAACAGTCATCTGATTGTGGCCAAATTTTGCAGTCGAGGGCCACATTATGAATGTCATTTATATCAGGCAAGGGCAGGTGCAAAGGGAAAGATGGTTCAGCTATACACATGTAGCAGAGTTGAGTTTACCATAACCTACTAAAGTATTTATGGTTTTAGACAAGACCTCAGGTTGTATAATAAGGCAAGAAATGCTACCCCAAAGTGATGACATAGTTAGCTCTGTATCTGCTCTTACCACAACGTCCCTACACTGCCGCCATAATTGTACATAGGATGGTAATGGTAATATACACAGATTGTCATGGATCAGCTAAACCGCTTCCGTTCTGATAATAAAACCGTCTGCACCCGTTATGAACGGATCCGGTTGTATTATCTTTAAAATAACCAAGACGTTTTCTATTGTGTCCGACCACATTGCGGACAGAAAAACACTGCTTGCAGTACTGTGTGCAGTTCTGGGCTCCTGTGAACAAGGCAGACATAGCAGAGCTGGAGAGGGTTCATAGGAGGGCAACTAAAGTAATAACTGGAATGGGTGCACTACAGGACCCAGAAAGATTATCAAAATAAGGGTTATTCACTTTAGAAAAAAGACAACTGAGGGGAGATCTAATAACTATGTATAAATATATCAGAGGTCAGTACAGAGATCTCTCCCATCATCTTTATATCCCAAGGACTGTGACCATGACGAGGGGCCATCCTCTGCGTCTGGAGGAAAGAAGGTTTGTACACAAACATAGAAGAGGATTCTTTATGGTAAGAGCAGTGAGACTATGGAACTCTCTGCCTGAGGAGGTGGTGATGGTAAGTTCACTAAAAGAGTTCAAGAGAGGCCTGGATGTATTTCTGGAGGGTAATAATATTACAGGTTATAGTTACTAGAGAGGGGTCGTTGATCCAGAGAGTTATTCTGATTGCCTGATTGGAGTTGGGAAATAATTTTTTTCCCCTAAAGCGGGGAAAATTGGCTTCTACCTCACAGGGTATTTTTTGCCTTCCTCTGGATCAACTTGCAGGATAACAGGCCGAACTGGATGGACAGATGTCTTTTTTCGGCCTTATAAACTATGTTACTGAGATCCTATGACGGATCTCAAAAGCGGAAAGGGAAAGCGCAAGTGTGAAAGTAGCCTAAGTCGATAAGATTTTCCGCACGTACTTGGTATAGAAATTTTGTGTGGACAAAGTTAACATGCGGTGTGAGATCTGAAGCCAATCCGCATTAAAATCATCAAGTAACACTGCAGATTTTGGTGCGGAAACTCAGCAAAATCCGTGTGGAAAATCTGCATAGACTACACTGCCATGTGCATGTATCCTGCAGATGTGACTCTCTGTAATAGGCCTTAGAACGTAAAGGAAAAAATACACTTATAAGGAAGCTTGCAGTTCTAGCAGTATAAGGCTACTTTCACACTAGCGTTTTTGCTGGATCCGGCAGGGATGAGCAAAAACACTTCCGTTACTGATAATACAACCGTCTGCATCCGTTATGAACTGATACGGTTGTATTATTTTTAACATACCCAAGACGGATCCGTCATGAACTCCACTGAAAGTCAATGGGGGACGGATTTGTTTTCTATTGGGTCAGATTGTGTCAGAGAAAACGGATCCATCCCCATTGACTTGCATTCCGGGTCATAACAGATGCGTCTTGCTTCGCATCCCAGGATGGAAAGCAAACAAAACGCATTTTGGAGCACTCCGTTCTGTTCAGTTCAGTTTTGTCCCCATTGACAATGAGCGAGGACAAAACGGAAGAGGTTTTTTTCCGGTATTGAGACCCTATGACGGATCTAAATACTGGAAAATATTAACGCTAGTGTGAAAGTCACCTAAGCCAGCCCCAATGCCATTTGGCACTTGCGCAGTATCGAGATGGGACTGAGGTCAGTACACCTCGCTCCGCTGTACACACACTGGTGGCCGATGGAACTGGCTTGTAATGTGAGGACTGGATGACTAGTCCTAAGATGCAGATGACACCGCGGCCAGTACGCCACTCTTCCCTGTGCATGCGCAAGATGCAGCTGGTGCCGGCTGCTCCTGAGACTGAACTACCCCCATAACTATTCAGAGGTAAGGCACGGCACTTTATAACTTTATTTTTCCCTTTATGCTCTAAGGCCATAGACAATGGCATGTATTTTTCACTGACGTGGTCCCCAGTGATGCTCTGTGCTGACTCTAGTTCCCCATGCTGATGTTCCACAGAACAAACCTGGCTGGATTTCCCATTAGATGTACAGTAAGAGATGTGTAAGAAGGCGGTTTTCTATCATCGACCACAGGCAGAATCTACAATGAGAGCATATTCTGCATGAATTACAGTGTAATTAGCACAGCGGGTACCAGTTTAGCATTCTATAATGCTATACAATTCATTTAGGCGCAGAAGACGTAGCAGAGCTACGACTGTTGTTTTGCGTTCTATTACTTGTGTACCCAGCGCCAAGATAACATTGTGGTTTTACCTGCAGTCCTGTATCATCCTGCATAATATACATAATATTACGATGATAAATTAAAGGGGCTATCCCATGACTAATGTAAAAAATGAAAATCACACATCATATAGGACATGACAATCTCTTTCTAATAAAGCTAGAACCAGCCCTGTATCTCACATGGATCCAGAGATCTCCCCAGTCATTGTTGTACTAGATTTATGTCAAGCTCAAGGGGAGTGTCTTTTCTGCAGCAGCTAAGGGGGCCATGCTCTCCCCATCACAGCTCAGGAGGCGTGTCTCAGCTCTCCCTGTCACAGCTCAGGAGGCGTGTCTCATCTCTCCCTATCACAGCTCAGGAGACAGTTGAAGGATGGAACTGAGCATGTGCGGCCTTCTCATTGAGCAGGACAAAGAAATAAGTAAAAAACAAACAGCAGGTGGCGCTATACAGATACACTTTATTGAATAACTCTGGCTGTACTAATTTTTTTATTACATGCAATTACAAAAGTATACAGATCCAGGTGTTGGTTTGAATACTCTAGAATATTTTTCCTGGGACAACCCCTTTAAGATAACATTGTGGTTTTACCTGCAGTCCTGTATGAACCCACATAATATACATAATATTACGATGATAAATTAAGATAAAATTGTGGTTTTACCTGCAGTCCTGTATGAACCCACATAATATACATAAAATCACGATGACAAATTAAAATCATGTTGGCAAATAACAAACACAGATCTGCTGCCTCTCCACAGCTCCAGTGTGGCATAGATGGCTATATAGGTATTACACAGTAGTCCTGATTTATCATTCCTTCACTCCAGAATTCTGGCACCAAAAAGTTGCAAAATAGGGCTTTTGTGACTTTTTGCGTTTGCATTTGCAAAAATATTGCACCTTTTTGCATTTTTACACCACTCGCTCCAGTTTTGCCATGTGGGTGGAAAAGTGGGAGTGTAGTTAGCTATGTTAACCCTTTCATGACCAAGGCATTAAAAAAAAGGCCTGAATGTCCAGGCAATTTTTTGTGATTTTGTGCAACTGGTGGTTTAGTGACCTTAACTTTTTTTTATTTGTTTGACCACCAAAATAATTTTTTAAATGTTTTTTTACTTGACACTTAGGACTTTTTAATAGCATGTTTTTTTTTCTAGCTTTTTTTTTTTTTTAGATTTTTTCCTTTTTAGGTTTAATTTGGGGGCAAACCACTAAGGCCTCTTTCACACGAGCGTCACGGATTAGGTCCGGATGCGTTCAGGAAAACTCACACCATTTTGCAAGCAAGTTCAGTCAGTTTTGTCTGCGATTGCGTTCAGTTGTTCAGTTTTTTCCGCGCGGGTGCAATGCGTTTTTCACGCGCGTGATAAAAAACTGAAGGTTTACAAACATCTTTTAGCAACCATCAGTGAAAAACGCACTGCATCCGCACTTGCTTCAGGATACAATGCGTTTTTAACTGAAGCCCCATTTACTTCTATGGAGCCAGGGCTGCGTGAAAAACGCAGAATATAGAACATGCTGCGTTTTTCACACAACGCAGAACTGATGCGTGAAAAAAAACGCTCATGTACACAGACCCATTGAAATGAATGGGTCAGGATTCAGTGCGGGTGCTATGCGTTCACATCACGCATTGCACCCGCGCGGAAAACTCGCTCGTGTGAAAGGGGCCTAATTCTTATTCAAAAATATTTTTTTAATTATAGCTTTTTATTTTTTAAATATTACAACTGACACAAAAATGAATTATTGAAATGGTTTCCCTATTTTGTGACGATCGTTTTGATATATAACATGTATAGGTTTGAATGCATGGGGTATCGGACGATTTCCATTGGTGACGGCATTTTTAATTTTTTTTTTTTTTTACTTTTTATTTGAATTTTTTTTGGCACATAATATGTCCCCCAGGAGGTCATTAAAAGACCTCTGGAGGACACTGGCTTTTTTTTTCACTGATTTCACTATAACTGGCAGAAGGCAGAAGTGGTAATAAACCATTCCTGTCTTCTGCTCAGGGTCCCCGCTGTGTATGACAGCAGGGACCTGACCTTCTCCTGCTAGATTGCAGGAACAGGAGCTTTAATCTCAGCGCTGTACAGTGCTGGGATTAAAGCGCTGCCTGACCTTATACATGCTATCTGAACGGGGTATATGCAGATAGGACGTATATAGTCAGTGGGCAGTTGGGAAGGGGTTAACAAGTTTCACTGCAGATTTATCTATGAGACTTAAAAAAAAAAAAAAAAGTTGCAATCTCATTCCAGGAGGATGGTGGAGTGGGAAAACCGGAGTAGTTTTTCCAGACAAAAGAATCAGGGTTAAAGATAAAAAAAAATTATAAAACAAATGTGGCATAAAATACAACACAGACTCAAGCAAAAATGACTTTGAATAGTCCCCTCATGATAAATTCCACCCCACCCCCATTGTCTTTTCTCCGTAGAACACGTTCCCATCCTGAGGGACCCCATTAACGTTAGTAGTTAACATCAGCATTAGGAATTCTGTTTTTCTGTTCCGTCGTAGGAGAGGAGAAATAGAATTTACGGTAAGATGTGATGGATCTTGTCACATGATGGACACCAGCAGCCTCCACTGACTTATAAGGGGTCTGTCGGGAAATAAAATTTTGCTGGAGCTTCATCAAGTGATACTTTTCTTCTGTCACATCTGTGCTGGAGGCTAATTTGACCAAAGCCTGAGCCTTTTCACACAGGCGGATGCACGGGGCCATAATTGGGAATGACCTGCTTGTTCCTGATAATTGCCCAATCGTTCAGCCACAGTACAGCAGCATTTACATGCAGCAATTATCCCCTCTGCTTCATCCCCATACCGACTGATTAATGGTGATTGATTGTGGACAGCACATTTCCATTTACACAGGGCAATGTGTTCCTGAAAAACAAGGATTTAGATGCTGCCTAAAAGATCACCTGACGAAGGCGCTTTTGCTTGTGAAACACCCTTAGAAAATTATCGGGAATGAGTGTTCACACTGAACAGCGACTGTGCATGCGCCATTACACTTTCGGGGAGCAGAGCGTGAACAGTCGGCTGGGTGAGATGTCACTGCTCAAGCAATCGATTCGCTCATCTCTAGTCCCCAATATTTGCCCCAAACCTCCCTCAGCCTGTGTAAAAGGGCCTTAAAGAGGCTCTGTCACCAGGATCAACCCTATTAAACCCCTGGTAGGCTCATCATGCTGATTAAATCAATACCTTTCTTCCATCTGTACGATAAATGGCTGCAGAGATATCTGCGTTTTTATTCATATGCAAATGGGAAGTTTGAGCACCAGGAGGTGGGGTTGAATTTTTTGAGCACTGCTTTGTAACACCCCCTTAGCTCTGAACACTCCCTCTCCTCTTCATTGACAGGGCTAGACATACTGAGGGCAGAGCTGTGTGCTAGCATCTACATATCATATACACTATGTACTATAGCTTCACCACACTGCTCATACACTATGTACTATAGCTTCACCACACTGCTCATACACTATGTACTATAGCTTCACCACACTGCTCAGAAAGCTACATATTACTGCTTTATTCACAGGCACAATACATTACACAGACGCAGCATTTCCCATACACTGCTCCAATTTCTCTACTAGATTACGTTCAGCCTGGCAGCTCAGAAGGTGTGTCCTTTCTGCTGTAGCTCTCTCCCTATAACTGCCACAGCTTCTAACAGAACATATGGCTGGTGGCAGTTCAAGATTTCAACTAAGCACATTTGACCAGCTCAGTGAGACGGACAAAAAATAAGGAAAAGAACAAACAGCAGGTGGCGCTATACGGATACATTTTATTGAGTAGCTCAGTGGTTATGCAAAATTACAAAAGTATTTAGATCCAGGTGGTGGTCTGAAAAATCTAGAATATCTTTCGTGACACAACCCCTTTAAGTCACTCCTATGACATTGGACACTTGCACAGAAAATACACAAACTTTCTTCCTTTGCTACAGCCGAATAACATGACATGGGGTCCTGCAGCAATAATCTCGGCACATTCAGAGACTGCAATAAGACAGCATTTGTTTCACTGAAGAAAATTCTGTGAAGGAAAAGTTAATTCCATGCATGTGAATGTTGTTTCTGTGGCCTGTGCATGGGTATCTGTAAGCCCCATTCAGTTGAACGGGACAGCTGTAGAAACTTCTGCCACGTGTGAACTTACCTTAAAGTGTAACTGTCATTCTTTTTTTTATTTTTGTAATGTATAGGGGCAGTGATACTGACCATTTTTGTAATATACTTTAATTACTGAAATTATGTATTTCTATTAGAAAAATAGATCTAAAGTGGCCCATTTTGAGCCTTAGCAACGCTCCTCTGTCTTCTGTTTACATAACACAATCAGTATTGAGCAAGTCTCCACTGTTATGTAAACAGAAGACAGAGGAGCGTTGCTAAGGCTCAAAATGGGCCACTTTAGAGCTATTTTTCTAATAGAAATGTACGATTTCAGTAATTAAAGTATATTACAAAAATGGTCAGTATCACTGCCCCTACACATTACACAAATAAAAAATAGAATGACAGTTAGACTTTAAGACTGTTTTGTCTACCTCATGCCAAACGAAGATCAATCGGCCACATGAGAATATGGTATCATCTGCACACACCCGAATGGTACAGCTCCCTCCCTGCAGAGTCCAGGGAATGGCAGAGGATTTGTATATCCAGAAAAAATGTACATCGCACAGTTTTTGGGATGGCACCCCATGGATGACTCTGTATGGTATCTATTACAAGCCGGTATGGCTTCAGACACTTTGGTTGGCCATAGATTTCTCCTGGAGTGACCACTACAGGAGAAATGTAGTATTACACGCTAACTATTCAAATGACAGTAGGGCATTTGACGCCTGTGGTGCAAAAGATTTTCCTCCGCACAGTTTTCGGGATGGCACTCCATGGATGACTCTGTATGGTATCTATTACAAGGCCATCTATTCAACATATACATCCAATGGCTAAAAACTTAATGTGAACACAGCCTAAAAAATTAGATGGTGATGAAGAGTGATATCCAATGGCTTAATAAGGTTGTTTCATCACAACAACCCCTTTCAATAGGGTATATAGCAGCAGCGAGCAGGAAGAGAGAAGGGAGACGGCACGTGCACTACTGCACACACCTTCCCTTCATACAGATGATCGGTGGGGGTGCCGGGTGTTGGACCCCCACACATCTGATATTGATGACCTATCCTGAGCATAGATCATCAATATTAAAAGCCCGGACAACCCCTTTAAGTAGCCAGTTCATCTTGGCTTTGTATTCAGTTCTGCTAAGGCTGCACTCATCTATCCAATGCTGAGCAATTAGTTTGTGTGCCATATATAACATTCTGGCCATCACCACCTTACTGGGCTCAATGACGGGCCACTAAATCCTCCACATATCGCAATACACAAACAAAGGGGGCGTATTGAGTGTACAGAGAATTAATACGTTGCACCACAGGCGTCAAATGCCCTACTGTCATTTGAATAGTTAGCGTGTAATACTACATTTCGCCTGTAGTGGTCACTCCAGGAGAAATCTATGGCCAACTAAAGTGTCTGAAGCCAGACCGGCAGCAGGGGCCGGCTCTAATCCTTAAAGGGTCAGCCTTCATTAGACGGCCCCTTTAATTTGGCTCCATGCCAATATTGTACAACCTTTTATCTTTTTTTTATTGTTCTAGGCAGGCATTCTAAAATATTCTTTCATTTTTCTAATGGGCCACAATCGCCTGCCGCCTCTTGCTGATATTTATAGGACATGGATACTATGACAAGCCACGTAATGTTTTGTTCCCTACCCTACCAGATTAGATATAATGAGCGGTTGCCTCCATGTAATTGATTATAATCATTATTCACTGAACTATAATAAGTATTAATACAAATTGTGCTCGGCGGAGGAGATGTACGTTCGGCCTCGGAATAAGTATAATTTTTACGGCTTGTACCGTTGATCTTACTGCAGGATTATTATCTACCGTCGCTAATAAAATAACAGGCCCTTTTTATCTCTTCCAAGGAATGTCACTTAGATGTTCAAATACACTCTCGGAAATGTCTAAAAAGCTGGAAGCCATTAGGAGCACAAGTCAGACAAAGAGTCATGCATTTCCAGCCTCTTCTGTGTGATCTGTGAATGTAATTGATGGGAGGTTAAAAATACCATTAACAGTTCAAGTCACAGTGTTAGATCTCTCCCTGTTAGTGGTCTTAATAACACTTATCCCTTGTCTCATCTTCTCGAGAGAACATTTTTTAATGTTTTCTCTCTTAGATAATTGTTTAAAGTGTACCTAAACCGTGGAATAGGGTTGCAACAGTATGAAATTTTCACGGTATGATAACCGTCTCAGTAAATACCGCGGTATTACGGTTATCATGGTATCACAGTTTGTTACATATATTATTAAAAGATAATCCTCGGACCTCAGATCAGCCCACAGTGCCCCTTCAGACCTCAGATCAGCCCACTGTGCCCCCTTCAGACCTCAGATCAGCCCACAGTGCCCCCTTCAGACCTCAGATCGGCCCACAGTGCCCCCTTCAGACCTCAGATCAGTCCACAGTGCCCCCTTCAGACCTCAGATCAGCCCACAGTGCCCCTTCAGACCTCAGATCAGCCACAGTGCCCTCAGACTCAGGCCCCTTCAGACCTCAGATCGGCCCACAGTGCCCCTTCAGACCTCAGATCGGCCCACAGTGCCCCCTTCAGACCTCAGATCGGCCCACAGTGCCCCTTCAGACCTCAGATCGGCCCACAGTGCCCCCTTCAGACCTCAGATCGGCCCACAGTGCCCCCTTCAGACCTCAGATCGGCCCACAGTGCCCCCTTCAGACCTCAGATCGGCCCACAGTGCCCCTTCAGACCTCAGATCGGCCCACAGTGCCCCCTTCAGACCTCAGATCGGCCCACAGTGCCCCCTTCAGACCTCAGATCGGCCCACAGTGCCCCTTCAGACCTCAGATCAGCCCCAGTGCCCCCTTCAGGCCTCAAATCGGCCCACTGTGCCATCAGCCCACTGTGCCCCCATCAGCCCACTGTGCCCCCATCAGCCCACTGTGGCCCCATCAGCCCACTGTGGCCCCTTCAGCCCACTGTGGCCCCTTCAGCCCACTGTCTGAATAAAATAAAAAATCACTTACCTGTCCTGCGCTGCGGCTCCTCTCCGGTGTCTGACGCTCCTTAGTCTCCCGTAGCTGCACTGTCACCTGACAGCGTGCAGCGTCAGGTCAGAGTGCGCGCACTACGTCCTGACGCTGTACGCGGTCAGGACAGTACAGCGCAACCCGGCCGCGGCGCAGGACGGGTAAGTGATTTTTTTATTTTATCTTCTCCATGTCCTCTGATACTAGGCTGCGCAGTAGCGCAGCCTAGTATCAGTAATGCGGTCGGGTCCAGGCGCAAATGGCGACAAGACTAAAAAGTCTTGTCGCCATTTACCTTTTACCGGTAATAAGCAAATGCCCACGGTTTGATAACCGTGCATTTCATTACCGTGGTATATCGTGGAACCGGTTACCGCTGCAACCCTACCGTGGAATATAATTTACTAAAAACAAATCTGACTGCCCTAAAATGAATTTTTGTAATATACTTTAATTATTTTTTTTTTCACTATTTCCTTAAGAACAGGTTGCGAAAGCGGTTTAGATATCCATTCTCCCATACTGCGCTGTGTTTGGGAATTCTGTTCGCCCGCAATAAGCGTTGTAGAGGCAGCTTTATCAGAGTGGGCTCAGGCTGAATCAACTAGGTGAGCTCCCATGCTAAAGCCTTGTGGTATGGAAGGGTTTAGCAGAGAGGAACAAGCAGGCGCAGGCAGGAGCTCACATAGTGCATCACTGCTCCTGCCTGTGACAGGATATTGTCATGCATTAAACGAGGCATGGACTCGCAGGGCAGGGATGTAATATTACCACTTTACAAAGCATCTGGAATATGCAGTTCAGTTCTGGGCACCAGTCCATAAAAAGGATGCTCTGCAGCTGGAAAAAGTACAGAGGAGAGCGACTAAACTGATAAGGGGCATGGAGGGTCTTAGTTATGAAAAAAGATTAAAAGAATTGAATTTATTTAGTCTTGAGAAGAGACATCTAAGGGGGGGACATGAGTAACCTATATAAATATATAAATGGGCCATATAAAAAATATGGACAAAAACTGTTCCATGTCAAATGCCCTCAAAGGACAAGGGGGCACTGCCTCCGACTGGAGAAGAAGAAATTCAGTCTCCAGAAGCATCAAGGCTTCTTTACTGTAAGAAATGTGAATCTGCGGAATAGACTTCCTCAGGGTGTGGTCACAGCAGGATCAGTGGACAATTTTAAAAAGGGTTTAGATCAGGGGCGGACTGGGAATTCAAAGTAGCCCTGGAAAAAATACTAAATTTGGCCCAGTTTTGTAGTTGTCCAAATTGATGGAAGGCAGGGCCAGCAATTGTGGCACATTATACCTTCCAACCAGTGGCGTACAGAGAAGTAAGGGCCCCATAGCAAGGAGGAAACCAGGCCCCCCACACAGGACAGAAGGGTTTCTGCCTAAACCCTTTTCAATGACCCTTGGGCCATTTTTTCACTGCCTCGTTTGCTAAAAGTTATTTGGGCCCCCCTTGCCCTGGGCCCCATAGCAGTCGCCTGGTCTGCCTCTATGGTAGTTATGGCCTTCCTCCCCACCAGAGCCAAATACCACAGTCCATCACAAAATACTGCCAGCAGCACAAAATACATCCCCAAAAACATCCAATGGCCGTCCGTGTGGAAGGCCAAGGCATTCCCCTGTAAGGTCTATGGGCAATCCGCCCCTGGTTTAGATAAATTCTGGAAAGTAAATTAAATTAATGCTTATGAAAATGTGTAGAAATCTGAGTCTCACTTCCTTCTGAGATTCGTGTCACCACCTATCCCTTGGTTGAACTTGATGGACTTATGTCTTTTTTCAACTGTATTAACTATGTATATTACAAAAATTAATTTTAGGGCAGAGTTAGATTACTTTTTAATAAAGTATATTCCAAAGTTTAGGTTAACTTTAACTAGCTTCACTGGTTTCTATTTTATAAAAGGATTTAAAGGGGGTCCAAAGGAGAGAGCAAAATGTGACTTCAGTACCAAATATGATATGCTGTGATCATTTTCCTGTATGACATCCCATTCTATTTCAAATATTAACCTTTTGTCTTCATCTGACAATCAGATGAGATCATAGAGTCTTGTCTCCTCACAGGTCTAACTGTGGTGGTCACAGACGGTAATTCAAATTGGGGCTTGGGAGAAAAACAAGGCAGGGACACTCCAATCATGGAGCTAGTAGAAGTTATAGTGATGCCTACCAGTCCTGGGCTAATTTGATAGGGTAAAGAACTGTCATATAGGACAACATACACTGTACTGTATTTTAAAGGGGTTGTCTCACCTCAGATAGTGGGGGGCATATTTTTAGGATATGCTCTCATTGTCTTATAGGAGCATATCCTAGCGATATGCCCCCAATGTCTGAGATGAGACAACACCTTTAATGATAACTCTACTGGTCTACCATACCTAAAACAGGGAACTTGGTTTGAAGTAAGAATTGTTTTTGATGTTGCCTTGGTTTATCTATACAAATATTTTAAATCTGGGTCACTTTTCAGATATATGGGAGCAGGCACACTTGTCTTCATGCTTCTCATGGCCTGAACTCCATTTCTAGCATCAGAGACTAGTCATATGATCTTTCATAAAGTAAAAGTCCACCTTTTTAAACCATGTGGATCTTCGGTACTATGAAGCACATTTACTAAGACCGTCGTTTTAGACGCCAGTCTTAATAAGACCTATACTTGGTGCCGGCCTCTACATAACTTCGGCGGATCCACCGCCGCTTCTAAATGCAAGGCAGCTTCCTTAAACCAGGCGTAGAAAATTGTAAATGAGACGGGCCTGCCGGCCCATCCACTTCTTCACCACTTTTTTAGACCTGGCGCGAGTGGGGGAGAAGTCGCAGATTGTGGCACAAAGGAATAAATACGCCTAATGACCTCCTACATATTTATACAGGCTTCAGGTTTTTTTCTGATACATGATACATTTTTGAGCATCTGCATCCACCACTAAGGAGCCTAAAGGGGTTTTCTGGGATTACTATGGTATTTGACAGATATGCTTATGTAGTTGCTTGCCTCATGTATATCTTTTCCTTTTCAGTTTGGACTCTCCCTACCTATTCTCACCATGTAAAGAAATCCTTGTGGTTGGTTTATATCCTGTATGTAGCACTTCCTGTTGCTGTATCCAACCAAACCCATGATGCACTTCTGCTTCCTCTACCACAGCTCTAGTACCGCCCCCAACAACTCCCAGATAGCTAACAGTTCCTCCAACCCTGCTAGTTACATAGACAAGACCCTATCACTAACATGCCCATGGATATAACATCACAGGAAATAGGGAAGAGCTGCATGGACATGGTCATGTGACTACAGCCCAGAACAGGAGCAAGAAAGTTAAAAGAAATACATTACAAATTTACAGCGACCATCATAAATGATTATTTGAAAGGATGTTGATGCAATCTGGAAAGCTCCTTCAACGAGGACCTATCAGCTTTCTGAATTTGTCCATTGTAATAATTGTATTCCTCATAATTCTGGCTCATCTTTTCTAAGAACCATGTTTTGTGACCTTCCTCTGCTAATCCTACTGGAAATTTATTAATAAACTGACAACTGGTATTACCAGTTGGAGGTTTGTACCTAGACTGTCCAATCAGTGCTGTCAGTGCCAGACAGTGCAGGAACACGGAGTTGTCAATTAATTTTTGACTTTCTAGGAGTAAGAACTCACAGAATTAGAAGAAAAATGCTACAGATTTGTTATTTCATGGAGAATACAAGTATGTTCTAAATCAGACATGTCAGAAGTGCTGTCAGCTCCTCTTTAAGAGTTTACTGTATACCATTTTATTATTTAGTTCAATATTTAAACAGTATGCGGTCAGCCCCCCCTAGTGGTGGACGTAGACAGCCAGAATTGTACCTTTTACCTCTGTGCCTTTGTGTGCTAATTGAAGCTCAATGAAAGAAAGTTCTAACACCTGTAACCAAATTTTGGAACTTTACATAAAAACAAGGGTGGACATTTACTTTTGAGCCTATATTTTTGGTTAAACATAATTCCAGCCCAAACGTTCCTGTAATTTTTACTTCTCACATATACCCCCTGCTTATTACAGGGACGTTCACAGACACTTGTGGCCTAAGATCAGGTCTGGTTGTACAAGAAGTAAATGTGTCCTGTACAATCCAATTACATTTCTATGAATGTGTAATAAAATATCTTCAGACAATGATGCCACTGCAGGCGGTCTCAACGTCTCCTGAAGTCTTGACCGAAGAGATAAATTAAGCTAAAAAAAGAACAATAGACATCTAAGTGATTGGACTGATCGTATTTTAAACAGAGGTCCAACTGGACTAAAGCAGGACTCAAGACATAAGCTTATTCTCATATCTCATACTAGAGAGATATATAGCGGAATGGGATGTCTGCACTGTGACAATGTAGAATTTATTTATTTCAACCTCTGAATATCACAGGGAGGTTTGTCAGATGCAGATATAAGGCAAAGATAAAGGCTATAATAAAAAAGAATCCATACAAGTAAATGCAGATGATAAATCCATGTGTTAATGGACAACCAGGAAAAGTCTTCTGACAAACTAAAGGCCCCGAGATACCATTGGTTGTAAACCATTCCAGTGTCCAAATCAAAGCTGCCAACATGTGACCTATTCCTAGTGTGCCCGTGTGGTTACTTACCTACCTGCTCCCTCCTACACTGGCCTTTCACATTATATGATGAATGGCCCCACAACAAGGATCAATCCAGGCCCCGCCCACACAGGACAGAAGGGTTTCTGCCTAAACCCCTTTCATTGACCCTTGGGCCATTTTTCCATTGTCTCATTTGCTAAAAGTTGTTTCTTTAGAGGGTAGAGTCCTGACCAAGTTTTCACCTCCAGTAGAAGAGGAGATAATCCCAAGTAAGACTGGGCCCCCTCTTGCCCTGGGCCCCATAGCAGTCGCATGGTCTGCCGCTATGGTAGTTACGCCCCTGTACATGAAAGTTCCTGTTCCTACACCAGAGTTTCCCAACCACCCTAGGATTACCAAGAACAGTAGATACAAGACCTGTCACTTCACCTTAGAGATGGCACACTGTTCATAGATCCTTAGCGAGGCCTTCAACAAATGTCAGTCAGAATATAGATTGAATGTGTTTACTCACGTGTGCACCAACCTTCTTCGAGGTACTGGAGACCTAAAAGTATGGGTTCTTCACAAGTTAAAACATTTTCTAGGGTTGTTTCATCATAATCTGGTCAAAGTTGTTATCCTGGCCTGCAATACTGATAGCTTGAGGGCCCTATTAGACTGCACGATATTCGGAGTGTTCATGGGAGCGTTTGCCTCCAATAGTTTGCCAATCAGCAAGCAAATGTTAATTTGTCGACTGATGAGTCCTCTCCACTGGGGCCAGGCAACATAACTTTTACACTGCCTGGTCCTGTCAAAGTGCAGAGGGCGCAGCAGTTGCAGAGAGAGCAGAGCCTCTAGGTGTAATGGTAACGCCCCCGTTGCTCCTAGAGGCTCATTTGCACTTATTAAAAGTTCATTTTTCTCAGCAATGCGGGCACATATGAACATGGAACCAACACAGATGCTTTCAGTTGCCAAGTGCACATGTAACAGGACAACCAGTGTCATAGGTACAAATCTGCTGACAGGTGCCCTATAAAGGGGTTGTCACCCATCGACGTGATAGATTATAAACATCAGATTGGTGGGGGGTCCAATCTCTGGAACCACACTAATCATGAGATTGGTAGGTTAAGTCGCCAGAGTCTATGAGTCGCCAGAGTGGATGGAGCGATGGTCACGTATGCACACTGCTGCTCCATTGAACTCTATGGTATTGTCAAAAAGAATGCAATTACAGCACATGGCCATCTCCAGCAGTCCTATAGTGATAAATGGAGTGGCCATGTGCATGCATGACTGTCACTCTATTCACCCGGGGGACTCAATCACCACTGTCTTGATCGGTGGAGGTCTCAACGGTCAGACTCCCATGATCATGTACTTATTATATAGCCTGTGCATAGGTGATAAGAAAAGATGAATTATTAAAAAATTAGAAATAATTTGCTTTGTGACTAGCAGGAGGTGAATTGACAGGGAGCGGCGATTGCGTGCCCCCCCTTGTCATTGTACCTCTCAGATGCCGCTTCCATACTTGATACTGGCATTTGATATAAATAACAGAGTTTACAATTAAAAAAGAACAAAAAATCATACTTAGCCAATCCATTTGATTGCAACGGGCAGGCCGCCACCATCTTGCTTGAAGATCTGACGTGAAATCTCCTGCAGCCCGTTACATGTCACCATGCACGGAATTTTGTGCAAGATCTTCAAGCCACATGGCAGCGGCCGGCTCGTCGCCAGCAAATGGATGAGGTAAGTATGATTTTTTTTTTTTGTTTTTTTTTTTACTCTATTTCAGGTAAAATTGATTCGCTACCACGAAGCACGAGGAAATTCGGCTTCGTGGCAAATCAAATTTATCCTGAAATTCGGATCGAAGTCTACTTTGTGGACTAGTGACAAGTTGTTAGAGTGGCACAAACCCATTTAGGGGAAATGGCCGTCATACAGAAAACATGAGCAGACTGTGAGATGTGCTGGAATGACAGATGACATGATGTCCATGCAGCTAGTAAGGTCCAGTGATGGACGGCCTGACTACACACCACCAGTCAGACAATCAGCTGCCATTGATGGAGGTGCAGATGTAACTTCATAAACCCGATGCACCTTGATAATAAGGGAGTGCACTGCCTAAGAAAAGAAGACATGCAGGGAAGTATCAGAGCCGGAGATGTAGACAGGGAGGGCTAGTTCTGCTGCAATATGACAGTGATGCAGACAGGGAGGGATCCATGCTGCTGTATTTATGTATCTGGAGACCGGGGTCATCTTCAGTCCTCGCAACATGAGCACTCCGATCCTGCACAGAACAGCGGCGACCTGCCCGCTCCACGTCACCATGTATCATTATACTCAGACATTACCAATTACACATCATGGCCGGGGAGCTCGGGGAGATGGATGATACCGACATGCACCAGTACGATGCAATATAATTACATACTGGATAATAAGCTGTGATATTCAGAATATGGACATTTTAGGAATATAACTGTTCACTCTGCTCATCTGGCCTGGATTATTCTATTTACAGAGGACCTTTCATGGGTTTACATGTTAGAAACTGGTATACTTACCAGATGGGGTGGCACTTACAGATGCCAGCACTTTATTTCTAAAACACCCCTCCATTTCGGCGCTGTGTCCCCCGCTGTTTTTCGCATCCATAATGTTAATTTAAAGTATTGGTACAGGGAGGAGGAGACTGCCCTGTTTCTCTATGGGCGTTTCCTTCTCCCTGGCTGTGGCACGGTCCAATCGCAGTGGAGAGCGTCACAGGCAGAGAGAAAAAAACGCAGGAGATGCCCATTGAGAAACCTGTCAGTCTCCTTCTCCCTGTACCGATACCTTAAATTAATATATTGGCCGCGAAAAACAGCAGGGGACACAGCGCTGGACCGGAGGGGTATTTTAGAAAAAAAAGTGCTGGCGTCTGTAGGGGTTGCCCTATCTGGTAAGCATACCAGTTTCTAACATATAAAGCCATGAAAGGTCTTCTTTAAAGGGGCTGTCTTGTTTATATAACCTGTTAATTCACAGTTAAAGGGGTTGTCCCACGAAAAATATTCAACAGTTTTCAAACCAGCACCTGTAATTGCATGTCATTATAAATTTTGTACAACTACCAAATTATTCAATAAAATGTATCTGTATAGGACCACTTAATTTCTTATTTCTTTGACTTATTCACTGAGCAGGCCGCACATGCTCAGTTTCAACTTTTAACTGTCTCCTGAGCTGTGATTGGGAGAGCATGGGCACGCTCCCTGAGCTGTGATTGGGAGAGCATGGACACGCCTCCTGAGCTGCAGCAGAAAAGACACTCCCCTTGAGCTGTCAGCTTGATATGAATCTAGCAGAGTAATGAATGTGGAGATCTCTGGATCCATGTGAGGTACAGGGCTGGTTCTGGCTTTGTTAAAAAGAGGTTGTCATGTACTATATGATGTCTGATTTTCATTTTTAACATTATTCGTGGGATAACCCCTTTAATACAGGGTAGTCTCCTGTTCTGGATCCTACATTTTTAGAGGGGAAAGCGGCTACTAAGAACATCTATTCTTTTGGAAAATCTGGCCTGTGTGTGCAGTACATTGACATCCCATCGATTTCAATGAGAAATGTGTAATGCTTATATTGAACCTGTCTGCACAAGCAATCTGCAGGCAGCCTGGTATAGATCAGGAGGAGCTGAGCAGATTGATATATAGTTTTATGGAAAAAGATTCAGTAAAACTTGTATATTTTTCATTTTAAGTTCTGCTCATTCTAGGCCTAGGAGTCCATTGGGCGGACAGCTATCTCTATAGGACATATACAATCAAGGCTATTAATCACTGGTGGGACCACCCACTGGACTCCTAAGCCCAGAATGAGTAGATATCTGGACTTGTCAAATGTGCAGAGAGTACGGAAGTTGTAGAGAGAGCAGAGCCTCTAGGTGTAACGGCAACGCCCCCGTTGCTCCTAGAGGCTCCTTTGCATATATTAAAACATAATTTTTCTCAGCAATGAGGTCACATATGAACATGGGACCAACACAGATGTCTTCAGCTGCCAAGTGCACATGTGACAGGTCAGCCAGTGTCATAGGTACAAAACTGCTGACATGCCCTTTAACACTGCACATTACTAAAGAGGACCAATGCAAAATCTGTCAAAAAAACTAAAATATAATAAACCCTATTAGCAAATATTCTTATTCAGCCACAGATGGGCTTACCTGCTGAGAGCGATTATTATGTCAGAACCAGGGCGCACCCGAGGCATTACTAATAGTGAATGCAGCAAATGTCAGGTCTTTTTAGCAGCTTGTCTGTATTATTATTACACACTGTGAATAATATGAAATTGTGCTTCTCCCCCTCATATCATGCAGCTAAAAATAGAGCATTATGAGTGCGGTGTTCAGCTTAGGAAATGAGTTAACAGAAAATGTAGGTTTACAGACTTTTACCGTGCTCAGACTCCTCACATCTACATTTGCATCACCTGCTTTTCACCCTTAAACAGGTTATCCGGCAGGCAGTCTTTTTACTATCATGTCACTGCAAACCCTGGTCATTTGTAAAAAACAAAAACATAGTCCAACATTTCCTGTGTTGTATGTAAAAGAACAGAGAAGAGTCCACAGGGCATTGTAAAGTCGGGAAGAGTCCAGCATATTCATGAGCTTAAAGGGGTTTTCCGAGTTATGTATATTCATGACCTATCCTCAGGATAGGTCATCAATATCAGATCGGCGGGGGTCCAACACCCCGATCAGCTGTTTGAAGAGGAGGCGCGCGCCGTATCAGCGCTGCCTCCTCTTCACTGTTTACATGCTGGCTGTAACAGTGATCGACATGAGAAATTCTTCCCACTGGTCTGATGAAATCTGGCACCTGAGCAGTGATGGCGGCAATACCTGCTCCACACGCATCAAGTCCTTTAGTCCAGGGCAAGAGCAGCGCTGGCAATACCTGCTGTAGGTGCATAATCAAGTCCTTTACTCCAACGCCTGCGCAGTGATGGCAATACCTGCTGTAGGTGCATAATCAAGTCCTTTAATCTAGCACCTGCGCAGTGATGGCAAAACTGAGTGCTTTACTCCAGCGCCTGCGCAGTGATGGCAATATTTGCTTAAGAAAGGCCTTGAGACATGACTCGGATATTAAATAAGCCAGCACCTCATGTATAGACAGATGTTTCGGGGTGATTATCCCTCATCATTGCAGAGCAGAAAGTATTGGCTTAACTGGGTGAGAGGCCTAAGTCAGGATTTGGGGGGTACTATCTCTCCTTGGGGAGAAAGTGCCTTAATCAGTGTGAAGAGATTTATAGCACTGATGAGGGGCAATCACCCCGAAACAGCTGTCTGCAGATGAGGCGCTGGCTTATTTAACATCTGAATCATTTCTCAAGGCCTATTTAAAAGGTCAAACATTTACTTATAGGATAGGTGCCTTATATCTGGTGGCATCAGAGGCAGAGCTTGTTAAGAGCTCATTTGTTTCCCTTTATTCCCAGAATTTCAGAGGAGCATGAATGGCCTATAAGTCTCCTCATGCCGATTAAGGCGCGCTCTCTCTCCAAAGAGGGATAGTACCCCCCAAATCCTGAAAGTGACTAGAGATGATTCAATAGATTCTAAAGAATCAAATTCTCTCATAAGAGTTCTTCATCTCTGACAGGCTGTCAGTAGAGGAGAAGAAGCACCCACCCGCCGGTTGATTGACAGGGCGGGACATCTTGTAGCAGTGCAAGTGCAGAGGTTCTGCTTCTGCTTCAAGAGCAGCGACTGTTCATGTATGGCCTCCCAGAAGTGTAACTGTGCATGTGCAGCCGCTGCTCCAGTAGAGATAGCAGAGCTATTGAGCTTGCATCGCTACTGGAATCAGAGGCACAGGCACAAAATTGTCAGGTCCGGGCAAGAAGAGGTTTCATAATTTGTAAGCCAGAATACCCATTTCAAGTGTCTCCAAGACAAGGCTTCACTTTAATATAAAAAACGTAACAGTGAAGGTACAAAAAAATTGTAATTCTGTAATTCTCTTTTTCATAGCTGCTCCTTTAAAAACTAAAAAAAAAGGTTAATTTTGAAGAATCTATGGAAAGTTTATGAGCAAAACCGCTTTATCTAAATGTACGCTTTTTTTCCTGGGGGGGGAAGGGGCGGGGAGTAGTTTAGCTCACCTGGGTAAGCAACAACCGGAGAGAAATGTCAATTACTTCCCCGATAAGTATCTTGCTCTGCGCTGCTTATCCTGCAATACTGTCAGCAATGTGATAGCTCAGACACTTACATGGTGCTTATCAAGGATAGGAAGTCTGTGTCGCTTCCACGAAGGAATATGCCCCAGGTGCAAGGCAGCATTATCAAGAGACATAGCAATGCAGATGAAATTCTCTCTGTGCCGAAGCCAATTTGCAGGAGACTTTCCTCATTTACAATGTTCTGCTTTATCAGTGCTATTTTATCCTGTGATAGGCGCATTTCATCAACATCCCGCCACGGCTTTTTTGGATCTGTTTCAAAGTATTAAGAAGATGAGGTTTGAGTTTACCAAAGGATAAAAAAGAAAATATATTCTCACGAGATAACGCGACGTGCATGCCTCCATTAGATATAGACTGGATTTATTTGGTTCTATCCGTGACTTGGAAAATGGCTCATGAGTAAAATTAAAAATTTGAAAGTTGTCTCTACACCTCCTGAACATCAAATGGTCTTTATAGGTTTAAAGGGTCAAATGGCTTGATCTACCGGAAAGGGTTTGTGCACATGCTTCGTATACATCTGATCGCTAATATCATGGACTATGGCTGAATGGGTGGGAGGGCTCTGTGGACCTGCATCTATGGACTCATCGCTCTATCTCATACACAAAGCTAGTGGTGGACTCAAAGATCAGAGGACCACTGTGCAAGAACAGTATATAGGTCCCTTGCTCTCAAATTTGCCATGCACTTTATGAATTTCTAAAAATTGTGGTCCATAACATAGCATTCACCCAGAGCTTCTCATTTCTGGAACTCCCTACCTTGATTGAAAGTTGGTCATTCAAATTAGATGGCTGTTGGCTCAATGCTCGTTCAGCCTACAACTATCTCTCCTGACCCCTTCTTACACATGCAAGTTTGGTTCCATTGAGCATGCACTTATCTTGAATGGAGAGAAACCCACTAGTATAAGCCTCTGGCTGAGAGCCTCAGAATAAAAGGACTGGGCAGCAAAAATCCAGAGATGGGGGGCCACCATACACAGTAGTTGGTCGACTGGTCTTGCCAAAATCAGTGATTTTGGCTGACATCCTCAAGCCCTCTAAAGATTCAACGGCAAAATGATATATCTAGAGCTGCTTATGCCTTTCCTTGACTTCTAGACCACAGACCGTAACTACCATAGTGGCAAGCCAGACTGCTATGAAGCTCAGGTTAAGAGGGGGGCCAGTCTTAGTTGGGATTATCTCCTCTTCTAACGGAGGTGAAAACTTGGTCAGGACTCTACCCTCTAAAGGAACAACTTTTAGCAAATGAGGCAGTGGAAAAAATGGGCCAAGGGTCATTGAAAAGGGTTTAGGTGGAAACCCTTCTGTCTTGTGTGGGGGGCCTGGTTTGATCCTTGCTACGGGGCCCTTACTTCTCTATGTGCTACACTGCCACAGACCATAGAGGCTGGCCATGTGCCTGCTATTGGGCACCTAGAGAGGGGGATCAGCCCAGGTTGACTCCATCCATTAATTCAATGGATGGTAACAACCTACAGGTTTGATAACATTAGCAAACAAGGGTGCTTGGAATCAACTTAAGGATTGTGGAAGGAGATGGGGGGCAAACAAACATCAAGTTCTCCTGTCTCAGCTGGTTAGGGGTGTGGTGATACATCCTTCATCAGAAGGGCGTACACTTTTTAATAAGTGTTATTGAACCCCTCACCTCTAAGCCCACCCACTCCCTTCTCCTCGATTCAAAGGATAACATTGAATAAAACATACCATATAATTTAATCAACAGAAAATGTACCGCGTCACTCTGAATTTGACTACTTCTCAGTGGGAGGATATTAATAAGGAATAATCTGTACTTGCTCAAAGCTTTAGAAAACATAATTAAGGATTAAGTGATTTAAGACGTATGCATAAGAAATAATGACATATGCTCACAAAGCAGGTGACTGTCTCCGTTCTGTAACATACCTCCGATCTCCTGCACAAAATGAAATGGTCGTATATGAACGAAAACCAAATGTCTACAGTGTATACTCTTGTCCCGGACCACCACCACATCTCTCCATTCTATTCCAGTACAGGGGAAATTGGAGCTTGTTCACACCCAACCCAATTCCTTGAAGGGAACAAGGGAGACATCAAAACATTCTTCCTAGTTCCTCCACCCTTGGTCTCTAATGTGGAGTAACAGTGGTTAGGGGAAGTGGGCAAGCCAGGGATGGTTCCTATAGCAGGGACTACTTATTTTTGCAATGCAGTCTTCTGCAATCTGGTATAAGGGAACATAAACTGGTCTGGTTTAAACTACACAAAGAAAAAAAATGGTGGAAGGAATTTAATATTAGAAAAAAAGATTTCCATTTCTTCAGGAAACAGCTCCATTCTTGTTCATGGGCGGTTTCCAGAATTTTCAGCACAGTCATATTCCGATAAATGAGTGGCACTGTTTCTGGAGTAGAAGGTAGATCATTTTTTTGTACCTCGGACAGCCCTTTTAAAGAGGCTCTTCAGCAGGATGAATCCTATTAAATCAGACATACTGCCTAGTAGGGGGTGATCCTTCTCATTAAAACGATACCTGTCTTGTGAAAATCGGTTGTGGCATTCCTGAGTAAAAAGACATATTCTTTATGCAAATGAGGACTTCGGTGCTCAGAAGGGTGTGGCTAAGACTGGAAAGCGGAAGAGATGATGTCACCGAGAGAGAGGCAGTAAGTCTGGTTTAATAAAGTTAATCCTCCTGACGGGTACCCTTTAATTTTTTGCTCTTTAGGCAACAAAGCTGCATGAACCCTAGGTTTTCAACCTATGGAAGGTGCAGCCCAGAAGGTCCACCACACGTCTCCAGCGGGTTATAATGCAGTTATATGCTGTGATTTTAACATGCTGAAAGTGTATGATCATAGACTTGGAGATATTTTAGTGTAATTTATGGCAGTAGTAAGTACTTGGCTTTATACCAGTGTTTCTCAATGTTTTAAACAACATGGCAGCCTAAGCAAATGCAGAAAGTTCTTCTGACATATGTACAGATCAGGACAGAAGAGAAGAAAGGTACGGTTTTGGCGCACAATGATTCAAGACGATATTTTCAGATCTTTTCTTTATTGGAAGTTGAAAATGAATAAATAAAATAATACATATGCGTTTCAGGGATCTACAAGTCCCCTGCAACCATAACCTGAAGAAAGGGACTTGTAGATCCCCGAAATTTGTTTTTTTATTTTATTCATTCATTTTCAGAGAAGCTCTGAAAATATCCGCCAGACATCTTCGATCATTGTGCGCCACAGCAGTATCTTTCTTCTCCTCTATACTAATCCTCTAGAGGGGACTGGGCATCTCCACCATAGGCATTGGACCTGCGGCAGCACTCCTTGGCATACTGGACTTCAACTTTGACAAGTCTACAATAAAGTTGTGCCTATCCTGGCCATGCCTAACCATTTTGGAGCCCCCCCCCCCTATTTTTTCCCCAAATGTTATTACCCTATGCTGCTCATAGAAGAAGAACATTTCTTACGATTCGGACAGAGAAGTCATTTCATTACAAACACAACACAATATAGTAAAGGCAGAAAATTCTGAAACCTAAACGGCACGTAAATAAGTGTTTTACTTCTGTTTAGACAGGCTCCATCAAATGCTCCTCAATTATCTTGTGCTGGCAGGATTGTTAATGTAGATGGATGTCAGAGCGTGGGAACGCGTTATCTGCATCCGGATATTTGTGGTATCACTGCTCTATTTACCAATTTCAGCAATTATATCCTATCAATATTCCAGGTGTTCATGCTACTAAACAGAGCCCTTACTTCTGGCCAAGCACTTGCATAAAAGACATATAAGTTTATGAGAGCCGAATACCAGATTAATGTTCTAGGCCAGTGCCGCCAACATGCCAGGCCCTGAGATGTCCTTGTTTGGAGAAGATGAGGAAGATGATTTATTCCCATTCCATCTAATTCAGGACAGTCAGTAGGCTCAAACATTTCAGTATCCATTGACTGTTAGCAGGTATAGTAAAAACTAAAACTGTCCAATAAAAAAAACAACAAAACAGCGTATTTTTCACTCCATAACACACACCTTTTGTCCACCAAAAGTGTGGGGGAAATGGCAGTGCGTTTTATGAAGCAAATAGTAATAAGCGCTTATGGGAGCACTCACTAGTACACAGTAGGGCCAGGGAGTGGAGAATATAGCTGCTGGCTTTACTCACTGGTCCTTGGTCTGCTGCTGCACCACACTGCACTGTGTCAGGACATAGTGAACTATGACCAGACACTATGGGACTGCAGGTCCCCCGCATTGGGGGGTCTGATCTGAGGTTTAATGAGGAGTGGAGGGTCTGATGAAGATTATGGATCTGATCTGTGGTCTGATGAATATGGGGATCTGATGTCTGATGAGGACTGGGGGTCTGATCTGAGGTCTGATGAGGATTAGAGGTCTGATGAAGATCTCACGTCTGATAAAGGTTTGGTGTCTGATGAGGATCGGGCGTCTGTTTTCAGGGTCTGATGAAAACTGGAGGTCTGATCTGAAGTCTGATGAAGATTGGGGGGGGTCTGATCTGAAGTCTGATGAAGATTGGGGGGTCTGATCTGAAGTCTGATGAAGATTGGGGGGTCTGATCTGAAGTCTGATGAAGACTGGGGTACTGATCTGAGTTCTGATAAGGACTTGAGGATCTGATTTGGGGGGTCTGAAGAAGACTGGGGTCTGATCAGAGGTCTGATGAAGATTGAGGTCTAACCAGAGATCTGATGAGGATTGGGTATGATTCGGTGGTTTAATGTAGACTGAGGATCTGATCTAAGGTCTGATATTGATTGGGAAACTGATTTGGGGATGTGATAAAAGTTGGGGGTCTGATCTGAGCTCTGATGAAGTTTGGGGTTCTGATCTGAGGTCTGAAAAATGTATTTGTTTATCTTTCTCCTCTAAAACCTAGTTGCATCTTACGGCCCAGTGGTATGGCCCATAAAAGCAAATGGGGGCGTTTATCAAACTGGTATAAAGTAGAACTTGCTTAGTTGCCCATACCAACCAGAGTCCTCGTATAATTTTCCAAAGAAGCTGTTCAAAATGAAAGGAGGAATCTGATTGGTTGCTATGGGCAATTAAGCCAGTTCTACTTTACACTAGTTTGGTAAATGACCACAATATTCTTTATTCAGATATCCATAAAATAACAGCTCAGACATGAGGTATATAAGGGAAGGTGCCTGGCATGTTGTGTTGTTGCACTATTCTTTGTGGCCTTATTGCGTAGTGATGTCCATGCTGTATGAATATTCACACCCCTATACGTCACATGCCCATACATACACATAAGATAAAAGTACACAGAAAAGCTTAATCAATCAATAAACATGCTCAAATCATTTCGGTCATTCAGTGTCCCAGTATATTGAATCGTAATGTTCATTTAGCCTCACGTTTCAGTAGTTCATTGTGCCTATCACCCCTATATTCCAGGGGTCCTAATCTTTCAATACCCACAAACTGAGAAGGTTCCCGCTTCTGCTATTTTTTTTTACATGAGAGATCAATCTAGGACAATCCTTTCCAGTATGAATCGAATTCTGTTGTTCATTAAAGCACATATATAGGGGACAGTAGTTTTTCTATATAAAAATAACAAAATTGGCATAAACAATGTAAAACTTGAAAAATGATTTCTTGAAATAGCAGCAACATGTGCACTGGCCACATTTGATATTACCCTTGGGAATATGGTGCACTCACCATTTGTTTTTATTCTCCCTAAAATGACTTTCTTCTCTATTATTGCTCCTTCTAAATGAGATAATTGGTTTACGTACCGCAACTTTTTATTTGCTAGAGCCATGAATTTGTTTTTCTAAATCCAAAATGAACTTTTTTGCTTTCATTTGACCTTACAAGGTAGTTTTTGCAGCAATTCTGTGTCCGGACTGTGAATAAAGCAGCTTTCTCTTCCCCTCTGCCAGCAGGAAGTAATACAACTTTGTTCCTAATTTAAATGCAGACGCATACATACCACAGCACACACTATGGGGTCCTTGGAAAAAGAGGGGATGATCCATAGTTGACCTTTTTTGGTGTCTACCAGCTATGGGGTGGGAAACTGAAAATGGTGGTTGGTAAAAAGGGTATGGAGATAGAAATTAGTGCCTGGTTTTTCAGATTCAAAATCAAGCACCATAATGAGGGGCCCATTCTGATCTTTGCAGTGAGACTACCTTAGGTATACCCATGATAAAAAGTAACCTAAAGATGGCCATACTCATGACATAAGTGTCGGGCGAATGCACAATTGGCAGCTATCTCTTCTGATCATGTGAACAGATGGAAGTAAGCTGTTACCAAACACCAGCCATTACTAGACAACTAGAGCAAAGCTTTGCTTCCCGCCAAAATCTGCCATTCGGGTACAGTGGAGAGCCCCCAAACACATTAGATGTTAGGCTGATCCTGCCAAAATCAGTGGGTTTGGTCAACAAAAATCTAATGGTCAGCTTTAAAGTGAATTTAATTGAAGTATGTTTATCTTCAAGGGACTAAAGTGTAGGTTAATGGTCTTAGGGCTGATGTACAACCACCTACAACTGGTACTTGTGAAGAAGTGAGTACTTACACTATGCTTGAAGCAGCATTGTCCAGGGTGGAGTACATTTACCAAGTGTCTCTCTCTGTCAGGAGGACATGACCTGTCCTGCATCATCTAACAGTCAACTGACTTCAATGAACATCGAGGAACAATTATTAACCACTTACAGTCTGCCCATTGACTATAAACGTCCTAGTAGTGGATCTCTATCTCTGAATGGACGTTTTAAAACGTCCTTGAGCTTTGCCCCCTGTGTGCAGCACCTGTACATAGAAGCTCCATGACTCAGCTGCCTCCTGACAGCCAACAACATGGAGCTTTAACCTGAGACCTTTTTTCCTGGCCTCCAGGCTTTTGATCACTCTGACAAGCTGTCAAAGCCATCACAAATACTTGTACTATCTCCCTCTCATTACTGCTGGTCACAGAGCAGTTTACAACCACATATGGGGTGCAAACTTCAGAATCAGGAAAATAAATATTCAGGCTTGATTTGCGGTTTACCCTTGTTATCTTATGGGAAAAATGAATTAAAAATTGAAAATCTGCAAAAAATCTATATTTATTTTTAAATTTCACCTTCCTTCTGTTTTAATTCTTGTGGGAAATCTAAAGGGTTAACAAACTTTGTAAAAATCAGTTTGGATTACATTGGGGGCTGTAGTTTCTAAAATATGTTAATTTATGGGAGGTTTCTATTATTTAAGCCCCTCAAAGTCACTTTAGAACTGCAAAGGTCCTTTAAAATTAACTATTGGAAATTTTCATGAAAATCTTAAAAATTACATCTAAAATTCGAAGCCTTCTAACATCCCCAAAAAATAAAATTACATTTCCAAAATTATGCCAACATAAAGTGGACATATGGTGAATGTTCATTATTAACAATTTTATTAGCTATCCCTATGCAACTTAAAAGCAGAGAAATTCATATTAAAAAATTGTGATTTTTTTTTCAAAATTTTCAGTAAATTTTGGATTTTTTATAAATAAAGGTAAAATATATTGACTTAAATTTACCATTAACACAAAGTACAATGTGTCACAAGAAAACAATCTATGATTGTGTTGTATAAGTAAAAGCGTTCCAACGTTATTACCACATGAAGTGACACATGTCAGATTTACAAAATTAGGCCTGGTCAGGAAGGGGGTAAATGGCCCGGATGGGAAGTGGTTAAAGGAAACCTGTCATCAACTTTATGCTGAGCTCACTGAGGGCAGCGTAAAATAGTGACAGAAATGCTGATTTCAGCGGTGTGTCACTCATGAGCTAAAAGTAAGTGGTTGCTGAGAACCAGCATCATAATCATTGCAGCACAGGTCTTGAAGAAAGTCAAATCTACTTGAGAAGAGCCCTGGTTATTCCTAATCTCCTGCTCTCCCCACCCATCTGCTGATGATTGACAGTTCTCTAGAGAGAAAGGGAGAAAACTAGGTAGAAGTCTGTCAATCCTCATCAGGTGGGCAGGGAGAGCAGGAATTCATGAATAACCAGGACTCTTCTCAGGTGGCCGGGACTCTTTTCCAGGCCCAGTTTGCAATGATTGTGATGTTGGTTCTCCGCAACCACTTACTTTTAACTTATAAATGACAGACCGCTGAAATCACTCACCTGTCTCTACTTTATTCTGCCGTTAGTATGGGCTGCATAAAGTTGATGACAGGTTCCCTTTAAGCTTCTTACGACACTTTTGTGGCTTTAAAAATTGCTCATCAAGACACATGCCATCATTATGACTTTCTACTCTAAACGTGGTGGGTGGGACTTAGCAGGAGAAGGCACAGTCTCCCGTAGCCATTTTCTATAATTCACACCAGAAACTCACCTAGACTATAGTTCAATCTTAGCCACCTCATAACTGGTAGGGATTGTCTGAAGTGAACCCCTTTAAAGACTATGGACAACTCTGGGGCAATTTTTTTATAATTGCATTATACTTATTTGGGGCTAAAAATCCTTTTCTTCAGTTGGTCTTTATTAAAAATTCAACAGTTTTCCCTCTACAGTCTTCACTTTGACTACATCTACAACAGACGCTACTCTCTGCTTCACAATGAACCTATCGGGGAGCAGCTCTGTAGCCCTTATCTCTGAACTCCTGACAGCTCATAAACACTCATTACAGTAGAGATGCTCAAACTGTGGCCCTCCCGCTGTTGAAAAACTACAACTCCCAGCATGCCCTGATATCTGTAGGCTGTCCAGGCATGCTGGGAGTTTTAGTTTTGCAACAGCTGGAGGGCTGCAGGTTGGGCATCCCTGCATTATAGCTAAATGATACACTGAGAGGAATATTGCTTAAATGAATGTTTAAAAGCTGTCAGGAGCCCAGAGATGGGGGCAATCAACAGCTGTCAGAGCAGCTCTTTGATGGATTCAGTGTAAAATAGAAAGCAGCAATCTGTAGTTGTAGTGAAAGTGAAAGCAGTAGAGGAAAAACTGTTGAAAATTTTTAATAAAAAAAATTAGTAACATGCAATAATTAAAAAATGCCCCCTAAGGTGTCCATAGCCTTCAAATCTCTACCAATGCTCAGTGACAAACCTCTCTGGATATTCATATCCTATAGAAAGGAACAGATAGCGCAAGACGCTGGCTCTTCTGATGGATGATCGTTTTTGTCAAGCATTTAATCTATGGCCACTGCAGCTAAGCTAAGGCTTTCCTTTCAGCAGCATGTTTATCTGCAATGCAGCTGGAGCTGGACACGGCCCGGAGGATGCTATTTTTTTTTTCTTCTCTTTTAACAAGGGCAATGAAGAGAGAACCCAATGAGGTGAACAAGACATTTACACATGGCTGCATTATTTATCAGCTGGTACAGACACCTCCTTCTGGGTATAAAACAGCCAGTGTGCATGCTGCTGACCTCGAGACCAGACACATCGCTGAGTTCTGGCGGTACGGTATTGTAAGGAACATGGTTCCTCGTGATGTTAATTACTTGTACTATTACTATATCATGACCTGTTTGGGAAGATCTTTCTTTGCCTCATTTTCTTGATTTAACCTTGTTACAGGAAAACAAAATCCAACAATTATAATGATATCAACCTCTTCGTTCACCATGTTCCATCTCATGTTTGCTCATTCTATGCTTAGGAGTCCAGTGGGTGGGCCAACTCAGTGATTGACAGTTATGTCTGCATGCATACATAAATGTAAAAAAAGATCAGGGCTTAGAGACAGCAGAAAGCTAGGATACCATAAAGTATAGTTATCGAGACAATATCAGGGGTGACTTACTCCACTTTAGGAAGTAGTGGATGACACATCTACTTACCCCTTTCCGAATCGCCTATCAACCTCAGGGTTTCTTGGTCTCGGCATCCTTAGTGGTCCATACAGGTTCTACCCATTGGATCTCCATCTTCAACTTGGATGAAAAGACCAACAAACCCTGAGGGTGATAAGCGATTGAGGAAGGGGGTAAGTTGATTTGTCATCTACTGCTCCCTAACATGGAGTAAGTCACCCTTTACAGTATATTGGTTCAATAACTACTCTTTATCAGATCCTAGCTTTCTGCTGTCTCTGAGTTCTGGATTTTTTTTTCACATTTATATATTGATGTCCACTCCAACCAAGCACCTTTTGGACTTGAGCCTCTTACCAGCAATCTCAAGCTTGGGTGCCCTCTTTACAGGGATTAATTTTACTGGATTCCTTCAAAGCTAACCTGGTCCCTAGGCTTAGGGTTGACTATCCAGGAAAAGATTGACTATTGCATCAATGGATCTGGGAGCCAAAGAGTAGTAGAAGCTTGGAACAAACTTCCAGCAAAGGTGGTTGATAAATCCACAGTAACTGAATTTAAACATGCCTGGGATAACCATGTATCTATCCTATGATAACAATAAAGGAATAATAAAATGGCAGACTAGATGGACCAGGTGGTCTATGTTTCTAAGGGCCTACTATTTCTCCTCATGTTTCTTAGGCCAAGTTCACACTTCAGTTATGATGTCCGGGTCACGATGTACAGTGACACAGGACATCTTTCTTACATCAGGTAAGTCTGCAATTTAATTTCTTTGAGTTCTGACCATGTATGAGGGTTATTCAAAAATTTTCTGCACTCCGTCAGTAGAATTTATTTTAATCAACTTTCGGAAAAGCCTAATAAATACATCATTTTCTGACATAATCTCCCCAGTCATTGTGGTGAAGGTTTGAACATGTTAGGTCAGTTCATTTGTGAATATGGTGAGAGAAACAATGGTTGCCCCACTTGTTAGTTGCACAAAATAAGATCAGTGTGCAGTATTTTGTTTTTTGTGGTCTTGAGGGTGTGTCTGGTGCCGATATTTATTTTTATATTTATTGAGGGCTTTGTGTACAGTATAAAGGGCGGATTGGCCATAGCCCTTACAGGGAAATTTTCTGGTGGGCCGATGCCCAGCCAGTGGAATTTTTTGGGCATGTATTTTGTGATGGAATGTGGCACTTGGCTCTGTTGGAATGGTATAATGTGCTACATTATGGTATTGCTGGCCCTGCCTTCCATCAATTTGGACCCAACTACAAAACAGGTCCACTTTTAGTATTTATTACAGGGCCACTTTAAGTTCCCAGTCCGCCCCTGCACAGTATGGAGAAAGTCACGAAGAAGTGTATATGAATGAATCGAGAAGTTCAAGGAAGGCGCACAAATGTCAGCCATGAAGAAAGAGCCGGATGTCCGTCCACGACTGATGACAACATTGAGCGTGCACATGAACTGATCCTGAGCGTGCACGTGAAGTGACAGTGGATTATGTGGCAAATAATCTGCAAGTCAACCAAGGCTCTGTGGTGAAGGAAGCGGTGCATTCGTGGCTCACAGCTCAGCCTAAAACATTTTTTAATAACGGAATATGACAGCTTGTTGTCAGATGGACAAAGTGTATTGCAAAGCAGGGAATTTAAAATGCTGCATTTACCTTTTCTGAAATTTGATTAAAATAAATTCTACAGCCAGATTTTTTTCCCAGAAACCCAGGGGAGCATGCATGGCCTATAAGATTCCTCACATCTAAGGCTGAGTTCACACTTATTTGGTCAGTTATCGTGAGCCAAAACCAGTAGTGAAACCTACACAGAGATCAGGTATAAGGGAAAGATATCCATCTGTTCTGTGATTTTGACTCGCACCTGGTTTTGGCTCCCAATAACTGATGGAAATAACTGAAGTGTGAACTTGGTCTAAGAAGCATGAGGAGAAATAGTAGGCCCCTGGTTCCCCGATCCATTGATGCAATAGTCAATCTTTTCCTGTATAGTCAACCCTAAGCCTAGCTCCAAATAGCAAGTCCTAATCTTCCCGTGCAGTTTGTGAAACCATACAGTTTGCATATTAATTCCCATGCATTATATCTGTAAATGAGTTCAGCTCTTACAATGGCTCGGTAAGGTCACGAAGACCTGTCTATGACATAATCCAAAATGACAAACTTATTGGATTCCTGGAAGCAGAAGTAAAAAAAAATAAAACCCTCTTCACATTCCTGCAAAGGTTATCTCACTGAAGGCCAGGACAGCTCCCGTCTTCCCCTCTCGAACAATGCTCCTCGGAGAGCTGGTGTCATATTCTCAGGATATTAAAACACGTTTGCCCTTTAACAATGCCGCTGATGGTTATAGACACAGAAAGTTTAATGGGCATAAGTGGTTATCCAACACCAAAATGACTCGCAGACACAAAAGATATTAAGCTGGCTTCTATAACGAACTGTATTCCGTAACGTTAATTGTCTAACACAATTGGGGCACCTGATGGTTGACTTGTTACCTGATTAATGATTAGTAACCTTATGGCAAGGGTTCTGGTATCTCATATGATATGAAATGTGCTCCCACATAAATGTTTTATGACCACCGCTATCGCTTACTCAATTATGAAAGAAGCAAATTAAGCTGCGGGCCCTCACTTCAACTCGTAATACATGAAGGAAACCAAATATTTAACGACGTTTCAGAGCGGGAGCTTAAGTAGAACTCATGGGGCTATTTAAAGCCGGGCGATGAAATGACACCAGGCAGAAATAGTTGCTCGTAGAGTAATTTTATCTGACCAGGGGATATATGCTGGGCCTCGAAAGGTTACACCTTGTATGATACTGACACACTAGATCCCATGGATGAAGTGAAGGCCTAGTAATCCTCTCCGCTACAACCATCAAAAGTTGAAAACGTGGTCTGCTGTCTATGAGAAACCACCCAAGTTTTCTGCACAGACCCTAAAAACAGATATTTTCTATTTTATCCTAAAGAGTTCCTTTAAAGGGGTTATCCAAGATCTATAATGCCCTCTCATATGCCCGGGCCCCTCACAGAGGTTGAACTTACTTTGCTCCCCGACGCTTCTGATGCTGGTACAGCCGCCGCTGCATCTCCCCGTTGCGCGGATGAAAACATCCGGCGTCGAGGGGGACAGCCAATAGCAGGCTGCGATGGGAACCAGCCTTGTTCCCATTGCGGCCTGCTATTGGCAGCCCCCCGCTAAATGTTTTCATCCACACAACGGGGAGATGCAGTGGAAGCCGTGCCGACATCAGAAGCAATACGGGTGCCGGGGAGCAAGGTAAGTACAACCTCTATGGGGGGGGGGCATTATAGATCTTAGATAACCCCTTTAACTTCTCTTGTCATGTCCGTTTTAGTAACTATCTGCATTCTCCATGTAATCAAAATTCTGGAGCACTCTATGATGTACCAGTTTTATATTATTCCTGCTAGAAGTTATGAATGAATGGCTAGCAGTTTGCAATTAAGGTCCATCTGGGTGTTACCAATTTGGGAGTGTGTCCCTGCTCAGTCTAACATTATTCAATCAGTGCTGCCAGTGTCAGACTGAGCAGGGCACCCCTCGAACTGGTAACACCCAGATGGACCTTAATTGCAAACTGCTAGCAATTCATTCCTGCAAAGACTGGCACATCTTAGAGTTATAAGAATAGAAGCTCCAGAATTGTTAATACATAGGAAATACAAGTAGATGCTAAAGCAGACGTGTCAGGAAAGCTCATGGCTCCTCTTTAATTCATTTTTAAAGGAAACTTCAGGTTAAGATTTTAATCGATCAGCAAAGCCGTTTTCCAGGATAGGCCATCAACTCCGATCGGTGACAGTCTGCCACCGCCAGACACAGTCTGAACAACACTGGATAACCCCTTTAAATGGATTCTCCAGTTTAAGAATATTGATGGACAATCCTCATGATAAGACATCACTATCAGATCAGTGGGGGTCAGACTCCTGGACTCCAGGACCCCAATCTTCAGATGTTGGAAGGAGCTGAGGGCTCTGCGTCCTCGTCCACTGTCTATGTGCACACCATGTACAGACATTTTAGGCACTAATATTTCTATTATTCATACCCCATACCTCACTATTACCACTCTATGCAGGGGCATAGCTAAAGGCTCAGGGGCCCTGGTGCAAAAGTTCAGCTTGGGCCCCTCTTCCCTCAGTGCTTTGTGGCCAGGGGCAGGGAAGCACATAGCCTTCATGCTGCCTGAGACAAAAATTGAAACGGCACCACCCCCTCCATGTCAAATTCTTGACCAACCACTTCCCTGCAGCCAGAGGTGCAACTTGACCTAAATGCACTTTCTATAATACCAGTGTCTTCTTATGCACTAAAAGGGTCTTTGGGCCCCCTCAGGCTCCTGGGCCCACCTCTGCACCCCCTATAGCTATACCACTGACTCTAGTCTGTGCCGGAAAATGGTGGCTTCCATTACGTCTTGTTGGTAGGACACACCGAGAAATCTACAGTAGTTACTGACCTAAAATGCATTCCATATTCACAGCCTATCAATCCAGTAGGTTAACATCTAGCTCTAAGTGGACTGACAGCCTATTAGAACTTTGTTCCACATTACAAAATGGCCGCCGCCATAGGGTATTGGCCTAGAATCCAGTTAAAAGAAAGAACACGTGTCACTTTCGATTTATCTCCTAAAGGGATTAACGTTTTTTTTCCAAACAGTGTACTAAAATGATTTATAAAAAAAAAACACACCACACAAACAGCGAACGCTCCTTCTAAAAATGACTTAATATTACCGCACCACAATCAATGCAACAATGGAGCCCACAGCTGCAGTCCGAAAACACTTACACAATGAGTGGAGCTAAGAACCCACAAACTTACCAGGCTGTGCATAATTTTCACTCCATCTGGATTGACTGTTAGTGCTTCATTGTATATCTGCTTTGCCTCCTCCAAACAGCCTTTCATCTCCGCGAGCTTCCCACGCATGTACAGCACAGTGTGTGATGTGGGGAAAAGGCTGGCTGCCTCCTGGATACAAAAGCCTGCTTCTTTCATATGCTGTTGTTCCATAAAGAGTTCAGCTACACAATAAAGGATAAAAAAGTACAATAAATAACTCATTATTTTTAATTTCGACCAATTTTCGCTGCTCTACAAACATGCAGGGGAATCGGTGTCGACTACCAGACGTGACTGACAGACTGTCATACAACATCTGCAAGCTCAATAGCAATACACACAAAACTGATAATTAGAGATGAGCGAAGTAGAGTAAAATTCATTTCGGCCGCTTTGCCGAATTTTACAAAAAAAAATTCGCTTTGTGACGAATTACTTCTTCATGAACTGCATTTCTTTGTAAGTGGCGGGTGCAATGACTGGGAGCAGCGATTGCGCGCCCCCTCCCCGTTGTTGTACCCCTCAGATGGTGCGTTCATACATGGTCGACATCTGATAGCGATAATCTAGTGTAAAAAAAAAAAAAAATTCAACCATACTTACCTCATCCATTTGGGCTGGCCGCCTCCATCTTGCTTGAAGATCTTGCACAAAATCATGGGCGACCCGTGATGACATCATCACGCCGGATGGCGTGGTGATGTCATACGTCACCGAGCACAGGATTTCGTCTGAGATCTTCAAACAAGAAAGCAGCGGCCGGCCCAAATGGATGAGGCAAGTATGATTTTTTATGTTTTTTTACACTATTTCAGGGAAAATCAATTCACTACCATGGCTTTGCAGCAAATCGACTTTTCCCTGAAATATGTATTGAAGTCCACGTGGACTTCGATTCGCTCAGCACTACTGATAATCAAACATGGCAGTCTGTAAACTTCCCAGCATTCCCGATTTAGAAATTGACATATCAGATTCAATAATTCGGCCAGACTATGGACTGATCACATAATCTTTCATAGCAACACAGTAGGAATGAAACAAGACAAAGTCCATGGGTGTAACTATAATTGCAGGCGGATGGTAGGGGTCCCTGGGGTTGAGTAGGCTCATACTGTACCTCTATGTCGGGAATATCAGGTTGTTGAGTTTCTGGTACCGTATCTAGCACCACTGTGGATTCTCTGATATATGGTTCAATTATTCATACCTTAACATACTGGTATTTTTGCTGTTATTTGTTTTTCAGTTTCTTTCTCATTTTGCTATGGGCCCAACAGTGGTGGACTAGGAAGGTAACGTGGCCCTGTAAAAAACTTAAAAGTGGTCCCATGTCGTAGGCAGGTCCAAATTGACAGATGATGGGGCAACACAAGTAGGCAGGGACCACAAAAGTAGACAAGGCCTGCAATACCATAGTGTGGAACAAAATACTGCCCCCGCAGAACCAAAAATTACAGTTCAGCACAAAATACCGCCCCCCCCGCAGAACCAAAAATTACAAATCAGCACAAAATACCGCCCCCGCAGAACCAAAAATTACAGTTCAGTACAAAATACCGCCCCAGCAGAACCAAATATCACAGTGCTGCATAGAATACTGCCACCTGTGACACAGTATTCAACTGTATCTGAGGACAGTTATGCAGTTGAGTTCAGGAGGCCACCTGCGGCCACTGGCTAGGTACATATATGCCTGATGGTTCCAGCAAGTTCCCTGTAGGGCCTATGGCCAATCCGCCCAATAAATTCTAGTTAGACCCTTGCATATATTTCTTATGATCATTAACCGAAAAAAGAGGGAAGGATAAATCTTAAAACTATGCCCCCCCCCTCCATTTTAGGCAAACTGCATAACTCAATTAACAGCTTTTACAGTAAAGAAGCCATGTTGCCTCTGGAGACTGAACATTTTCTCCTCCAAACAGAGGCAGGCCCCCTTGTCTTTTGAGGGTATTTAACATGGAAAAGCTCTTCACCGTATTTGTACAGGTAAATTAAAAAAAATATATAAATATATATATATATATGTATATATATATAATGTCCCCCTTTAGACGCCTGTCCCCAAGACTAAAGCCCCCTTTACATGGGCCAACAATCGAGGCAATTATAGGGAAGGAGCTTTACTAGGATTGCTCGATCCTAATAAAGGCCCTGTGTAAAGGCCCTGCTGATCACCCGATTGCTCGTTCATTGGGTGAAAGCATCGTTGACGTGGACACCAAAATCATTGTTTATGGGCAGCAGACCGTGCTGTGTAAACAGGGATCTGATGCCAAGAAACAATGATTCTCTATAGGGATGAACGATCACAGCAGCGATCACTTGCCCCCATACAGAGGATATAATTTCTGCACGTGCTCCTCTGAAAAGCAGGCAATTACTGGGAATAAAAGATCTGTTCCCGATAATGCCTGCTCTGTCAGCCCATGTAAAGGGGCCTTAAAGGAGTTCTCTGGTTATAATGAGATTTTACTAAGTGAAAGCTGATTGCCCCACTAAGCTAAGGATTCATACTTACCTGTTCCCAGCTGCACTGCTCCTCCAGATTGCTTTTTCAGTGTCTCCATCTTCAGGTCTCCGCACTCTTTACGTCCCGCTTCGCATGGGCATGGCCACAAGCAGCACATCAGTCATTGGCTGCAGCGGAGCATATGACCATGCCCATGCTAAGCCAGATGTAAACAGTATGGGGACCAGAAAAATGGAGAGACCAGGGGCAGTGCGGAGGACTTGGAGCAGGTAAGTATAAATCCTTAGCTGACACTTAGTAAAATGTCATTATCACTGGAGAACCTCTGTAAGAAAATCCTCATAACTAAGACCCTCCATGCCTCATCAGTTTAGTTGCCCTTCTTTGTACTTTTTCTAGCTCCAGGGCATCCTTTCTGCAAAATGATACCCATAATTGCCTTGCATTTTCCAGATGAGGCTGCACCAAAGCTTTGCAGTAATCTTAATGGGTAATATTACATCCCTGTCCTGCAGGTCCATGCCTCTTTTAATACACGACAATATAGTGATGACCTTATAAGCAGCAGATTGACCCTGTATGCTGTTAGGGCCCCCATTTTAAACAATTATCAGCCAAACGGGCCATTTTCAGTAATCTGATGTGTCTGGATAGCTCACAACTTCCCCGAGAGGGATCGGGCACGTTGAATTTCAGTGTTCAATCCTTTTGAACTCCCTGGAGATCGGGGCTGCCACCCGAGGCGTCCTGCAGAGCTTTCTCTTCTACCTCAACTGAAAGCACAGACTTTGCCAAACCGAGCGTGTTAGCATATGGGGGAATTGGGAGAGATAACTGTTGGCCAAACGGACATTTGACTAACAGTTATTGGAGGTGTATGGGCATCTTTAGTCTGTGATCTACAAGTACACCCAGATCCTTCTCTACAAATAACAATCCCAGCGTTACTCGCCATAGGACATATGATGCATGTAAATGATTAGTACCCAGATACAGAATTTTACATTTCTCCACGTTGGATCCCACTAGACAAGTGAATGCCCAAATACTCAGGGGCACATTTATTAAGACTGGGGTTTTGGACGCTGGTGTTAATAAGGCCCTGCGCTTGCCGTGGATCCACCACAGTTCCGAAGAAGCGCTGGATTCTTCATAACTTCAGTGGATCCACCGCCGCTTCTAAATGTAAGACAGCTCCTTGCCTGCTTACATTTAGACCATTTTCTATGCCTAAACCAGGCATAGAAAATTGGATACGAGACCCCCACCCTGCCCATGCCACGCCCATTTTTTTAGACCTGCTGTGAGTGGGGAGAAGTCGCAGATTGCAGCACAAAGAACCTTTGCGTTGCAATCTGTGCCAGAAATATTCCTAATATAGGCATATTTCTAGTTAATAAATGACCCCCTCAGTGTCCAAGTCAGATTGTAGTTTGTAAGCATCGTCCATAAACTGTAATAGATTAGGCTACTTTAACATTAGTGTTAGCAGGGTCCGGCAGGGGAACAGCCTGACTGATCCGTACTAACGGTAGCCCACATGTACTGTCGTTAGCCCGTGTGTGCCACCGCATTTCCCCCCGTCCCCATTATGGTCAATGGGACCGTAGTGGACTTCCAGCGTAACACATGGGCTAGCGTTAGTATGGATCCCACAGGCTGTTCCCCTGACCCTGCTAACGCTAATGTGAAAGTAGCCTTACATAGTGCGATGTATTTGGAAAGTGTGCAGTCGTGTGTGATATGATAATAACATACAGTAGATGGCCTTTACACACGTTCCATATTGTCCCTACACGCTGTCAGACTGTTGACAAGGGGAATGTTAACACCCAATTCCCAATTTATTCTTACATTTCCAGGAGGAATAGTAGGGGAACATCACAAGACAGATTTCTAAGAAAAGACACTGCAGAAATGTAATTTCATGGACATGTCGGGAAAGTACTTCAAATGTTTCAGGACATTTACTATGACTCAATGATATTACTGTGGCAGATCCGCACGTAGATGTGTACGGTCACAGCTATGTACACTATGCTGACCTCCACCTAGTGGAATGTATGTATACAGTCACCTTTCATAAGGTCAACAGCACTGAGGTTATAGGCATGGGCGCCCGCGCACGTACAAGGGGGTGCTTCCTAATTTCTGCATTGTGGAGTAAAAATGAAGAAACGGGTAACAGAGATGGAAAATTTGTGACAGCAACAAATGAATCAATTCAGAAGCAAACCACTGCAAAGCGGGAGACTGACCTACATATACTCAAGCAGTTCATTACATACACATGCATGCACCACAAGCAATCCGAGCTGCTACTGTATTTCCCTTTAGATCAGTCTCCTTCAGAGCAAGGGTGGACACAGAGGAGGTGGGTGACACAAAAACAAGTGTGACACATTCTTCTACTCACTCCTTGCAGGACAAAGCAAACTTACAGCCCTTGGGCTGCTTCAGGGCACCTGCAAAGGGTGCAGATGTGTGTGCAGCAAATCCACATGAAATCTGCACCAAAACCGCACATAAATCTGCACTATTTATCGCTTTTTTATTTTATTTAATTTTTGGTGCGGTTTTTCTGTTTATGTTAACACCCCCATTGAACTCTATGGGGAAAACCACTCTACTGAAGGTGCGGAATCGCACAAATGATAGACATGCTGTGGATTTTAAAATCTGCACAGCAGGTCAATTTACAAAAGCAAAGTGTACATAAGATTTTTCAAATCTCATTCACTTTGCTGGTACTGTATTATGCTTTGTTTTTTTTCGCATGAAATTATTGGCGTAAAAACGCACGGAATTTTGCAAATGTGCATATACCTGCAGAGTGACAGAGAAAAGATGGGGCGATCAGATTTTGGTCTCCTTCCTTCATGGCATCATACCGGCCGCCTTGGCTGCCCCAACTGTATTTACACCTTGCTTCAGAGGTTTTAAAATAGATATATTAAACCAAATGTCAGATTTTTAATACTTTTTTATTTTATTTTAAATGCAATAAGAAGATAAGATTAGCCTATATCAGTGTTTGCCTGGTCGCATACAGTGTACTACTAGCCTGCAAAGAGAAATAGTAACATAGTAACATAGTAACATAGTTTGTAAGGCCGAAAAAAGACATCTGTCCATCCAGTTCAGCCTGTTTTCCTACAAGTTGATCCAGGGGAAGGCAAAAACCCTGTGAGGTAGAAGCCAATTTTCCTCACTTTAGGGGGAAAAATTCCTTCCCGACTCCAGTCAGGCAATCAGAATAACTCCCTGGATCAACGACCCCTCTCTAGTAACTATAACCTGTAATATTATTACCCTCCAGAAATACATCCAGGCCCTTCTTGAACTCTCTTAGTGAACTTACCATCACCACCTCCTCAGGCAGAGAGTTCCATAGTCTCACTGCTCTTACCGTAAAGAATCCTCTTCTATGTTTATGTACAAACCTTCTTTCCTCCAGACGCAGAGGATGTCCCCTCGTCATGGTCACTGTCCTCGGGATAAATAGATGATGGGAGAGATCTCTGTACTGACCTCTGATATATTTATACATAGTTATTAGATCTCCCCTCAGTCGTCTTTTTTCTAAAGTGAATAACCCTAATTTTGATAATCTTTCAGGGTACTGTAGTCCACCCATTCCAGTTATTACTTTAGTTGCCCTCCTCTGAACCCTCTCCAGCTCTGCTATGTCTGCCTTGTTCACAGGAGCCCAGAACTGTACACAGTACTCCATATGTGGTCTGACTAGTGATTTGTAAAGTGGCAGGACTATGTTCTCATCACGGGCATCTATGCCTCTTTTGATGCAACCCATTATCTTATTGGCCTTGGCAGCAGCTGTCTGACACTGGTTTCTGCAGCTTAGTTTGCTGTTCACTAAAATTCCTAGGTCCTTTTCCATGTCAGAGTTACCCAATGCTTTACCATTTAGTATGTACTGGTGACTTGCATTATTCCTTCCCATATGCATAACCTTACATTTGTCAGTGTTAAACCTCATCTGCCACTTTTCTGCCCAAGCCTCCAGTCTATCCAGATCCTGCTGTAGCAGTGCACTGTCCTCTTCTGTGTTAATTACTTTACACAGTTTAGTGTCATCTGCAAAAATTGATATTTTACTGTGCAAGCTTTCTACAAGATCATTAATAAATATATTGAAGAGAATAGGACCCAATACAGACCCCTGTGGTACCCCACTAGTGACAGTGACCCAATCTGAGTATGTACCGTTAATAACCACCCTCTGTTTTCTATCACTAAGCCAGTTACTTACCCACATACAGACATTTTCTCCCAGGCCAAGCATTCTCATTTTGTATACTAACCTTTTATGTGGTACAGTGTCAAACGCTTTGGAGAAGTCCAAATATACGACATCCATTGAGTCGCCGCGGTCAAGTCTAGAACTTACCTCCTCATAGAAACTGATTAAATTGGTTTGACATGACCGATCCCTCATGAAGCCATGCTGATATGGAGTTATTTGCTTATTTTCATTGAGGTACTCCAAGATAGCATCTCTCAGAAAACCTTCAAACAGTTTACCCACAACAGACGTTAAACTTACCGGCCTATAGTTTCCAGGCTCTGTTTTTGGACCCTTTTTGAATATTGGCACCACATTTGCTATGTGCCAATCCTGTGGAACACTCCCTGTCAGTATAGAGTCCTTAAATATCAGAAATAAGGGTCTGTCGATTACATTACTTAATTCTCTTAGGATACGGGGGTGTATGCCATCCGGTCCTGGTGATTTGTCTATTTTAATATTTTTAAGACGTTGCTGCACCTCTTCCTGGGTCAGAGAGGGCACTTTTAAAGGGGAATTTACTTTTATACTCTGCATTTCATCTGACATTTTATTTTCCTCAGTGAATACAGTGGAGAAAAAGTTATTTAGCAGCTTCGCTTTCTCCTCATCGCTCTCTGCTACTCCCCCCTCATTACTCTGTAAGGGGCCCACACCTTCAGGTTTATACTTTTTAGTATTTATATAATTGAAGAACATTTTAGGGTTAGTTTTACTCTCTTTGGCGATTAATCTCTCGGTCTCTAGTTTGGCTGTTTTTATGTGTCTTTTACATATTCTATTTTTTTCCTTATAGTTTTTCAATGCTTCCTCACTCCCCTCCTGTTTTAGTGATTTAAATGCTTTCTTTTTGTCATTTATTGCTTTCTTTACAGTTCTATTTATCCACATTGGTTTTTTCTTGTTTCTTATTATTTTATTCCTATATGGTATGTACCTCTCACAATTAGATATTAGGATGCTTTTAAAAATATCCCATTTTGTGGCTGTATTTTTATTTTTGAGGACTTTGTCCCAGTTAGTTAGGCCTATAGCCTCTCTTAGTTGGCTAAGTTTTGCTTTTTTGAAGTTTGGTATTTTTGTTCCTCCCTGAAGAAACGCTCTTTTGAATGACAATTGGAAGGTTATTATATTATGGTCACTGTTTCCCAGGTGTCCCCCGACCTGCACATCTGTTGTTCTGTCAGGTCTATTGGTTAATACTAAGTCCAGTATGGCCGTCCCTCTAGTGGGATCCTGAACCAGTTGGGAAAGGTAATTGTCTTTGGTTATTTCCAAGAACCTGTTTCCTTTATGAGATGTACAGGTTTCAGTTTCCCAGTCTATATCTGGGTAGTTGAAGTCCCCCATAATAACAACCTCATTCTGATTTGCCGCCTCGTCTATTTCATTTAGAAGTAGATTTTCTGTGGTCTCTGATATATTGGGTGGTTTATAATAAACCCCTAGTAGTATTTTATTATTGTTTTTGGCTCCATTTATTTCTACCCACAGTGACTCCACATGTTCATGTCCCTCATTTATATCTTCCCGGAGTGTGGGCTTTAGGCATGACTTTACATAAAGGCAGACCCCTCCCCCTCTCCGGTTTTGACGATCCTTTCTAAAAAGATTGTAACCCTGTACGTTAACTGCCCAGTCATAGCTATCATCCAGCCATGTCTCAGTTACTCCCACTATGTCATAGTCCTCCTCACACATCACTAATTCCAGTTCACCAGTTTTATTAGCTAGGCTTCTGGCATTAGTGTACAAACAATTAAGAGGTTGATGTATATTTCTTACCCTACACCTTTCCTTCTGATCTGTTCTAGTTCCTCCTTCCATTCCTCCCCCAGTTCCATTACCTTTCCCCAGGTCTCTATCTGCACTATCTTCCCCTCCTATTATGTAGTTACCCTCCCCCCCAGTCCCTAGTTTAAACACTCCTCCAGCCTTCTAGCCATCTTCTCCCCCAAAACAGCTGCCCCTTCCCCATTGAGGTGCAGCCCATCCCTACGGTAGAGCCTGTAGCCGACAGAGAAGTCGGCCCAGTTCTCCAGGAACCCAAACCCCTCCTTCCTACACCAGTTCTTGAGCCACTTGTTTACCTCCCTAATCTCCCGCTGCCTTTCTTGTGTGGCTCGTGGTACAGGCAGTATTTCGGAAAACACTACCTTGGAGGTCCTTGCCCTAAGCTTATGCCCTAGATCCCTAAAATCATTTTTAAGGACACTCCCCCTACCTCTAACTTTGTCATTGGTACCGATATGGACCATGACTGCTGGATCTTCTCCAGCCCCTCCCAGTAATCTGTCAACCCGATCCACGATGTGCCGAACTCGAGCGCCTGGAAGGCGAACTCGAGCGCCTGGATACAGTCCTGATGGCCCCTGAATAGGGGCGTAACTACCATAGCGGCAGACCAGGTGACTGCTATGGGGCCCAGGGCAAGAGGGGGCCCAGTCTTAGTTGGGATCATCTCCTCTTCTACTGGAGGTGAAAACTTGGTCAGGACTCTGAAAAATGGCCCAAGGGTCATCGAAAAGGGTTTAGGCAGAAACCCTTCTGTCCTGTGTGGGGGGCCTGGTTTGATCCTTGCTATGGGGCCCTTACTTCTCTATGTACGCCACTGCCCCTGAATCAATCAATGCCGCACCACCACTTTCCTACCCAAAGGAGCCATGACAATGTACGACGTGATTGTTAAAAAAGTACCAATTTTGCAAAATCCAAAGCCCAAATTACAGCCCATCCTAAACCAAGTCAAATACCATGGTGTCACATAGAGCATCCTGCAAATTATGGCTCATGCACATGGCAGAGTTTTGTGCAAAAAGACTGTATGGCGCTGCACACGGCCATATGGTCCCTGTAGGTACGGAGGTGTTTTCCCATAGAAGCAGTGGTTAGAAAGGAAGTCTGTCATCTCCAAAATCAGAATACTGCCATGTAGGTATTTATGTTATTCACTTATATAGCTCATATAGCTTATATATACATTTAACAGCATTTTATAGACATTATCATTGCTTACTGTCCCCAATGGGGCTCACAATCTAAGTTCCCTATCAATATGTCTTTGGAGCGTGGGAGGAAACCGGAGGACACCCACGCAAACCATACAAACTCCATGCAGATGTTGTCCTTGGTTGGATTTGAACCTAGGACCCAGTGCTGCAAGGCACCAGTGCTAACCATTGAGCCACAGTGCTGTCCCCACCCAAAACATAACCTCTAAACATGAGAATTGCTTCTTTTTATGCAAATTAGGTTTTCATTGCACTGTAGGTGGGGTCGCTCCATTCAGTGTCCTCTGAAATTTTTGGGACTGCTAATCATACAAAAGGGGGAGACGCTGGTCGGTGTAACTGGTGAAGCAATGGTTGACCAAACTGAATGGGTCCCTTAAAAGGGGTTGTGTAGCGACATCTATTGATGACCTAGCTGTTTGAATAGGAGGCGGCTTCCTCTTTTTTACACTACGTGTCGTCTCCTCTGGAGCGGCAGCATAGTGTAATTACAAGTACTCTCTCCTTTCAAGTGAATGGAGCGAGTACTTGTCATTACACTGCACTGCCGTTACGTTTGAGACGATGGGCAGTGTAATGCAGGGGCGGACTGGGAAATTAAAGTGGCCCTTGAAAAAATACTAAAAGTGGCCCCATTTTGTTGTTGGGTCCAAATTGATGGAAGGCAGGGCCGGCAATACCATATTGTGGCACATTATACCACCTCATCAGAGCCAAATACCACAGTCCATCACAAATACTGCCAGCAGGACAAAATACATCCCCAAAACTTCCACTGGCCGGCTGTGAGGAGGGCCCAGGTGGTCCCCTGGGCATCGGCTCACCGGGAAATTTCCATGTAAGGTCCATGGCCAATCTGCCTCTGGTGTAATGAACAGGAAGCAGCGTTTACAAGGATCGCCGCCCCCTCTTCAAAAACAGATGAAGACCCCTGCCGATCAGATCCTTCCTGAGGATAGGTCATCAATATAAATTGCTGCACAACCCCTTTAAGGCTGACCATACACATTAGATAGGTGTCATCACTTAGCTGACAGTTAAAGAGGTTTACCGAGATTTTTATACTGATGACCTATCCTGACGTGATGCGTAATCCAAATGATTGATCGTATACGATGACTACCATAACTATACCAGTATGCACGAGGATCATAACAAAAACTACCACCGCACTGTTTTTTATCCATACCCTTACCCCCACTGCAGCCTATTATTTTCAGCACATGGGTAGGAAAATAATTGGCACGGCGCTGCTGTGTGACTGTCAGCGGAGCTGCGGAATTCAATGGGGGGGTTTCAGACATTCATATACAACATGGATCAAAATCCAACAAAATCAAAAGATTTCAGCAGATGACAAGACCCACAACAGAGAAGTGGAATGAAGTGCAGGAGGGAAGGTTAACCCACTGGGATCTCCACAGGAGAAGATTCTGAATTTGCCTATAATTGACGGCACGCAGTGGTCAATGCATATCAATTATGCCGACAATAGGAGGATTATAGCGTCCGTTCCATTTGATGTAAAGGCTCCTTGAAAGCAGAACTATCTGAAAAGCAATAGACTTCTGTATTATGCACATTAAATGACGTCCTCTGATCCTTGGACAGATAACGTAATTCATGTGTGGTCATAAAAGGGAAAGGTGAGCAGAAACGAGCTTTGCAATCAAAGAAATTAACTTAGACGACATGAATTTATTCTACATAGGGCCAGGGGTGCATCTAGCCTTTCTGCTGCCTGAGGCAAAAAACTGAAACAGCGCCCCAACCCCCCAATGCCAATCCCTTAACCGAACCGCTTCCCTCCGGCCCTACTGTTAAAGACATACTTGGAAAACATTACATACAGGGTAATACAGCGCCACATACTGCGCCCATTGTGCTTCCCAATACTATACTGCAGAAACAGATAACCCCCTTCAGCTGCCCCCCTCTTGCCTCTTCCTGGTGCTGCCTGAGGCAATCGCTTCACCTCGCCTCATTGGTGGTGCACCCCTGCATAGGGCATAAAAACAGGAGTATATCTTATCTCTATCTTTCTAGCGTAGTTTGCAGGTGTTTTTCGTTGTGGTTTGTACGGTGCTTAGCGCTCTGTTAGAATGGTTTTACTTGAAAACTATAAGATGACGGACGGAGAAATGTAGTTGTGGGGTCATGTAGCAGGACTTCTAATAATATAATATGTCGCACTGTCTTGCTGGAAGATCCCATCCATTCCAGGGAAGACAATCAGCATGTATGGGTGTATATGATCTGTAAGGATGGTGTTATACACAAATTGGTTGAGTGGTCCAGAGACTGCCACAAAAACATCCCCCAGACTATAACGCTGCCTCCACCAGCTTGTGTTCTTCCAGCAATTCTCATAGGGTATTTTTTTGCCTGATATGCCAATATCCATCCATTCGATGAAGCAGAAAATGTGACTCATTGAAAAGGCAATGAGGGTATAGGTTGTAGTGGCGAGTGTTTTAGGCAGCCAGTCATCTTATCAGCGTGTAAATAGTAAAGAGAATGAGGGATACACAGGTTTAGTTACCCATAGCCGAGTCCAACTGCTAGCAGGGGAGCGCAGGTCCCGCTGATCAGAGTGCACCTTACCTGACAGCGGACCGGAGCGCAGCGAGATCTCTCGCGCTCACCCGCCCGGTCTGAGCGGCGGGGTAGGAGAGCTGCACGTGAGCAGTCAGCCCGCGCGGCTGATAGCGACACACGGAGTGTACAGGGATCCTGCCGGGGATCAGTGGCAGTGATTACCTGTGCAGGGCTCCATTGTTACATTCCCTGATTTTAAACACATTGCGCAACCCTGCAGCACTGACCGGGTTATATGAGTATCGGAGTGTAGCAGAGCATGACACTAAAGTATATGTAACATTATATGTGATAATTACACCAACCATTATAAAGGGATCAGAAATTACTGGCCAGTATATTAGTAAAGTGTTACATAATACAACAATGCAACAAAGTATCACTGTTTATAAATAACGGCTCTGACTTACTTCTGATCAACATCACTAACCTGATAAAGTAATACTAATATAAAGTGGCAAGAATGACTGGCTGATAGTTTTAACTCTAGTTTGTTTCCTCACCTTCTTAGAATTTAATAAATAATAAAAGTTAAGTTTTATATTATCATATACTGGGGGTCCCTAAAAGGGTTTTTGTTAATCCAGATGGATTAATTGGTACATAAGGGTAGGTGCAGGTACCACCGCTGGGACCCACGCCTATATCGAGAACGGAGCGGAGAAAGTTGAGCAGGGCGCACAGTGCATGTGCAGCCGCCCTCCATTCATTTCTATAGGAGCAGCGGAGAGACGCTCTTGGTGGTGGCCGGACCCCGGGTCCTCCAGGCACAGAGCTCCCCACTCCGTTCTTGATATAGGTGTGGGACCAGCACCTATCAGACAATGGGGGCATATCCTAGCGATATGCCCCCATTGTCTATGATGGGAATCCCACTTTAAGGACTCCAAATCTAACAATCAGAATAACTAGCCGAAGCTTAATGACCAGTATCCAGAAATCTAGTAACTATAACCTGTAATATTATTACCCTCCAGAAATACATCAAGGCCCCTCTTGGACTCTTTTAGTGAATTCACCATCACCACCTCCTCTGGAAGAGACTTCAACAGTCTCACTGCTCTTAACGTAAAGAATCCTCTTCTATCTTTGTCCTTTGACTTTAATAGGGGACCACTAGTCACACCCCCACCTTGACCAATACTCATGAGATGACTGTATATCCGTCATGATGGAAGACTAGCTCCTGCCCACTATGGATATATGCGTTAATGCTTGGTCTCAAGTGGTTCCAAGGGTGGAGCTTCACTGTAATTTTGTATATGACATTACACTTTAATTGGATTGTCCTACACAGTCAGTTAAACATCAAATAAAAAGGTATGCACTAAAAAAATCATGAAAGTGACATGCAGGAGATGTAATTGTGCTGACTTGCTGACTGTTTAGGCACAGCTAATGATAAAATATCCTATGTTCCTGTAAATCAGTGTGCTCCAAATGATGTTAATCTCATTTATGTGCAACAATTATAGATGTCACTGCAAAATTCTTTATTTTCACGTAAGTTGTCATGTACTGTGCTGCATAAAACGAGACTGGAGTGTAACTAGGACAGGATCGAAATCAACATTCTGTCAGCTTTTTAAATTATGCTGCAGGCAGAGCTAATGCAGGTATTCTGAATTAATCTGAGAGGCCTCCTCTGACAGACCATATTGCTTGATGAAAAATGTGCATTTTAATATCGCAGTTTGTCGAATGGGTAAAAAAAAGCAAGCATTTTCTGTAAGTGCAACATAATATTCATACTTCCAGCATGCTAAAGTGAACGACCTTGTGTCAGTAACCTCCTCTCTGGAACATGAAAGGTTGTGGCCTCGAACACCCCCGTGAAGATTCTAAAGTAAAATTATGGCTCCTCTGAGATCAATCAAGTGTTGGCTTATCAGAAATTGTGGATTAAAGTATGAATTTACTTATGCAATTTTTATTCCCCACCTGCGGCGAGTTAGGTCAAGTGTCAAGATGAGAGAGATTGGACTCTATAATTATAGAGTTCAACCTCATCCCCATCTCCTCGTGTATTTTTTAAAGAAACCAGAATGTTAAGACAGAATTAAAGGGATTTTCCAGGCTCCTCATATTGATGATTTTAAGGACAGGCCATCAATGTCTGATTGGTTGAGGTCCAACACCTGGATGCCCCACTGATCAGTTGTTCTGGCACCAGAACTAGCACTCTGAATGGAGCGGGTCCCCATTAGATGTTCCCCCCTAGCGGGTCCGCTAGGATATTTCCCCTTTGTCTGATAGGTGCGGGTCCCACCGCTGGGACTCGCACCTATATCGAGAACGGAGCGATGTGCCTGGAGGACCCCAGGTTTCTGGGGGATGGCCGCCACCAGGAGTAGCTCCCCGCTGCTCCCATAGAAATGAATGGGAGCACACCACGCATGCGCAGCCACCGTTCCCATTCATTTCTATGGAGCCGACGGAATTAGCCGAGCCCGCAACATGCTCCCATTGTCTAAGAGGGGAATAACCCTTTAAAGTGATGTGGCAATTCCCTATTTCTGAGCAGGGACATAACTACCATATCGGCAGACCATGCGACTGTTAGGGGGCCCAGGGCAAGAGGGGTCCCAGTCTTAGTTGGGATTATCTCCTCTTCTACTGGAGGTGAAAACTTAATCATAACTGTAGTTTTGCAACAGCCGGAGGGCCGCAGGTTGAGCATCCCTGCTCTAAAGGAACAACTTTTAGCAAATGAGGCAGTGGAAAAATAGCCCGAGGGTCATTGAAAAGGGTTTAGGCAGAAACCCGTCTGTCCTGTGTGGGGGCCCAGTTTGATCCTTGCTATGGGACCCTTACTGCTCTATGTACGACACTGCCCCAGAGGCCATGGGGAACAGATGCTCTGGTGGGGGCCTGGAAATCAATAACCTATGCCAAGAGCCCAGAAAACCCCTTTAAACTTATTTATTAGGGCACAAAAAATGTGCTGCAGCTTCAAATATTGGAAATAAGAGATGCTTAATTAACGTCTCAAGGTTGGGAAATAGCAGAACACAAAGTCCAAATGATAATGTTCTATTAATGCAGCTTGGCAAATATTGTCAATTGGGACCTGAGCCCTTTGCCAATGATGCATCTGTGGCCCTGGCGTATTGGGCATGGATACCGTCTGGTGAAGGGAGGACTTCTCAGTCATGTCACGGGGCAGTATTTTTTAGGTATCTGGCAATCATTAAAAGGGTTTTCTGATTTATTTATTTTTTTACACTGATGACCTATCACTCACTGGAGGGCCACAGTCTCCTCAAAAGCTGATCCAGAGGATAGGTCATCAATATAAAAAAGTCAGAAAACCCCTTTTATTTAGAGGCCTTGGCTCCTTTTAGTTGAATTGACGGCAATCATGAAGGCTGTTTTAAGAGAAAACAAAAATAGGAGGTCTGCATCAAAAGGCTGATCTCATATCTTGTTCAAGACAAGCAAAAGATCGCAAACGGAAGAGATTTAACCACCAAGGCCACATCTTCTGTACTTCTGTAATAAAGCAGAGCTTTCCTCACCCAGGAACATACCTTAAAAGGTGAAGATTGCCAAGACCTGTACCTTGAGATGGCATCAGGCTTCTCTCAACCCTATCCTGGAGGAACAGGTGAGGGTGAGAAGCCACTCTGCTGGAATCATTGTGAAGTGTCTGATGCAATCTGTCCAAGCTTTCAAGGTGCCCCTCATATGTAGTGCCGCTATATCTAGTGCATGCTCCTCAGCCCATTTCATCATTTGAGCCACTTCTCTCAGGGTGGACAGGGACCTGAATTAAACCTGCCGATTTAGTTATGTGTTGTTGGTGTTGTTGTCTGGCCACATCTGGATGGAGAATCAATGTGTTGGCATCAGCTTTTAATGCCCTTCTGTTGGAAAGAAGGTCTTCTCTTCTGGAGTAAACAAACCATGGGCTGCTGTTCTCACGGTATCGGTACTCCATGCTTTGTGGGATATACTTGTAATGAAGGTGACCCATTAGAGAGGAGAATTGGACTTGACATTCTTCAAAGCTAATGGTCTGGTAAATACTGTAGTCGCTGGCTAGATTGCCAGGAGGTTGATGACCTTGATTAATTCTGCTGTCTCTGGGGACAGTCTTGAGTGTCATCCTATTGGTACAAAACATGAACCCTTGTAACTGTCAGACTCTTGTGAGGAAATTCCTGATTTAAGATCCCTCCTAGGTCCAGTAAAAAGTTAAGTGGTCTCTCTTGCCTGCTCTTCTAGGATGGAGATGGATACAGGTCAGTCATGTCAACCATTTATGATGGTTCAGAACCTGCCACTTGACTTGAGTCCCAGGATGGGAGAAAACATCCCTGAGACAACTTCTGCTGTGGGTACAATACTTTGTCTAAGACTTTTTATTTTCTGGCTGTGACCATGTACATATAGCTACTGATCTCTACAGGCCCTTAATAGCTCATCCTAAGGACTCAATGGATGTCTTCTTGAAAATGAAGAAGCCAATTCCATAAGGCAAGGGCTATTTCCCAGGAGCTAACAGCTATCTTAGCTTGTGTAGCAAAAGATATGTAGCCAGACATATCCACTTTCTTGTCCGTGGGATCTTTGAAAACCACTCCATTTTCAGATGCATCCACCATGTGTCCTGGGCTTCTGTGATGTCCATCTTAGGTAGTGGTGCCCAGTCAGCTATCTAATCCTCCTGAAAGGGTTACAAGACTTTACACCTTCTGTTAATAGAAGGTTATTTTTCAGGAACTTTCCACGTCAAAGCCAACAGACTCCTGAGTGAGTCTATCAACCTGAAGACTCTAGAACAGGGATCAGGAACCTCTGCACTCCAGCTGCTCTGAAACTACAGCTCCCAGAATCTTCATTTCACTTCTATGGGTGTTGCAAGAACAGCCGAGTAAGTGTGCATTCTGAGAGTTGTAGTTTCACAGCAGCTGGAGTGCCGAAAGTTGCTAATCCCTGCTATAGAAGACTGGTCTTCATAGGAAACAGAGGGGCTATGATCCTCGACAGACAGTCTGCTTAACTTCCCCACTGGAAACAGGGCGGACTTGGAATCTTTCTCCACGTCAAATGAAGATAACTCAGCTTCATCAATTGTTCAGGTATTGAAGCTCCAGAAGTTTCTCTCCACCTTCTTGAGAACAACGCACAGCAAGGTGGGTGGGATTCTTAAACTTGAGGGAAAAAAATGTAAGTTTTGTAAACGAAAAGATACAATTCTAATTTCCCAGAGCAGAAAGAGTCTTACTGCCTCATGTGAAACCAACATCGAGTGCTCTTCTAAATCTCTACAGATGCAATCTCTGCAGTATCTCTCCTAATACTTTGGAAAGAGAACATGAAGGTTCACCAACTTATTTCAAGCACAAAGAAAGTGGCTGGATCCTTCCTCCGCAGCTCACTTGCTACGAGGCAGAGGGAGGCAAAACAAATGTCTACTTTTGGAGGCAAACTTTTCTTCTCCTGTGGTCTGAATCCTCAGATTCACATCTAGACTCATAAGAATAACATAAATGACCAAAGTCAGCTAGGAATGCAAGGGCCCAAAATGGTTAGAAAAGAAAAGAGCACTAGCCTTAAATAATTTCCCCAAATCCAATGCCAAACAGAGGAGGAAACACAAAACAGGGCTAGTAGGACTACCAAGCAGGAGACCAAATGTTCATTCTTTTTTTCCATGCCCTGGATTCCAAATTTGTGTGTGGAAAACTCTGGCATTTCCCATGTTAATGGCCAATGCAGAATCCATCCTCAGAACGGGTAATAAATGTATGATCTCTGGGGGCCTGACCGCTAGTGCCCCCCAATCACAAGAACGTGAGCTGCCCAGTTCCTTGTGTGAATAAAGTGGTAGTGCCCATGTGTGACCACGCTCCATTGACTGTCTAAGGACTGATGGAGCCAAGTACAGCACTCGTCTATCTCAAAGACACTGAATGGAGAAGTGGTGTCCATCACTCCATTCACACAGGAAACTTGAGGACCTATATTCTTGTGATCGGGGTGGGTCCCAGCGGTCAGACCCCCAGAGATCATGCATTTTTAACTGTCCTGTGGATAGATGATGAATGTTTATTGGAAAACCCCTTTAAAGGGGTATTCCCATGCTCACAAATGTAGTTTGTATAGTTAGATATAGCCATACCAGTATTATTACTAATAGAATGTATTTATATAAAATGTACAGTTTAGAAGATTTTCCTATTTGTATATCCATTGTCCCACACACATCAGTCAGGCCGTTGCCCCTAGTTACAACCACCGCGGCCATGTAGTAGTGGTGGTCAGCTTGCTCCTTTTCAAACCCGCTCTGAGGTAACTGCTGTATTGTGAATTCACATTACATGAACATGAGGAAACACATCTTAGGGTACTTTCTACTCTAAGCTACCAGTCCAAAACGTAATGGTTCAGCTCCATAGAGATGAATTGATCTTGGAACAGGATCCGTTTCTCTGCGTTTTGGAAGCGCAGACAAAAATGCTACACCCCTAAGATGTGTCTGTGCATGATCATGTAATGTGCGTACACAATACAGCAGTTACCTCAGAGCGGGTTTGAACAAGAGCAAGCCGGCCACTAGGGGCAACAGCCTGACTGATGTGTGTGGGACAATGGATATACAAATAGGCAAATCTTCTAAATGGTACATTTTATATAAATACATTCTATTAGTAATAATATTGGTATGGCTATATCTAACTATACAAACTACATCTGTGAGATGGGAATACCCCTTTAAGGACTGGCCAATAAATCATATATTTCTATCTGAGAGAGATAGGAACACACATGGCTTGGGTTAGTTTCACATATAAAGAAAAGGCAGCAATAACAATAGGAGCCCTGCCAATAAATCTACAAGTGCTGATGTTGACAAGCGTTATCACACAAGGTGCAGAAAGCCTCCTCTGTACATGTCTGTATATGTAGTTAATGGGAAATCATTTGTAAAACCTCATAAAAGAGGGTCATTAGATAAAGACACGGGAAATCAAAGCCTTTGAGAGATACAAACTTTCAGACATCTTTGCACTTTGCAAACAAAAAATAAAGAAAAGACCAGAAAAAAAAACAAATCCCTTCACATGTTGGAAAAGAAGATGAAATAACCAGCACTTAGTTCCAGCTGACTTAGGAGTAGTATAAAGTAGTTATGTTTTTGGCAGGGGTAGCGGTAAACTGTATACACAATTAATGAATTATATATGTGCTTTCCTTTGTTTCCGTCATGTGAGTGAGATGAATTATTCACGTCCGCTCCCGGCCATTAGGAGAGCTGTGTTGCTTTGTAGTTTGCTAGATGATAAAATTGATTCCTGGTGGTTAAATATCCCCCCCCCCAAATAAAAATGAAAAATGATATAAATCATTATAAAAAAACCTGACAGAGATGATGTCAACATCCAAGTGGCATTTGCAATTCCTTGAGAACTTACCGGCCCGCAGCCATATCTGCTCTAGGGTAACCCACTGCTGCATGGGCCCTTGCTTCTGCGTGCTGCTGTGCATGGTTATTTCCGACATGGCTTGCTCCATCCGAGATGCGGCAATGGAAGATGCACGCTGGGATCCTATGTAAAGATAGGTATATATATAAATATCCGGTGCTGTGACCGATTCTTGAACATTTCATGTAAATCTGTGTATCTGACTGGCTGAGTAGATGCTAAAGGGGTCGTCCCATAAGGCCATTAGCTACTCAGATGCAGTATTTGGATATATAGGTATTTACATGGTGACCCAGTCATTAGAATTGGCGCACTGTAGGAGCAATATCGCAGAAGAAATGTGCAGCCACCTAGAGCTTTTGGTAAACGGTAACAGAAAAGACTATCCTGATTCTAGTAGTATCTCCTGAAAGTAGGGCTGGGCGATTAATCAAATTAATTTGATTAATTCGCCAATTGAAAGCCTCACGATTTTATCTTTTAGGAAAATCGTGAACTCGATTTTCCTAAAATGGCGCCCGCCAGATAAAATAAAAAAAATCTCTCACCTGTCCTGCGTTGCAGCTCCGCTCCGGTGTCCGGCGCTCCTCTTCTTCTCCGGGGCCGCGCTGCACTGTCCTGACCGCTTACAGCGTCTGGACGTAGTGCGCGCACTCTGACCTGACGCTGCACGCAGTCAGGTGACAGTGCAGCACCGGGATAAGAAGACTGAGGAGCGCCGGAGCGGAGCCGCGGCGCAGGACAGGTAAGGGATTTTTTTATTTTATTCTTATGGTGGCCTAGTTTGCTGTTCTGAGGTCTGAAGGGGGCACTACTGTGGGCTAATCTGAGGTCTGATGAGGGCACTGTGGGCTGATGTGGGGTCTGATGGGGCACAATGGGCTGATGTGGGGTCTGATGGGGCACATTGGGCTGATGTGGGGTCTGATGGGGCACAATGGGCTGATCTGAGGTCTGAAGGGGGCACTACTGTGGGCTGATCTGAGGTCTGATGGGGGCACTGTGGGCTGATGTGGGGTCTGATGGGGGCACAATGGGCTGATGTGGGGTCTGATGGGGCACAATGGGCTGATCTGAGGTCTGATGGGCACAATGGGCTGATCTGAGGTCTGATGGGGGTATAGTGGGCTGATGTGAGGTCTGATGGGGGCACTGTGGGCTGATGTGGGGTCTGATGGGGCACAATGGGCTGATGTGGGGTCTGATGGGGCACAATGGGCAGATGTGGAGTCTGATGGGGCACAATGGGCTGATGTGGGGTCTGATGGGGCACAATGGGCTGATCTGAGGTCTGATGGGGGTATAATGGGCTGATGTGAGGTCTGATGGGGGCACAGTAGGCTTTTTTATTTATTTTTTTATATTTTTAATAACATAAGAAAATCGAGATTTAAATCATGAATCGTCCAAAATTTTTAAAAAAATCGAGATTTTTTTTTTTTTGGCCATATCGCCCAGCTCTACCTGAAAGAAACACTAAAACACTGTAAAATGCACAAAAACATATTCCAGCTCTCTCTAACATCTTCTTCTCCATTCCCTTGATCATATTTAGCTCTTAATAAAACTGAGAACTATATAAAGAAACCTTTGTTACATGCTACAGCTTTTACTGGAGTTCTCCTTTAAGTACTAAAGGGGTTGTGCAGTCAGCACATACTGATGTCTTATCCACAGGATTGGTGAGGGTGTGACTCCCGTTACTTCCTGCCGATCAGCTCTTTGAAGAGAAGGCAGTGATCATACAAGTACTGCTTCCTCTTCAAGATTATACTGCAAGATTATGGCCGCTGCAAGTATAATCGCCGCACAGTATAACCTTTAAGAGGAAGCAGTGCTTGTATGAGTGCTCGCTTTTTTAGGTCATCAATATGAACGGCTGGAGAAACCCTTTAAGATTCATACCTTCAGTTTCAGATGACAAATTTTCAACAAACTTTGGCATAAATCAAAAGTACAGGTAAATATAAGACACTTAGTAATATATGTTATCAGAGAAAACATCTTGTTCTCCTTCTGGAAGCTCACTCTTTCTTCCCCCTCCCCTCTCCATAGATGTTTATAAGCAATATGTCAGTGTGAGTTTCTCTGCACTTCCCTCCTCCTCCCCTCTCCAAAGACAACTATGGGCAGTATGTAATCTAATCCTTCGGTGAGAAACAGATATTTGTCTCTGATAAGATATATTATAAAGTTTCTTATATTCATCTGTACTACTGATTTATGCAAATTTAGTTGAAATTACAGGGACCATTTAAAGGTTGACACTGAAGGAATCATTTAACATACAGTATGTTAGTAGTTACATTAAGTTAAAGGGTCACTAAGTTTTCAAAAAACATTTAATGTCATAGAGACATATCAAAAACGTTGATTTTGGGGGTCTGATTGCCAAGGCCCTCACCAATCCCTAGAAGGAGCTGAGAGAAGAGCTTGCATATTGTGATCTCTTTCCTCAATGAGGATCAAATCAAGATGTGTCTATACCACTGCTGAATCCATACTAACAATTGTCTTGTCTAATTCTGGAGATCCGTGAGGATCTTAGCACTCAGCCCTTCACCAATCAAAAGTTTTTTTTGAAAACCCTTAAAAAAAAACCCCTTTTGACCCTTAAAAAATGTTCCAGTAAATCTCAGGCTGCAGTTTTTATTCCTTTTATTAATTTTCAAACCCCCTGATACACCGTTTGCAACCTGCTGCTTGGTTCAGTTTTTCTCGTGGATGTGTTCCACCCAGTATTATGCCGGATCTGTGTATCCAAGATGCTACTATCTTTACTAGCTTTCATCTATCAACACAGTCCAACCCTGCACTGCTTTCCTGTTGTAAGGGTAAGTTTACACACAATGATTTGCTGCGGAACATTTCCACAGCAAGTCTAGAGATTTATGCAGTGGAAGATCTACACAAAACCATGTGGATTTTGTTGCAGATTTTTAACAGCTATTTGTACAAAAAATGGTATTCTCACTTTACCACTAAGGTAGAGCAGATGAGTGAAGTGAACTGTATGAACTATGTATGAAGCAGCAGCACAGCTGGCTATGTAAAAGAGTTTCAGAGATTCTAAAGCATCAAAATGGTAGAAAATTCTTACTTACGACTACTTAGAAAATTGCTTGATTTGCCATTTAGGAAGCAATGTACAATAACAAATCAGTGCAAATGTATCCGTACCCCTTAAGGGCAATACCCACCCATCCTATATCTTAAAGTGAAAGTTCACCTTTGAAAACTATTTGACCTGAAAAGACAGAGCTAAAGGGGTCATCTCACCATAGCATCTTTGGGGGTCTGACCTCTGGGGCAGCACTGTATTCAGCTATCTCTAGAAGTCCCAAAAAGCTACATTCATTCGGTGGCCTCGGGTTCTTCTTCTTGTTTCTAGTGGGGGTCCAGTGATCAGACCCTTACCGATCAGCTACTTATCACCTATCCTGTGAATAGGTGATAAATTGTTACGATTGGAAAACCTCTTTAAAGGGTTATCCCATGATTAATGTAAAAAATAAAAATAATAATACATAATCTCGTACATGGCAGCCTTTTTCTAACAAAGCTAGAACCAGCCCTGTACTCCACATGGATCCAGAGCTCTCTCCACTCATTGCTCCAATTTTTCTTGCTACACTTATTTCAAGCTGTCAGCCTTGGGAGCGTGTCCTTTCTCAGGGGTGTGTCCTTTCTCCCACAGCTGGTGGCAGTTGAAGGATGGAACTGAGCGTGTGCTTCCGCCTCAGTGAGCAGGACAGAGAATTTAGAAAAAAAAAGCAAACAGCAGGTGGCGCTATACATTTAGATTCCATTGAATAACTCAATAGTTATAGTAAACTTTTAATTACATGCAATTACAAAAGTATTCAGACCCTGGTTCTGTTTTGAAAACTGTAGAATATGTTTTGTGGGTCCATTCACACGTGTGCAAGTGTTTTGTGGTCCGCAAAACACGGATACCGGCCGTGTGCTTTCTGCATTTTGCGGACCGCATTTTGCGGGTCAGCCCTGTGACAGAAATGCCTATTTTTGTCCGCGACCTTTTTTGCAGGGCTGCGAAACGGAACTACGTATGCGGACAACACATGGTGTGCTGTTGGCATCTTTTGCGGCCCCATTAAAATGAATGGGTGGGCACCCGTTCCACAAAATTTTGGAACAGATGCATACCCTAAATTACGGACGTCTGAATGGACCCTTAAAGGGAACCTGTCAGCTCCGAAACACCCCCTGAACTAGAGTAAGAGATGTATAGTGTAAGTGATGCTGAATCCGAATATGTAAGTTTTATCTTCATACTCACTTCCATTCTGATGCTGTGCTCCCACAAACCGGCAGTAAAATACATTGAGAGGACTCTTCTTTGAGTCCTCTCCATTATGTGAGTGTGCACCGGAGTCCACTGAGTGCATTTTACCGCTGGTTTGGCAGAGCACAGAGTCAGAATGCAAGTGAATATGAAGATAAAAATTACATAACCGGACTCGACGTCACTTACACTATACAACACTTACTCTAGTTTGGAGGGTGTTTCAGAGCTGACAGATTCCCTTTAAGGTACCACACCTGGAAATGTTGCTCTTTTTGTTTATTTGCTACAGTCTCCAAACCCGTTTTAGTCTTTGAGCGTCATCTTGTTTGTCTGCCATCTTTCCCATGTTACATAGTTAATTTACATATTTAATACGGTTGAAAAAAGACATAAGTCCATCAAGTTCAACCAAGGGTCTGCTGACATATGGCTCCTTGGACGTGAGAATGCTATCTCATGCTCTGATGATCTCCAGCCTATAACTCTCATCATCCCACTGACACTGTGGTACTTAATGGGGCACAGCGATGTGTTACTGTAGCTTGAACACAGTCTCCAATGGACGGCACAGTTTGATATCCATACTGTAGTGGAGATCGTGGTGGTAGGTCCCAGTACGGCACGGCCATGTTATATTTTTATACATTTTAGTAGCCGCTCTATGTGTTTTCGTCCTTTAACAAGATTGAGCACTGCTGAGAGATTTACAGCACTAAACATGTGGAGAGGTCTGGAAGCCAACGCTTTAACCTACCTACTGAGCCAGGATATTAGTGAACAGCTGGGTTAGCAGCTGTTAATCTGATAAACACTGATACCACTTAATTCGTGGCATACTCCTGACCTTTGCATACATTAGTTATGCTGGAGTTTTCTTAAAGGGAAACAAATCATGACAATAATTCCATGAAAATATGATGTATGGACATGCAAACATTGTGTGATTGTCTCATAGGTGCATTCAAATAGATGGGTGATTTTCTCGCTTAGCGGCTAATGACAATCTGAAGCCACAACAGCTCGTAAACCTCCAAGTGCCCTAGTTTTGGTAGGACAGTCCCTACCTATTACAGTGCGAATCCCCTGCTACCCTTCACAACATGGCCATACTTTCCCTTTATTTAGCTGTGTTGCCCATTAGTTTAGGATCTGTCACTCATAAAATTTAATTTTTGCAGGGACTGGAAAGTACTCAAATGCTTTTGGGGTAAGGGTCCAGTCCCAGGCCAATAACAAGCGATATACTGTACAATTCAATTGGCACTTGTTTAATGGGGTTTTAACTGATGACCTATCCTCTAGAGCAGGTGTACTCAAGTACTTTTGGTAAAGGTCCACCTACCTGAGTCTGCTGTAGGATGAAGGTCCGAGCTGCAAAACAAAAAAATATATAAGGAGGGACAACACCAATGGCATGTAGCCTTAATAGTAGTAATGCCCTCTGTGCCCCCTTCAGAGGAATAATGCCCTCTGTGCCCCCTTCACATTATCAATGCCCATTGTGCCCCCTCCAGAGTAGAAATTCCCACTGTGCCCCCTCCAGAATAAAAATGCCCATTGTGCCTAATCCTTCACATTAGTAATGCCCTCTGTGCTCCCTCCATAGTAGCAATGCCCCCTGTGCCCCCTCCATAGTAGTAATGCCCTCTGTGCCTCCTCCATAGTAGTAATACCCTCTGTGCCCCCTCCATAGTAGTAATACCCTCTGTGCCCCCTCCATAGTAGCAATACCCTCTGTGCCCCCTCCATAGTAGTAATGCCCTCTGTGCCTCCTCCATAGTAGTAATGCCCTCTGTGCTCCCTCCAGAGTAAAAATGCCCATTGTGCCCCTTCACATTAGTAATGCCCTCTGTTCCCCCTCCATAGTAGTAATGCCCTCTGTCCCCCCTCCATAGTAATAAAGACCTGCTCTGTGCCCCCTCCATAGTTATAAAGCCCTCTGTGCCCCCTCCATAGTTATAAAGCCCTCTTTGCCCCCTCCATAGTTATAAAGCCCTCTGTATCCCCTCCATAGTTATAAAGCCCTCTGTGCCCCCTCCATAGTTATAAAGTCCTCTGTGCCCCCTCTGTATTAAAAAACAAAAAACAAAAACAAAAACACAGCACCTACTCACCTTGTCCCGTTCCTGAAGCTCACAGTCCTCTTGTCTTCACTGCAAGCACAGATCGCGCTGCAGGACTATGTGGGCGGAGCTTATACACATTTCCAGTCTGCAGGCTCCGCCCACATCGGCCGGCAGCGCACAGAAGTCTTCCTGCTTCACCATTCACAGTGCAGCCGGCCTGGAGGAGCGCGGGGAGCTGAGAGGTAAGTGACATCAGCTCTTGTGGCAAGGCCCAGAGTCTAATCAGAGCACATCTATAATAATTTACATATCTGCCTGAGACCTAACTGCAGCACTCCGACATTTCTATCTAGGTCCAGTATTTTTTTTGCTAATGAGTGTATATTCCTTTATTGGAAGAAATGACCATAAGAATATAACAAAGAGCAGATCGAGCTGATAACACATGAAGAGTTCTTATATACGACCTTCACTGAACGTCTCCCCTGTATGTTTTTTAATTACAAGATACATTAATTCAGCCCTATAAAATGTGTGGGTGAAATATCCAAGTCAAGGTTATCCAAGACCAGTACAATTCACTTAAGACAAATTATAGCAAGCATTTGGTAATCTGACATCATACGTAGTATCATACGCTATAAAACACCATTATCAGGGATCGCCACGGCGGATAATGTCTCAATAGACACATTAATCAAGGGAACATCCATTTTTCCTTTAAAAAAAATTGTATTAATTTTTCAAATTTGCAAGGTAGGACAACCTTTTTTCAACATTTTAGTTTACAGGCCCTCCATGTTGCATCTATCTAATCTATCTCTGTCTATTATCATCTATCTATCTATCTATCTATCTATCTATCTATCTTATCTATCTATCATTATCTATCTATCTCATATCTATCTATCTATCTGTCTATCTATCCATCCATCATCTATCTCTATATCATCTATTATCTATCTATTTATCATCTATCTATCTATCTATCTATCTATCTATCTATCTATCTATCTATCTATCATTATCTATCTATCTCATATCTATCTATCTATCTGTCTATCTATCCATCCATCATCTATCTCTATATCATCTATTATCTATCTATTTATCATCTATCTATCTATCTATCTATCTATCTATCTATCTATCTATCTATCTATCTATCTAATATCTATCTATCCATCCATCCATCTATCTCTATATCATCTATTATCTATCTATTTATCATCTATCTATCTCATTATCTATCTATCTATTTATCATCTATCTATCTATCTATCTATCTATCTATCTATCTATCTATCTATCTATCTAATATCTATCTATCCATCCATCCATCTATCTCTATATCATCTATTATCTATCTATTTATCATCTATCTATCTATTATCTATCTATTTATCTATCTATCTATCTATCTAACAACATATTTCCTATTTCAGACAAAAGTGCAGATGGAACTTTGTTATTTTTGCAGGTTGGAGGATAAACCTGGTTGTTAACGTGTGAATGATACAAATATAAATAATGAAGCGCGCTATCAAATCACCATCCATCATTTCCTAAATAATAGCCCCTGTGTAAGTACTGTGCTTCCGCACTATTAAACTGGTTTTATTGTTTAATTATTCATTTCTCGAGCATTCGGTAACCTTATCCGCTGCAGGTGTTGTTCTAAGTTTAAATTCTTTCCATGAAAGCCATTCCCTGACCTGTCTGTCCAGGAGACATTTTACAGTGGAAGTCAGTGAGAGGCACTCAGGAGCATCTGCAGCAAACTATGGAACAGCAAACGAACTGCACAGACAAGCAGCAGCCCACCTACAGTACAAGCACCAGAACGTAGAGTAGCACCAGTAGTATCACCAGTGAAAATCTTAGCCTACTTTCACTGCTGCGGCGTGTAAAACAACCTGCCGGATGCAACTGGCAGGCCCCTTGACCCCATTAGAGACCCCGGCAGAGATCCGGCCGAATTCCAGCAAAAATGTCTAGAATCGGCTGGACACAAACCACAGCATGCAGCAGTTTGTGTACGGCCAATCCTCGGCCTTCTCTGACGGATGGAGCAGGGGGATCTCTGTGCTGCAGTTGTGAAAGTAGCCTTAGAAATGTTTTAAGGAGAACCTGTCACCAGGATTTACCCCCCATAAACTATGACCACCAACTTGCCTAAAGGTCTTTCTAAAGTTACAGAGATCAGTCCGCTGCTGTACGGACTTGACTGTAAAGTGTCCGGTGGGTGTAACCGCATGAATGAAGTGTCCTGATGTACTGTGGTGGAGTGACCTCCTCTGGACATGCGGGCCTACTCGTTTTTGCATGGTTCGTTGCACCTTATACTCTGCCTAACATGTCTTCCCAGCTTGTCACAGATTTGTTTCAGAAGCTAAATTTTACGTATTATACGTTTATGTCTTTGTTGAACAGGTTCTGGTGGCTCTCCTGAAATGCAGTTTGACCTCTGCCCAGTCCAAGATGGTGGAAGAATGGCCTAGGTGTCATGGTTTGGAGATCATGAGAACACATAGGTGTGGTGATGCTGCTTTTTGCTCATGTGGATGTAGCAACGTGTTTAAAAGGGCTGATTTTCCCGCCAAAACGAGAAGGTGTAATGCCTGTGGTGTACAGTGTCTCTGTGTAAGGGCTCATTGACATTACCGTATGGCCATTGTGTCCGTGTTGCGAACCGCAAACAGCGGGTCCGCAATACATGGGCAGTGGCTGTGTGAACTCTGTACAGCGGATACAGACCCATTGACTTGAATGGGTCTGCGATCCGCAAAATATGGCAAGAGACAGGACATTACCTATCTTTTGTGTTGCGGAGGTACGGACCCGAAAGCCCATGGAAGGGCTTCCAAGTGTTTCCATGGACTTCCGATCCGTGCCTCTGCTACGAGAAAGATAGGACATGACCTATCTTTTGCCATATTTTGCGTATCACAGACCCGTTCAACTCAATGGGTCCACATCCACAGCATGGAGTGCACACGGCCGGTGCTTGTGCATTGCAGACCACTATTTGCCATGGTATGGTGACCATACAGTGGTGTAAATGAGCCCTAAGGGTGCATTCATATGACCATATGTATTCTGCATAGCGGACAAGAATAGCACATGTTCTATCTTTTTTTGCGAGACATACAGATATTAACCGTAAGTGGGAGTACTGTCTGCCTTTTTTCCTGGCCCCACTGAAATAAATGGATACCACATCCAATCTGCAAAAAATGCGTATCAGATGCAGAGCAAAAATATGATTGTGTGAATGGGGCCTAAGATTGTTAGTGGGTGGGGAAAAGTCGCCAGGCATGATTGAGACAGCAGGGGAAAAGAAAGACTCCCCACATGATTAAGAAAAATGAAAAACCCTTCTAAATTCCCAGTCATAGGGAGAGATGTATCAAACTGGCTTAGTTGCCCATAGCAACCAATCAGATTCCACCTTTCATTTTCCAAAGAAGCTGTGAAATATAAAAGGTGGAATCTGATTGGTTGCTATGGGGAACTAAACCAGTTCTCCTTTACACCAGTGTGTGTTTACAGGAGTTACAATTACCATTGAAAGGCTGTCTCATCTGGGAGACATTTAAGGCTTGTCACTAGGATATGTCATAACTGTCAGACAGAATCTGGTCCCACCTCTTGGACCCACTACTATCTCCAGAACAGGGCCCCAGAAGTCAGGGGCCGACTGAGAAGTTAAAAAAAACTAAAAGTACCAAATGCCAGAACCAAATGCCACATTGCAGCGCAAAATACTGTCACCCACACCACAGTATAAAACTGTATCATTGTCCTGAGGACGGCAACACAGTTGAATTCAGCAGGGCACCAGCGGGGGATGGCCAGGTGCATACGTGCCTGATGCTCCCAACATTAAATAATGCTGAGAGTATCAGATTGTTATGTACCTGGCTCTCGGCCATGAGGAGGGCTTGGATGGCACCCTAGGCATCAGCCTACAAGGAAATTTCCCTGTAAGTGAACATAGAGCATACTGCGTATAAGCGGCGTCCTCTCCCTTCACTGCTATATATTTTTTCTGGAACTCCCATAGCAGTGGATGGAGGATGGCCATGCATGAGCGGCTTGCTCTCCCTTCACTGTAAGGTCCCGTTTTGGAGATAGGAACGGGTCAACAAGGTGTTACCCGCTTCTACTTGACACCTATGGCATATTCTATTGATCTATGTCATCAGTGTCCCAGATGGGGCAACCCCTTTAAGTTGCTCTATCGTTTAACGCACTGAACATGTCACTTTGGTATCCAATCTAAGTGTAGGCACTCTAAGGAGGGGGGGGATCCACCCAAAAGTGACCTTCTGAAACATGCTAGAAGATTGCACTGGTGGCGTCTCATAGACAATCAATTATTTTCTAAATGATAAGGCAGAGAAAGCCGTTCAGGGCTGCTCAGAGATTTCCACTGCAGGCAATGACAACCTGACCCAACATTTTAAACAAAAGGCCACTGAAATCAATGGAGCCTTGCTTAAAATATTGTGCCACATATTAGCAGTAAATTACATCTGAGGAGGTCTGATGGGTTCACTCTTTCTAAAGAGCAGCACAGGCCATTTCTTCTGGCAATCGGAGGTGGTTACGGACTTCACCAATGTGATTTTCTGACATGTGGCGTAAGGCTTTTTTAGGCTGGATTTACTCTTTAACCCCTTCCAACACTGCAAATATACAGAGCGGGGATGATGTGAGCACAGGAGCTGGCTACATAGCAGTGGGTGTCACCGGCTGTAGCAGCCGGGATCAGAGATAATCCTTTAGATGCGGTGGGCAGTGGTGACCTCTGTCCCCCATCAGCAAGTCTATCAAGGATTTTGCAACAAATCTGCATGAATTATAGAAAAAACTAAGGTTGCTGCAGATATGAAAATCTACAGAATGCGCCGATTTCTGCAAAAAAATTGTTATTCTATCTTGAAAACCCCATATCCTGTATTGTACTATGAAGTGAAGCGGGTTTTCAGGGTCTACAACAATTCAAAAATTCGTGGCGATACCACCATGTCTAAACCTGGTTTTCCTGGCAAAACAAACTGGTCCCAGCAGCAGGACCATGTGATCAGCCTTACAAAAGGGCTTACACAATCTGACAAAAAAGTTGTAGAAATCAGCAGGGGCCATAGCTTTACTGTATGAACCTGTCTGTGTGTGAAGAGAAAAACATATTTTCATGCAACGCAGTCCATGTGATCACACTGACACAGAGTGTGTGTTAGATGAGGGAGATAATGATGCAAAAATATGGAATTAAGCAGTTCTCCCAACTAGAACGTCCCTTTAAAGGGGTTGCCTGCTTTGGATAACCCCTTTTTATTTAGAGGGACTTTCAATAAGACCATCGCAAGTTGTCCCGTTGCTGGGTACCCTAGCAATCATCTGCAATCTGTGAAATGGCAGAAAGTCATTAAAGAGGACCTCTCACCACTCCTGACATGCCTGTTTTAATAGCTTCATGCATCCCCCATGTAATAACAATTCTGGAACATCTATTCTTCTGTCTCTATGTTGTACCATTCCATTATTATTTCTACTAGAAGTTATGAATGAATTGCTAGCAGTCTGTAGTAAGGGTACTGAAGGGAGGTAACCAGTTGGGGGGTGTCCCTGCACAGTCTGACAATGGCAGCACTGATTGGATAAGGTGAGTCTGTGCAGGGACACGCCCCCAACTGGTTACCACCCCTCTGTACCCTTACTGCAGACTGCTAGCAATTCATTCATAACATCTAGTAGAAATAATAGAGGAATGACACAACATATAGACATAAGAATAGATGCTCCAGAATTGTTATTACATGGGGAATGCATGAAGCTAATAATACAGGCATGTCAGGAGCGGTGAAAGGTCATCTTTAATTTATCTGCAGCACCCTTATCTGCAGGAGAAGTAAAGCATTACATAACTAGTGGACGGTTGTTGCAAAAGTTCTTGTTGTAATCCGTCTCTGATTTGGCAGGAACTCCTTCTATTGTTTAGAACACCTGAACAGATTATTTCAAAATGGGTTCTCTAAACCAGACAACCCCTTTGCACAACCCAAAGTTTTTCTTACCATTTTCTGGATCATGAGCATCAGGGACGGCAAGGTGAAGCCCACTGTGTTTTCTTGTCAAGGGGACATCAGCCAAACTGCTTTCCTTCTCAGATTCACTACGACAAGAACATGATTACGGATAAATCACTTCCATGTAATGGTAACAACATGCTGGCTCTAAAAGGTCCCATCCCTTTCTCCTGGTGGAATTTGGCCCTCATGCTGGGCCTGGTGCCAGGAGACTGACCACAAAGTTAGAGCGATGCAGTGCCATCAGCAGGACCAGCCCCTGGCAAAAAGAAGGGAGCCATCTGCTAGTAGCTGGGGAGATTTTCCCTTTGGACCACCAATGATGGTTCTGTTATTGTAGACGTATCAAGTGTATGTATGATGGAGAAATGAGTTAGACAACATACACTACGTTGCTATCTACCAATGTATTAAGCAATTGGGCATGCAGAGATTTAAAGGGTCATTACAAATGGATACATTTTACATGGGAGATAAGAAACTGGGTGTCAAGTGTCCCCAAAGTCTATGAGACTAACAAAGATAGCCACGCACCGTCCTCCCCAGACAGGGGAAGGGGCAGATGCTTCGACATTTGTAGTATTACACTACGCATGCAGAACACAACCATGTAAGTGAAAGTCGTGACAGGTCATCCACACCATGAGCAGGGTTTAAAGGGGTATTCCGGTGTAGAAAACTTGTAACATCAAGTAAAAATCCTCACTGTATAGTAATTAAATATTGTTAATTGTTATTGTTACGGGCCCATTATGTGATGTCTATAGTTCGCTGTCTAGGCTTACGTGCTGCAGTTCAGCATCAGCTTGCTGATCGAGCATGCTCAGTTCCAGCACTAGGAGTTATAGAAGACTGTAACTGGGAACTACTGTGACAGGCTCAGTAGTGAGGGAGCACAATATGAGATGCACAAGAGGGTGGAGCAAAAGTAACATAGGGGGAGGAGAAGAGCCTAGATGTCAGTAATGCATGATGGGAACTGTAGTCTGCCACCCACATGGGCTAGTTCTGAAGTCATTCGGACTCCTTATGTCCTGATGGAGCAACAAAATAACTGAATTCTACATTAGTAGTAGTATTAATGTTGTACTGTTACTCTGTGTGTGGTCACTCTGCCGCCTTTGAACATCGAAATACCGCTTTATAGGGGTTGTCCCATGAAAAATATTCTGCAGTCTTCAAACCAGCACCTGGATCTGAATACTTTTGTAATTGCATGTAATAAAAAATTTTGCATATCCACTGAGTTATTCAATACAATACACCTGTATAGCGCCACCTATTCATTTTTTTTTCTTATTTCTTTGTCCTGCTCACTGAGAAGGCCGCACATGCTCAGTTTCATCCATCAACTGCCTCCTGAGCTGTGATAGGGAGAGCTGAGACACACCCCCTTAGCTGCAGCAGAAAAGACACTCCCCTTGAGCTGTCAGCTTGATATAAATCTAGCAGAGCAATGAATGAGGAGATCTCTGGATCCATGTGAGGTACAGGGCTGGTTCTAGCTTTGTTATTAAGAGCTTGTTGTGTATACTATCCGATGTCTGCTTTTAATTTTTTACATTAGTCATGGTATAACCCCTTTAAAGAAAACAAAGCTCATATTCTGAAGACTTGAACAAAACCTCATTCTGATGTGACCCACCCCCATGACGGTGAGGTGTGCTACCTCCTCCGCCCAACTCAATTCAATGGAGTGATTACGCGTCCTGAAACTTACCTCAGTTGTGAAGAGTTATACAGTTTCTGCCACAAGTACAGCATATGGCGGCATGTTATCAGAGCCTCCTCTGGTCCTTCGTGTACCCACTCCAGTTTGGTTTTGGTGAACAATATACTATTGGAAAAGACAGAATAATATCGGTAAACTTAGCTATTAATAACTATTGGAAATGCTAAAAGTCAGTAACAATGAACAGAAAAAATTAAGTATTAGCAACATAAAGTAGAACTACCAGGGCTCCTATAACAACATAAACATAGTATAATACTAGTAATATAAAGTGTACAGTACACATGAGTTGTGTTTGGTACTGCAGCTCATCTACATTTTCCTCAGAATAGGTCATCAATATCAAATCGGTGGATGCCCATCACCTCGCATCCCCAGCGATCTGCTGTTTCGGACAGCCGCCAGTTCCGGAAACAGTGTATGGAGCTGGAAAGAGAAGGCTGCATCCACTGTGTAGTGGCCATACCAGGTACTGCACCTCAGCTCCAATTCAAGTAAATCGGAGCTGAGCTGTAGAACATCAGTGCTGGAAACTACACAGTGTATGGAGCCTTCCATCCACTGTATAGTTCTCTATGGCAGTAGCTGCCTGAAACAGCTGCCAATTCCTGGCACTCCCACTGATCTGATATTGATGACCTATCTTGAGGACAGGTCATTAATATCTAAGTCCTAGAAAACCATGGCCATTTATTGGTAAATCCAAGGTTAGAACGACATTAAACATTTGCCAAATTGGTTTTCATTTTTAATTTAGTTTCTCAGCAACCAATGGATAAGGCCCTGTTGACATCTGTATTGGACGCTCAGTCGCATACTGAGGCAGATTTAACGGGAAGAAATGCGCTACTTTTCCAGTCAAACCCATTATACTTCAGTTGGGTTCAACGGATGCTGATGGTATCTGTCATATATCTGGCACTGCGTTGTGGTTTCCATGATGCAGATGTGAACACCGCCTATAACAGCATAGGTTGATGACCCTCAGCAGATGAGACATGGAGATGTCTGGTTTGGCCAGTCTATGTCATTACCCCACTGATGATGACAGAATCATTGACTCCTTGATGTCTGCTGTTAGCACTGGGTCAAGCAGCTCTCATGTATTCATTTGGCCATTGCTAGAGGAGCATAAATCATTACCAAGATGGCAATGATAGTATTGAGTGGGAGGTGTCCACTGTGCATACAATATGTGGATTTCTAATGTTCTTGGAAGTTCATCTCAAAAGATACTGAAGTCAGGTACTCTCTCCAAAAGATCTGGATATAGGGCCAAGTGAAGGAACAATACCTGGTTCCTCCTTGGTTGTGGTCTACAGAACTAGTTTTTCTTATATAATCCTTCCTTCTCCTTCTGACTGAGGCTCATGGAGAGAGAGGTTAATCTGGCAACACCAACAAGCGTCACACCATCGCTTTAATACCCATTTATAACATGGTCCTGATGTATAGTACTTTCTATCTCCCTCTCCTACTAATTGTCTCAATCTGTGAGAAGATAACTCAAGAACACCAATAGTTGGCTCATCCTCCTGATGTCAGCAAGGTCCCATTTCAGTGCCGTCTAGAGTGATGTCTGGTGACTAATTTATGATTACTACGTAATATTACATGTGATCCAATAGCTCTACTACACTGTTTCGTCCCAGTGGAGTGGACCACACGCTACAGTGGTACTGTCCAAGTAGACTGCAGGCTATAGTAGCACCCGATTTTTATAATGTAGGCTATGGTTTTCCCTTTGGAAATCTTCACTTAACTGCATGTACTGGGGCATATTTACTTATCCTGGCTAGTTTTTAGACAGTGTAAACTTAAAGGGGTTGTCCAAGATTTTGATATTGATGACCTATCCTCAGGATAGGTCATCAATATCAGATAGTGGGGGCTAGACTCTTGGCACCCCCGCTAATCAGCTGTTTGAAGAGGCCCCGGTGCTCCTGTCTTCCTTGGGCATGTGACATCACGTTACTTGGTCATGTGGCCTAGGCGCAGCTCAGTTCCATTCAAGTGAATGTTACATGTGCGCTTGGCGGCTGACGGCATCTGTGTTGGTCCCATGTTCATATGTTTCCGCATTGCTGAGAAAAATTATGTTTTAATATATGCAAATGAGACTCTAGGAGCAACGGGGGTGGGTGTTGCGTTTGCAGAGAGAGCAGAGCCTCTAGGTGTAATGGCAACGTCCCCATTGCTCCTAGTGTCTCATTTGCATATATTAAGACACCATTTTTCTCAGTAATGTGGGCAAATATGGACATGGGACCAACACAGATGTCTTCAGCTGCCAAGTGCACATGAAACAGGTCAGCCAGTGTCATAGGTACAAATCTGCTGACAGATGCCCTTTAAAAGTTCCATCTGATAATTTAAGCCAAATACTGTAAAATAATTGTCACTTCTATTCCTGCTCCTACTTTCACGTGGTGCATTCCTGGCACAACCAAAATTCTGCGCATATGTTTCACTGTCCATTTAAGGCTAAATAAACGGTGTCCCATTATCCTTGCAATGTTCCAGCTCAGTTTGGAATCCCCTATTGAATCCGGCAGACAACCTTCTGTCAGGTTATTTAATAAAGGAGCCAGGGCCGGGGAATGAGAATGAGACATGACATTAATTCCCTACGTGTGCAATCTCCAGATTCTGTCCAGCCACACCAATCAATAGTAATTCAGTTCAGATACCGATACAGCATGGGAGATCATTTGGAAGAGGAAGTATCGCTGCAGTGCGCCGCTGATAAAATCAGGAATGGAGAAATGAAAAGCAGGCTTATTTGGGATTTGTTTATGCTTAACTTGCTTCTTTTCTCAGAAAAAAGCAATCCCTTAATCCCTCCACGCGAATAGGTTGAATGAGCAGAGCCTGAAATGTGCACAGAAGGCTACCTGGCTGCACAGAAGATCAGCAGCATCTGCAGAAAAGGAATAGGGAGGCAGGATTCTGCCGGAACACACAAAAAAATTTATTCCAAAGATGGACCCGATCCTCTGTGGTCCTGGTATTTTTATAGTCTGGGACTTGGGACTGTGATGCTGTTCTGGTCTCGCTTGTGGGGTCTCGATTCAACATTTAGGGGTGGATATGTCATATGTGCAACCTTAAAAGGGTTATCCAGCCTTTTTTAAGTGAATCCGTATATCCAAAAATTGAGGTATGGAGACCGCACATCCTTCTCCATACAGTACCTCAATTTTTGGATATACGGATTTCCGGCTTATTAACGGAAGCCCACCACTTTCCTTAGAGACGCGCACCCACTGCTTATTTCAAACAGGAGTGCTGTCTATTCTTTTTTTAAAGGGAGTCTGTCACCTCATTTTCACCAATATAACTAAGAACACTGCCCCCACAGAAGATTGCAGACACATCCCAGACATACCTGTGTGCACTGTGTGTCTGTATTACATGTCACATCCTAGACATACCTGTGTGCACTGTGTGTCTGTATTACATGTCACATCCCAGACATACCTATGTGCACTGTGTGTGTATTACATGTCACATCCCAGACATACCTGTGTGCACTGTGTGTCTGTATTACATGTCACATCCCAGACATACCTGTGTGCACTGTGTGTCTGTATTACATGTCACATCCCAGACATACCTGTGTGCACTGTGTGTCTGTATTACATGTCACATCCCAGACATACCTGTGTGTGCACTGTGTGTCTGTATTACATGTCACATCCCAGACATACCTGTGTGCACTGTGTGTCTGTATTACATGTCACATCCCAGACATACCTGTGTGCACTGTGTCTGTATTACATGTCACATCCCAGACATACCTGTGTGCACTGTGTCTGTATTACATGTCACATCCCAGACATGTACCATATGTGCACTGTGTCTGTATTACATGTCACATCCCAGACATACCTGTGTGCACTGTGTGTGTCTGTGCATATTACATGTCACATCCCAGACATACCTGTGTGCACTGTGTGTCTGTATTACATGTCACATCCCAGACATACCTGTGTGCACTGTGTGTCTGTATTACATGTCACATCCCAGACATACCTGTGTGCACTGTGTGGTCTGTATTAACATGTCACATCCCAGACATATCTGTGTGCACGGTGTGTCTGTATTTACTTGTCACATCCCAAGACATACCTGTTGTGCCACTGTGTGTCTGTTTACATGTCACATTCCACAGACATACCTGTGTGCCACTGTGTGTGGTATTGACATGTCACATCCCGACATACCTGTAGTTGCACTGATTTGTGTGTGTGTGTATTACATGTCACATCCCAGACATACTGTGGTGCACTGTGTGTTGTGTGTATTACATGTCACCATCCCAGACATACCTGTGTGCACTGTGTGTCTGTATTAACATGTGCACATCCCAGACATACCTGTTGTGCGCTGTGTGTGTGTATTACATGTACACATCCCAGACATCAGCCTTGTGTGCCTGTGGTGTGTATTAAAATGTACACTATTCCAGACATACCTGTGTTACACTGATGTGTGTATTTACATGTTCAACAATGCCCAGACATACCTGTGTGCACTGTGGTCTGTATTACATGTCACATCCCAGACATACCTGTGTGCACTGTGTGTGTCTGTATTACATGTCACATCCCAGACATACCTGTGTGCACTGTGTGTCTGTATTACATGTCACATCCCAGACATACCTGTGTGCACTGTGTGTCTGTATTACATGTCACATCCCAGACATACCTGTGTGCACTGTGTGTGTGTATTACATGTCACATCCCAGACATACCTGTGTGCACTGTGTGTGTGTATTACATGTCACATCCCAGACATACCTGTGTGCACTGTGTGTCTGTATTACATGTCACATCCCAGACATACCTGTGTGCACTGTGTGTCTGTATTACATGTCACATCCCAGACATACCTGTGTGCACTGTGTGTGTATTACATGTCACATCCCAGACATACCTGTGTGCACTGTCTGTATTACATGTCACATCCCAGACATACCTGTGTGCACTGTGTGTCTGTATTACATGTCACATCCCAGACATACCTGTGTGCACTGTGTGTGTATTACATGTCACATCCCAGACATACCTGTGTGCACTGTGTGTGTATTACATGTCACATCCCAGACATACCCTGGTTACCCTGTGTGCCCTGTGTGTCTGTATTACATGTCACATCCCAGACATACCTGTGTGCACTGTGTGTCTGTATTACGTGTCACATCCCAGACATACCTGTGTGTACTGTGTGTCTGTATTACGTGTCACATCCCAGACATACCTGTGTGCACTGTGTGTCTGTATTACGTGTCACATCCCAGACATACCTGTGTGCACTGTGTGTCTGTATTACATGTCACATCCCAGACATACCTGTGTGCACTGTGTCTGTATTACATGTCACATCCCAGACATACCTGTGTGCACTGTGTGTCTGTATTACATGTCACATCCCACATCAAAAAGGGTTTCCGGTCTCAGAGAACCCCTTAAATATATTTTTGTTAAAAGACTCCATCCTGGCTTTCTGCAATCACCACTAGATGGAGTTAACCCCTTAATGACTACCAATATGGATTTCTACACCAGTCATTAATGGGCTTTATTCTGGAGCGCTGTATTTCTATGGCAGTCTAGAATAGGCGCTGCACAGATCTCTGTGAATTATAGAAGCGATCATAAGGTCGCCTGCCCCTTGTGGGACTAAAAAGTTTAAAATAAAGAGCTAAATAAAGTTTTTAATTTATTTAAAAAGAAAAATTCTTCAAGTTAAAAAAAAGAAGGAATATACCTTTTCCATTGAAAAAAAAGGTTTTCCATGGAAAAAAACTGGAAAAATAAAATCTCATTCATATATTTGCTATCGCCACCTCCGTAACAACCGTCACTATATAATTATCACGTAACGTATCCCTCTCTGGGAACGGCATAAAAAAAAAGAAGATGATAGAAATGCTGTTTTTTGCTTACCCGCTACCAAACACATTAAATAAAAAGTGATCAAAAAATGTTATGTAACCCAAAATGGTACCACTGAAAACAAGTTGTTCCACAAAAATCAAGCACAACTCCTAAAAATAAAAAAGTTAAAGGTTCTGGGGTGCAGCGATGCAAAAATATTTTCTTTAAAAAAAAAAGGGTTTATATTGTGCAAAAAGTAGTAAAGCTTAAAAAAAAACTTTACATATTTGGTATCGCTTTAAGGGTACATTCACACGTCCGTGTGTGTTTTGCGGTCCGCACATGGCCGGCTCTATAATAGAGATGCCTTTTCTTGTCCGTGGCTCTGGACAAGAATAGGGCATGTTCTATATTTTTGCGGGGCTGCGGACCGGAAGTGCGGATGCGGACGGCGCACAGTGTGCCGTCCGCATCTTTTGCGGCCCCACTGAAAATGAATGGGTCCGCACCCTGTTCCGCAATTTTGCGGAACGGATGCGGACACTTTCTGCGGACGTGTGAATGGAGCCTAAAGAGGATCTTTCACCACTCCTGACATGCCTGTTTTAATAGCTTCATGCATTCCCCACGTACTAACAATTCTGGAACATCTATTCTTATGACTCTGTGTTGTGCCGTTCCTTTATTATTTCTACTAGAAGTTATGAATGAATTGCTATTTGCCTTCAGTAAGGGCACAGAGGGGAGGTAACCAGTTGGGGGGTGTACCTGCACAGTCTGAACATGGCAGCACTGATTGGATAGAGTCAGTCTGTGCAGGTACACACCCCCAACTGGTTACCTCCCCTCTGTACCCTTACTGCAGACTGCTAGCTATTCATTCATAACTTCTAGTAGAAATAATAAAGGAACGGCACAGCATACAGACATAAGAATAGATGTTCTAGAATTGTTATTACATGGGGAATACATGAAGTTATTAAAACAGGCATGTCAGGAGTGGTGAAAGCAAACTGAATGGTGCAGAATTTACAATGGTAAAACTCAGTGACGGTATTGTTGTTTTTTTTCCCATCCCCCCAGAAAGAGTTAATAAACACAAACCAGTTGGTTATGTGTACCCCAAAATGGTGCCCCTAGGAACAACTTGTTCTGTAAAAATGGAAGCCTTCATACCACTACATCGATGAAAAAAAGCTCTTGGAATGCTATGATAAAAAAAAAATTGTCACTAAGGCCAGAAATACATATTGGGGAAGGGGTTAAAGGGGTTGTGTCAAAAAACATATTCTACATTTTTCGAACCAGCACCTGGATCTTAATACTTTTATAATTGCACGTAATGAAACATTTAGTATAGCCACTGAGTTATTCAATAAAATGTATATGTATAGCGCCACCTGCTGTTTTTCATGTACTTGTACGGTATTTTGTCCGTCTCACTTTGCTGGTCGCACATGCTCAGTTTGAATCTTCAATTGCCACCAGTCATATGTTCTGTTAGAAGCTTGTGGCAGTTACAAAGAGAGAGCTGCAGTAGAAAGGACACGCCCCCCTGAGCTGCCAGGCTTAAGATAATCTAGCAGAGCAATTGGAGCAGTGAATGGGGAGATCTCTGGATCCATGGGAGGTACAGGGCTGGTTCTAGCTTTGTTAGAACTGTATTATTATGTACTATATCAATCATGGCATAACCCCTTTAAGAAGCTTACTGCATACTGTTTATACATCAAACTGAACAATAACACACTATGCAGCCAGCTCCTGAGCTCCCCCCAGTGGTGACTGCAGGTATGCTGTATAATTACCTGATGTAGTTTTACAGAGTCTTTGTTGGATATGCCAAACCTACCCTAAAGAAGACATCTGCTGTAAGAGATATCACATCGCTTCCCCTACAGGAAGTGTTTTTTTGTTCCCAGAAATTCCTAATGCAAAGCAATGCTTTGTATGCGGAATATAAACCACTTTGAAGTCATCTGAGGATAAAGCTGACTATCTTATACTAAATGTTTCCCGTATAATTGGAATTTATTTAAATCCTTATTAAGTCCCTAACAAGAACTGCAAAGTGTGCCGGTTCAAAGAACCGCCAGGTAGATTGACACTATTGATGCGCCGCGTTCTAATCTACTGTGTATCTGTTTACACGGCCTTATGGAAATTCCCGTCAGCAGAAGAGATTCTGCATTACCTCCAGAGAATTTCACCCTTCAGCCGTCTACTTGAAATGCAGCTCCAGTCACCGCCAGCAGCAATGACTTCTGCGTGGCTGGAGCTACTGCACCCGGCGAGAGGCTAAGTCTTATTATAATACGAAAAACCCAGTTCTGCAATTTAGGTTCTCTACGCCCCCTGAGGAAAAAAAAAAAAAGGAAGGTTGCAGCATGAAGTAATCTAGCCGTAACCACAAGCACTTTCGTGATAATAATGACCTTCCCTCCTTCACTTAAGCATCATCCCTGCTGACCTACTTTTACACTGGAAGGACTATTGATGGCTGCAAGGATACAAATGCAAATCATTGCCATCTCGTACTGGTTTCGCGTAGCGGCGCTCATCATTTTCATGAGAATAGCCACAGGTAGTGTATGTTATATTAATACGGCTTTGTGGGATAGATAGTATTAAAACGGTCAGAGTATTGAAGTTCTTGAGGGATCAAGCAAGGGATGGAAATGAAAAGTAGAATAGATGAAATTTTCATTGGAATCGGACTAATGTTTAAAGGGATAAAGCCAGGGGGCCATCGCTTCTGTGGATTGGTATTGTTAATGTTGAAGATCAGGAAGCTGGTGAAATAGGACGTAGTTGAACTAAAAGTCTCGACAGTCAGGAGCTGGGCTGGTCTTACATTCTGATCCCGTCCATACAGATCTGGGGCGCCATACAGTTATGTCACACCGCTAAGCTTGAGACCCTGCTGCAGTACTTAGCTCTGCCCCAATCTTACTACTAAGCCCCACCCTCATCAGCCAGCTAAGCCCCACTCCCAGCTTAGCAATGCAGCCTGGGCACGTCTGCTACAGCTGTACAGCTGAGAAGGGTCTCCCTGGGGCCTCTGCATGAACCAGCGGCAGAGGCAATATGTCCACTCCTTTAGTCTGTTTTTTCAGCCAAGAGTTTGTGGTCCCCTAACTTGCTTGGTTTGTGCGGTGGTAAAGTCTGCCCCTGCACCCACACAGTATACCATCATACAGAGTACATATGATTTTACCACACATCACCTAATTATAAGCGCCATCCAGTATGGTGCCCACATAAAAACAGCACCATAGATTGGTCAAAAAAGATTCTATGATGTGCCTAGATAACAGTACCGCCACCACTGTACATAATAACAATAATAATGTACATTGCTTTAGTAGCACTGCCACACAGTGCCTAGACAAATACTATCATACAGTGCTGAAATAACACCAACATAAGGTAGGACAGATTGATCAAATATGAGCTCCAAACATAAAGCAATCTAATGAGAGTGCTGTATAATATCTAAATAAAATTGCTATCTTCTGTTAATCAATTTTCATGGTGGCAAGTACCAGACCATGCACCAGGCAAATGCCCTGATCGTAAGGATATTGCTAGTTTTATGCCCCCTACACATGGTGGTAATACTGATCCAATTCATAACATGGTGCCCATAGACCACTGTATGGCCTGTACCTCTGTACGCCTTAGACAAAATCCACAGGCTCGTGTAAATAGGCCTTTAGTCAATTAGATGGCGCAGGCACATAATCCAGCCTAAAATGTAGCGATATAGCAGGAAGAATGAGTACAATGTCTCTGCTCCACCACCCAACAAACGAGTCAGCTGATCGGTGAACACTTTTACATGGGGTAATATGATCAGGAACAAATATTCTTATGAACGTTGGTTCCCCAGTCATCGGCTTGTGTAAAAGGGACATTAGTCAATCAGATGGTGGAGGCTCATGCTCCAGCCTTAAATGTAGAGACTTGGCAGGAAGACTGAGTACAATGCTTCTGCTCCACCACACAACAAATGAGCGTCAGCTGATTGGATGACACTTTTACATGGGTCAATGATCAAGAAAGAACATTCTTATGAATGTTGGTTCGGTATTTGTCAGCTTGTGTAAATTAGTCAATGAGATGGTGGAGGCCCATACTCCATCCTAAAATGTAGTCATTTGACAGGAAGACTGAGTACAATGTCTCTAGTCCATCAACCAACAAACGAGAGTCAGCTGATCGGTGGACTCTTTTACATGGGGCAATATGATCAGGAACAAATATTCTTATGAACGTTGGTTTCCCAGTTGTTGGCTCATGTAAATGGGCCCTTAGTAAAAGAGATGGTGGAGGCTCAAGCTCCAGCCTTAAATGTAGAGACTTGGCAGGAAGACTGAGTATAATGCTTCTGCTCCACCATCCAACAAACAAGTTGGTTCGGTATTCGTCTGCTTGTGTAAATTAGTCAATGAGATGGTGGAGGCCCATACTCCATCCTAAAATGTAGTCATTTGACAGGAAAACTGAGTACAATGTCTCTGCTCCACCACCCAACAAACAAGAGTCAGCTGATCGGTGGACTCTTTTACATGGGGCAATATGATCAGGAACAAATATTCTTATGAACGTTGGTTTCCCAGTTGTTAGCTCATGTAAATGGGCCCTTAGTCAAAGAGATGGTGGAGGCTCAAGCTCCAGCCTTAAATGTAGAGACTTGGCAGGAAGACTGAGTATAATGCTTCTGCTCCACCATCCAACAAATGAGAGTCAGCTGATCGGTGGACACTTTTACATGGGTCAATTATCAGGAACCTCCAGTCTTATGAACTTTGGTTCAGCATTCATCAGCTTCTGTAAATTAGTCAATGAGATGGTAGAGGCCAATTCTCCATCCTAAAATGTAGTGATTTAGCAGGAAGACAGTACAATGTCTCTGCTCCGCCAACTGGCTGAATTAATCAAGTGACGTGGTACCATTGTATGCGGACATCCTATTACGCATCAGGTATGGCGTCACATAGAACAAACTAGAGGCACAGAAATACATACGGCTATATGAAGATTCCTGGCGCACAATAAAAATATTCGAGAACTATAATGAAAGAGCTCTTGAATAACACATCTCATACGGTTATGAGTAAATCTATCTACTTCAGTATAATAACGAGAAAACATAATACTATAATATAATGCAAGTACAAAGCACTCTGTGGTATAGAATCTGCGTTCTCCAAATCCACGTCCTACATCAGCAACTATAATGTCAGAACGAAAAGCCTTTCTTGCTTACTATTCTCTTCTCTTATCGGCGTCATCTATCATTTCTATGGCCCATACAAAGAGCTGATGTCAATACTCGCTGAATTATGTTACTGAACAGCTAATTATAGTAATTACATTATTGGTTCGCCTTAGCTTGCAGAGTCGCCATTTATACTCAATTAGTGTATGATGTCTAAGGAGCTATGCAACTTATTTCCGGAGACTTCTTTGAGTTTAGATGGAAAAAGGAAAGGTAGTGACCAAAATACTGCCACAGTATTGGCTGGTGTAAAGGAAAACTGGCTGAGTTGCCCTTAGCAACCAATCAGATTTCACCTTTCATTTTCCAAAGGAGCTCTGAAGAATGAAAGGTGGACTCTGATTGGTTACTATGGGCAACTAAGCCAGTTCTACTTTACACCAATTTTCATAAATCACCCCGTTATTTTTTTTATTAGCGGTTTCAAAATTCTTGATCATGATTCTAGGTACAACAACCTGAGGTAGCTTCTGCAGTGATGGGAGATGCTGGTAAAGACAGGGGTTGGGAGAAAGGTGGGGAAAGAGACCCTGCTGGGGGAAAGAGGGAGGAGCATACTGCTGCTACTAGAGGAAATGGAGGGGATGGTCACTGTCATTGGGGAGGTCTGTGGCTATCACTATTATTGGGGGCCCTGTGTTTTTTTTTAAATAATTTAGTTAAATACCCATGTAAAAAATATCAACAATCATAGGTAACAGAAATAAAATGCATATACCAATACACACATAATTTTTATTAAGTCTAATACCAGGGACCAACCCTCTTTTAACCCGCAACCCCACAAACGAACAGGAAAAATAGTGTGTGTATATATATATATATATATATATATATATATATACACACACACATAAAATCTTACAGAATTCACTCTATATTTTTCAAACATTTTCCTTCTATAATTCTGGAAACATATTTGATCCACTCTGCTAAGGAAGGGCAAGAAGCCGATATCCAGTACGGAGCAATCATTTTCTTTACCAAAAATAATAAATTTCCAATAATGCTTGAGATCCAGTTCCTTAAATAATTTCCTTTAAGACAAATTGCCCAAAAGACAAGTTCTTATATTGTATGGTACAAGGACATGGGGCTCTGTGGTTTTAAAGGGCATCTGTCAGCAGTTTTGTCCCTATGACACTGGCTGACCTGTTACATGTGCACTTGGCAGCTGAAGGCATCTGTGTTGGTCCCATGTTCATATGTGTTGCATTGCTGAGAAAAATGAAGTTTTAATATATGCAAATGAGTCTCTAGGAGCAACAGGGGCGTTGCCCTTACTCATAGAGGATCTGCTCTCTCCACTTGGATTGTTAGGGCCAGGCAGTATAGACATGATCACTCCTGGCCCTGACTTCTAAAGTCTCATGCTGTGCAGTGTACTTCAGCGCAGGCGCAGTACAGGTAGAGGGCTCCCCGGAGTTCCCTTCTGTACTGCGAACCTCTTTCCTGTGCTGTTTCTGGTGGTATTTATATTGGGGTCTGTAACTGGTAAAGTTATTTGGGTCCTGTGGCAGGTGCTTCATGCTATCAACGTGCTGCAACTTTTTTTTTCCACATACCATGACTTTGATTAGGCACCTGAATTTCCAGTGTGTTAAGCCAGGACCAGGAAATGGGGAGCAATGGGAACTGAAGCAGGGTCAGATCAGTGAAGGCGAGTATGGCTTTTTTATTTTTAACTCACTGTGAACCATATATAAAAAATGTAATACCAGTAGAAAACCCCTTTAATTAAACCGCCATAAGACTAAAGGATTGTGGATTGTCCAGGGGAAAACCCACATAAGACGAGGGCAAACAGGCATTGTCCATGCCTATGGTTCTAGTACTGTAGGGTAGCAGTGCTCACCGCAACATGTTTTTGGAGCATGGGACAGTGTTAGGACAGGTTCGCATTGGCGTTGCTAATTCCTTTATAACAGTGTTATAATGAAATTTTAGGACAGAATGCAAAACTGAACCCTTTAAGAAACATTCCGTTTTGCTACGTCCTTATACATTTCTATGGGCACAAATAACGGTTCTGGTTTTTTTCATTATGTATGATGAAAAAAGTCCTGTTGACAGGACTATTTTTTTCCGTCATGCATAACAGGAAAAAACGGAATACCTCTTAAAGGCTACCATTTTGCATTCCGTCCTAAAATTCTGTTATATTCCGTTAGAACTCTGTTATAACAAAACACTATAACGGAATTAGGAACGCTAATGCGAACCCGCCCTTACTAACACAACATATAAACTCCATGCAGTGGTAAACCTGGTGTAAAGGATCGCTCTCTCAAGCAGGGCGGAGATGACCGATTCCTCCTCGGAGAACAGGGTTAAAGTCCTAATGGTGCTTTATTTTGGCACTTCAGTAAGGCTAGGGCTACACGGCGACACTGGTAGAGCGACACATGTCATCAGAAATGAATGGGATCTCCGCAGCAGTTGCAAGAAATCCAACCGTGTTGGATTTCTTGCGATTGCCGCTGCTGTCCTGTTTATTTCTATTGGATCCCCGCTACTCAGCGATCCTGGCTGCGACAGGTGTCGCACTACCAGTGTCGTCATGTAGCCCTAGCCTAATACAGATGATCACCCAGTTATATTGTCACTGGGTGAGGTGAGGTTCCAGCACCCCAAAACACAAACATAGCAAAATAAACACCTGCCCGTCTGGGCTCTACCTAATACATAGGTCTCCCTATCTCTATAAAGCACTGTTAACACATGGAGTATCCGGCTCTGACACTCAGCAGGTCAGTTTCACCAGGCATATGTCCCACACCAGCGGAGAGATCTGGCTTCACTCAACCGTACAGTCTAAGGCTACTTTCACACTTGTGTTTTGGAATTCCGGTATTGCGTTCCGTCATAGGGGCTCAATACCGGAATAAAACGCTTCAGTTTTGTCCCCATTCATTGTCAATGGGGACAAAACTGAACTGAAGACAACGGAATGCTCCTTAAAGCATTCCGTTCAGTCTTCAGACCGGAGAACAAACCGCAACATGCTGCGGTTTGCTCTCCGTACTGTTTATCCGCACCAAGACGGATCCAGAATGACCCCCAATGGAAGTCAATGGGGACGGATCCATTTGGTGTGACACACTCAGTAAACGGATCCGTCCTCCATTGACTTTCAATGGAGTTCATGACGGATCCGTCCACAGCACACCACACATGACAGACACATACACACAGACATACACATACATACTTACATGCTCCCAGCAGCTCCGCACATCACAGGAGGAGGAAGACTGCGCGCACATAGGAAGATTCTCCCTCCAGCAGAGGGCACTGTGGGGAATCGTCCTATGTGCACGCCGTCCTCTTCCTCCTGTGCTGTCCGGAGCTGCTGGGAGCATGTAAGTATGTCTGTGTATGTCTGTGTGTGTGTGTATGTGTATGTGACACGTGTGGGGCCGGAGGCACCCTTCACCCGCTGGATCTGTGCTGCCGCTAATGTGAAAGTGGCCTAACAGCCCTCCTGGCTGTGACCACACAAGCCTCTCAGGCTTCCCCCTCTCTAGGGTCACTTCCTTTCCCCCAGACTCGTACACGGAGGGTTGTTTTATGCCTCATTAATTATTACAGACTGCCTCACCTAAAGCGAGTGCAGCTTTTCTGGACTTCACTTATCTCACCCAGCTGAGGTATCTGGATGGAATATACACACCCTCCACGATTATACCGTACACATTACCACACTGGTCAAACCCAGAACCAGACCTACAATGCTAAACATAGTGCCACCATCTCAACCATTTTTGCACTGTCAATCATATTTTTTGTTAGTGTAACCCTGGTCAAGTTCTAACTGGCTAAACATACCGCCATCATGCCAAACAATTTTTTTGGACTGTCAATCGTACTTTTTTGTCCATAAAATGAGTCTGTCCCTGCGGCGGAGACATATTTATTTCTGTAATTCTTTCTGGTGAGAGATCTATTTCCTTCTCGTACTAACTTTAATTATCTGCAACAAATTTATTACCCTGTAAATCTCCTCACAGAGTGTGCTGGTGCTGCAAATCAGAGGACATGCTCTGTTACCGGCCCGGGGAACGGCAGAGTTAGGTGTAAAGTTGCGATCGCTCATTCCATTTTCATTGCTAGCTCAGATTCGCAGCCTGCAAAGCCCGGTCTGAGACATACTGCAGTCTTGCTGCAGGTCTAAGCAGCCAATCAGGAGGTACAACCCCTTCAGAAATGAAGCATTAATGCGGTGGGTTCGGATGGAGAGAGAAGAAGGAAAAAAAAAAAAAAAACGCACGCGTAGGGTGGCAAGCCTTAGCAAACACATGAAGTTCAATTAGAAATGCAACATCTCCGGGAATCACTCTGCTTCATTGTTCTTCCAATTAAATAAAGCAGCAGCGGCGGAGCTGGGTACAATCATTGCTGGAGACACTGATGCAGTAGTTAAGTCTCGGTCAGCTGCTGTTTGAAGAAGATGAGCAAAGAAACGTAATTGCCTTCATTAATTCTTAAAACGATTTACTGCTGCACTAACTAAATCACAGGCGTTTACAGCCACACAAAAAAAAATCGAATGTTTTTAGCAGCAAGTCTTCAGGTCTCCGCAGAATTCTCTTTTGTGACTCTGGGTTCATACGGGGTCGCTGAGTGTACAGATGGCTGCTGCATCTCTAAAAGGGAATGGATCCCCTTACATATTCAGGATACTTGGGGCGGCCATCTTGCTCCGAGCTGTAGAGATTTGCTTTACAGTAGACGATAAGAAAATTAAGTATAAAATAGACTGGTTTATATCTTCTTAAAGGGGTTGCCCCACGAAAAATATTCTATGGTTTTTAAACCAGCACCTAGATCTGAATATTTTTGTAACTGCATGTAATAAAAATTTAGTAAAGATACTGGGACATTCAATAAAGTGTATCTGTATAGCGCCACCTGCTGTTCTTTTTTTTATTTCTTTGTCCTCCTCACTGAGATGGCCGCACATGCTCAGTTTCATCCTTCAACTGCCGCCTGAGCTGTGATAGGGAGAGCTGAGACACGCCTCCTGAGCTGTGATAGGGAGAGCTGAGACACGCCTCCTGAGCTGTGATAGGGAGAGCTGAGACACGCCTCCTGAGCTGTGATAGGGAGAGCTGAGACACGCCTCCTGAGCTGTGATAGGGAGAGCTGAGACACGCCTCCTGAGCTGTGATAGGGAGAGTTGAGACACGCTTCCTGAGCTGTGATAGGGAGAGAGGAGACACTCCCGCTTAGCTGCAGCAGAAAATACACTCCCCTTCAGCTGTCATATTGATATAAATCTAGCAGAGCAATGAATGAGGAGATCTCTGGATCCATGGGAGGTAAAGGACTGGTTCTAGCTTTGTTAAAAAGATATTGTCGTGTACTATATGATGTCTGATTTAGATTTTTTTACATTAGTCATGGGATAACCCCTTTAAAGGGGTTTTACGAGATTCTGATACTGATGACCTATAGTCAGGAAAGGTCATCAATATTAGATCAGCGAGTGTCCGACATCCAGGACTCCCTCCAGAAAGAGCTGAGCCTCTAGGTGTAACGGCAACACCCCCATTGCTCCTAGAGGCTCATTTGCATATATTAAGACATAATTTTTCTCAGCACTGCTGGCACATATGAACATGGGACCAACACAGATGCCTTCAGCTGCCAAGCGTACATGTAACAGGTCAGCCAGTGTCATAGGTACAAAACTGCTGACAGATGCCCTTTAAATCTGTCATATGTGACATAGACCAAATACAGGGAGTCGTCTCTGTTTAATATGCTGTGCCCTAATGGTTCCCAGCCAAGTGCGGTTTCCTGGTTGTTCGGATGATGTCTGATGCCTCTTGATTTACTACCAAGCTGGACTGCATACCGGGCTGCGCTTTACTTTCAGATTCCCATTGGATCACACCTCTTATTGTCGCTAAGGGAAAGATACAGCAGCAGATCAGGGACGGGCTGACACTGTGATATCATGTTATTACGCTCGGCCAGCGCTGGAGATGCAGGCACAGGATCTGATAACGCATCCGCAGGCTTTGCTGACACTTGGGAAATGTTGTATATTAGTGGCAATATCTGATCCTACGGCCTGCATACAGATATAGCAGAGCTGAGCTTGCCATTTAACTCTTTGAGGCTCTCCTAATAGATTATCTCCTTTATGTATGCTGTAAAGCGCTTATGTAACCCACTTCCCATGCTGAAAGGGCGCCCCTCTGCCTTGCAGTGGAATTGATGTTTTGGAGCAGTGCTCCCTATTTGCTTTTCTATGGAAGGGTCATGAATAATGAAGTTATCGGATGTCTCGTCTGGATTTACACTTGAGACAATCATGGATGAGGAGAAGAGTGCTCATAGCGCCCACCTCACTTTGCCGGCGGGCAGAAGCGCTGCATGTGCGAACAATGTGACCATTAGGTGTCACAGAAAGTAATAGTGAGGAGCGGTGAGCCATGATCAATTAGTACACGCTGATAAGATTCACACCACAGAAACCTGCAGTCCTAAGTAAACCCCTGGAAATGAGCTGCTTAAAGGGGAATTCCACCCAAAAAAATAACAGTAAAAAAACTAAAGGGGCATTCTAGATTTAGTAAATGCATGTTACTCCTCCTTGTTCTACAATTTCTCCGGTATACTTTCTGTATCAAGATCTCTGCTTGCAGTCATTCAATAGGAACCTGTCCCAATCATGTGATGGACACGAGGGTCTGATAACTGTACTGTCACATCACTGATACCGTGTTTCCCCGAAAGTAAGGCCCTGTCTTACATTAAATTTACCCCCAAAAGTCCCACCCTGCCTTACTTTCGGGGAGGCCTTACATTAGACAAAAAAAAATGACACTTTTTTTAACAATAAAATCCCTGTGTGCATGATCCCCTGCAGCTCCCCCATCCCTGTGTGCATGATCCCCTGCAGCTCCCCCATCCCTGTGTGCATGATCCCCTGCAGCTCCCCCATCCCTGTGTGCATGATCCCCTGCAGCTCCCCATCCCTGTGTGCATGATCCCACTGCACCGTGCACCCCCACTCTGCCCATGTGCTGCCACCACCCACACGCAGCCCCATACACACACCCTTACGATCTCTGCGGTGCCGGTGGGAGCCTTCTACTGCAGGGGACGCTGGCCAATCAGCTGCGAGCCTGCAGGGCCGTGACGTCGCGGCTGATCGGCCATCAGAGCTCGAGCTGATGGCCAATCAGCTTCGAGCTGCAAGGACAGTGACAGGGACGGTGAATGGCGGAGCCGGCCACAAGAAGCCCGCAGGCAGGTGAGTATGACAGCATGGAGGGGCCTGAACACATTCCCCAGCCACCCCCCACCATAGACGGCCTTACATTCCTCACAGACCCCCCCCCCGATAGCGGCCTTACAATCGGGGGGTGCCTTACATTGGAGAACCCTGGGCACCCCCCTACCCTGCCTTACTTTCGGGGGGGTCTTATATTCGGGGAAACACGGTAGCTGTCGTGTAAAGAGCCGTACAATGCAGGACAGAGTTATATCCTCTGTTATTCCTAAAAACAGTAAGGAATTGACACAGAATGTATAATGGATTGTTTTATTACTTTTTAATTACACAAAGAATAACATTTGGTAACCTGAAAAATGTGTTAAGGATTTTGTACACTTAAAGAAAAACTCCCGCAAAAAATGTTATTCTCTGACCTGTTAGAAAGGTGCATGATATAATCTGTAGTGATTGTCATTTTCTTATCAGTGACTGTTTCTGTGAGTAAAAACCTCTCTTCTTATTGTAGCTGGGTCATGTGACCAACTCCCTGACCTCCAACTGACCCAGGACAAAAAGCCAGTAACTGCTCTATTCATTCCTATGGGAGCCTCACTTTCAGTCTCATAGGAATACATAGAGAATTAGACTTCCTGTCCACACATAAGTCTATGTGTGAGTTGGTGAGATAATTGCTGGTCACATGACACAGATAAGAAACTTCAGGATGATATAAGTCAAAAATTCAGACACTGGTAAGAAAATGACATTCACTACAGATTACATCATGTACATTTCTAGCAGGACATGGAATAAAATTTTTGTCGAGAGTTCTTCTTTAAAGGGCATCTGTCAGCAGATTTGTACCTATGACACTGGCTGACCTGTTACATGTGCGCTTGGCAGCTGGAGGCATCTGTGTTGGTCCCATGTTCAAATGTGCCCGTATTGCTGAGAACAATGATGTTTTAATATATGCAAATGAGCCTCTAGGAGCAACAGGGGCATTGCCATTACACCTAGAGGCTCTGTTCTCTTTTCAACTGCCACGCCCTCTGCACTTTGATTGACAGGGCCAGGCAGTTTACACATCATCACACCTGGTCCTGTCTATTAAAGTGTCAACCACAGAAAGCCTACACGGCTACTAACCGCTATTTAACCCAGAACAATAAATTGATGTTGTTAAAATAAAACTTTTATTCCATCTGAATATAAAAGAGTGAGCCAAAAAAAAAAGGAATTAAAATTAACTGCCACCTACATACTGTAACCTGTGTTAAATTGTCCTGAATACTTGGTCTATAGCAGTACAGGTGTGCACTATCCCTGTCACTGCCTATAGGTACTGAAAAGATACAGTAGTGATTAGTTAAGTCACTAACTCACTACGGAGCTGTAGTCTCCCTATCCTCAGTACTGGACATGTGTAAATGTGACTTGAAATTAAACACTTTCAGTACAGCTGGCAGAATCCTAAAAAAAAAAAAAACCTAGAGCTGCCCCCCGACATGTTTCACCAGTGAAACTGGCTTCTTCAGGGGTTTGGGCAGAAATGAGAAAAACCGCCAGACGCCATGTATTTATGCTCTCAGGGGCAAAGATTGCCAGGTAAGTTGATCACAGGTAAGTTGTAAGGTAACATACAGGGTGTTTACCTGATCAGAAGTGACCAATCTTATGGATGAGTCCTGCGCGTCATCAGTGCATTCACCCTATCTCCTTCAATGCTGGAGAACCTGGGCTGACGTATTGCGCTTCACACTGATGCGCACAGACTTAGACCAGGGAACAGAGAGCAATACTTACCAACGTGCCTGCGCATGGACTTGAAATCCCGTTCACTGCACCACTCTATACTGCCGCTGCACGCTAACTTAGAAGTCAAGGAACTCTAATAGATGATACTACGGCTGCACACCAACTTAGAAGTCAAGGAACTCTAATAGATGATACTACGGCTGCGCACCAACTTAGAAGTCAAGGAACTCTACTAGATGATACTGCGGCTGCGCACCAACTTAGAAGTCAAGGAACTCTAATAGATGATACTACGGCTGCACACCAACTTAGAAGTCAAGGAACTCTAATAGATGATACTACGGCTGCACACCAACTTAGAAGTCAAGGAACTCTAATAGATGATACAGCGGCTGCACACCAACTTAGAAGTCAAGGAACTCTAATAGATGATACTACGGCTGCGCACCAACTTAGAAGTCAAGGAACTCTACTAGATGATACTGCGGCTGCGCACCAACTTAGAAGTCAAGGAACTCTAATAGATGATACAGCGGCTGCATACCAACTTAGAAGTCAAGAAACTCTAATAGATGATACAGCGGCTGCACACCAACTTAGAAGTCAAGAAACTCTAATAGATGATACAGCGGCTGCGCACCAACTTAGAAGTCAAGGAACTCTAATAGATGATACAGCGGCTGCGTACCAACTTAGAAGTCAAGAAACTCTAATAGATGATACAGTGGCTGCACACCAACTTAGAAGTCAAGAAACTCTAATAGATGATACAGCGGCTGCACACCAACTTAGAAGTCAAGAAACTCTAATAGATGATACAGCGGCTGCGCACCAACTTAGAAGTCAAGGAACTCTAATAGATGATACTACGGCTGCGCACCAACTTAGAAGTCAAGAAACTCTAATAGATGATACTATGGATGCGCACCAACTTAGAAGTCAAGGAACTCTAATAGATGATACTACGGCTGCGCACCAACTTAGAAGTCAAGGAACTCTAATAGATGATACAGCGGCTGCGTACCAACTTAGAAGTCAAGGAACTCTAATAGATGATACAGCGGCTGCACACCAACTTAGAAGTCAAGGAACTCTAATAGATGATACAGCGGCTGCGCCACCAACTTAGAAGTCAAGGAACTCTAATAGATGATACAGCGGCTGCGTACCAACTTAGAAGTCAAGAAACTCTAATAGATGATACTGCGGCTGCGCACCAACTTAGAGTCAAGAAACTCTAATAGATGATACAGCGGTGCACACCAACTTAGAAGTCAAGAAACTAATAGATGATACAGCGGCTGCGCACCAACTTAGAAGTCAAGGAACTCTAATAGATGATACAACAGCTGCCGCACCAACTTAAGAAGTCAAGGAACTCTATAGATGATACTGCTGCTGCGCACCAACTTAGAAGTCAAGGAACTCTAATAGATGATACAGCGGCTGCGTACCAACTTAGAAGTCAAGGAACTCTAATAGATGATACAGCGGCTGCACACCAACTTAGAAGTCAAGGAACTCTAATAGATGATACTACGGCTGCGCACTAACTTAGAAGTCAAGGAACTCTAATAGATGATACTACTGCTGCGCACCAACTTAGAAGTCAAGAAACTCTAATAGATGATACTACGGCTGCGCACCAACTTAGAAGTCAAGGAACTCTAATAGATGATACTACGGCTGCGCACCAACTTAGAAGTCAAGGAACTCTTATAGATGATACTACGGCTGCGCACTTGACAAAATTAAAAACATATATAAGGTATATTGTTATGCAGAATATGTTTGCTAGTGAAAAAATCACCTCATTGGACCTCATAGGGCCATAGATGTAAAGTGTGCTAGTATGCAGAATATATTTATTATTTACTAGTGATGAAATCATCTCAAAGAACCTCACAAGGTATAATTGACTAGATTTTACTTAGTATCTCATGTTACATGTCTATTAAAGTGCAGAAGGAGGGTAAGTTGCATAGAGAGCTGAGCCTCTAGGTGTAATGGTAACGCCCCTGTTGCTCCTAGAGGCTCATTTGCATATATTAAAACATCATTTTTCTCAGTAATGAGGACACATATGAACATGGGACCAACACAGCTGTCTTCAGCTGCCAAGTGCACATGTAAGAGGTCAGCCAGCGTCATAGGTACAAAACTGTTAAAGATGCTGATGAACTATCCTCAGGATAGGTCATTGATATCAGATCAGTGGGGATCCGGCTCCCAGCACCCCCACTGATAAGATGTTTCGGGTAGCTGCCAGCATTGGAAACTAAGCTGGAAACAGACAGCTCCGTACACTGCATAGTGGTCGTGCCAGGGTACTGCAGCTCAGCTAAAAGTGAATAGGTGCTGAGCTGCAGTACGTCGGAGCCAAAAACTACCCAGTGTTTAGAGCATTCTGCTTCTGCTCCATACAGTACACAATCGGATACTGATAACCTATACTGAGGATAAGCTATCAATATCTAATAAATTTGGTGCGTATTACTCCAGCACACTTCTGTGTATGTGTACAAAATGCCAGTCTTAATAAATTCCCCCCCTAGTTCTAATAAAGAGGATACATGAGATTTTACAATGTAATTAGGAAATGAGGCAAAATAATATAAACGTATATATATTTAACAGATCTTTAATAAATACAAAAGACAACATGCATTGCTTCATGAATTCTGAATATATAATAATAATAATAATTATTGATCCTTCCAGCTCAGATCACACGCTGGGGAATATCTTTCAGTAGAAATCTGCATTTCTTTGGGAAAAATGTAATTCAGACTCCAGTGCGGAGCTGCAGGAAACATTCGCTGCACACAGCACTCCAGTATGGGTAAAGGCATATAAATCCAAAAACAGCAACACTGCCATCTGATGGATGTTAGGAGTAACTACACTTAGGTAAATGACCTCACAACTGTTACGCATAACTTTGGAAGGCTGCAGTTCCCAGCAAAACAGAGAAGAGACATTTATGGTGTTACAGAAGATGCACATATAAGACTTGTGCAAGGATTTATATAAAAAAAAAAAAAAAAAAAACACATTAAAGTGAATTGCTCTCTTCCATGGTTGGTAGAGATCGCACTACATATTATCACAAACAAGCAAATAACCAATAAATCAATGAACCACATATAATCAGTGAATATGACATTGATATGGCAGCAATGAATGCGACAGAAAAAAAAAAGTGGTTAGTAGCTCTCCCACGGGGTTTGCTGATAGCTGCCACTAGGGGGAGCCTGTTGTATCTGATTTATACTAAAGTTAACTCCCATTTACTTCAATGAGTGCTGTAGAAATCTAAAAGCAGTGAGCTCCCCCAAGTGGTGGACCGCAGGCAGGTGTAATTTTATTGTTTAAAGGGTTTGTCCACTCCTTTACTATTAATGGTCTACCCTCCAGCGCTGGAGTTACTCTGAAATAGCTGATCAATGGGGGTGCCGATCAGATATTGATGGCCTACCTGCAGATAGACCATCAATAGTAAAGCAGTGGACCACCCCTTTAAAAGACAATCTCATTCTACGATGTGGTTGTATTCATGAGATAACCCTTTTAAAGAGTTTTGTATGCTGTTTATTAGCTTCATTTACTTGCAGGCTGCCCAATCCATATGCTATATGTCAATATGAGGCAGTGTAGGAGGAGACTTCAATTTCTGCAGACCTTTACTTCCTCCCTTTTGATGTCAGTTGTAAAAGCAGACAGAGAGAGAGAAATCTACAGTAAGTAAGACAGCGTGTATATATAGCCCAAATGCAGTGATAAAGTCATTTGATCCCAAGCAACATGTTTTGGAGTGATATTAGTGGTAATTAAGATTTCCTTCACCCAGAGCAAGCATTCAGCTGCCACAGCCCTACATCAAAATACTCTGGCCAAGAGCCTTGCTGCTGTGAACTCCCCCCCTGTACCCAGCTACTGAGGCACAAGACCCTCTAGTCTGAACAACTCCATGACCCACAAACACAGCTGTGTAGGCCCCTAGTTTGCTAACAGCAAAAAAGAGTGAGAAGTATCATGAGAGCTAACAAGCTTGTAGAAACGGTGACCGTGACTGGGCTGCAGCTCCACTACATTGTTAACATGGAAGGACTGTAAGAAAAGGTATGTAGCATAAACAGCTGAGCTTTGAAGGCAAAGGCTGCACAGAAGAAATGTTCATGAGGCTCTAAAAGCACTGTGAAGCTTTATTTTAACACCGGAATAAATTAGTAATCTGCATGGAAGTATTATAAATTACGTGACCTATGAATTGCTTCTTTTATAGTTGGATATACTATAACATACCATATTTTTGCCCTATAAGACGCATTTTTTTCCCCCCAAAGTGTCAATGCACATTATGGAAGCACTCATTAGTACCGGAGGACCGGGAAGTGGTGAAGGCCCTGTACTCACCGCTTCCTGGTCCTCAGTTGTCGGCCTTGCTGCAGCTGCGCAAAGCGTGAGGGCGCTCTGTGACGTCATGCTGTGTGTGTATGTCAGGTCACAGCCGCAGCAGGAAGAAGAGAGAGAGCGTGGGGGTTAGGAGCGGCGGCATCCGGAGCAGGAGAGGTTAGTGTTTTGTTTTTTTTTATTTGCTCTGTGGCATGGGGGCTGATAAATGGCATGGGGGCTTATTGATATAAGGCATGGGGGGGGGGTTTGATGTGAGGCATGGGGGGTTAAATCTGAGGCAAGCGGGCTGATATGAGGCATGGGGGGCTGATATGAGGCACAGGGGGCTGATCTGAGGCATGGGGGGCTGATCTGAGGTCTTAAAGAAGAACTCCCCAAAATTTTTATTCTTTGACCTGTTAGAAAGGTGCATGATATAATCTGTAGTGATTGTCATTTTCCTATCAGTGACTGTTTCTGTGAGTAAAAACCTCTCTTCTTAGTGTAGCTAGGTCATGTGACCAACTCCCTGACCTCCAACTGACCCAGGACAGAAAGCCAGTAACTGCTCTATTCATTCCTATGGGAGCCTCACTTTCAGTCTCATAGGAATACATAGAGAATTAGACTTCCTGTCCACACATAAGTCTATGTGTGAGTTGGTGGGTCTAATTCCTAGTCATATGACACAGATACGAAACTTCAGTATGATAAAAGTAAAAAATTCAGACACTGGTAATAAAATGACATTCACTACAGATTACATCATGTACATTTCAAGCAGGACATGGAATAAAATTTTTGTCGGGAGTTCTTCTTTAATGGGGTCTTATTAACATTGAGGGTCTAATTGGGGCTGTGAGATGAGGTCTGATTAAGGCTAGGGCTACACAATGACATGTGTCGAGGGCACAACTACACTGCCACATGTGTCGCGACAATTTTTATAATGCACGTCTATGGTGTCGCACTGCGACATGCTGCGACTGCGACAGTTGCAGAAAAACCCATCTTGGATGGAGTTTTTGCGACTGTCCTGTCGCAGCCGCAGCATGTGGCAGTGCAGCACCATAGACTATTATTATAAAAATTGTCGCGCGACATTACTGCAACAAAATGTCGCATGACAAATGTCTTTGTGTTGCCCTAGCCTAACATTGGGTCTCTGATTGCTGGTCTCATCTGAGGTCTAATGAAAAATATTTTTTTTCTTATTGTCCTCATCTAAAACCTAGGTGCGTCTTATAGGGCGAAAAATACAGTACTTTCGTTAACATCACAGGAACACATTTGCTGTGTAGTGTTTGATTCATTAGCTTTACCTTATTTTTATCTTTTTGCTGTCTTTCTAAATTACAGCACAACATATACATTATTCATGAAATTCAAAGTGCTCCACGTCTCATTGATGTCACTGCTGATTAGAAAACTGCATTCTAAATGAGTCTACTGCACCTCGCACCTCCACCATGTGGAAGCCCCTTTGGTTGCCCAACAATAAAAAATGACTGCGCCGCGCCTCACAATGTAGTGTTCGCACCACCATTGTTATTTTTCTCAACCAACACAGGAATGGAATCGTCCAACATTTCTACCTGTAACAGATTCTCAGCAATGTCTTCTTAAAGAACGCATTTATAGGCTTCATGGAGCACCCTACACCAAGGCAGAAAGAAAGGCAACTCCCTTTAACCTAACCTAACTTCAGCAAATGGCATGTATTGTGTAGAGAAAGTTAATACAAGCCACTTACTAATGTATTGTGATTCTCCATATTGCTTCCTTTGCTGGCTGGATTCGTTCTCCCATCACATTATACACTGCTCGTTTCCATAGTTACAACCATCCTTCAATCCAGCAGTGGTGGTTGTGTTGAACACTATAGGAAAAAACGCCGGCCTCTCTGGTGGCCAGGACCACGGGTGTGCGAATGGACCAACGCTTTTCCCAATAGTGTGCAAGCACGGCCACCGCTGCTGGATTGCAGGGTGGTCTTAACCATGGAAACAAGCAGTGTATAATGTGATGGAAAAGTGAATGGGCAACGTGGACAATCACAATACATTAGTAAATGCTTTGTATTACCTTTCTCTACATGATAAATGCCATTTGCTGAAGTGAGAGGACCCCTTTAAGGAGGGATAAAAGGAACCAAATGTCCTCTTAAAAGGGTATTCCCATCTAGGGCATAGATGGCATATCACTAGGATATGCCATCAGTGTCAGATAGGTGCAGGTTCCACCTCAGGGACCTGCTCCTATTTCCAGAACTGCGTCCTCGAAGTGAAGGAGAACACATTGCACATGCGTGGTGTGCTCTCCATTCACTGCTATGGGACTTCTGAAAATGTCCACGCGAGCACGCTCGACTACTTTGAAAGTCCTAATGCAGTGAATAGAGGGCAGGGCCACCTCTCAGTTCGCTGCCATGGGACTGCTGGAAATAGCCAAGCCACCCCACACGTATCTGACATTGATGTCCTATTCTAGCAATATGTCATCAATGTCTCTGATAGGAATACCTCTTTATGCAATTTGGAACACAGCACAAAGCTATACGGTAACACATGCAGAATACACATACAAAATGTACCGTACTTGGGACCTAGGTAATACTCCTAGGAAAGAACATACAAAGTACAATGCCATGTTTTCCCTCCACTGGACTCATACAGAATCAGAAAAAAACTCTGTAGGGGTTATTTTTCATGCTCGTCTGGTTTATACAGTCACTATTTACTACAGTATTTATAAGGAGTCGCACTGCAGCTGATGCGAGGTGTCTTTGTATTCATCAGGGCATCGAGTGCAATTAGACAACTCGTTGGTCAGCTCCTGAGTGCAAAAGTTGCATATTAGATTTAAAGGGAACCTGTCATCAACTTTATGCTGCCCATACTAACGGCAGCATAAAGTAGAGACAGGTGAGTTGATTTCAGCGGTCTGTCATTTATAAGTTAAAAGTAAGTGGTTGCCGAGAACCAACATCACAATCATTGCAGACTAGGGCCTGGAAAAGAGTCACTGGCCACCTGAGAAGAGTCCTGGTTATTCATGAATTCCTGCTCTCCCTGCCCACCTGCTGATGACTGACAGTCTTCTACATAGTTTTCTCCCTTTCTCTCTAGGAGAGAACTGCCAATCATCGGCAGATGGGCGGGGAGAGCAGGAATTCATGAATAACCAGGACTCTTCTCAAGTAGATTTGACTCTTTTCAAGGCCTGTGCTGCAATGATTATGATGGTGGTTCTCAGCAACCACTTACTTTTAGCTTATGAGTGACACACCGCTGAAATCAGCATTTCTGTCACTATTTTATGCTGTCCTCTGTGAGGTCAACATAAAGTTGATGACAGGTTCCCTTTAAAAAGTCGCAGCCATATAGACGTCCACCCACCGATGCGACTATCAAAATTTTCGCACGCCCAACAGAAAGCAGATGAACCAAACTACGCCACCCCTGGAGTGGAGTAAAAATTTTAATGTTCTTGTGTCTAATTCAAGCGTAAAAAAGATGCACTTACATAAATAGGCCAAAAAAATGTGCAAAAAAAAAATGCCAGCAGAATTAGTCTAAAACCGAAAATTGCTGAACGAGGAGCAATTGCCTCCAAAACAGGCGCACTTTTATTAGTAAATGTGCCTCCAAAAATTAGTCTACAATAGGAAAAATCAGACTAAGGCCTCATGCACAGGAACGTGTGCCAGCAGGCCTGTACGCGGTCAGGACAGTGCAGCGCGGACAGCGGAGCGCCGGACCCGGAGCGGAGCCGTGGCGCAGGAGAGGTAAGAGACTTTTTTATTTTATCTGCCAAAAGTATCGCAAAAGAGAAAATCCCGGTACTGAATCGATACTGGTATAAAAGTATCGATTCAGTATCGAAATATCGATACCCGCGACAACCCTAGTCACACGCGTGTAATCCATTTTTTTGTGTATCCGGGTTTTTTGCAGACCGCAAAATACATACAGTCGTGTGCATAAGCCCTAAAACAGAAGCAAAATACTATAATAAATGACCTCCTGTGTGTCTCTGCATAAAAATGGGGGTACATAAAGGTTTCATTGGGTGCAATGTTACAGCTCTGTGTGATACCTAGCTGTCACATGGCGATCTGGTTCCCTTTAGTCCTCCTCACCCAAACCTTCGGACTCGTTTGTTGGTTTTAAAAGAAAAAAAAACAAAAACTATAGATCGAATGGCTGCCTCTGATACAGGCGAGGACTCCTGAAAGCCTCCCATCTCAATTTGATCTTAAAAATTCACTTTGTTCGTTGTCTTGGTTCCAAGTCGAATGCAGTCTTCCCAGGAAACTGTTAATAATTCCAATATGCTGCTCCAGGTGCACCACCAGACTGCAAACTGGAATAAATAGGCTTTAAAAAGCGAACATTTCCTGTGGCAAAAAAGTGTTATCACTGAGGGAAAACTGGGACATGAAGCGCCCCTAAACATAAGAGAGGAGAGCCTCGGATTCCTCCTAGCTGATTGCAAATTAGCATTTCTGCTTCTTTTTTTTTTATTATGGAGCAAATTCTGTGCAACGTAGAAAATGAAAAACAGGAGGATACGGGTTTAATGGCGGCTCCAGCTGCATTGTTTAAGGAAAAACATCTGCTTGGGAATAATCGCTTTCTCTGGGCTGGAATAGGTAATGTAATGAGGACAAGATTCATGCGCTAGATATTGTTAAACAGGGAAAGCATATTTGTTTCCATATTAAAAAGCTGCCAGAACGGGGCTGCTATGGAAACGCTGCGACATAGGCACCACACACAGGAGCCCACAGCTTTTATTAGTCGGGCATTGCAGGGGTGACACCTAATAAATCAGGATTCTGGATTTATACCGGGAGCTTTTTTTTTTTTGACTGCATTGATGGAGGAAATGGATCCGGACGGCGAGCTCTAGAAAAGCCTCTAAAGACAATGTGACAATATAAGAATAACCGGATACTCCTCTGCAGACATTACATTGTATAGGCGGTTTATAACAACTTGTATCAACCCATGAGCCAAATGTAACTGTATAAGGGCATATGTTCTACCAGAGATCCACATGTTCAAATGTAGTTTTCATCCTTTCAATTGAAACGGGTAAAAATCAGCAAACAATTTTCCATTTTAAAGGGCATCTATCAGCAGTTTTATACCTATGACACCGGCTAACCTGTTACATGTGCACTTGGCAGCTGAAGACATCTGTGTTGGTCCCATGTTCATATGTGTCTGCATTGCTGAGAAAAATGATGTTTTAATACATGCAAATTAGCCTCTATGAGCAACGGGGGTGTCACCATTACACCTAGAGGCTCTGCTCTCTCTGCAACTGCCACGCCCTCTGCACTTTGATTGACAGGGCCAGGTGTGATCACATTTACACTGCCTGGTCCTGTCAATCAAAGTGCAGAGGACGAGGTAGTTGCAGAGAGAGCAGAGCCTCTAGGTGTAATGGCAACGCCCCCGTTGCTCCTAGAGGCTCATTTGCATGTGTTAAAACATAATTTTTCTCAGCAATGCGGGACATATGAACATGGGACCAACACAGATGTCTTCAGCTGCCAAGCACACATGTAACAGGTCAGCCAGTTTCATAGGTACCCCCACCAATCACATAGTGGTTACCTGTCCTAAGAATAGGTCATCAATATTCTATTCCTGGAAAACCCCTTTAATACTCCACCAACATTCACATGCACTCTTTTTAGTCATTCAGTCACCCGCCTGCAATCAATGTATACACAGGCATTTCTTTGCTCGCCGTTCCTATCTCACTCGGTCAGTCCTGCATGTTACTCCCACAGCCATAACATTATGACTTTTGTGTGTACTTTTTTAGTACCCAAGGGAAAGGAGCTCCTAGACTGTGGTAAGGACCCCCACATGATAGGTACTACAGGTACTACAGCATTCTTTTCAATGGATGGTGCAATCAGACAGAAATCCGTATAAATACAGTAAGATGTTTGAATTAATCCAAAAAAAGATATAAAAGTTAAAAGAAAGTTCATGCCCAAACCCAATGAACAAAAAACACCAAGGAGACAAATTGATGTTGCAAAGATCCAACCATAAATCCTTTGCCAGCTAGTGACTGGGGGTCCCTGGGTATTTAAGGTGCCCTCCTCATGCAGAGGGTGCCTGAGCTTTATGGTTCCTGGTGACCAGCATAATCTGGTCTAGTACTTCTATGATTCTCCTGCGTTTTACCGGTGTTTATCCTGCGTTTGTTCCTGTCTGTACTCCAGCCCTGTACCTACCCTATCTGTGTGCTCCTACACTTCCAGTTTTGTTCGTGTTTAAGTTTTACCCCGTCTGTCGGCGTTGTTTGTGTTCCTGTCAAGTACCCAGCCTGCCTGCACTGCCTGTGTCTTCACTACCACCCAGCCTGCCAGTTTATCCTCTGTTTCCCTTCATCTACTCTACCAGTGCACCAAAGTCCCTGGCCCCAAAGAGTCAGCAGCCAACTACACCAGGACTATCCCAGGAGGCTGCAGCACGGTTGCTTGTCTATAGCGTGGTTAAAGGGTAAAAACCAGGTGAGCGCCGGAATAACGCCCATAGGATTACCCCTACATCAAACCTGTTAGTTAGCACAATGGGTCCACACTTACTGATCCGTAACAGGCAGGCCTAGAGGCCATTGTTAGACCTCCAGTGGTCATAGCAACCCATTGGGGACCAACTTTCTAATGTGTATGGGAGCCTACCAGATCTGGCAGCTTGTTTTCAATCATTTTGCTATCTATACACCAGGGACCAATGCAGCAGCCAAAATGGCCCCAAACTTGTGAATTGCACATATACAGAGTTATGTTGTGGTAGATCCCCAGCATCTCCATTACATGTATAGGTATATTTGCCATTATGATAAGTGATAGTCAATGTAGGTGCTTTAATGCCGCCATATTGGTTGTTTCCTAATGTTTGCCAGAAACATATGGGGGCGATTTCTCTACACACGGCAGATTTCCTGAAATGAATCGCAGCCCAAGGGTTCTATCAATTATTTTCTATTAAAGAAAAGACAACTACATTAGAAATATGACATGTCTTACAATAGATATTATTAGAAATATGACACTTCTTACATTAGATAAATTTCAGCTTCTCTAAAGTATAAAATGGTAGAAGTAGCTCAAAAAATTAACTGAATACCACATAGAATTACGCCTCGGGGGATGAAAACCAGTGCACTCTGTATTACGAGTGACATTTTGTCACATCGGACTATAAGTATTTTTCCTTAAATGTGTGATCTTAGGTCGGTTTGCTTTATGGCAGTTAATGTCAGAGCGTCCACGGAGAATTGAAGAGATTTTAATGATCGCTGTAAAAAACAGAACACTAGCAGAATTTTTCCAAGCAGCTAGCCACAAGGTTTTCTTAGCTCCAGCCTAATTAGCAGCAAGAAATGGGAAATATCTGCCTGGGCGAGACAATGTCCTCTTACCCGCCCCTGCTTCTCACCAAAACAATGTGCTAAAACCAAAAAGCTTGAACGTACTTAGTAATAAAGCACAGTGAAGCTCATATCACTCTGGAAATAATGAGTCAGACCTAAAAAAGTAAAAGATCTTATATACATGGCTGGGATATGGCTCGGCAAACCTTCACGTTACCTGACTTCTATGGTGTCCTGTGGTACATCCGTATGCCTCATGTTTCATATACAAAAAAGTCCTGGGTGCCTTTATAACACAGATACCAACAGTCCCAAATTTGTAAGGACTGTCCGTAATTTTCTAAAAGCCGTCCTGGCAAATTTGAGCTGCCCTAGGTCAAAAATGGGTGGAGCTTATATAAGAATGGCCCAAAAGTGAGTGGTCCAGTGTGGGTTTGGGGAGTTCTCGGTGATGGGGCTTATTTGTTCTCAATTTACCAACAACGTTGGTAAGTATGCTATGAGAAGAGGCCTACAGAGGTACAGTAGGGTCCCACAGAAGTGCCCTATCATAATTCTGTACAAAAAGGAGGTCTACAGCGTTTTAATAGAGCTTCGTGGCCTAAGGGGAAAACATTGACTCATAAGCATTATATATTAAACTAAGGCTACTTTCACACTTGTGGTAGCCTTTTCCGGCTGGCTGTTCCGGCGGAGAAACAGCCTAGCTGGATCCGTGCTACCGCAAGTCCACCGTGTTGGCAGAAGTCCACTCCGGCCCCATTCACTATAATGGAGGCAGGCCGTAGGTCCGGCTGGAGGCAGGCGGAATAAAACTACAACATGCTGCGGTTTTTGTCTGCCCGGCTCTCGGCACGTTTGCCATGCTACGACCGGACCTCCGGCCCGCCCCCATTATAGTGAATGGGGCTGCAGCGGACTTCCGCCAGCATGGTGGACTTGCGGTAGCACGGATCCAGCAGGCTGTTCCCCTGCCGGAAAAGGCTATCGCTAGTGTGAAAGTAGCCTTATGCAGAGAAAAAGAGGAGAAACTGGCAGGCAAACAGGCATCTAGCACACTGACATCAGCACTTCATACACACAGACACTTTCTTGCAATTTATTTATGTCAAAGTGTAATTTTGTAAACAAAATTGCATAAAAATTGATATTAGTGTGTAAAGTTGTGAAACTTAAAAGACCTCCTAAAAACAAAAGTTCAACATGTGCAAAGGTTAATACATACCACTTAGGCCTATACCTACATATATATATATATATATATATATATATATATATATATATATAATCACCAGAATTGAAAGTCCAAAAATCTGGTTTTAAGCTGGAAATTTTAGAGGTCATCAATTAGTAGGATCAACCTATTAAACCAGGTATAATACCTGGAAATTCTGACAAAAAGCCCTACTTTTCTTCCTCCCATTTATGGAGAAATCATTATTTTAAAAGTTTTCCATATCGGCTAAGGGCACCAAGGGTGGGTCCTAGCCACTCGATGCACCTTATTAACGCCTTCGCTCTGATTCCTTATATATTCCATCACCACAGCACCGACAGTACCAGGCATCCGATTTGTCATCTTACCTGGCCCTGTAATGCCATGCCTGCACCTTTCTGCTCATTCACAGTGTAAGGGCAGCACTTCCTATGTTCCTTCCCCGCTGTGAAAAAAAATTACTGAGCGTGCATTGTCTCTAGTGATGACATCATGCTAATATATTGCTAGCGATTTTATGCTAAATTCCAGATACCGACTAGGGACAGTGTAACATGCATGTTCTACTGACATTTGTATCGTACTTTGCAAGTGTTTGGTGCAATTTATTTGGTACCATGATCTGTCTACGTAGGCAAAGAGGGGTGATTAGATAAAAAAAAAAAGTGCTCATCTTCTCTTCACATTCCTTTTCTGGAAAAAAAAAAAAGATGTTTTCCACGTTGCTGAGAAAAATGATGTTTTTGCAAATGAGCCTCTAGGAGCAACGGGGGCGTTGCTGTTACACTTAGAGGCTCTGCTCTCTCTGCAACTGCTGAGCCCTCTGCACTTTGATTGACTTTAGGAAAAGTCAGGTGTGATGACATTTACAGGGCCTGTCCCTGTTAATCAAAGTGGAGAGGATGCGGCAGTTGCAGAGAGAGCAGAGCCTAGCCTAGAGGCTCATTTGCATATAATAAAACATCATTCTTCTCAGCAATGTGGGCACATATAGAACATGGGACCAACACAGACGTCTTCAGCTGCCAAGTGCACATGTAACAGGTCAGCCAGTGTCATAGGTACAAAACTGCTGACAGATGCCCTTTAATTCATTATATTGGTCAGTACAATTCACTGGCTGTAGTCATGAAATATACCTAGGATGGAGGTGAACGACCTTCCTCCACAAGTTCATTAGCCGTGGAGGTAATCTATGGATCATATTGATTGCTTCTATGGTTACATGTGTCACTAAGTCAGGTCAAATATTCGAGGAGGCAGATATATAGACTATCATTTAACTGGTCATACATATTAGACAGTCAAACATGCCAGTCTATTACAATTGGGAGAGTTGACTGCCAGACCCCTGGGGTCACAGAGGTCTTGGGAAGCAAAGGATGGGAAATGTTAAACTAAAACATGCTAGATCTTCGTTTCCATCATAGTAGGCAAGGGAAGAACATTAAAAGGGGTACTTTTATATTGATGGTCTGACGTGATTGACAGTGTTCCTGCAATCTGCACCCCAGCTGTTCAGGAGTAGCTACAATGCTGGCAACAGGGAAGAGGACTTCATAGCTCCATCCACTGTGTAGTGGACGGAGCTTGTAGCACTGCTTCCACTTAAGTGAACAGGAGCAGCACTGCAGTAACCAGCACCATCCACTATACAATGTGCAGTACCCCTGAATAGAGTATGCGCAAACTGCTCTTGTTATGTCATCAGAATCATTTTGTATGGATCGGTTAGGGTTAAAAATTCTGACTCTTCCCCGGTAAGAGGTTAGGACTTAGGTCCACCCCTAGCTCAGTTAATAATGTGATAGTGGAGGAAGTGAGAACTAGGCCTGAACTCCAAAGAACCACTATCGCTGAAAGATAACCAGAGAGAAAACCATCTCCACTTTACAGTACTCCAAGAAAAAGAAAAAAAAAAAGAACCAAGAAGGTCCAGAATTTGCAAGGATGGGGAAGGGGAGTCAGTCAGCAGGTATTGTGCTCGTTTAAGGCTGATAGAGACTTTACTGCAGTGAGAGGGACATTGCTAAGACACCCTTCACACTTGGACAAGGTCGGGCCAGCCATATCTTAATCCTGCACCTCTAAATTGGGAATTACAGCCACCACTGCAAGAATAATATCGAGAGAGACTTTGGAGAGATAAAGATAAAAAGAGTACTACAATCCCCATTCTGGTCTATTTCCATACATCACTATCTGGGAAGATTTTTGCAACTATGTTTTGATACTGTTGGATGTACTACAACTCCCATTCTGCACTTTAATAAAGATAGATGTTTTTCTTCTACAACTGGCCTTTTTACTGACTTCAGCACCATTCACTGGCCACAGCACCCACATTTCTTGCCTCTTGCACCCCCAACTACCATCAGACAGGATCACCGCAGGAAGAAAGGGTGCACCCTCCTATCACAGCCCTACAGCCCTGGACCTAGGGAGCATTGATGGACCTGGAACTAGGGAGTATTGCAATTGTGAATAATTATTAGTGCCAGAGCCACTACCACTCCCATCCCCTGCTCCGCTCCTCTGGGGCTTGCGGCAAATGGACACTGTTGTGTAGTTCCGGCACCTATTAACAGATAATGGGTGCAGATGACTAGTCTCCTGAATGCCATTTGCACACAATAACTGCTTCAGGCAAAGTCCTGATAGGGGCAAGCCTTTCCCTCAGGTGATGCTCCACCAAGATAGGACTTCTGAGAATTTTTTTTCGGGGACAAAGACTTATCCCTTCGCTACAAATAAGGATACTTTCACACTAGCGTTTACAAATTCCGGTATTGAGTTCCGTCATAGGGGCTCAATACCGGAATAAAACGCTTCAGTTTTGTCCCCATTCATTGTCAATGGGGACAAAACTGAACTGAAGAGAACAGAGTGCTCCAAAATGCATTCCGTTCCGTTCTCTTCAGTCTCCAGACTGGAGAGCAAACCACAACATGCTGCAGTTTGCTCTCCGGTCTGGGCATCCGCACTAAGACGGATCCGGAATGACCCCCCAATGCAAGTCAATGGGGACCGATCCGTTTGGTGTGACACAATAGTAAACGGATCCGTCCTCCATTGACTTTCAATCGAGTTCATGACAGATCCGTCACCTGCACTTTTCCCCACAGCTCCCTCCTCCCTCCAGCAGAGGGAGCTGAGGGGAATGTGGGGATGTGGTGGTACATAACGTGCGGGAAGCTGCAGTTGGTGGAGGACACATAAGAGTCTGGAGTGGGCTGAATGCGCCTCAAGCTGTTTTTCTGTTGCCGAGTACGAGACGGCAAAGAGCAAGGTAATGCTGACTTATGTGTGACAGTATGACTATGTATGACACGTGTGGGGCTGGAGCACGGTTCCGGCCCCACACGTGCACCTGCGGCAGCACGGATCCGGCGGGACCCTTCACCTGTCGGATCTGTGCTGCCGCTAGTGTGAAAGTGGCCTAACAGAATTGTGATGTATTATCAGAGGTGCAGGGCCTGTATAAAAGCTACAGACACATTATAACTGATGCAGGGTCGACTCAGTTGTAAATTTCCTAAATATCTAATAGGTATAACAGAGGAACAACACAACATCGAATCAAAAGAATACAGAATTATTATTACATGGGAAATGCAAGTGGTTACTAAAACAGACATGTCAGGAGAGGTGACAGACCCTCTTTAAGATGCCCATACACATTAGAGGAAAGTCAGCTCAGCTTGTTAATTTTGGATGGGACCCTATATAAAACTTTGAAATGGAGAAGAGGGGGCATGCACAAGTTTTCACCATTCTGTGATGCACTCTGCAAGTACCGCAGCAGCGTTAGCATGTGTACAGCATATTTTACTTATCAATTAAAGGGGTATTCCGAGAATAACAAGCAATCCCCTAGGTGATTAACTGCAAGATCAGTGGAGATCTGACCTGTGGGATCTGATGGAGAAAGCCAAGGGCTGAACTATCTCCATAAGTCCCATAAACAGTGAACCGAGTAGTGTGCATGCTTGACCATTACTCCATTCAAACAGGGGACTCAGGAAACCTTCTCGTGATTAGACCCCACTGATCTGGCCGTTATCATCCCCTATCTGGTGAATATCTTGTTATTGCTGGCATACCATAGCTATAAGAAAAGGATGTGTACCTGAAGGTTTCTGGATGCTCAGCCAGGGCCATGTTGATGACATCAATTGCATGTTTATACTGTTTCTGTGCTGATAACAGTAGCGCCAGCAGATGCAGACAGTGCAGATCATCCTTCTGAAGCTTCAGCGCCTCCTGGAGGTGTTCTATCGCCTCTGATATCTGATAAATCAAAAATAATTGTTAGTAACTTTTGATCCATTGATATTTGTGACAACTTCACTTTAGGCTGTGTTCACTTGTGACATGTTCACTTTAGGCCAGTGATATCTAACCTTCGGCACTCCAGCTGTGGTAAAACTACGACTTCCAACATGTACACTTGCTTGGCTGTTCTCAGAACTCCAGAGAAATTAATGAAGCATGCTTGGTGTCGTACTTTCACCACAGCTGGAGTGCCGGAGGTTAGCCATCAGTGCTTTAGGCTGTGTTCACTTGTCACAGGTTCACTTTAGGCTGTGTTCACTTGTCACAGGTTCACTTTAGGCTGTGTTCACTTGTCACAGGTTCACTTTAGGCAGTGTTCACTTGTCACAAGTTCACTTTAGGCTGTGTTCACTTGTCACAAGTTCACTTTAGGCTGTGTTCACTTGTCACAAGTTCACTTTAGGCTGTGTTCACTTGTCACAAGTTCACTTTAGGCTGTGTTCACTTGTCACAAGTTCACTTTAGGCTGTGTTCACTTGTCACAAGTTCACTTTAGGCTGTGTTCACTTGTCACAGGTTCACTTTAGGCTGTGTTCACTTGTCACAGGTTCACTTTAGGCTGTGTTCACTTGTCACAGGTTCACTTTAGGCTGTGTTCACTTGTCACAAGTTCACTTTAGGCTGTGTTCACTTGTCACAGGTTCACTTTAGGCTGTGTTCACTTGTCACAAGTTCACTTTAGGCTGTGTTCACTTGTCACAAGTTCACTTTAGGCTGTGTTCACTTGTCACAAGTTCACTTTAGGCTGTGTTCACTTGTCACAAGTTCACTTTAGGCTGTGTTCACTTGTCACAAGTTCACTTTAGGCTGTGTTCACTTGTCACAAGTTCACTTTAGGCTGTGTTCACTTGTCACAAGGTTCACTTAGGCTGTTGTTCACTTGTCACAAGTTCACTTTAGGCTGTGTTCACTTGTCACAAGTTCACTTTAGGCTGTGTTCACTTGTCACAAGTTCACTTTAGGCTGTGTTCACTTGTCACAAGTTCACTTTAGGCTGTGTTCACTTGTCACAAGTTCACTTTAGGCTGTGTTCACTTGTCACAAGTTCACTTTAGGCTGTGTTCACTTGTCATAAGCTCACTTTAGGCTGTGTTCACTTGCGACGAGTTCACTTTAGGCTGTGTTCACTTGACACGAGCTCACTTTAGGCTGTGTTCACTTGCACTAGGCGCCAATATCTGGGTTTCCCTCATGTTTCCCATTACTTTTGACAGCAGGCAGAGCTGGCAGGTATAGTGCAGCAGGCAGAGCTTTTCCTGCGGTCAAAATGCTGGAAATCTTGATGTAATTTGGTTCTGTCATACAACACATACAGAATGGGGTTATGGCTTCCTTCATAAACGGTAATGGAAGCAGAAACTTAGTACGATGCGTCAATAGGTCTGATAATCATGATCAGTGATTATACCGTGTTTATCCGAAAATAAGGCACGGTCTTATATTATTTTTTCCTCCGAAAAAAGGGCTAGGGCTTACTTTTGGGATAGGGCTTATTTGGTGGTGTAGTGTCAGTGTGTGTTACTGGCACTCTCTCTCACGTTCTCTCTGGGGCAATTGCACTGTGCCCTATCTCTCTATCTCCTCTCTGCACTTGGGAGGCGGACTTGGGAGGCAGGATTCTGGCAGTGGCAGCGTGCTATCTCTATGGTATCTCCTCTCAGGAGGCCGAACATGGAAGGCAGTAGAAGCGTCTCGTGATTGGGTGAGTGGATTCTGCCGTGCCTGCTACCGTCTTGGGTACAGTGTAAGGCTACAGTATTCCTATTCTCCTTGTCTGTGACATCAGTGATGTCATGCAACATAACCTAGAGCTGGAGGCGCTCACTGTATCTAGGGCTTATACTTGGAGTAGGGCTTATATTTTATGCCTACTCCAAAAACGCTGCAAAATAGCGCTAGGGCTTATTTTCAGGGTAGGGCTTATTTTTGGAGAAACAAGGTAGGTGCTAAGGACATCTCACAGTGTATGGCAAATGTATATGCATTTTTACATGGCCTTGATAATAAAGTGCTGCAGAACCTATAAATGGTTCAATACATTAACAATTCATAAGGATTTGATAGAATTCTGTTCACATGTATAAGACCTGACTGGTGCACTGAGGAAACGCCACCATGTGTACATATACTAGGCAGGCAGCCTAGCCATACTGATTCATTCCTTACTAATTCTCTAAGCAATTTCTGAAGCTGCTGCCTGCAATTCATAGCAAATAAAATGCATGCTTGCTTTCAATTAATTTACTGTGAAGTAAGCTATTGGAAGGCTCCATGTGAGTCCATAAATCAGCGAGTCGCTTTATACTATATAATGCATCATGTAAATGGTATAACTGAGCAATCTGTCTTTATACTGTACTGGATATTCAGGGCTGTAGATAACTCATCCAGCTGAATTGCTGCCTATAAGAGTAGTATAGGAACAAGGTATATAATGTGACCCAAAGTCACATTATAGACCTTCATGTATGCATATTATATAGATACCAATACGGAATGAAAGAAATTGAAACAGCTTTTCATGCTAAGCTATACATACAGTAATATATACTTAAAGGGGACATGCATCATTGAAGATGGTGTCCGATCTCCAGGCAGCATGTTGTAGAGCAGAGGGAGCTGAGCAGATTGCTATATACAGTGCATTTGGAAAGTCTTCAGACCCTTTCACTTTTTCACATTTTGTTATGTTGGAACTTTTTATTTTTTTTTTAAATTTATGCTAAAATAACAAAAAGAATATTTCCCCCCTCATTCTGTACTCAATACCCCATAATGACAAAGTGAAAACAAAATTTTGGAAATGTTTTCAACTTTATAAAAAATGAAAAACTAAACTCTTGCATGGACATAAGTATTTAGACCCCTTTCTATGTTATTTAGAATTTAGCTCTGGGGCCTCCCATTTCTCTTGATCATTGTTGAGATGTTTGTACAACTTGATTGGAGTCCACTTGTGGTAAATTCAGTTGATTGGACATGATTTGGAAAGACACAGCCCCGTCTATGTAAAGTCTCACAGCTGACTATGCATATCAGAACAAAAACCAAGCCATGAGGAGGAAAGAACTGCCTGTAGAGCTTAGAGACAGGATTGTGTGGAGACACAGATCTGGAGAAGGGTACAAAAGTGAAAGTTTCCAAGAGCACAGAGGGCTCCATAATTCTCAAATGGAAGATGTTTGGAACAACCAGCACTCTTCCTACAGCTGGCCGCTCCACCAAACTAAGTAATCAAGGGAGAAGGTCATAAGACAGGTGACAAAGAACTCAATGGTCACTCTGGCTGAGCTCCAATGTTCCTGTAGATGACATAAACTTCCAGAAGGTCAACCATCACTGCAGCACTCCACCAATAAGGGCTTTATGACAAAGCGGCCAGAAAGAAGAGTCTCCTAAGTAAAATACACATGGAAGTTTGCAAAAAGCACCTAAAGGTCTCTCAGACAGTAAAAAACAAGATTCTCTGTTCTGATTAAACCAAACTTGAACTTGAACTTTTTTGGCCTAAATTCCAAGCATCGTGTCTGAAGGAAACCAGGCCTTCTCGTCACCTGCCCAATACCATCCCTATAGGCAAGCATGATGGTGGCAGCATCATGCTGTGGGGGGATTTTTTAGTGGCTGGAATAAGGAGACTGGTCAGGGATGAGAAAGCTGAATCAAGCAAAGTACAGAGATATTCTTAATGAAGACCTGACCCTGAGTGCTCTGGACCTCAGACTGGGCTGAAGGTTCCCCTTCCAACAAGACAACGACCCCAAGCACAGAGCCCAGACAACACATGAGTGGCTTAAGGTCAACTCTGTGAATGTCTATGAATGGTCCAGCCAGAGCTCTGACTAGAACCCAATCGAACACCTCTGGAGAGACTTGAAAATGGCTGTCTACTGAAAATCTCAATGCCATCGAACTTGACAGAGCTGGAGAGGATCTGCAGAGAAGAATAGAAGCAAACCTTGTGGCATCAAACCCAAGAAGACTGGAGACTGTAATCGCTGCCAAAGGTGCTTCACCTACAGTAAATCCTGAGTAGGTCTATCTGTCTTTCTCATATCTACAGAGTGGCCCATGAAAATGTAGTCTGTCTCCAAATCAAACTGCCTAATAGTAAATCTATATTAGTTGTCAATAGCAACCAATCAGAGCTTAGCTTTCATTTTTTCAGAGCCTTGTAGGAACTGAAAGCTGAGCTCTGATTGGTTGTATATGTGTGAAGCAGGTCGATTAAGGAAACGCAAGGACCTTTGCGGACAAGTACTCAGGAACAAAACCACCAGCTGAACGTTGTATTCAGAGTCGGGTTTGGAAATGGCATCATATTGGCTCTGTTGCAAACATGAAGAAACCAAGGCCTCCATCGATCAGGATGGCTGAAGTGGTGCATCAAATTCAGCAGTGGATTGCAAGTAGCCCCCAAAAATCAACTCGATGACTGTCTCAGCAAGTTGGTGTATCAGGCACAATGTGTCAGCGAGTGCTGAAATCTCTGAACCCGAATAATGTGTGTGCAGGAACTGAAAGAGTCTAACAAAGCTAAATGCCTAAATTACCGGACTTGGTTTCTGACTATGACTGCTGACAGACATTTAGAGACATTGCTGTACTATATGACGGATGAAGCTTGCTTTCATCATTACATGCATACACGTGAAGGGGGACCACTTTTAGCATTTTCTGTGACTTGTGGGTAATTAAAAAAAAAACAATACACTTGCTTGAATTTAATGGAGGCCAGTACGTCACCAGTGGACATAGTGTTTAGTGTAGGTTCCTGTTCTAAAGAGATCGCACTGACGCTGGCAGACCGGCACAAATAATTGTGTACAAAATGTATTTGCCAAGAATCTCACATTTATAACATAGTATTTGTACATTTTCTGTAGTGAATATGGCACTATTGCATTTAATTGATTATTTGTGTTTGCAGAGTCCTTTTGCATTTTGCTTGTTTTTGCTTTTGTGCTTCCAGCTATGGCGACATGCACCTGCACACTGAGATGTGCTGACTAACCCTTTTCTTTGCAATCTACTTGCTGGTTCATCTTGTCATACTATCGCTGGAGGCCGGCTACTTTTTCGTGGGCCATCCTGTATTTTATATAATAATATTTATTTATATAGCGCCAACATATTCTGCAGCACTTTTCTATCTATCCATCTATCTATCTATCTCTCATATTTGTCTAGATATCTACATATCTATCGATCAGCATAACTACTATCTATCCATTTATCTACAGATCTATCTATCTCATATCTGTCTAGGTCTCTACATATCTATCGATCAGCATAACTATTATCTGTCCATTTATCTACATATCTATCTATCTCATATTTGTCTAGATATCTACATATCTATTGATCAGCATAACTACTATCTATCCATTTATCTACATATCTATCTATCTATCTATCTATCTATCTATCTATTTATCTACATATCTATCTATCTCCTATATCTATCTATCTATCTATCTATCTATCTATCTATCTATCTATCTATCTATCTATTATCTATCTATTATCTATCTCTATCTATCTCTCTGTCTATCTTATATCTGTCTAGGTCTCTACATATCTATCGATCAGCATAACTACTATCTATCCATTTATCTACATATCTATCTATCTATCTATCTATCTATCTCCTATCTATATCTATCTATCTATCTATCTATCTATCTATCTATCTATCTATCCATCCATTTACCTACATATCTATCTATATTTCTATCTAACTACCTATTTCATATCTATCTCCTCCCTCGATCTATCTGTCCACATATTTGTTCCTATCTACGTCATCCCTTTAGCAGCATGTCACAAGCAATAAATAATAGGATTTGCTGCCATACAGCCTATGTAAATCCTATAATTTGTCTCGCACTACATATCATTCTTCATTTCCACAGGGACAAACAGCCAAGTACATTTTGACAGATGTCACTGCTTATTTCATTAAGAAGCCGGGTAATATGTGGAACATGGAAGTTTGCTTCCCAGATGGTGTGCTGAAACGCCGGGACCCGGGCTCATTTGCCAGCTTGAATTCCCAGCCAGTGCTGAGCTCCGCAGCAATTCTGCATCAGATGGACTGCCAACTCTACTGGGGTTCACGACGGCTCTGTGCAGTTACTGTGTTCATCAGTCAGTGGGTTTAGTCCTGGAACTTATCTGACGCCATGCACTGTACAGCCGACCGCGGTGAAGGGCAAGACGATAAAGCAATGTGCCATTAAAGCACTGACACAGCATTAAAAATGAACCGTGCCGTATAAAAATCAGGGGTTAATGATCCGTGGGTTATTACTAATTTTGTGGAATTGCTGCCACTGCTCCTTGCCAAGAACAAGAAAACTTCCGCATAATCAAGTTTAATGATTACTCGCACTCCGTATATCCAGCTTTGGAAGAACAAACATAAAGACTTCACCTCCACAAATACGATTTCTTGGCGTCTCTTTCATAAATCAAACAAAGGGAAGAAAAAAAATAATAATTTGTGTTCTGACATTTTAAATGTCAAAATGAATGCGTACTGGAGGCTGTAAATGAAGAACGGTTTACAATCTGGAACTTCATTTAACAGGACGTAAAAATATGACTGTCCAACTGACCAAGTCTAATGGTGGGGTGGCAGTATGAGAAGTGAGGGGGATGCCCAAAATGTTACTGAAACCAGGTAATGGCTGCCACAGATGGAGAGACTAACCGCTGTTGCCTCTAGAGCAGGGATGGCCAACCTGCGGCCCTCCAGCTGTTGTAAAACTACAACTCCCACCATGTTCTGCTGTAAGCTGAAAGCTGTAGGCAGTCTGAGAATGCTGGGAGTTGTAGTTTTTTAACATCTGGAGAGCCGCAGGTTGGCCATCCCTGCTATAGAGGCTTTGCTATAGGGGGTGCAGAGGCAGAGTTTTCACATTGGTCTTGAAATCTGATGGGCCTAAAGGCCCTGCTGCCGCGTAAAAAGACACCGGTGTTATAAATGACAAATGGTGGGTTGAGGACACTAACCCAGAAACTAAAAAGAGTTTTCCAAGATTTTAATACTGATGACCTATTCTCTGGATAGGTCATCAGTACCTGATTGGCGGGACCACCGCCGATCTGCTGTTCGGGAAGGCACTAGCACTGCTGTGAGTGCTGCGGCCTTCTCTCAGCTTTTCCTAGGCTGTGTGATGTCACCTTCATTGGTCACGTGGCCTAGGAGCAGCTCAGCCTCATTGAAGTGAATAACGATGAGCTGCGATACCAAGAACAGATGCCATACACATACCTCCCAACCTTTGAAAATTGCAAAGAGGGACAATGTGTGCTCCGCGCATCACGGCAGTTTTTTTCATACTAGGCCACTCCTCTAACTCCGCCCAAAGCATAATTTCTGGAGCCCCTGCAGCAATTTTATTTCTTGCGCTTCATTGTCCATATGAATATTAGCACATAAATCATCAGATTATAGATATTTTAAGGTCCAAATTACACCAAATAATGAAGTTCTGATCTAGAAATCATACAGTACAGCCTTTGCTTGGTGAGCTGAGAGAAGGCCCCAGCACTCACAGGAGACAACATCATCACTAGCTGTCTTCTATGGAGCGCACCATCTAAGTTTCCTATCAGCATATCTTTGGAGGAAACTGGAATACCCGGAGGAAAACCACATAAACACGGGAAGAACATACAAACTCCATGCAGACGCCTTGTCCTTGGTTGGATTAGAACCCAGGACCCTGAGCCACCGTGCTGCTCCTTAAAGGGGTTTTCCCAGATTACTATGCTATTTAGTTGCTTACCTTATGTACATCTTACCCCTGCTTTTTCTTTTTCAGTTGGACTCTCCTGCCCCTTTTTCACCATGTAAACCAATTACTCTAATTTCTATCCTGTATGTTGCACTTCCTGTTTCTGTATCCAACCAAACCCATGATGCACTTCTCCTTCCTCTGCCACAGCTCCAGCACTATCAATGCCCAGCTAGTCTATAGCTCCTCCCACCAAGCTAGTTACATAATCTGAATGTAGCCTGTAGTTTGTGTTTCATGTGGATTCCTGGACTTTAGTTTACTGTTAGTTACTTCGCCCCTGACTAATGACTCTGGTTCTGACGCTGTCTCCTGGTTTTTAACCCTACTTGGTATACGGTATTACTCTGCATTTGTTTCTTCCTTGGTTCTTCTGACATTATTCTTTAGTTTTGACTTGGTCTGTCTGATTCTGTCACGTCAGGTAGTGAACAGTGCAGACCTGACCTCCACTAACACCACTGTCCCTATCTACTTGGATGATCCACCCTAAATGGCAGTCCCCCAACTTGGCGATGGTCCCTGACCTGAGTAAGTGTGCAGAACCTACTTAGGGGAGAGAAAAGGGAAAGTCAGACTGGCCAAGTCAAAACCAGAGAAAACCCTCAGAACCAAGGAAGAAACAATGCAGAGTAATATAGCAAGCAGGGTCGAAAACCAAGAGGTAACATCAGAACCAGAATCTGCAGGCAGAGGTGGTAACTAACAGGCAAAAGGTCAGAAGTCCAGCAATCCAAATGAAACACAAGCGTGTGAGGCAAGAAGACCAAATCACAGGCAACTGTGCTCAGTGGTTGCCTGTTTAAATACCCTGTCTTCAGGAAACACATAATGTTAGTGCCAACATTAATTATCCCGGCGTCCTTGTTCCCTAATAGGCCGACCAGTTCCACTGTCAGCAGGGCTGGTTGCCACAGTGACAGTGATGCCGGTAGTGCAGTAATAGAATGGCCAGACTTGTAACAGGAGTGTGGCCCGGTAAGTACATGACCCCGCTCCAGCGCTGCCAATCCGCCCCTTCACTGCAGCAATGATGTCACATTTTTTAGTCCAAAGATGACATCATGTATACCGCACGTGACTGCTGCACCCAATCACTGGCATCAAAGGTACATGGCAAGAGACCACTTAGGTCAGTGATTTGCTTTAGCTGTCATGTGTGGTGTACAGCCACCTCATGAAAATAAAGCCTGGAGCAGTGTGGTTGGAATGGAGGGGTTTCAGTTAGGATACATTTTTTATTAGTATTTTAATATCTTAAAGGGGTTGTCCCACTAAAAATATTCTACAGTTTTCAAACTAGCACCTGGATCTGAATACTTTTGTAATTGTATGTAATTAAAAATATTGTATAGCCACTGAGTTATTCAATAAAATGTATCTGCACCTGCTGTTAGTTCTTTTTCTTATTTGTTTGTCCTGCTCACTGAGATGGCCACACATGCTCACTTCTATCCTTTAACTGCCTCCTGCGCTGGGATAAGGAGACAGCTGCAGCTGAGTGGACACGCCCCCTTAGCTACAGTGGAAAAGACACTCCCCTTGAGCTGTCAGCTTGATATAAATCTAGCAGAGCAATGAATGGGGAGATCCCTGGATCCATGTGAGGTACAGGGCTGGTTCTAGCTTTGCTGGAAAGAGATTGCCATGTACTATATGATGTCTGATTTTCATTTTTTACATTCATCATGGGATAACCCCTTTAATTTTGACAGCTCTTTTCACTCTTGATTAAAATATCTTACCATTTAGTGCAGCATCAAAGCAGACCTAAGTATCTCCATGGTTACAGACAACAAACAATCCTCTGTAGTCTGATCCTGCAAATAATATTCAACTTTTTTTTCAGATTGCTTCTCCTAGAGACAATGTGGTTGTGGACGACTGATTCTGGCATGATGAGCTGCTATTGTTGGGGAGCCATATAGATGGAAAGGAAATCTGGAGTGTTGCACTGTGCACATTGGAATAGCTGAAGATGCAACTTGTACCGCTCCAGCTATTAGGACCGTGACTGGTAGATCTCCCTCCAATAGCTCAGCGTGCCTTAAAGGGGTTGTCTTACTTCAGTAAGTGGCATTTATCATGTAGAGAAAGTTAATACAAGGCACTTACTAATGTATTGTGATTCTCCATATTGCTTCCTTTGCTGGCTGGATTCATTTTTCTATCACATTATACACTGCTCGTTTCCATGGTTACAGACCACCCTGCAATCCATCAGTGGTGGTCGTGCTTGCACACTATAGGAAAAAGCGTCAGCCTCTCTGGTGGCCGGGACCTTGGGAGTGCACATAGGCTAATGTTTTTGTTATTTTTGTTTTGTTTTGTGCAAACACGACCACCACTGATGGATTGCAGGGTGGTCTGTAACCATAGAAACGAGCAGTGTATAATGTGATAGAAAAATGAATCCAGCCAGCAAAGGAAGCAACATGGATAATCACAATACATTAGTAAGTGCCTTGTATTAACTTCCTCTACATGATAAATGCCATTTGCTGAAGTGAGACAACCCCTTTAACAGGGCTCTCTAGGCTAGAGGGCAACTTAGGGTCCATTCACACGTCCACTTAAGGGGTCTGCATCCATTGCACAACGGGTGCGGACCCATTCACTTTCAATGGGACCGCAAAAGAAGTGGACAGCACACCACGTACTGCCCTAATCCGCACTTCCGTTCCGCGGCCCCGCCAAAAATAAAGCATGTCCTATTCTTGTCCGCAGCCACAGACAAGAATAGGCATTTCTATCAATGGCCGATGTCCATGTTTTGCGGATCCACAATTTGCAAACCGCAAAACAGTTGTGGGCCTGTGAATACACCCTTAAAATGTAGTTTTCTTTGCAGGGACAGCAAGAATTCTAATCAAACTGCAATATACCGCACATACTGGACTGATCTCCATTAAATGTTCGATAAACTTTAAAGTGATATGCAGACAATGCCCTTCTCAGAAACACAACAATAATTCAGATGAAGCTGTACTCCGTTAACTGTGAACAGCAACTGTAAATACAATCTGCTCCACGCGAAAATATCCAAGTATTAATTATCCGTTCTGTTAGCCAGGAATCCTACATACTGTACTCATTTTCATTTTTTTGGGGGGTTGACAACAGAGAAAATAAAGAAGCCATGAAAACATGTGCAGAAAAGAATAGCGGATCCCAAATTAAACAACACAAAAGCTACAAATGTATCACTAAACATAAAACAAACAGGCTGACAATATTACTTAAAGAAGAACTCCCGCAAACATTTTTATTCTCTGACCTGTTAGAAAGGTGCATGATGTAATCTGTAGTGAATGTCATTTTCTTATCAGAGGCTGAAATTGAGAGTTTGCACTCTCTTCTTATTGTAGCGGGGTCATGTGATCAACTCCCTGACCTCCAACTGACCCAGGACAGAAAGCCAGTAACTGCCCTATTCATTCCTATGGGAGCCTCACTTTCAGTCTCATAGGAATACATAGAGAATTAGACTTCCTGTCCACACATAAGTCTCTGTGTGAGTTGGTGGGTCTAATTGCTGGTCACATGACACAGATAAGAAACTTCAGGATGATATAAGTCAAAAATTCAGACACTGGTAAGAAAATGACATTCACTACAGATTATATCATGTACATTTCTAGCAGGACATGGAATAAAATTTTTGTCGGGAGTTCTTCTTTAATCCTTTGTATCCGGCAACATGCAAACAAATGAATAAACGAGCTAGATGACAGATTCACGGAATCATCCAGGATTAGAAAAAAGGGCCTGCTAGTTTTTCATAAATGGTGCCACCCGTGCCAATGGGCTGTGTCTGGTACTGCAGCCTAGTTGTAATGGGGAGCCGGCGTCATCGTATCCAGGGTAGACGAGCGTGGCCAGCATCTTCCACCCCCTGGACTACAAGCAGCAGGGGAGCGGAGCGCCGACGCACATGAATTGGCGCTCAGGTGTAGTAAGGTGTTGGGCCTATTTAAACAGGCAGCCTGCTGGCCACAGGTTGCCTGTGATTGGTCTTATTTCCAGTGCTTGCGGTTTGTGATCATCTGTGACTATTGTACTTCACCTCGGCTTGTGTTTTTGACTACGCTCCCGTCTCAACCCTTTGCTCTTCGCTACCTCACTGTTTTGACCTCGGCTAGTTCATATGACTTCGCTCCTGCTCGCTCCCTTGGCTCTTGACATGACTTCCTGGTTTGACCTTGGCTTGGTGACTTCCCGATATTGTGTGTTTGTGAGTTCTGTAGTTTGTTTATTGTGTTCTCCTCGTTGTTCCCCTCCCTGTACGCCCCAGCACGTACCTAGGCTAGGGACGTCAACTAGTTGTATGCCGTTACCTAGGACGGGCCGTGCAAGTAGACAGGGTCAGAGGTGGGGTTTAGCTGAGAGCTGCCTATACCCCTTAACGAGTGACAGAATGTGACACTAGTCCTATTCACTGAAGGTTCTGAAATGGAAACACTTTAGGCTACTGTCACACTATACTTTTTGGGGGAGGAGGGATGTTTTTGTTCTAAGGACTTACGGCTGCACATGGCCAAAGTTTCTGTCTGCATCCGATCTACATTTTTTGCGGCTCGGATTCGGACAAATTCATTTCAATGGGGAAGCAAAAGATGTGGACAGCACACTGCGGACTGTCTGCATCTGCAAAAAAATAGAACATGTCCTAGTCTTGTCAGTTTTGCAGACAAGGATAGGACATTTCTATAGAAGTTAAAAAATAAATGGCGGCATGCACTTGGCGGGGATCTGTGTTTTGCGGATCCGCAGTTTGCAGATCACAAAACAATTATGGCCGTGCGCATGAGCCCTAAAGTTGTAAAAAAAAGTCCATGAAATTCTGGCTTGTTTTAAACAAGCTTTTGTTGCGCTAAACTAAGTTTTCGGTCCACTTACATTTGGTGAAGGGCCAGCATCCAGACTAAATCCTGACCTATGCATTCCAAAGGGTCTATGAACGAGCATTGTTTTTCACTGATCATCTTTGCGTTCAGAACAGCATGTTCTATATCATGTCCAGTTTTCATGAAGCCCTGATGGGAAGACATCTGGATGCAATGTATTTGTCACTGATGGTTGCTAGGTGATGTTCAGTGTTATTCTTCAGTTTTCTTTCATGCACGTAAAAAAAGGATGTAAAACTGATGTAATCTGGACAGAAAAATGTGAAAAACTGAACACATTCTCAGACAAAACTGACTCAATTTGCAGGCAAAACCATCAGTTTTTCACTGAACGGATCCTGAGACATTCTGTATCGCTCATGTGAACAAGGTCTTAGGCTACTTTCATACTTGCGGTAGCAGGGTCTGGCAGGCTATTCCAGTGGGGGGGACAGCCTGGCGGATCTGTGTTAACGTTAGCCCACCGTGCCGCCGGAAGTCCGATCCGACCCCATTCACTACAGCATGCTGTGGTTTTTGTCTGGCCGCCTCTCGGCTTGTTTGCCGTGCTGCAGCTGGACTTCCGGCCCGCATTATGGACAAGGATAGCCCTGTTCTATTAGGGCTGGCTCTTTCGTTCTGAAAAATGCGGATTCTGCTGAAAGAAAGGGCAAGATTTTGCAGAATAATGGTAACAAAGGCACAGGAGAAGCGATAGGCCGGCCTGCAAAGATGAGTTTTTAGGTCATGCTTAAAACTCTGAATGTTGGGGATTAACCGAACAGACTGGGGTAGAGCACTCCAGAAAACTGGTGCGGGAGAGAAAATCCTGGAGACGGGTGTGAGAGGCTCAGATTATGAAGGAGCTGTGTGGGTTAGAGTGATGTATAAAGTGAATGGGAAACTGTAATTTCATCTAAAGGGGTTGTCCAGCCTTTATTAAATGATGACCTATCCATAAAATAGGCCTTCACTGGCTAATCGGCGTGGTCCGACACCCTGCACCCCCAGCTGTTCTGGTGTAGCTCCATTGCTGACACGAATGACCTGCTCAACTCACTACCGTAACAGATCATTGAAATTCACGATCATCTATATGTCAGGACAATGCACCTTCTAGAAAAATCCTGCAGAAAGGATAAGTCAGCGTTGAGGTCAGACATTGGCATTCACTTATCATGTATACTAGGCACTCACCTGTCTAACAAGGGCCAGCTGAAGGGACAGATACAAGATAATCTGGGGGTCCTCTGGATCTATTTCATACGCCCTGTAACCACATAACGAGCTGAAATCATTATCAGTGCATAACAGTAACCATAGCTCAGCTATAACAATAAAGGCTTTCATTGTAGTCAGTTGTGGGTCATCGGGCTCTGTTCACACTTATGTGCTGCGCTGTTCTATATACAGAAAGAAATCCTGAAACCTGGTGGAAATTTGGATTCATTATATGTCAAAGGGGAAAAAATCTGATCATAATGGATCCATAAAATGTATTGTAACAGATCAAACGGATTATAATGGGTCCATAATAGATGCTGTAAAAGCAAACACATGATGACGGTGTGAACAGAGCCTAATAAACTCATAGGGGAAGAGTTATCATAACTATACAATTTTTCTGGTGTGAAAGAGTAGTAAACTGCGTGGTTGTGACTTTTTCAATCCCATTTACGCAAAAATTTGATGTTTTCCTGCTGCCTTCACCGCTTTCCCAAAAGGGGTGTGGTGAGCATGGGGAGGGGACCAGCATCCCTGCCACATTTATCATCTTTTACTCCATTTATCTGGCATGAAAGAATACCAAAATCTATGACAGCCAAGGACTTGTGTAGATATCACTATAGGCGCGCCGACTGCCAGATGCTGCGCCTAATTTATGTTACGCTGCTGGTGTATGATACATCTGCCCCATAGAATTTAGTACATCATATCAGTAATTAAATTTTGACAGATTATTTACTATTCTAGCTGTGAGATACCTGAACCCACTACAGAATATTAGTCTTCTGCAACATGCTGATTTTTAACCCTTTTGAACAAAGACATTACAGATAAATTCTGCAAGTCTTGCCCCACCCATGCGGAGCAGCTGACATATTTTCCTCCATTGGGTTGAGATCTGGCAGTGGTATTTTGGTGGGGAACCAGGAATCACAGACTATCTCCATAAGTCCCAGCAGCACTTAACCAGTTTTTTAACTGAAATCATATAGAAACTATATATCCCTGTCAGGAGCGGACTGGGAACTTAAAGTGGCCCTGGAAAAAATCCTAAAAGTGGCCCATTTTGTAGTCCATCCAAATTAATGGAAGGCAGGGCCAGTAATATCTTATTGTGGAACATTATACCACCCCCAATAGGGCCAAATACCACAGTCCATCACAAAATACTGCCAGGAGCACAAAATACATCCCTAAAACCTTCCACTGGCCGACCGTGAGGAGGTCTCATGCGGCCCCCTGGGCATCGGCCCACCGGGAAATTTCCCTGTAAGGTCTACGGCCAATCCACCCCTGATCCCTGAGCTAAGTATATCACTCTTTATCTAATAGGAGAGCACAGGTGACTATAACATGATTAAACCAGCATATTTCAATTTATAGGTTATTATGTAGTTCTCTCTACCGCAATATAAATTATCATGGCACAGATTGAGACAGAAAAATAGCACCTATTAAGTCAAGATTTATCTTCCCCGAAATAAAGAAATGGTTTTAGTAAATTTTGTGTCTGGTTTTATGTCAGCGAGAGAACTTTCATTTAGCTTCTAGAAGTGCTTGGTTAAGTCAGATAAGTCCCCGATTGTAGAGAGGTCTCATTATGTGGTTTAATTTAATGAGTCCAATATTATGACCTTAATTCCATGCTTACTTTCAGCTCCACAAAATGAGTGTGATCAAAGGACATGCGATAATTATGTTACCTTTGTAACGCCTGCAGAGCTTTCTTACTCCAATCATCCTGAGTGCTTTTCTGAGTGGCTACAACAAAAAGAAATATTTCTCTGAGATCAACTAAACACAATAAATTCTCAGCAGGCCGAGAAAAGAAATAAAAGTTATGGAGACACTAATTCACCGGCTAAGTATTTATCTTGGAGGAGTGTGGCGTATAAACATGCGGACACGGTTTATGCACTGTGAGTTATACAATGTAAGACCTGGGTGTGACGTCCAATTCTTCATTGCGGCATGTGAACAGGATACTATGGGGGCTGCCCTGAACTACTTCTTGCTCTTCTCGATGTAAAAACGCTGCATTTTGGGGGAGCTCAGTACAATCACATGATTACAGTAACTGTATAAATTTCCTATGCACTGAGCTCCCCCCTAGTGGTGGCTGCAGACAGCCAGCTTTGTAACGGATGGGAAGCAGGAGATTTATCAATGTATTTATGGTTAATAGTAGTGCCACTTGGAATTTCCCTAACCATTGTGCAACCACAATGAATTATGAGAAATGCAATCCTCAATGCATGGTAACATTCAAGTCAGACAAGAATGATACCCAAAAAGGCACCCAGCATCCATAAGAGTTGAGAAAAAGCTGCGCTATATTGATTCTTCACCTATGGATGATGGGAGCTTTCTTGAAGACCACACAGAAGTAACCACAAAAGCCACACATGTTAACACAGAGGTGCTTCGGGTACTGCCGGAGGTGATACTACATTTGCTTCTCATGGTGCCGTCTCAGTATAGACCTTAAGGGATTTAAAGCTTTATGTGGCTGATTTTAAGGTGCACTAAATGTGCTTGAAGCTTGTGAGACACATTAGAAACATGACTCTTGTGATGAACAATTCAATTTGTAGACCTCGCAAATACAACAAAATCACAAATAGTCAGTTCTATTCTTCTTCATGGAAAACCATTAAAGGGGTATTCCGGTTACCATAAATATAACTTATGTTTTAGACTAATTCATCATCGATAACTACCTAATATAATGTCAATTTCACATATTTACCGTTCAGTAGTTATAAAAGTAGTTTCTTCCTCTACTACCCTCTGTGTTACCTCATAAGTTACCATGGCATTGACCTGTAGTTTAGAGCCTTTGTTAGGTCGAGCATGCTCAGTGTGTAGAATAGAGGGGGCGTGACCGGACTGTATATCAGGCAGCCAATCAGTAAACATCAACACTTATGAACAAGCACAAACTCACAGCAGGAAAGCTAGGCATTATGGGGATTGTAGTTTTGTGAGGGAAGATCAGGCGCCATGATACAGTCAGTGTGTTGCAGGCTCACACAGGAGCTAGACAAATGGATTGCAAGGTAAAATGAAGCTCTGGTTATACGTATAGGTATGGCTTCTGGTTGAGTCACAGCTTGCAGCCTTAATGCAGTTTTTCAAAAATTAAGTTACTTTACCAGAATACCCCTTTAACAACCACGATAGAGACCACTGACACATACTGGAGTCTGAGCTTAAAGGGCTGATAATTTTTTTTATTAAAAGAAGACCCAGAACAGGGTAAAATAACAAAATAAATAATACATTATAGATCCAGCTACTCCTGTTTCATTGCTTCCTGATTCCCCACTGCTGGCTGAGTAGTCGTTTTACATTTGCCATGAGGGAACGGAAGGTAGAGAGCGGTAGGTAGAGAGCAGGAGGAGTTGGAAAGGGAGCAGCGAGGAATCTATAATGTTAGTATGACTTATTTTACACTCTTTTGGGCCATTAAAAATGAGTGGGACAGATAATGTCTTCAAAGAGGTTCTTCAGTCCCATAATGATTTATATCTGTCTAGATCTAGTACCCCAAACACTGCATATTTCTCTAGCAAATACCAGTTTTTCATGTCAGTGCTTTCCTTCCCTTGTTCTCTGCCTCATTTCATCTGGACTGGATGTTTACATACAGAACTTCCTGTTTTCATCAGGTTCCTGCTTGGTTTGGTAATCAAACCCCAGCATGCTTTGCTCTGTTATGGTCTACAGGCCTTGCTATGTCTGATTAACAACTGACTGATGCACAGAACAGGGAAGGAAAACAAGTATATAGTCCACAAATATGCAGTGTTTGGGTATTGAATGATTACAGAACTGGAGAACACCTTTAAGGGTTCCTTAAAGAACTCCCGCAAACATTTTTATTCCATGTCCTGCTAGAAATGTACATGATGTAATCTGTAGTGAATGTCATTTTCTTACAAGTGGCCGTATTTGTGAGTTATATCTGCCTGATGTTTCTTATCTGTGTCATGTGACCAGCAATCAGACTCTCCAACTCACACAGTATCTTATGTGTGGACAGGAAGTCTATTTCTCTATGCATTCCTATGGGAGCCTCACTCTAAGTCTCATAGAAATGAATAGAGAAGGAATTGGATTCCTGTCCTGGGTCAGTTGGAGGTCAGGGAGTTGGTCACATGACACAGCTACAATTAGAAGAGAGAGGATAACTCAAAAATACAGTCTCTGATAAGAAAATGACAATCACTACAGATTATATCATGCACCTTTCTAACAGGTCAGAGAATAAAAATGTTTGCGGGAGTTCTTTAATATCCTGGCATGTCACCTCTGTATGCTGCTGTACAGGTTCAATGGGATGCCATAGGAGCATATGATGGTACATATCAATTGGACCAGAAGAATAAACTCTATATACCTATGTAAAATTGGTGACATAACGAGATCCCTTAAAAGATGCAAGCAGCTTCTTTATGGGAACCATAAAGAAGACTCTGTGTATGAGGCCAACGGGGTTGTTCCCATCAAACATATCTATGGGAAAAATAAATGCCATGAATGTCTGATTAATGTCTAGTTGCGCCCATAAAATGGTCTCCATTAAAGGGGCCCACCCCACTGTGAGCTGTGATTTGTGGTTTTGTAGCCACAAAACTTCCAGCAAGCAGAGAGAGCAACAGGTTGGAGAACACTGCTCTAGACTCTGTGTCCTTACACATCCTCTGCCCAACAGGGCCCCAAAGAATAATAATGTAAGTGGATCTTATTAAATGCATTAGATGATTATCACAATAAAACCTCAGCATGATAGCAATAAATAACACGTTATTATGGTAGAACACCTTATAAGAGAGAACGGGAAGATAAGAAGGCAATTAAAAGTGAGATATATTTATGCCTCATAAACTGCTTAGCTGTGGTCCTAGTCAACCTGGGAGTGGAATATTGGTATAATTGTCTCCATCGACCCACGGACTCCCAGAGGTTTAATTACTACACATCTCCATTGAATACAACATACAGCCACTGTTTTAGAACAAACACAGTCGCGGTAATAAAAATGAAGAAAATTCAACAACCAGTGCTGAGATATGTTCTCTGTGGTTAGACTGTCTAGATCCTTAGAGGGGATCTCCAGGATTTTTCAGTTGATGGCCTGTCCTCAGGATAGGTCAACAGTACCTGATCAACACTCCACACTCCCACTGATCATCTGTTTTGCAATGGATAGGATATGTGTAGTTCTGGCACTTGGTCTACCCTGAAACAGCTGATCGAAGAAAGTGTGGCATGTCTGACCCCTCACAGGTGGAGAACTCTAGCTATTGAGACAATTCACAAATCCCTACTCAGGATAGTTTTGGCAGAAAATGTTCTTACAGTTTCTGCGGTCGTCTCTGGACAGATTTTTGTCTGAGGAAGGTGACAGATTGATTGGTCATGTTCATGACCTATCAGTATTTGTTGCTGGGGAAGAAGGCCTTTATATCCCAGCAACAGCAGATGATTGGTTTCTTCTGGAACCCATGCTTATGCTTAAATTAGGTGGTTGTCTCAGTTCACCCAGTTTTAGAAGATGCGCACCCACTTTCCCACCTATTTTAGGTAGCTGGTATTTGTTGTATTGTCCCAGAATCTTCATTAAAGGGGTTCTGCAGTTGTTTTAAACTGATGATCTATACCCTGGATAGATCATCAGTATCTGATCGGCGGAGGTCCAACACCCGGGACCCTCACTGATCAGCTGTTTGAGAAAGCAGCGGCGCTCCAGCAGCTCCGGCCTTCTCACTGTTTACCGCAGGCCCAGTGACGTCACGACTAGTATCACTGGCCTGGGCGGGGCTAAGCTCCATTCATGTGAGCAGAGCTTAGCCCCGCCCAGGTCAGTGATACTAGTCATGACATCACTGGGCCTGAGGAAAACACAGAGAAGGCCGCGGCGCTCCTGGAGCGTGGCTGCCTTCTCAAACAGCTGATCGGCAGGGGTCCCGGGTGTCGGACCCCCAGCAATCAGATGCTGATGATCTATCCAGAGTTTAAAACAACTGCAGAACCCCTTTAAGAGTTTTCAAGCAAAATTTCTTGAGTGGGCTATTCAGTTCTGATTAAAGGCTGACTTTGATCCTATGGATACACTGTGTTTTATCCATGATATTTTACAATTTATTACCACCTATCCTAGCAGTCCAGTTTTTCAGTCTTTATAACCCCTATACAGAGATCGTGACTTTAACTTCAGGAGAGCCACCAGGCCGCTACCTCTTGGAATAGTCCCCCCGTAGTTGGCTGTTGACCTACAGGGCTCAGAGAAAACGGTGCGTGGCACCCAGGGAATAGGTAACACACGTAGTCAGTAAACAGATAGAGGTCAGGCTGGAAGAGTACGTGCAAATCCGTGAAACAGTCCAAAGGTCAAGGCAGGGTCAGTACAGTGAACAGGCATGGGTCAGGTCAGGCAGTGTTGGGTCAGAATCCGGTACAGGCAGAAGTGAGTTTACAGGCAGGCAACAGAACATCACATCTAGCAGTATCTAAGCAAGACCTAATTGCTCAGGCAAGGAAGCGAAGGAAAGCTAATTAGCCCATTGGTCAAGCAGCTGAGCAATGGATCAGAAAGGGAATTAACGCTTACAGTACTGCAGGGAAAAGTCTCTCTAATACACACACAGGAAGAGGCCTTGCACCCAGGGGAGTCTGGCGGCTAGGCAGAAGCTACACTCACCGGCCACTTTATTAGGTACACCATGCTAGTAACGGGTTGGACCCCCTTTTGCCTTCAGAACTGCCTCAATTCTTCGTGGCATAGATTCAACAAGGTGCTGGAAGCATTCCTCAGAGATTTTGGTCCATATTGACATGATGGCATCACACAGTTGCCGCAGATTTGTCGGCTGCACATCCATGATGCGAATCTCCCGTTCCACCACATCCCAAAGATGCTCTATTGGATTGAGATCTGGTGACTGTGGAGGCCATTTGAGTACAGTGAACTCATTGTCATGTTCAAGAAACCAGTCTGAGATGATTCCAGCTTTATGACATGGCGCATTATCCTGCTGAAAGTAGCCATCAGATGTTGGCTACATTGTGGTCATAAAGGGATGGACATGGTCAGCAACAATACTCAGGTAGGCTGTGGCGTTGCAACGATGCTCAATTGGTACCAAGGGGCCCAAAGAGTGCCAAGAAAATATTCCCCACACCATGACACCACGACCACCAGCTTGAACCGTTGATACAAGGCAGGATGGATCCATGCTTTCATGTTGTTGACGCCAAATTCTGACCCTACCATCCGAATGTCGCAGCAGAAATCGAGACTCATCAGACCAGGCAACGTTTTTCCAGTCTTCTACTGTCCAATTTCGATGAGCTTGTGCAAATTGTAGCCTCAGTTTCCTGTTCTTAGCTGAAAGGAGTGGCACCCGGTGTGGTCTTCTGCTGCTGTAGCCCATCTGCCTCAAAGTTCGACGAACTGTGCGTTCAGAGATGCTCTTCTGCCTACCTTGGTTGTAACGGGTGGCTATTTGAGTCACTGTTGCCTTTCTATCAGCTCGAACCAGTCTGCCCATTCTCCTCTGACCTCTGGCATCAACAAGGCATTTCCGCCCACAGAACTGCCGCTCACTGGATGTTTTTTCTTTTTCGGACCATTCTCTGTAAACCCTAGAGATGGTTGTGCATGAAAATCCCAGTAGATCAGCAGTTTCTGAAATACTCAGACCAGCCCTTCTGGCACCAACAACCATGCCACGTTCAAAGGCACTCAAATCACCTTTCTTCCCCATACTGATGCTCGGTTTGAACTGCAGGAGATTATCTTGACCATGTCTACATGCCTAAATGCACTGAGTTGCCGCCATGTGATTGGCTGATTAGAAATTAAGTGTTAACGAGCAGTTGGACAGGTGTACCTAATAAAGTGGCCGGTGAGTGTAGGTGAATGATATGACACTTGTGCCCACCTAGATAGCAGGATGGTGGCGAACATGGCACACTGCTGTGACAGGGCTAAATTATAATGGTTTGGTGTCAATTTTTCCTACCTTTACAGCACTTATTTTTTTGGCTTGCTTTGAGCTAATATTTTGCACATTTTGATGCACTCTGTCACATTTTAAGACAATCCCCTTCCCGCTAAGCCACCCCCCTTATGCGAAACCATGCCCCCTTGTTTAGTGAGCCATAAAAACTGTCTAAAATACCTAATAAATGCGGTGAAAAGCATAAGCACCAGTTTTTTTGGACAATCCCCTTCCTGCTAAGCCACCCCCCTTATGCGAAACCCTGCCCCTTTGTTTAGTGAGCCACAAAAACTGCCTAAAATACCTAATAAATGCGGTGAAAAGCATAAGAACCAGTTTTTTTGGACAAATTGAGACATTTAGCTTGATAAATTACCTCCCATTCACTGTACATTAAAGCTACTGAAAAGAAGTCTTACCATCAGTAGCCTGGAAGCTGTACACTAGTCCCAAAGCTAGATATCCTTTCGCAAGTGATTCTCCAGCTTCTTCTCCCATCTCTGTTACTTGTTTTGCAAATTTTTCTCCTTCATCCAACTGCAAGAAAATACATCAAAACGTGAACACAGCCATAGATAAAAGAAAATCTTATAGTGCATGTCAGCCATCGAACAGCGTGCCAATTTATATAGAAATATAATACTGTATATGGCACTTCTGCTTGGTGGTTGCCACTGTTTCCTTGCAGCACTGTATTGTGGTTGCTGCTGCAAAGTAATCCAAGAGAGAATCCTTCTCCAAGAAAACACCATTCCTGCAAGTGAAAGTAACTTTACTGGGAACTAATCTCTAGGGAAAAGAAACATTGAATTATTACAGAAGGTTGAGGACCATTTTTTCTTTCTCTTTCCTCCTCCTCTTTCAATTTGGGGTTGTTTGGATGTAATTGGAATATTTTATAAATATTTGTAATATGGTCAGAAAATAAATAAAATGAAATTTAAAAAAAGGTAGAGGACCATTTAAAAGATGTGATTGGACTGAGTCAGTAAAGGTAATGAACGCCTACTGCTTTAGACTTTACTACCCGTGGTTAGGGTTTTATTGGCTATCCCATCTAGGACTGCACCCAGCAGTTGGGCACAGCAGCGAGATGCTGAGAATGATTGCATGCTTTGGTATTTTGAGAGGATTGCATGGATTTATAGAGATGGAGAGACTCAGGGAAGACCACTATTATAATAGCCACCTCCTACATCTGTTTGCACTGTGACATCCATCATCTATTGAGTAAAGAGACTTTAATCAAACCGGTCTGGTCATTGGTCTCCACATCTGATTACACCTCCTGCTTTCCTGCCTTGCACCTATTCTTGCTGGACAGGTTCAGGTGAGATGACTATAAGAGAACCTGGACTTGTCAGTCAAGAAGAGGGCGGGGCTGGAAGAGGAAGCGGGAAAAGCAAAGGTGCACAAAGTGGCTTGGGCCTGCCCTTGGTGCAGAATTAAGCAATGGATGATTAAGTGAAAAGTATCATTACATTCAGCTCAGATAAACCTTACAAGGCATTATGCCTAGTTTATCAGGGAATTTTCTGGTGACACACTCCATTTAAATAAAGGTGCCTATACACAAGAGCAAAGTCGGACAAACCTGTTGATTACAGTATCTTATGAGTATGGGGGTGTGCAAACTCTCCTCTGACGTGTTGAATATCCTTTGTTTTCATGACATATAAGAGGCCAGAAGTGTCTGAAAGTGGTTTACTCTATACTCCACATTGAGAACACATGCCTTCTCGGCAAACCTGGAGGAACAGCTGTTGGCTGAATGGGCCTTCAACCAACGGTTATAGAAGGTGTGTGGCCACCTTAAAAAATATGATTCAATTGCTTAAAAATTGTCCCGAACAGCAAAGTAATTAGCTGCAAATCAACTTCAAATTGGGTTGTCTTCTGCTGGATATTTTCAGCCTGTTACTGCGTTGGAACCTGGGTCTACTGAGGGGTACTGTGGTAGGCCAGTCAGACCTAGGAATGGTAAGGTGGGATGGACCCAAGTGGGAATTGTGTATCTTTGGATGTCCCTGGTTATCTCTAATATGGAGCTATACTATAAACCTTCTTCAGATCTTAGACTGGCAGTGATGAAGGGTAATTACTAGATCCTAAAAATATCTGAGACACCATGGGGCACATGTTTATGGGGGAAGAGGAGCAATTTACAATTGAAAATGGTGATCACTGGCCTGAAACACTCGGGGCACAGGATACGTGCCCCTGGTGCCTGGGCCCAGCCATGCGCTAGCTTGTTGGCTGACATGCATTTCAATACCTTGTAATCAATGATCATTTTTCCACCAAGCACATAGAAAAAGACACTGAATGTATGCACACAATGGCTTTTTATGTAACAGTCGTGTCTATTAATGAGCTTTTTCACATGACGCAGGAAGCCGACCTCACATGAACACAATTACATTTATTATTCTGAACTAGGCGCGCTGCTTTGTGTGAATCTAACCAGAAATTGTAAGATACGTGTTTAGAAAGATTTGTATTGCCTTCAGCGCTATACTATTACACCTTATGCTGCTTATAAAATAATTATGGTGTAGCACATCTCCTGTGTATTGGCTCAGCTCCCCCTCACTTATAATTTTGAGAATCCTGTAGGATGGAAATACTTTTTAATACCAATCACTATGTAGATCACAGCGGTCATGTTCAAATGAGCAGGTCAGAAAAAATATTTTAGTTTTTATATATTTATTACTTTAAAAGGGGTAATCCCATGAAAAGGATTCCTATGCAATCAATAGGGCAAAGTAAATAAAGTATTACTGTAATATACATGCAATAAAAATATTGTTAGGTTTTATGTACATTATATTTTCCTTTCTGGTACCGCCCCATTCTGTTTATTCTTCTGGTCCACCGGCTCCTGCATTTAGCGGTGGACGAACATGTTCAGTAGATTCTCAACTCTCTCCATCCTTTTCCCACTTTTATTAACTTTTCTCTAATTCTAAATTCATAAAAATATATAATGTATCTCTCTCTAGACAGCGGAGTAGGACATGGGGGGGCATTAAAGAGGTTATCCAACCCCTAGAATACCTCCCCTACTGCCCGGGCCCCTCACATTGATTGTACTTACCTTGCTCCTTAGCAACCGCGTCGCTTCTGATGCCCACATGGCTGCCACCGCATCTCCCCTTCACGTGGATGAAAACATCTGGCGTTGGGGGGGTGCAGCCAATAGCAGGCCGCGGCAGTGAGAGCCCCCCCTTGCATCGCAGGTGACACTAGGGAGGCTCGTCCCCGTCACAGCCTGCTATTGGTTGCTCCCCCCCGTCACCAGATGTTCTCTCAATGGGGAGATGCAGCAGCCATGCGGGTGTCAGAAGCGACGCGGGTGCTCCCAAGGTAGATACAATCAGTGTGATGGGCCCAAGCAGTAGGATAACCCCTTTAAAAACCTTTTTTTCTATTTATTAGTGGAATGGCTGCGGCTGTGGGTGACTATCTTCTATGCAGAGGAGGAAGGGGTTAACAAGGGCTGAGTGCAATACGTTCCTGGGAGAAGCAGGTATTTGAATGTACCGTGCAACGAGCTACTGGTCATCTACAGAAAGGGAAGAAGCAGAGCTGCAGAAGGGTGAGTAAAAAGCTAAGAGCAACTGGTTTTGCATTAATATAGCTAAAATGAAGGTGTGCATTACTCTCTCTCTCTCTAATCTCTCTATATATATATATATATATATATATATATATAGGGATAACTCCTGAAAAGGGTTTTCTGAGACTTACTGACGACCTATTCTACTGTCAGTAGATTTGTACCTATGACACTGGCTGACCTGTTACATGTGCGCTTGGCAGCTGAAGACATCTGTGTTGGTCCAATGTTCCTATGTACCCGTATTGCTGAGAAAATGGAAGTTTTAATATATGCAAATGAGCCTCTAGGAGCAACGGGGGCGTTACCGTTACACCTAGAGGCTCTGCTCTCTCTGCAATTGCCACGCTCTCTGCACTTTGACAGGGCCAGGCAGTGTAAACGTGATCATGCCTCACCCAGAATTTGTAGAGAGCTGAGCCCCTAGGTGTAATGGCAATGCCCCCGTTGCTCCTAGAGATTCATTTGCATATATTAAAACTTCACTTTTATCAGCAATGCGGGCACATATGAACATGGGACCAACACCGATGACTTCAGCTGCCAAGTGCCTATGTAACAAGTCAGCCAGTATCATAGGGACAAAACTGCTGACAGATGCCCTTCAACATTAGTCTAATACTTTATATGAATGTAGAGCATGTGTGGTATGGGAATACTTAGCACTGGGCAGCACAAGTAAGTTTGAGTAATAGCTGGCATAGCAGACGCAGCTGTCCGACTTTACTAGCCCAGCAACAGATGTCATCTCTACACCTTATGAGGTTACAAGACGCCCTTACTGCTATTATAGTTCTATACACAGGGGTCACTTAGACGTCTTGGGTTGTGCACCTGACCATCAATGACTCCACATGCCACAATATCATATGATGACATGTAGTACAGAAACCTTATACTGTACGTTATAAAATATATTCATTACCTTCACTGTATACCTACCAAGTACAGGGTCGTACATTGTTTAGTGGCAGTATTTGGCTGCACCTTAAAAGGGGTTGCCCCACTAAAAATATTCTACAGTTTTCAAACCAATACTTGGATCTAAATACTTTAGTAATTGCATGTAATTTTACAGTTACATGCCACTGAGTAATTCAATAAAATGTATCTGTATAGCACCACCTGCTGTTTGTTCCTTTTCTTAATTCTTTGTCCAGCGCACTGATGGCCGCACATGCTCAGTTTCATCCTTTAACCGCCTCCTGAGCTGTGATAGGGATAAAGCTGCAGCGGAAAGGCACTCACCTTGAGCTGCCAGCGAGATCTCTGGATCCATCTGAGGTACAGGGCTGGTTCTAGCTTTGTTAGCATGAAATTGCCTAGAACGCATTAAAAACCACAAAAACATCGAAGGGCAGCGTTTCTGCATTGCAGTGTTTGCACTGCAGCTTTTGAGGCCGTTTTCATGGAGGCATAAAATAGAGATATCTGTCACATTTTGGGGAAGACGTCTTATGGTTTATGTTTTTCATTAGTGAAATGTAACTCATAGAGAGGGGATCGCAGATTGTAGAGAAGTCCCACCTGCCAGCTTAGTAAAGTTATAACCAGCTCCCCACTGAAATATATAACTGATTGTTGAATTATACAAGACTGTATTAAGGTGTAAGCCTTAGATTTCCCCAGACCCTCGAATGTTCAACTTGGGACAAAAACTTTTACTTCCAACTGTTCCACTTAATTTACCAAGGCCATTAACAGGATACATTAATAAATTCAACATTAAAACATTAACGTGATTTAGCTGTAAGAGTCTATGTACCATACTAACTGCTGTAAGTACTAGATGCAATTACCTTGGCTCCTCGGGTCCCCCGGACACATTGAAGTATTGTATCAGTCAGATAAATCACCATTTATCAGAACGTTGTTTTAAGTCCAAAAGTCTGTACTAATTTAGGATGGGGCTATGTTTTCCAGATGCACAACTCAAAATCTCCTGCACAGCCATAGATACAAATGATAATATGCTGATTGCTCGCAGTCACCACTAGGGGGAGCTTAGGAGCTGCTACGCTACTTCTACTAGGAACATTACTCATTGAACAACTACTACTTCCATTTTTCCCTCACTACTACTCTCCTACTCCTCTTGCCCTGAGTACTGCTGTATGGCTGTTTCTAATTGCTATAACACTGTGCTGTTTAACTCATTTCCTTGCCAGAGCAACTAGGTTCAAAGCCTGTGAAGTTCCTTACTATGGTGTACTGTTTTCAATTGTCTGCCTGTGTATGGACCGGTGTCTGTTTTATGATTGTGATCCTCTGCTGTCAGCCCTGACCTTGGACCAGTTTCCCAGATTTGCACAAACTCAGCCCTGACCTTGGCCTGGTTCCATGTATTTTGCCGTTCCTCGGTGACTTGCACGGGTGTCTCTGATCCCCATGGGACCACTCCAGGAGGTAGTGGTCTGGTGGTTCCCTGCAGAACCCTGCATAGGGGTTAAAGGGTGAATAAGAGGGAGCAGCCAGGATAACACTATTAGGTTTAGCCCAAAGTCAAACAGGTTGGCAGACAGAATGGATCCACACCCACTGGTGTCACACAGTATTGATTACTAAATATATATATATATATATATATATATATACAGAGAGAGAGAGAGAGAGAGAGAGAGAGAGAGAAAACAGAGGCAGCACTCCAATTAAGGTGAATATAAAGTGGACCTAATTCACCCATATTGCTGCAATCTTTCAGCCTAATACAATGAGGCCTTCCTGAATTCTAATCTTGACACTTCATGAGTTAAAGGCAACTATTGTTTCATTTTTTTCCACATAAATGAACACTATAGGTGAATATAAGTAACTTTGCAATGTATCTAATCAGAGAAAGATGCTTCCATTTGCTCTAATCAGGGTCTTCTCGTGGTTCCCCCTTCTATAACTCTCAAGTCACTGCTCAGGTCCATCTTCTGCTGAATATAGAGAGGCTGCTGCTGATTTGTAAGTGATTTACTGTCGTATTTAACTGCTGAATTCACATCTAAACTGCTCAGTACTGTATTATACCCTCCAATATTGCTGCTGCTTCTGAGGGTGTGAGACAGGCAGTAAGGAAGCAGATTCTCCTGTTTCTCCACATGTAAAGTATGGGCAGATATTATTCCAGCCAGTCTCCACCCATTAGCTCAGAAAACAATACTAAATTACAGATGGTAGAGGGAAAACTAATAAAAAATACCAGAAACAAGTCATATAAGTGGACAGAAATTACGTTATTCCATATGTACACTCATAGCAGCTTATTCTGAAAAATTACCTGAAATGAAGGGTACACTTTAAATTTTTCAATGGCTTTTGAGGTGATATCAGAGTCAGGTTAGAAAATTCTCCACATATCACTGATGCATTAAGGTGCATATTCCAGTTGTACAGAACATAATTACACTAATTCTCTTCCAAATTCTACCAAACTGCAAATTTGCATAAAAACTCAACATATATCGCATTTTAAATTTGTTCATCGAGAGAGTGATTTGTTCTATAATTAATTATTGCAGAAATCCAGTACATAGGTTAAAAAAAGTGAATAGCGTTTTCCTCTGTCCTCGGCTCAACCCTCGCCCACAATGTGCAGGGCTTTCAGAAGGCTCAGTGTGAAATATGCAACACTACAGCACCTAGGAACATCCTGTATGCCAGATGCACATTGCCGTGGTTGAGATAGAAGCCACTAGAACTGGAGCATGAAATGCAGACATTAATTCACCTTTAACAAGCAGTAATCATTAGAACTCTGCTCTCTGCGATGGCACAGCTCAAACTTCCCTGTAGTTTTATCGACAGAAGATATTGACCATTTTCTCCACTTTGAGAAATTACTATATGCTGGTATTACCAATAATGGAGTAGAAGGCTAAGGGTGAACGCAACAAATGATCATTCAAATGCCCTGGAGTCTCCATCAATGTCATATACGGTCTAGGTCTCGTCCCCTGCGGCCCAGGCTGTGTCTCAGCATCACGTATGCCTGCATGCTCTCCTGCTGGCTTCAGGCTGGAGATTTCTCAGCATTCATTGCCAGTGAGATGTATATTTAGAGCTCGCTAGTGATTTGCATCCTAGAAAAGTGTTATCTTTCCATCAGGCACTGTACTGTAATTTGACATAAGAAAAGCAAATTGCCCCACTGCATTAAAGGCTTTTCCCGGGAGTTGGATATTGATGACTTATCCTCAGAGCAGGTCATTAATGTCAGATCAGTGGGGGTCCAACTCCAGACACTCCCACCAATCAGATGTTTGAAGGAGGCCGCTCCTCACAGCATATAAAGCCCCGCGCCGTCCATTGTATAGTGGCTGTGCTTTGTATTGCAGCTCAGCCCCATTCACTTGATGTCACTGGCCTAGGAAGAGGCCGCAGTGCTCAACAGAGCGATGCAGACTCTTCAAACAGCTGATCAGTGGGGATGCAGGAAGTAGGATCTCCAGCAATAAGATATTGAGGACCTTTCCTGATGATAGGTCATCAATGTAAAACTCCCAGAAAACCCCTTTAAACTCTTAGGGGAATGTCTGACGACAAGCTTGTTGTCTGTTACCAATGACAACCAGTAGAATTGCGAGTGCATCCTTGAACTATAATTTAGTCTTCAGAACCAGACTCTTCAAACACATTAGCTTAAAGCGTCACTAAATTGTCAACATACTCTGAAGTAATCAATGGTACAGTGTGTGTACATGAGGAATAACACTATTTCTGGACACTATATCACTTGTATCTGGCATTTTTTACAGTTTTCCTCTATTTTTCCAGACAAGACCAGCTGCCATCCACTACACACACGAAGTAGAGGAGAATCTGCTTCCTAAGCTTCTCCTACTCTTTCAGACCCCCAAGATCATGAGGGGCATTATTGAGAAGTACTAACCTGTATGCTTTTGAATTTAGCACTTGTGCTGAGATAGAGACTTCCTATGTAGCTGTGCAGTCTCTTTGTCTCCGCTATCTCACTCATGGTGCTGCCCACTCTTCCCCTTCCCCTCTCCATAGACCTGTATTGACATGTATAATATGATACTGCAGCAGAGCTGGTCCATCTCGAGACGGAATGAAAGCATTTTTTAAAGTGAAAAGCAACTAGAAAGGGTGAGGAGAGAGGTAAACAGCCAATAACATTAGAACTAGACATTTTTCATTGATAAAACAGATTACAAAGTTTCTTGTGGTCACTTGTACTATTGATTTATGCAAAGTTATTGATTTATGCAAATGTAGCTATAACATTTTTAATTGTTGGGCTGGTGGCATGCTTTTTTCAGCATATTTTAGGAATAATTCAAGTTTTTTTCATATTTGTAGCATTAAAGAGGACCTTTCATGGGTCCGGACATTGTCAAGTAAGTAGCAGGTTATGTAGGGCATCTAGCATGGATGTAAGCGATCTTACTATTTTTTGCGGGCGCCGCTCTGTTCGCCCGCTGTGCCCCTGTAAAATTATCCCACGTGCTATGCTAATGCATAGCATCGGAACAGGGAGGAGGAGACACCAGGGTTTCTAAATGGGCGTCTCCTTCTCCCTGGCTGTAGCGCTGTCCAATTGCAGCATAGAGCATCACAGCCAGAAAAAAAGGGAGAAAAAAAAAAGCTCACCTTCTCCCTGGATGTGACGCTCTCCGCTGCGATTGGACTGCGCTAGAGCCAGGGAGAAGGAGACGCCCATTGAGAAACGCTGGAGTCTCCTCCTCCCTGTTCCGATGCTATGCATTAGCATAGCAGGCGGGAGAATTCAACAGGACTGAGGACTGAGCTTGGTTTAGTTACAGCAAGTAGAAGCCTCCTAGAATTGGTATTCTTGTGATCATATGACCAGACCAGATTCCACCCAGCAGTACCTTTGAATCTATACTTACCTGCTACTTGCCGCACCGGTCCCGGGCTCTCTTTACTGGACTTACGGAATCCACCCGTCTCTCGCACATAGAAGGGGGCTCATGCACTGCTATGAACTCAGGTGTAAACTGGCTCACGTGCCGTTTGGGGGCATATCACCACTGAGGCACTGGCTGCAGCAGCAGATGTGTCCATGTCCATGTGAAGGTTGACAAGAGGGTGAAGTAGAAGTCCAGTAAAGTGAGCTTGGAAGCCATGGAGCTGGAACAAAGTGGAGGGCAGCAGGTAAGTATAGATCTCTTCACAGGTACCGGTGGGTTGGGGAAAATTAAGGACAACCCCTTTAAGAGACCTGGACTGCCCACCATATACCTATGGCGGGTGGCCCATTACCGGTTAACTGTATCCTGTCAGTCACCCTCTCTGCAGATGTCAAGCCTTTCACACCTCTTTATACATGGGCTTATCCAGAATAAAATCAAAATGATGAAAACATGGTAAATTTAAAATCCTAAATATAAATGTATAAGAAGAAAACATCAGCAACAAGATTCTGTAAAAAATGATGCATTAAAATCTGCTCCAGCACCAATTTCTAGAAGAAGGGGAACCGCCACTTTTCCATATGCGGCACACAAGCAAATTAAAAGCTGCTAAAATGTTTTTTGGGTGAAAGCCAATATGGATTCATAGTTTGTCATCATGTCCTCTAAGTCTCCGCACTTGGAAGGCACATTACACAAACCGCTATCTTCTGACTTCATCTTGCAGTATAAGGGAGCGGCTACAGCTGACACTGAGCAGCTGTGCCTGGTGGTCTGACAGTTTGTACAAAATGGCTGACCTCAGGGCCAAAACCTGCAGTGCGGTAGGCTTACAACGGTAGCTGGAGAAGAACAAAAACAACATCTGCTCAGCCATGTCACAAAGCCAACCATGAAAAGCTGTGATCAACGAGGTGAAGCTAGACTGCGCAGAACTTTATTAGACTACGCAGAAAACAACCTCTTACGGCACCATCATTCCTGAAGACCTGCTGCACGGAGCTCTACTAAAAGTACGTTAAAGGGGTTGTCTGGTTTAGAAAGGTACAGGGAGTTTATGGAGGACTCCCCACTCCAGGACCCTTATTTATAAGCCACAGCTATAAAGAGCACCTCTTGCTCTGGGGGACCCTGAACATCCATGCATTACATAGACAGACTATTTATTTCAATGGAAAATGTGTAATACATCATTCCTCCTGTGGGGGCACTGCAGGGGAATTGAACAGACACTGTTAGACTCCCTCACAGGTCACAGCTGATTACTGGGGGTAAATGCAAGCACAAGCAGCCTTCCTCAGGTAGATGACTAGCCACGATATAATACCATGACTGGCAAACCTTTCTATACTCAAAGAGTTTGTGTGGTAGCCGAGTGTGTATTATATGGTACTGCTGAACTTTTTTGAGAAAAACAGAAGCATGTGTCCCCGGATATATCCCCATTTCCCCCTGAACCCGGATATATCTTCATTTTTACCCCTCCGGCCCGTTTGACATGAGCATCAGAGCATTTCATGCTCCAATGCTCTCCCTTGCCCTGTGCTGTATCGCGCAGGGCAAGGGCTTGTTTGTTTATATTTTCACACTGCTAGGCGGAAGCTTCCGCCTAGCAGTGTTGCCAGTGACATCACCGGCTCTGATGGGCGGGGTTTAGCGCTGAAGCCAGTCTATCAGTGCCAAAGACGTCACCGGGCTCACTGCTAGGCGGAGGTCTCCGCCTAGCAGTTCCCATGGAGAGCCCGGTGCATCACCGGATCTCCAAAAAAAAGCTTTTGAAATGAAATGCTCCAATGCTAATATCAAGGGGTCTGCCTAGGTGAAAATGGGGATATATCCGGGTTCAGCTCTGAACCAGGACAACTCCTTTTATGCATAATGCAGCGCCAACTGTAAAATAAAAATAGATAGATAATTAGATAAATAGATAGATATTTTAGACAGACAGACATAGAATACATAGCTAGACATTGAACACGTGGACACGGAATATAGAGATATGGGACAGAAAGACAGATAGATGGACAGACGGTGGACTGACAGGAAGACAGACAGATGTAGATAGATAGATAGATAGATAGATAGATAGATAGATAGATACTGAAGACAGATATAAGTATGTAGATAGATAATAGATGTGTATAAGATAGATAGACAGATAGATAGATAGATAGATAGATAGATAGATAGATAGATAGATAGATAGATAGATAGATAGATAGATGAGGTTTTGCCACAAACAATCACAACGTACGGAGCTAAATATATTTTTCATGTTTGGACTTTATTCAGAAATGCTCCTTTTGAATTGAACCTCTACAAACATGACACGTAGTCATTTGCTGTGTGTGCGCAGTTAAATGTCCTGGAAAATGTGAACATATCTGTAATTACGTTTGTCCAAATTACAGTTTTGCTGCAGTCATTGTGGCACAAAAACTGTTTGTCAAATATCTAAAACATACATACAAAAAGGAGACAGCAGCGGGGGTTTGAGGCACAGGTGCCGAATATTACACCTCCTATTTACATAGAGGAGGTATACTGTGGCCTCACAGAACCTTTGCTATATCAGATGTATAGATCACCACATACTTACCTACTCTCCTGGGAGACTTTCAGGAAAAGTGGAGGGAGCTTCCAAGACTAGGCAAGTATCCAGGAGCGTTACAAAGATCCGCTGAGTCTAATAAACCGATTTGACCTGACATTACTCATAAGTAGCACCCCCCCCGATCATCTAACCCATTGGCCCCCAACCTTTTTTGCACCAAGGCCCAGTTTCTTGCTAGACAATAATTTCCCCAGTGCCCGGGGTGGGGAGGGGGGGGGGGTTGGATGGGGGGGGGGCGCTGCGGTTGTTGGGTGGCGGAGCATAGTGCCCCCACAAAGTAGTTATTCCCATTAGTGCCCCCACACAATAGTTATTCCCCATTAGTGCCCCCACACAGTAGTTATACCAGTATAGTGCCCCCACACAGTAGTTATACCAGTATAGTGCCCCCACACAGTAGTTATACCAGTATAGAGCCCCCACACAGTAGTTATAGTAGCATAGTGTCCCCCACACAGTAGTTATAGTAGCATAGTGCCCCCACACAGTAGTTATAGTAGCATAATGCCCCCCACACAGTAGTTATAGTGCCCATAGTGCTCCTCTCCTTCAGTTTTGTAAAATAATAAAAAAAAAAAAACCACTTATACTTACCTCCATCAGCCTGGCAGCGCTGCGATGCAGGCCTCCTCAGGCCTGTGTCCCACTCTGCACGGCTCAGGCGGCGCCATGACGTCATCGCACCGCCTGAGCTGGCCTCTGATAGGCTACAGGCACTAGGCCTGCAGCCTATCAGAGGAACGGGCAGGGGAGACGCCTCTCCCTGCCCCACCGCAGCACAGGCATCTGTATCGCCGTCCGCGGCCCGACAGACATCGATTCAGGGCCCGGTCCTGGGCCGCGGCCCGGTGGTTGGGGACCGCTGATCTAACCCCTATACAGGGGTCTGGACTCTACTGCAGGGGAACCACCAGGCTTTTACCTCTTAAAGTAGTCTTTGTTTAGTAGACTGCTGACTCACAGGGGTCAAGAGACACCAAGATGTAATGCAAATCTGTAGTCAGGGATAAGCCGAGGTCTGGGAAGGCAGAGTTTGTGCAATCCAAAGTCAATCCAAGGGTCAGGCTGGGCAGCTTAGGGTCAGAACAGAGATCAGGCAGAGGTCAGGCCTTGCAGAGAAGGGTTGAATCCAGAGACAGGCAGAAATCAGTACACATGACAGAAAACAAGAAAAGTAGCGCACCTTTGTAGGAAACTAGAGAACTAGAACCTATTGCTCAGGCACTCTTCCACATGGAAAGTACCCTGTATATACAAGGGGGGGTCTGCCAAAGGCTTGGACTGATTAGTGTGTGCGTACATTTGCCCTTGAAGGGCCGAAGAGAGCATGCTCACACCCTGGGGACCAGGTGAGCATTCTGGGGGCTGTGCCTGGCAGGAGTGAGGTGTTCTGGGCACATACTGCTGGTATAACAAGGGGGCCAGCACTGCCACATTAAAATTATCAGTCTTGTCTTTACTGCCCTCCTGCATCATCCAACAATGGTTTCTTGCCCTGGCATGAAGGATGATGAACACTGCTACCCAAGGAGCAGGTCCATAAGACTATATAGGAAAGATTTATTAAGACCAGCATTTCATATACCGGTTTTAAAGGAAATCTGTCACCAGCGACCTCTCCATCCAGTTATTTGCACGGACACATAGCTGTGGTTCACCGGATTAAAACACTTTTGTTGATCTAAGACTCCTTTCCCAAGTTATGATACTTTTTCTTAATTATGCAAATTAGGCCATTTGGTGCAATGAGGGGGTCACCATTGCTCTTGTTGCACACAAGCTCTGCTTCTTTCTGTGGTAAGTCCCCTGGCTGCTTTGATTGACAGGGCCAAAAACTATTTGTCAAATATCTAAAACATACATACAAAAAGAAGGAAACAGCAGCGGGGGTTTGAGGCACAGGTGCCGAATATTACACCTACCATTTACGTAAAGGAGGTATACTTTGGCCTCACAAAGCAGTGAGGGAGGGGCTGGCCACAAAAAAGGGAAAGAGCTTGAGTGGCAACAAGAGCAATGATGACGCCCCCATTACACTAAACTCCTAATCTGCATATTAAGAAAAAGTGTTATAGGCTCAGGAACAGTGGCGTACTTCCAATATAGGCAGACCATGCAGCTGCTATGGGGCCCGGAGCACATTGAAGGCCCCGCCCCCTGCAGACTTATGATCGCTAGTATGCTAACACTACTAGTTAATATCAGACTACCAGTGACATCCAGGCTGGCTCCAGCATAGCGTGCTGCTGCTGCCGCTCTCTCTTCTGTCTGCTGGGCATTGCTGCACACTGGCCAATCAGCATTTAGCCGTGCAAAGCTCCCCGCTGCTGATTGGCCAGTGTACTGCTCACAGCAGGAGCCGCAGTTGTGCAGGCGGGTGCGGCAGTTGTATACCGCGGTCACACGCTGCTGCTCAGTCAGGCACGCCACCGGACTGGAAACGGATTGTACACAGCCGGGCCGCCCAGCTTCACCACCGCAGGCCCAGCAACACTGACTTTCCCTGTTGTGTGCCACTGCCATCTGTCCACAGCCACTCACAGTGACCAGTGAGCTTCATGGTGGGATTCTTGGTAGGGAGAAGACGGAGGGCAACTGCAAGCAGAGTTCTGCGGGGTGGGGGGACACTGTTTGTGTATACAGCTCATAGAGGATTTAGGACAGTTTGCTCCAACCCCCTCCCCCACACCTAACTCTGCTTGCTGTTGAATTGCTCATATAGAGGACAGTGTGTCGCAGCAGCCGCATCTCAACTCACTAACCCTGAAGTGTAGGGTGGGGGCATCAGCAGCAAGGAGTTAAATACCCTATAATACCTCCGCCCAAATGCTCCAGCACTGCATAAGGTAATACCCCACTCCCCAGCACCCACGTTGCTCCTGATTCCCAGACGGCCACGGCTGCATCTCCCTGTTGCACAGATCAAAACATCCGGCGACATGGGGGACAGCCAATAGCAGGCTGCAATGAGAATGAGCCTCCCTAGCATCGCGGGTGACGCTAGGCAGGCTCATTCCCATCACAGGCTGCTATTGCCTGATTCCCCCCGTTAACTTTTTTAAAAAGTTTGGGGACATTTGAACTTCTTTAAGTCAGGGATGCCCAAACTTCGGCCCTCCAGCTGGTGCAAAACTAACTTGCAAAAAACTTGCATGCCCTGCCTTGTAGTTGCAATAGATGGAGGGCCGCAGGTTGGACATTCCTGCTGGGATACCGGATTTTTTCATTATTATGTTTTCATTTTTCTTTCCTATCTTCTTTGAGCCATAAATGGGGGTGTGGCAGGGGAGGAGCCAGCCGCAGGTTGGTTTCCATGAACCCAGGGTGGGTGGTGGGCTAACTTCGGGGGCCCAATTCAGATTCTTGCTATGGGGCCCAATGATTTTTATGTACGCCCCTTCTCAGGAGCGATAATCAGGTGAACCACAGTTATGTGTCTATGTAAACAGTTGGATAGGGAGGGAATCCCTTTAAAACTAACTCACTCTTAAAGAAGAACTCCCGCAAAGGATTTTATTCCATGTCCTTCTAGAAATGTACATGATGTAATCTGTAGTGAATGTCATTTTCTTACCCAGTAGCTGAATTTTTGAGTTATATCATCCTGAAGTTTCTTATCTGTGTCATGTGACTAGGAATTAGACCCACCAACTCACACAGCACCTTATGTGTGGACAGGAAGTCTAATTTTCTATGCATTCCTATGGGAGCCTCACTTTCAGTCTCATAGGAATGAATAGAGCAGTGACTGGCTTCCTGTCCTGGGGTCAGTTGGAGGTCAGGGAGTTGGTCACATGACCCAGCTTACAATAAGAAGAGAGTGGAAACTCTCAATTTCAGGCCTCTGATAAGAAAATGACATTCACTACAGATTATATCATGCACCTTTCTAACAGGTCAGAGAATAAAAATTTTTGCGGGAGTTCTTCTTTAAGAATTTTTGGACATCTTGGACTGTCCTAAAGACAGAAAATTCAGTCTATGTCTGCTCTTAAAAACGATAAAACTTTCAGGAAAAGAACTGGTCCCTCCATCTCCCTGTCCACTTTTCAAAAGTGTTGAGAGAAGATCAAAAGGACTGTGCAAATACGATGTGTGCTGTCATATGTGACTTTTTACACCACACACAATTGACACAAATGGCTTAAAGAGGACCTCTAACCGCTCCTGACATTTCTGTTTAATGACTTGCACTCCTTCTGTAATAAAAATTCTGGGAGCATCTATTCTTATGACTCTGTGCTGCGCCATTCCTTTACTATTCCTGCTAGAAGTTATAAAATACATTGCCAGCAGTGTGCAATGTAGGTCCAGCTGGGTGTTACCAGTTAGGGGTGTGTCCCTGCACAGTCTATCCAGTCAGTACAGCCAATGTCAAACTGTGCAAGGGACAGTTCTATCTGATCTGTACCTTTCAGAAAAACTCTGAATAACAGACCACAGATGAGCTGCACAATCGGGGTGGTGCACCCAAGGGTCTGATGACCACGTTCAGTCCACGCACGTGCATCCACAGATCCTGATGACAGACCTGATAAGGATGCCGTCACTTAGCACCAAATGTCCAGTCAGATTCACAGGAATCAATTAGAATCCGCTTATTATGCTCGCCTCAGTGTCATCCTGGATCAAAGGCTGCTCTCATTAAAATGCTGGAATGCCACGCTCTACTACCGAAAAACAGGAACTTCAGCGAATTAGGCCGAGACACCGGCTTAATTAGTCAGCGGCCGTCTGACACTGTGTGTTCAGGGAGTTCCTTTTCTTCTTTCCAAGTAAAATGGTCCGTACTCTTTTTTTTCATATTTTATTTAATGTATTTTTCGCTCCTTTTATTCTAAAATTTAATAAATGTCATTTCGGTAATGGCTCTCCAGGTGCGAAGGATTTCTGTGCCTATTTTTATGCTCTGTGGCACCATACCGCTGTGCTTAATGCATTATGTAAGAGTCATTACTTCAGCTTACTTACCCAATGCAGTGGTCCAATGCAGACCTTGGCAGCGAGAAGCAGAACGGTCGGGTCCGTGGGACGCATCTTAGAGCACTCTTTCAGTACCGAAACCGCATAGGCAAACTGGGGGGGAGCAAAGGAAGAAGGCTTAGAAAATGAGATCTGGGAGAGGCAAAACTATAAAGAGCATCTGTTACAGGGTTATGACTTGGAAGCGGGGATAGTTTTTAATATATTCCATTTAATGAAGACTAAGGGGCACATCCCCACATACAGCTTGTACTTACCTTCCTCCCTGGCATTAGATTCGCTTCTGATGTCCACATGGCCGTCGCTGGTTCACCCCATCGCACGGATCAAACCATCCGGCATCGGGGGGGAAGCAGCCAATTGCAGGCTGCGACGAGAACAAGCATCCCTAGCGTCACCCACAACACTAGGGTTGCTCGTCCAAGTCGTGGCCTGCTAGTAATTGCCCCCCCCCGGCCGGATGTTTTGATCCGCGCAATGGGGAGATGCAGTGGTGGCCGTGCAGGCATCAGGTGCAACGTGGGTGCCGGGAAGCGGANCCTGCGCTGCCAGTGGATCCGCCAAAGTTATGAAGAGGGGCAGGTCTCTATATAACTTGAGCAGATTCACTGCCACTTCTAAATGTAAGACAGCTTCCTGGCTGTCTTACATTTAGGGCTTGTTCACACGACCGTATGTATTTTACGGTCTGCAAAACGGGATCCGCAAAAAATACGTATGACATCCGCGTGCATTCCGTATTTTGCGGAACAGAACAGCTGGCCCCTGAAAGAACAGTCCTATCCTTGTATCCTTGTCCGTAATGCGGACAATAATAGGACATGTTCTATATTTTTGCGGAACGGAAATACAGACATACAGAAATGGAATGCACACGGGGTAGCTTCCGTTTTTTTTTTTTTTTGCGGACCCATTGAAATGAATGGTTCCGCATATGGTCCGCATAAAAAATGGAACGGACACGGAAAGAAAATATGTTCGTTTGAATGAACCCTTAGACCATTTTCTACGCCTAAGGGCTCATTCAGACGGCCGTATGTTTTGTTCCGCATCCATTCCACACACCCTTGGAGAAAGGACACACCCCATGTGCCAGCTTAAAATAAATTTAGCAGAACAATTGGAGCAATAAACAGTGAGATTTCTGGACCCAAGTGAGGTACAGGACTGGTTTTAAGTTTGTTAGAAAGAGGTTGTCATGTCCTATATGATGTCTGATTTTTTACATTAATGATGGGATAGCCCCTTTCAGTACAGTCATGCAGGGAAAAGCTTGAAAATAATGTATTTTACATGTCCAGGTTCATTTTAACCTCACTTCTTTTCACTTTGTCCATTTTTTTTTGCTTATGTTATTCCTCTATTGTTTATCCAGACTAAAATACAGCAGAAGAGGGGATACCATCATCTACATCAGGGACGCTCAACCTCCAGTCCTCCACCTGTTGCAAAACTACAATTCCCAGCCTACAGCTATTAGGGAATGTTGGGAGTTGTAGTTCTGCAACAGCTGGAGGGACGCAGGTTGAGGCATCCCTGATCTACATGAATCAAGGGCCATCAGAAACAGCGGAAAAAACAACTTCTCCCATCAGGGGAACAAGATGTGAAAAGATCAAAGTCATAAACGCCAAAAGGCTTTTATGTTTTTGTATCAATTTTAATTACTTAGAAACGTAACAATTTTGGGTCCATTAAAAATATTTTGGCACAGTTCCTTGTTTTCAATGCAAGTGAAAAGGCAAACATTCCATATTTTCGAGGCTGGTTTCATACAAGCGTTACACAGAGGCATGTATCCTTCTGTATAACGGTCATCAATCCTGGACCATCGCCCAAACATAAGTGTTTATGATGCTGTGAGTGCGGGTCATTGGATCCATGGTCAGGCTGGGGTTTGAACCCATAATTAGGATGTAGAAATGAATCTGTGAAAAGAAGTAAAATACAGAACACAGCTCCATATACATCGGATTGAGAATATGTATCACTTGGCCTTGGCTTGGGGTCTGGGGTCTTCAATACCAAGCAAAGCCACGGACAGGGGCGTAACTACCATAGCGGCAGACCATGCGACTGCCATGGGGCCCAGGGCAAGAGGGGGCCCAGTCTTAGTTGGGATTATCTTCTCTTCTACTGGAGGGGAAAACTTGGCCAGGACTCTACCCTCTAATGGAATAAATTTTAGCAAGTGGAAAAATGGCCCAAGGGTCATTGAAAAGGATTTAGGCAGAAACCCTTCTGTCCTGTGTGGAGGCCTGGTTTGATCCTTGCTACGGGGCCCTTACTTCTCTATGTACGCCACTGGACACTTCAAACAGCCGATTGACAGAAGTGATGGTGGTAGGACCCACACCCATCAAATACTGATGAAACATCATCAATATTTTCGTGAAGTATCTATTAAAGAGGACCTGTCACCTCTCTTGACTTGACTACTTGCATTCCCCTCGCAATTACAATTCTGGATAATCGTTTCTTATGATTCTATGTTGTGCCGTTCTTCTTTTATTTCTGCTAGAAGTTTATGGATAAAGGTACAGATGGGCGGAACCAGTTGGGGGAATGTCCCTGCCCAGTCTGCCACTAGCAGACTGTGCAGGGACACACCCCAACTGGTAACACCCATCTGTACCTTTATCCATAAACTTCTAGCTGGAACAGAAGACGAACGGCAAAACATAGGGGGTCAATTATCAACCTGAAATACTGCCTATATTAGGCAAATTTCAGGCACAGATTGGGGCACAACGGTTAGCTGTAATACAGTATTATTATATTAATTAATATAATACAGTATAATACAGGCCTTACTGATGGGCAGTCGCTGTTGCTTCAAGGTCAAGGCTGATTAAAAACAATGACATCCAGAAATTAGGGCTCGTGCACACGGCTGTGTTTTTTTGTCCACATCCAATCACATATTTTGTGGGTCGGATGCGGACTCATTCACTTCACCATGTGCTGTCCACATCTGTATGTCAGTTCCTCAGCCCTGTAAAAAAACAAAACAGAAACATGTCCTATTCTTGTCCATTTAATGGACAAGGATAGGACAGTTCTACAGTGGGCAGCACGTTCTGTCCTGCAAAATGCGGAATGCACACAGCCGCTACCTGTGCTTCGCGGATCCACAATTTGCAGATCGCAAAACAGGATACGGCCGTGTGCATGAGCCCTTAGACTGCTAACTCATTTTAACTACTAAAC